>JABMLP010000008.1:1200000-1871192 GCA_013176395.1 Venturia oleaginea
GCAGAGATGGGTGTTTCTGCTGGATTATTTGCCCCAGGATGGTGTTGGGAACATTTTTCTTCCACCTCAAATAGAAGGAAGATCGAGAAGAGTTTGTGGAGAGGTCTAGAGTTAGATGGGAGTGTGAAGTGTGATTGTAAACCCGGGTTTTGGGGTGGAGATGTACATCGGACTAGGGAGTATTTGGGGAATGGGGTTATGCAATCTGCGGAGGAGAGTGTAGTAGGATGTGAAGACGGTTTTTGGACGGAGTATAATAGTTCTTTTGGCATTGTTTTAGACGGAGAAGAGGGAACGAGTGGTGGGAAGAAGATGGTATCGCAGTTAGGGGCACAGGGGATCATGCCCGTGCGAGCTGAAAATGGGAAGAGAGATATTTGGTGGAGTGTGGATGATGAGAGGCCAGGAATCTTGAGTATCATGGCTGCTGAGTCTGCAACCAAAGAGACTGGGCAGCGATACCTGAAGCTGTATAACCTTGGAGTCCGAATCGAGGAAGATACGAGATTGGTGGTTCGATGTCACCGTCCTTACTCCTCACTTTATCTCTCGATAGCCTTCCTGCTCAAAGTCCACAGCTCTTCGGGAGAGAGTGAGGAGATCATCCCAATTCCAACAGACGATCTGGACGACCTTCCCTTAAGCTACACGCTCTCTCCCATCTCAGGTCATGCCACAGTCACAGAAATCGGCATGATCATGACAGGCCCGGTGAGTCGCGAGCAACAAGAGATTCTTCAACCCTTGTCACTCTCCATCGGTGCTCCCTCTTCTTTCCCAGCCACCTTGCCCGTCCATATTGCCAACGTAGAACTCAAGATTCAAGGAATGGGTCAATGGAAACATGGACGTCTCACCTGGAGCCTCTCAAATCTTTCCGACAAAAAAAACAGCGACTACTGGAGTAACAGGACAGGTCCAGTAGCTTACTACGAAATCAGAACTGATGGAGTGATGATTGGGAGAGCTTATGGGCCAGAATTTGTGCTTCCGGAAGTTGTTGTTGAGAAATGGAGGAGTTACGGCATAGTTGTGGAACTGAGTAGTGTGTTATTTGGTGGTGAGAGGATGGAAAGAGTAAGGGTTCGGTTGAGGGAGGAAGTGGAAGAGAGGATGAGAATGTCCTTGAGCAATGACTAAAATGGAGGTGTAGGATTATAGCAACTTATTCGACAGCCGCAGCACGCCGATCCTGTCTCTATGCCCCTCCTGATTCACCACAAAGAGCGTATTACCACTAATCAAGGATTGATATTGCGAAAGTCTTTGAGATTCGATTTACAGATGTCTCAGGTTTATCGGTTCGATCGTGAGGTGGGATACTCTTTTTGAAATGCAATCTGGAGAATGTTGAAGTAGAAGGGGATGTCAATTGATGGCCCCATTGAGAAATCCACCCTCGTTTGAGCGATCCTCGTAGTGAGACGTGCAGTGTGAAATGTGAGGAGCGAGTGAAGCTCTGGTGACCCGGCAAAGTGTATAACTTCAGAACTGATTTTTGACAGCCATCGTTTCTCGCCCTGATTCTCCTTCCCTGACAACATCATCACCTTATCGCTGAACCCATCAAGTGTCTCTTCGACCAAGCATGCCTTCTGAGCCGGATCCGGCTACGGTTTACACCAACCTGTGGTTGAAGGATCAAAACATGTTCACCAACATGTCCTTTCGTGGAAAAGGTTACGTGCTAGGTGAAGACGTTCGAAAGGATCCAGTCGCCCTCCCTTCGTGGGTCGAGTCGACGTTTCCATGGAGAATAAGGCGCGAAGGTGAGGGTCAAAGGATGGTAAGTTCTCAGCCCCCGAAACATGCCCATGCCTTCCCCCCAACTTTAGCGTGCCCTGCCCAGCCTTTTCTTCCACGAGGCCAATGTCGGCTTCCACTTGGAGCATCTTTTTCTCCTCTCTTCCAGGGCAACACGACTGCCATCAACACCCTCTCTTCGACTTTTGACATAGCGGCTTGATCTGTCCGCGGGTAACACCCGGATCTCATCATGTCTGACCTCCAAGAACTTTTCGCGCGCCTTCAGCATCAATCCAAACCTGAGAGCTCACCATCGCAGCAGTCTCCATCTGCCAACACCTACCAACAGCCGTCCATCTCTTCCCCATCGTTCTCTCCCGCCCCATCTGGTCCTCAGCCTCACCATCCATCTGCGATTTTGGTCAGTCCCTCAATCTCGTCCGTCGCATCATACGCGTGCGCGCAACCTCTAACGTCACTTCAGAGTCCAAACAGCTCCGCCATGAACACCCCGCAGCCAGAGTCTGGAAACCAGGCGCGTGCTACGGATCTACTCAGCCTGCTGAAATTCAGGTCGGGTGCTCAAGCTATGCCGTCTTCTGGTCCATCACTTCAGCGTCGCGAATCGCAGAACAGCGCCCCATCAAGCTTAGACGCCACTGTTGGAGCTGCAAACCGTTCAGTGTCTGCTGCCGACCTCGTCGCTGGCTTCACACGCAAGCCTTCTGGATTGGGCGCTTCTCACTCGCCATCTACTTTGGGCCCGACCTCAAGTCGTCCAGAGACACGCGGTGAAGCTTCGAACTCTTCCGCTAACCCTCAAGACTTCCTTCTCAAACTTCTCAATCAGGGCGCGCCAAAGAACGAGAATCTCTCCTTCAAACAAGCAGATCAGCCAACTCAATCTGTTGAGCAGGTACCCGGCGCTTCAATGGGAGATTTGGCTCAGGACCTTCGCAACGCCTCGCTTGCTTCTCCAGGCCGTGGTCGACAAGAATCTCCAATGCATGTTTTCGGCGACGCTTCTGCACCTATCACTACATTTGACGCAACGCCCGCCGCGCCAGCTCCAAAAGCGAAATTCACGTATATAAATCCCTTCGAACAGCTCGCCGCCTCCTCCCCACGCAATCGTACACCAAACAACGAGAACAAATCTGGCAGCGGTATGCCTCACAGCGAGGTGTTGAAGCATGCGCGTGATAACAGCACAGGCACCGGTCCAGCAGCCAAATCTCGCAAGGTTTCCGCAGACCCTCTCACATCCTCTGCCGCGACACATACTGAGACGGTCTCCGAAGCTGTCAGTGGACTTGGTGAAGTCACAGGAAAACAAGTAGAAGAGGCATTGGCTCAGATCACATCACAGGCAAACGGTAACAGCGAGCCTAAGATGTCCCAAGCCGAGCAATCCGTGCAAGAAGCTGCTGCTGAGCTGAAAGAAGAGCTCAAGGACGAAACGACACGTCGCCAGATGGAAGGTGGCATGCCTGCACCAATGGCCAAAGCCTTTGAAGAGACTATTGCGGCTGCAGCTGAAGCTGATGATGACTGGGAAGAGGCTGCAGAGAAGGATGTCCGTGTCTTTCAATTCCCGATGCAGCCATTTGTGTCCATTGAGATCAAGAGACTCGACGAGCCACCAATGATAGTCCCAACCGACGCGCTTTCTGATATAGCCAAGATGAAGAAAGATTTTGATCAAATCGATCGCAACCTAATCACTGCTTCTCAGCAATTCATGGTTTATCCACTAAAGAATGGCGGACTTCGCGTCATCCGACAAGAAGATGGCACCCACAAGCAGATTTTCTCTACCGTTAAAGAGCGCATCTTCAACGTTGCCCTCAGCGTCTCGAAGAAAGTAGCAACTGCTAAAGAGACGGAGACCGTTCTCGCCACTGGCGTACATGGTACCATCTTTTGGGCACCCCTCGCCAACTTCGCTCAAGACGAAATGTTTGGTCAGGCTGAGCAGGAACGTGGTTTCCTCTTCCCGCCCGTTCCAACTCACGACGAAAACACCTCTGGCGGTCAATTGAAGACTAGGGTCAAACCCAGTTCTCGTAGCCCAGAGTTCTTCGCTTACGGCAGAGGCAAGTCTATCTACCTCATATCGCCCAGCACCGTGCGCACGTCTACATACTGCGACCCGGAGACTGGACGCTGCGATAGCGAGAAATACCTGGACGAAAACCCTTTGAAGATCTCGACTGGAAAGGCCGGCAAGGACTTTATCTTCAGTGCCGATGACACTGTCATCTTATCGTTGGACAAAGTTGGACGATTGAAGTTCTGGGATATTCGCGACCTCGTCCAGCGAAAGACGCAAGACGTCAAGACGCCACTAATGACTTTGACCACCTGTCAACCCACTGAAAAGTCATGGCCAACCTCGGTCATGCTTCTTGACAAAGAGAAGCCCATGAACAGAGGAATTGCTCTACGTTATGTAATTGTTGGCATGAAGCAGAACCATACTTTGCAGATCTGGGATCTTACTCTTGGCAAGCCAGTACAGGAGATCAACTTCCCGCATGATCAGGAGTCTGATGGCATCTGTAGCCTTGCCTACCATGCCAAGAGTGGAATCCTGGTTGTGGGACACCCAACTAGGAACTCCATCTACTTCATGAACATCTCGGCTCCACAGTACAACCTACCTCCAATGACACAGGCCAAGTTCATTAACATGCTTGCGACCAAAGACGCCACTTTACCAAATCCACAGTCCACCATCATTTGCAGTGGAATTCGCGAGTTCAGCCTCCGCTCCACCACTCGCCTTAGAAGTTTGGACATGCTTGCCGACCCTGGCGAGCAGTTTGGAGAGGATGCGCCTCTATTCGTGTTATATATCATGCACTCAAAGGGTATCTCTGAGATGCGTGTTACTCGACCATTACTTGGTTGGTCTGATTCCGGCAAGTACATCAATCAAGTTAAGGCACAGGATGTCGGTGCCATCTCCGTTAGCCAGATCAAAGAACTTCCAGAACCAGTTCCTGGTGAGGCCGCTTCTGTGGTCTCGGAGACTCCTCCAGTCTCATCAATGGCCACACCTTCCAGAACCAGTGCCAAGGACAGCGTGAAGAAGGTTGACAGTACTCCTGTCCGACCATCTAAGGCCCAGCCTATCGAAGCACCAAAGGCCGAGCAGGCAACCAATGGCGAGTCCAAGAAAAAGAAGAAGGACAAGAAGCTTTCTGAGAATGCTCCACAAGCGGCCTCGATAGCTCCATCACCATTCATGCAGCCCATCGAGGTCCTCAGCCGTGCTTCCCAAGCCGAGTCACCAGCTGCGCCTTCGCCTGTTCCAAAGGCTCTTTCGGTTGCTAAAACTTCCGAATCGGGAGTCGCCCCTACTTGGGCAACTGCGTCAACAGTGCAAGCCGCCACCACCACATCCGCTGGATCTACCATCGACATGTCTGGAATTGAGGCCATTATCAGGGGCGAGTTCGAGAGCCTCGCTCAGAACCTCTCTGAGGATAGGATTCGACAGGAAGCTGCTGCTGCCGATCGACAAGAGGGTGTGCTGAAGGTTGTGTCGAGGACTTTGCATGAGAACGTGGAGGACTCTTTGAGCAAGGTCGTGGCCGATGGATTGAACAAGATCACCCTCAGCCCAATGAAGGAGGTTATTGCCAGCTCTGTGGATCGCAATCTTTCGACAGCCATCAACCAGACTCTCAAAACGAGCGTTCCACGCGAACTTGAGAAGGCCTTGCCAGGTGCGGTTAGCAAGGTTCTTCAGGATCAGAATGTCTTGCGAAGTGTTGCCGATGTTGTGACCCGGAACGTCACTCTTCAGGTCGAGCAGCAGTTCTCAGCCGTCATGCGGGACGCAATTGGTCCAAGCATGACTAAGATGGCAATGGACGCCGCGGATAGCATGTCCGCCGAGGTTCAGAGCCGCTTGAACCAACAAATTCAGCAAGCCGCTATTCATCGCCAGGAGGACAACTCCAAGATTATGGATTTGGTGAAGGTTATTAGTGGCCTTCAGCAGACGATCCAGGTTATGGCTGAGGAACAGGTCAAGTTCCAGCAACAGACTACGTCTATCATTGGTCAATTGCGATCTCGCGCAGAGTCTGGCTCCACTGGTTCAGTTCCGCAGACACCAGCTTCTCACCAACGTCGGAAGTCGCCCGAGGAGCTCGAGCGTGATGAGATCAGTGCGCTCGCTAAACATGATCTCATGAATGCCACGATCAAATGGATGCATTCAGCACGGAAGATTGAATTGTTTGACGAGATCTTTGTGCATATTAACCCGTCCTACTTGGAGGAGATGTCGGCATTGATCATCCTTTCCGTTTCAGCTGCAGTCACCGATTCTTTGGAGACGAACATCCTCCAGCGTCTCGCGTGGCTCGAAGTTGGTCTTCACATGATCAATCCTGCTGTAAGTTACGTCCTTCTCTATTTAGTGATAACAAGGCGCTGAATGTGACACAGACTCCTGAGATTACAGACGTCTTCCCTAAGGTTCTGGAGGTCATGCAAACTCGATTGCAGCAGGCGTATATGACCATTGCAGAACGCAATCACGTTGATCCTATCCTTAGAAATGTGGCTACATTGAATGCTCGCGTTCAAGAGATGAAGAATGCCCTCATTGGCCGTTAGTTCGTAACCTAACCGGACCACCCTGCAGCGACCTTTCTATCATTCCCATTCCGGCTTGGTTTCATAATCTAGTCTTCATTTCGGAGTCTTGATTATCGGATAGGCGTTGGGTGATACCCCTTCGCACAGCTTGTGCTGGATCCTTTACTCTATCTCTTTCATAATAGTTCGGGGCGTTTATTGGACTGTTGCTACATCCAGGTCGAGCATCAAGTTAGTACATCGTTCATGGAATAATGCATACGAATAGTGCTGGATGGTATGCGTCACGATGGAATATTTTTGTTTCGGTACTTCTTTCCAAGAATATGGCTGGCTTCATGACGCTGGAATATGCTCGTGGGCTGGAGAAGTTGGATTTGGTTGTGCTCATTTCTAATTTCCAATGAGACGCTCTTTCTTCAAGGTTGTGATGATGCCGGGTTGGTTGGAGATGACGGGCTATCTATGAGATTTGGTCTCGATAGAGACTTGAAAACCGAATGCATGTGTAAAGTAATAAAAAGCCGGCGTTATTCGATTGAAACTTGTTTGGACTACACTTAGTCGGGCCATACTGCTTTGATTCGGTGAAGATTCCGTGGTATAATCTGACCTAAGAGCCAGGTCAAGGTCGTCTCGACCTTGCTTGCCATAGATAGGGAACTGTGAAGGTTTAGGTTTAAATAAAGCTGTAAACTTGACTTCAGCGTCATTCGAGGTTCTCTGCGAGGATCCGTGTGGATGCAAGGGTGTAGGAAGGGTGATCCCTAGAGGCAATTCCAAAGGCAGCTATCCGCATACGTGTATTGAATACTGAAGGTCTGGATGTAGCAGAAAATGGGGGCAAGGAGATTCTATATTCTCTGAAGGAATTATGCATACCAGATGCAATCAATCGAAGTCAACCGTGACATAAATTGGCTCGTCATCTGAAAGAGGTATAGCGTTGAACGCTAGTGAAGCAGCATTGCAGTCCTCACTCGAAGCTGCAAACAAATCTCCATCCACGGTCTCTGAACAGGTTGCGCCGAGCTCCTGGCTACTTCCCAATCCTTTCTACGACCTGCAATATATCTTACCTGGAACTCCGAGTTGCAACCGCTTGAATATCATGATTGATGTTGCTTACATCGAGCCGCGAACCGTTGTCCCTTTTGCCTCTGCTCTCCGGCCACTGTCGTGGCTGAAAAGCACATCGGGACCAAAGAACGAATATCTTTTACCAGGTGAGTGTTCTTCTCATCCTACAGACGATTGATCAACTGTTGAAGTGCTAATGCCATCATCCTTTGTACAGTCGTACTTCACATACATATACTTCACGTACTGTGTTTCAACCGGACCCCGTCAGTCTCACGGAGATTCCGTCCTTCCGAATTGTAAGATCGGTCTTTTCTTCTCACAATGTCCTATGCCTTGTAATTTCATTCGTATCTTCCATGCTTTGATGCTTTCCATTCATTTTGACTTCGTAGACAACTGTTTTCCTGCGGCCGTGTCTGACAACACCAATTTTTAGGGTTCCACATAACCACAAGTCGACTGAGGATGAATCTTTTCATCTGAGCTTGATCAACTACAATATATCGGGAGACAGAAAACATTTTGTATTCGGTAAGTCAAGTCTCATCTCTGCAAAGCCGCACATTGGCTCATTCCTAAGCACTTCGGTCATCATGAAGCGAAGACGAGGACGCGCAAAATCTCTCCCCCTCAGCACGCGAAAAGGTCAAACCTCTGCTAGAAATATGACGACTCGCCGCGCAGCCTCGAAAGCTGCCACAAATTCCTCCGAAGGATCAACTACGAGCGCAGACAGTCGCCGCAGCTCTCTAGCCGATTCAACCCATATCGTTGGTGGTGATGATATTGATTCAAGTCGTCCTGCAAAAAGAGCTCGTCGGACGAGTATAGCGATTGAAAATCGTCCAGTGACGCGACGACAAAAGACACTTTCGCAGGAGCCAATTGGAAGCCCTGAAAAGTCATCTCGCGATTCGTTGGCGCCGGAGCTGCCGACTATCGAAGAGCCGGAAAACACTGAGGATAAAATCGAGGAGTCTGCTGTGAATGGAGAAGGAGATCGTGACCAGGATGGCTTTGCGAGCGAAGCAGGTGAAAAATTATCACCTTTACCGAAACGGCGTGGACGTAAACCAAAACCCAAAACAGTGACTGCCTCAGCTTCCCGGCTGCAAGAAATAACAGCATCATGGGATCACGAAAATGGAACCGACCGTGAGGGTTCAAATGCTCCATCACGGGCGACTTCGAGAGCGCCATCGAGAGCGCCAGAACGTGTTGCTAAGCGAATGCCGGGAAGGCGTCGTGCGCCGCACGCAGATCCGAACATCGAAGCAGACTTGCGCCGACAATTGCAACTGCGATTAGCATATCGTTCGGTCGCGAAAGCATTGAAACCACTGCTTGGCGAATTAAGTCAACGCGGTATTGATGCGCTTGAGGATGACGAAGAGGCCCATCAGCAAGGCGAGGAATACACAGCCGTCATGGCAGAATTGGATGCGCGATTACAGAGCCGACTCGCAAGCCTTGAAAATGAACGGCGGATAAAGACCGACTCGCGCGAAGAATGGCTCGAACTCCAGAAAGATGAGCTGCATCGCCGATTTGTCGACCGCGTTGAGGGTCTCAAAGAAGACTATCACACCAAGGCTGAGAATTGCCTTCTTGAGTTGTATCGCGAGTATGAGCGCAAAGTCGATGATGACGCTACAGAAGACGAAGATGGCGTTGTCGGACCTCAGCACGGAAAGACGTCCAATACAAATCCCACCGGCCGGCTGGATCACAAATTTGATTCAAGAAGCAGGCTCTTCTTGGTTACGGAAAAACTGGCAAACGAACGCCAGAAGCAGATTATGATGCAGAATCTTCAGAAAGACTTCATCGTTGCCGAAGACCATGATGAAACTGCAGAAGAATTGGATGCACCTGACGAGAAGGAATACCCTTCAGGTTTCGGGCTTGCTTCTACTGGCCGAAGAGAATATGCGACGAGCGTACTCAATCTGAAATCTCTAGTCCTTGCGATAGAGGCTGTAGAAAATGGTGAACAAGAACCAGAAGAGCAGGTTCACTCTATTATTCCCAACGAGGAGGCTATTGGTCTTCAGGTTCTTGCCGACTTATTGAATTCACAACCCCCTGTTGCAATTCCCATGAGAATATCGCCGAGGATGCAAACTCCTCCCTCAGTTGTGGTGAAGCAGGAGTCAGAGCCCGTCGAGTACACAGGGACAGCGCTTGGGGAAGGATATGGAGACGTGATAGACCTCACAACACCACAACGAAAGCGACGAGAAAGCAGCCAAGACATCTTCTCGGCTTTGGAGCAAAACCTCAACCTGTACCCTTTTTCGCCTCAGAAACCTATCAAATTTGAGGGTATGTTGTTCAACGAGTACGTCGGCACGCTTCAAGGCTAATATGAACAGACAATGACGCCTCACTTACAGCTGCGTCGCCAGCCACGGAGAAAAACGAGAGTAAACAATCACAGCAGTCTTCGATTTCCTCTCCTAGTATTCAAAAGACTGCAGTAGCCGGGCAACCAGGATTTCAAATACCTGGTTTGCAGATACCTGGTCGACAGCCAACGCAACAAGTGCAACAGCCGAAACAATCGGTATTTGGTATGCAGGACACGGCATCATCAGGAGTGCCTTTCTGGGCTTCAGAGGCGACAAAGACTATGCAAAATAGCAATGGCCCCATGTCTGGAGCGAATGTGCACACATTGCCCAAGCACAACGATCAGCGATTAGACGCGCGATCAGCTCAGCCACCCGCTGTAGGGACGAATCGTCCCGAACCGAGACAGATTTTCGCCTTTATGGACGCACGGCGTTCTTCTGCGCCGACAGCTCCTCCCTCGATATCGGATGGTCACTACGAGCAGAGTCGTCGAGGCTCGCGCAATGATATTGGCACTGCGGGGCGTCATGACTTTCAGGCCGGAGCCGCTCACGAAAGACACTTATCTGAGTCTGTACGTTCATCTGCGAATCAACATAGTGACACGAATCAAACCGGTGTCCCGGTCCATCGACGCAATATGTCGATTCCTGCAAAAGTATCGAGCCCTGTTTCGTTCTTGAGAAGAAGCCCAAGTCCTAGGGTGACCGGTCCAGGGCGTCGAGGCTATACGAATCCTTTGATCACCGACTTAGCACCCACACACCGAACTGATTCTCCCAGCTCAGGCAACCAGAGTGCAGTAGATGTCTCGCTTCCGCGAGACCACCCTCCACCAGGAAGTTGGCATGGAGGACAGCATCGAAATTCCCACTCAATATCTCGAAATTATACCCCTCCACCACTGCCACCAGGACACCGCAGAACGCCTCCTTTGCCATACCATCCCGTCTCCGGATCCTCCTCCGGGCCTGCGCACCAACAACATTCCCCATACACAATAGGTCCACCCTACCATCGCTCCTCAACCACAGCTTCAAGGACCTTATTCCGGACTTTATCAGGGCCCTCCACCACCCGATCCTCAGCACCAGTACCAACAGCTACCACCATCAACTTCAGCGCCTCACTACGACCATCGCCCACCAAACTCATATTTACCTTCTCAACCTCAATTTCGGCAACAAACACAACAACAGCAAAATTACGCCGGAGGAGCACCACCTTATCAATCTCCTCCAGCTTCCTTGGGCTTCTTCTCTGGTCCAGCACTTCCATCCGCCGGCCCACCCCCACCACCGGGTTCGGTGTTTTCACCGAGCAACTTTGGAGAGTACCCGCCCTTGCAGCAGCAGTCTTCTTCAGCGGGGGGACCCTTCTCTTCGGGATCTGGACAGAGACCGTCTTCGCCAAGGAATGATAGAGCGCCGCCTCCTCCTCCGAAAGATGGGTCGGGACGTGGTGGATGGGATGGCGGATGGGCGAAGAGGAGGTAAAAACGATTGTTGTGAATGGCGTTTTTGGTTGTTGTTTATCCTGTGCGTGCTTCAATATTTGTTTCTATTTTCTTTGTCTTGCCGTGCGTGTTCCAACTGTTTTGATTGTTTGTGCTGTTTGATATTCACTGGCTTCAGCGGGCTTGTCGTGTTTTGAGTAAGTTGAGTGAATGGATGTACTATACTGTATGGGTGCAGGTATCGATATCGATAGGGGTGTGCAAGGAACAGACGGACTGTCCTCATAAAAAATTTCTTTTCACCATGTTAGTTGCGGACAAGCCTCGCCTCAAGGTTCTGTCGTCCATAGGGAATGGAGGAAGCCGCTGCAGTCGAGCTCCCGATTAGAAGAACAGTATGGAGTACTTGGACTCTTCGAAAGTGGTATTAATGTTTATGTATTGCGTAATCTCGCGTCTCCTTTTTCCGTAGTGCTTGTATTGATATGATACTCCATCCGAATCTCGAGAAGGCTACGGAATGCGAGGCCACTCATGCCGGACCCTTCTTTGCCATGCCTCATAAAGTATCGTTCTCGGACATGTCCAGGGGGTCAAGCGAGACATGGCCGGCCCCGATCGCGGTCAGCATTCCAACTCCCAGCCATCTTGCAAGGTCCAGCTTCGTTTTTTGTCAAATCCAAAACATTCCTTCAATACATGGAATCCACCAAGCCAGCCGCATCTCCACTCCACCAAGGGAAAAATCATCATACAAATCCCGCAGGAATTGGTATCTCGATAGAATCAGAAGTTGAGAGAAAAAAAAAAGAAAAAAAAACCAATCTCCGAAGAGTCTTCGTGATAATGGAATTCGTAATAAGTTTCGCAGAAATTTAAAGATCTCCGTTTGAAAATAGGGGGGGTATCCTTTTCATTACCAGCATCTGCCTGCCATGCCACGCCAGCCGCATATCGATTCCTTCCCAATCATCTCTTTGGGAGATACGTAAATGGGAAAGGCCGTCCGTGCCGAATCGCGTTCATGTCACTGTCGTCACACCCTCCGCTGCACACGGGTTACCTACCCGTCCTCAACGACTTGAGCGTTTCCACACTCTTAGAACTCAACCTCTCCCTACTCGCACAGAGAATGAACTCTGGGATTGGAGGCGTCATAGGTCGACTTGGACTCGGGCTTGTATCCCTACTCCTCTCCGTCGTGGGCGTGTTGAGCACACTCCTCTCATTCAAGCTCCCACTCCCAATAAATGAAGAGCCATTGTACGTTGACATGCTCGTCATCGTCTCACTCCTGCCTTCGGATAATGAGGTCAAGGTACCGCTGCGTGATCGATTGCGTGATTGAGGTTGGAAGTAGGATTGCGGTTCTGTGGTGTCGGTTTCGGAGTTGGGACCGAAATTGAAGGTGGATCTGTTCTCTGCTATCGAGGAGTAGGAGGGTCGAGGTTCGATACTGCGGTTACGAGGGATACAGATGGTGTCGGCGGGACTGACGTTACGAGAATCCCCGGGGGCGCGGTATGTGGTCGCGGGACTTGCGTTGCGACTGTCTCTTGGTGCGCGGTATGTAGTAGCAGGACTCGGGTTTCTGCTTGCTCTTCCGCTAATGCGGCTGGCAGAGAGAGATGGTGGTTGTGGCATTACTTGGCCGCCGTTGGTGTGGGCTGTAACGGTTGTGCCTGGCGTTGCGGCTGGTGGAGGTGTAGGACTGTCTGAACGGAAGAGAGGGTGAATGTGTAATTCACTGATATCTGGACTTCCAGCTCTTGGTGAAGCTAGTGGAATGAAAGTGCGTTTTGAGTAATTAGATTGAGCTGTCGCAGGACGCTCATGGCGATGTGAGAGATGTGAGAGCGCCGTTGTTGGTCTTTCCATGATAGATGAGGCGGATGAATCTGACATATCCTTCTCATCTTTGAATGGCCCCTCCAGTGGTTTCCCTGGACTCGAAGGCCTGGAACCTGGGATGGTTTCAAGGGTCGTTCCTCTTGTTGGAATGATTGGTGCTAGTGCTTCTCGTAATGAAGTGTCAACATTTGATGTGTCCCAATTGTCGAAGCTGCCATGGCCAAGACTGTTAGCAACAGAATGAGTGTCGTTGGAAAGTACGCTCGAATCCCTTGAGAAAGAGGAGAGGCTCGATACTGGCAAAAGTCGGTTCTGAGATGTTCGTGTATGTAAAGCTTGGTGAATAGAATCCCTCCAAGATCCTCGGCTGTCCTTCGAGCGACGCTTCTTGGCTTCATCAGACGTGTCGAATTCAGGTGCAGGCATTCCAGTCTCTGGTAGCGCATACGGTGGAGCAATCATCCTCAACGGCGTCGGTGGTGGTTCAGGAACTGGTGGCGTCTTTCTGGTCGTGATAGGCTTTTCAGCGGCGAAAGATACGCGGCGCTCTGCTGAATTCCAGTGAATGCTGATCAAGATGTAAAAAACCAATTGTGCAATAGTGGCGAGACTCCAGAGGACAAGTTGCACATCCACGCTGATAGGCGATTCGAAATGAGACGGCTTCGTGGCCGTCTTCTTCACAACCAAAGAGATGATTGACAGAGAGGATGCCATAACCACCAAGATTGAGGCAGCCCAGGGAAGAAGCCAGCGGTACGTCCATTGTTTTAGAATGCAGGTCACCAAGACGGTGAGGGCAATGATGAAGAGGAGAGCGATAGCATCCAAAACGATTGCAGCGACAGCAACCCCTTTCCAGAAGGGTAGATGTTCAGTCTTAGCTGTAGCGGCGTCGGCAATGAGTAGGATTGTCGAGCTTGAGAGCAGGGCAAAGGTGACGAGACTGGCTCCACAGATGATCGGCCGCGAAGAAGAAGTTCGAAGACCCATCGGGGCCATTGTGATGACGGAGGACCACAGGGTCGACGAAGAGTTCCAGAAGGTTGTATTGAGAGACAAAGAAGTGGACTTGGTGCTGGCGGGAGTAGCCAGGTTCGACGGTTTCAACATACAGAATAACTATCTGGGATGTCAACAATGAGTGGATTCAGATCTTTCTGGGCTCCTTGCACAAAATTAAGTCCAACCAGCGGCGCAAATGGATAGAGTGTCGGTCAGAGATGTTGTGGTAGGTGAGGGAGCGGACAACGGCAGATAGCCGTCAGAGATCTGGTAATGTACCTGACAACAAACGATGGATCCAGCGTTGGAGAAAAGGAGCGTGGTAGTCCGGCCTGAGTATTAATCAATATCAAGGTATCCCATCAGCGAATGCCTTGAGCTCGGGTCAAATGGGCGGCGGAATGTATGATACAGCTTCGCCTGAGTCGCCACGTCTTGTAGCCAGGAATAGGCGAGTTTCAGAGGTACGAGTAGGTTGCACCCAAAGAGGAATTCCGCAGTACATTTGCAATTCCGTCAGTTGTTCGAACGGGAATGTAGGGGGCAGAGTCGAGGGCTGGCAAGGTTAAGTAAGGGAAAAGTGGCACGACAGCGTGAACGAGGTTAGGTTACAGCGGGGGCGTTGGCATCAATTATAGAATGCTGGAAGGCATGCTGCCAAACAGAGCACAAATTACCCGGGATGGAAGAAAAGTCAGTAGTACGCGCCTTGGGGTGGCTTGCAAGACGCGTCCGAAAATTAGTCTTGGAGCCATAAGTATACAACGGAAGCCCATCCCAAATTAGTGGACTGGCATAGTGTGGATTGCTTTAAAACTTTAATTACCAGCTGTCTGCTATGTACATACTGTGGTACCTGGTGTATTAAGCGTTAATACAGCACAAGCAGCAGAATCCTTGTGATCATTATACTCAATTCTACTTCTGCAAGTATCGGTACTACACCTGTGGAGTTCGTAGGTAAATTTGGGAACGTCTACCAGAAGTTTCGACGCAAGAGCCACAACAAGGATGCCGATTAACGTTTAATAACCCAGGTACCACAGTAGTAGATCTCGGGCTCTTCCGCTGAGCGTCGCTGAGCGTCGCATGGCGTGGAAGACTATTCCAATTTCTAGTCCCATTGGGACAGCTTCATACGACAGTGCAGGCACTGCGGGGAAATGAGACCATCGAGACCTTGCTCGCAGCTCGCAAATGCAGCCTGCCATGAGTAGCATACAGAAGTTGATGTCTTGAGAACGCAAACTTCAAAGAGCAGCAGCCCTCCGACTGCGTATGAAGCTTGGGCACGGTTCTTTGGTGCAGGCGTGCAGGCACTGCAGGGAAATGAGACCATTGTCCTCGGCCACCGGCCAACCGTTCCAGGGCGGCATGGAACGAAACATCGTGCATGCATTCGCGCTCTGCACGTTTGTTTGCATCAGCATCAGCCTTTTGTTTGAAGCTGTTTATGCGTCTATTTGTTTTCAGGCCAAAGTCTACCAGAGTCTAAGAACGACCGAGATGAGCCATCACTCTTTGAACCAGACATGCAGGGCGTGTTTCCTAATTCTGATGCTTCGCCATGTCGTGTCTTTGAGTAACGCTACAGCACAGTAGGAACGAGTAACGACTAACGAATCCTAATGCTGCATCGCAGACCTCGCCAATTCCTCTCTTCTCCGCCCACCTGTCGGCCAACTTGCCAGGCAAGATCGAGTCTTGGAAAGTGTTCGCTTTTGAAAGACCCTTCCATCACAGCGCTGTGATTGGTTGTCCGCATCATGGTAATATCGGGCCTCGTAGAGATGGATCCTGTCAAGTACAACAAACACTAGGATGCTTTTATTGGCTCATTCCAACTTCATATTGTGGACACGCGATCATACCTGGGTGCTCCTGATAGATTAGTGACATCCCCATTTGTATCGATAACGGGAAACGGAGAGGAGAACCTGGAACGAAAACTTCTGGGATGCGTTTTTTAGCCAGGTTCGCGCATCTCTTTGTGCGACCGTGGGACTGATCTGCAGAGGAGAATTGTCAATCGCAAGGGGATGCTTTTTCTTTTGTATATTCCCAGTCGCGATGGAGGACGATGGGTAAAAGCGAGTCGAGGGAAAATGAAAAGCGAAAACAGCAATTCGATGAATCTTCGTGTTCTTACCACACGAGTGGACTTGCGTCCAACTCGAGAACACAACGCGAAGGAAACGTCAGAGATTCCGAACATGCATGTTAAGGGTAGGGACTCGGAATGTCTGCGGGCCCATGATGGCATCGTGACGGTGAGTAGAGCATTGAGCGACGTTTATAGACGTTGGTTCTGGAAGAATTATAAGATGAGACAAGAAGGGAAAAGGCATAACGTATTCGATCACCCAACCCGTCAGATCACCCAAGCGGTCAAAATTTGCCAAAACCCCAACTACTCTTCTTATTCTACTATGTCTCAACAACGTAATGAGTTACTACTCCAACACGAAGGGAGAATTCAGCTTGCAATCCAAGCTTTGAATACCGGCCAACTCCGAAGCCAACGGGCTGCTGCGACCGCCTTCAACGTTAAACAACAAACCCTCTCCGATCGCGTCAGAGGAGTCCCGTTTATCCTCGAAAGACCACCAAACGGTCGGAAACTTACCCTTACCGAAGAGCAAACGCTTGTCCGATATATCCTCGACCTCGATTCGCGAGGATTTGCGCCCCGGCTGTGTGAGGTGGCAGATATGGCGGATAAACTGTTGGGTATACGCGGTGGAGAGCCAGTAGGCAAAAAGTGGGCTGAGAGGTTCGTAAAGCGCTCAGATGAGCTCAAGACAGCCTTGAATCGAGCCAAGGATAGGCAGAGGATACTACAGGAAGATCCAGAGATTATTGGCACGTGGTTCAAGCTCGTTGCAGACACCAAGGCAAAGTACGGCATCCACGACGAGGATACGCACAACTTTGACGAGACTGGCTTCCAGATGGGCGTTATTGGGTCAATGAAGCTCGTTACAGCCTCTGAGAGACGTACAAGGCCTGAACTCATTCAACCGGGCGATCGCGAATGGGTTACGGTCATTCAGAGCATTTGCGCAGCTGGGTATGCGACCCCGCCATTTATTATCTACAAAGGACGAGTTCACATCTCTACGTGGTATGAGGAGGCAGATATACCGCGCAATTGGAAGCTTTCAGTCTCTGAGAACGGCTGGACAAACAACGCGCTTGGTCTTGGGTGGTTGAAGCACTTTGACGCGCATACAAAGGCGCGGCAGGTGGGGGTGTGTAGGCTGCTTATTTTGGACGGCCATGAGAGCCATCTCAGCCAGGATTTCAAGGACTACTGCCTCGAAAATAAGATTATAAACCTCTGCATGCCATCGCACTCGTCGCATATACTCCAGCCCCTTGATGTGGTCTGCTTCTCGCCGTTGAAGCGCAAGTACTCCCAACGCGTCCGGGAATTGGCACGCCGACGCGTCTACCATATCAACAAGGAAGGCTTTCTCCCTGCCTTCAAAGACGCGTTTTTCGACGTATTTACAAAAGAGAACTGTCAAAAGGCCTCTGAGGCAGTAGGGCTGGTCCCTATCGACGCGCAGGTGGTGTTGGATCGCCTTGAAGTACGGCTACGTACCCCGCCAGAACCCCGTCTCCCAGAAACGCCGTGGCAGTCAAAGACTTCAAGCAATACTCATGAATCTGGATCCCAATCCAAGCTCGTAAGCGAGTCTTTTACTCGGTCACCAGTTACTGCGCAGGCAGGCTTTTCCCAGCTTGTCAAGGGCGCTGAATTGATGCTGCACCAAAACGCTCTACTTGTTGCGCGCAATTGCGAGCTTGAAGAGCAATTGGCAGTAATGACGAAGCGAAAATCGCGCAAAAGGAAGTGGATCCAGCAAGGTGGTACTATAGAGTATGGACTGCAGCAGCGCAGGTAGCTGCAGAGGCGTCTGTAGCGCCTCAGGGATCGAAGAAGGCTCGTGGTAGTGGTGATCAAGAAACAGCCCGACCAACTCAACGGCGCTGTGGGAACTGCGGCGCAACTGGGCATAATGCGCGAACTTGTAAAAAAGATATCGAGATATCTTCTGACTCAGATAGCAGCAAGACGGACTTAGAATCTATTGTTGATAGCGATGAAATTGAAGAGTCGTAATATAAGATGGTCATGCCAAGAAATTTTGACCGGTTGGATGATCTGACGGGTTGGGTGATCGAATACGTTAACACAGTTGTCAATGTTCGATGATTAATTAAGCTTCCATCTACATATCCATTGATTGCTGAAATTTCTGGCAAATTCAGACTGCCTTGATACCCTGGAAATGGATATCACCATTAATGGGTTATTGACTTGCCATCGTCTATATGTGGGTTCCGGATATCCCGCTACCAGCCCTCCACATGGCAGAATCTAGATATTCGTATGAGGCCCTTCTGGGGCAAAGGGTATGCGGGTTTCTGGCCGTTGTATGAGGTATCATCGGGTCTGGGCCAGCTGTCAGTTTTGGTGTCAATGATATCAGAGTTCTGGAAGCTGTCTTCAACATAGAAGTTTGAAGGTCAATTGTCTTGATGGCGCCGCCAAATCCTGAAGGCGCCAAGACGTACAATCGTATTCGTGCTGTGCAAGTGGGGTTTATAGATTAGCCCGGCTCTTCCGAGTCTCCATACGTAGGGCTATTAAAATACCGAAGTTAAGCCTTGCGATCTGAGGACATTGGACTCAGGATCACAGACTCGGCCCTCTAAGAATAACCATGCCCTGCGGGAGGGACTTAGGAAGCTGAGGATCTTCGTTCCGAAGCAGAAGGTTGCCTTCTAGGTTCAGGTGCACAAGTACCAGATGTTAATGAAGCTCCGAAATTCGCCTCATGGCTTCACGGTCTTAACACAACTACTAACTCCTGCATTTGACCGACCGAGGTGAGGGACTAGACGTTCTACATCCGTAGACACTCGCGATAGGAACTCACTGCCCGTGGGCCATAGAGTCCTTGTCCTCCCCGCACAAACTCCCCATCTTGTATGTGGCACCATGTTGACAACTAAGCCAGCCCTGCTTGACTTCTGTCCCGAGATCCTGCACAACATCCTCGTACACTTAGAGCCAGTAGATGTTGGTTCAATTTCGAGGACATGTCGAGGCTTGAACAGCTACATCAACGGGAATCGACTGTTGTGGAAGGACTTGTACCTTCGGAACTTCGTAAGTTGAACCAAGATTTTAGTCGCAATCAGCCTTGCCGACGCTTATACTTGACAGGACCACCCACCTCAAAAAGAAGGACAAGAGGAACTACCTTGGGAAGCGGATCTTAAGCGATATGTGAACTTCCAAACGGTCTTGGAAACAGACAACGTCTCTGTCAAGGTTCGTACAACGACCCGTTCAATGCCATGGTACTGGTACTGACCCCGGATTTCTTCCACAGAAATCAGCCGTGGTGGAAACATGCAACACCGCAGTCTACCTCCTGCAAACTGCCTCAGCTGATAGCGAATCCTCCCTCAATATACCCTTCCTGAATCGATTCTTCGAAGACAGACATAATGACAATGTCTTCCTCTTCAGCTCGAGTCTCTACGAACATGCTGGCGCAGAGGATCACCCGCCAGCCTCAACAGAAGAAGAACGACAAGCCACGGCAAAGCTACACAGCTACTTCGGAACCTCGAAAGAAGCCATAGGCCGCACGCGCTCTCGCGCTGCTCACCCCTATGCGCGAGCAAAGGTCTACGATCTACGAGGATATACAACTGCCAACCTCTGGGGACCCTGGATGGACGATGGTAGCTTGCGCGCTGATTGGGAAAAGGTCGAATCGCTAATGCTAGTGCTGGGATACAATTTACAAATGTTCGGCGAGCGTTGTCCGATTCCTGCGAGCAAAAATTTGATGGTCTGGCAGTCGCCCTTTGAGGGTGTTACGCCAAATAGCTATACGTCCATGCCCAGGTTCACGGACATGATGGATAAGAACTTGAAAGCGGAATTGACCTTCTTGCATGGGACCAGCATAATTCAGGAGCCGGAGCCCCCGTTGGAAGCAATAGATCCATACGGCGTCACTGGGACTTGGAGACGCGTGAGTTCAATTGCTGGCTCCCAATGAATCCTCTACTGACTGTCATCATGAACAGGTCGTCTGCTTCCTCGACTACAATGACCTCTACTCCTTCAACTTTGGCGGCCACGAACTCGACGACGGCAGACCTCGGCCTCCCATCACAACGCAAGAAGCAATCCGCCTAATAACAATGAAGTTGCGCGTCGAGCGGATCGAAGCTCCAGGACCGATGGACGGAAAAGCTTTACCAGTCGTACATTTCACAGGCACATCGCGATCGATGCATCAAGCTCATGATCCTAATGCCAACTCAAGATTATACGGTACGCTTCCTCCGCTCACTTGATATTCTGTCAGAGGTGGTCTTTATGCTGATTTTATGACTCGAAGGCACCGCAAGTCTCACCCCAGAAGGCGAAGTTCGATGGACGACTACCTCCCTATTCGGCGGTGAAGAACGCTGGAAAAGCGAATCTATACAAGTAGGTGGATTGCGCTCGGCTCGCGGCACGATAGGAACATGGTTCGATAAAGATTATGATGACAATGGACCTGTTGGCCCCACCGCATTCTGGAAGCTCAACGATCAAGTGAGTGAAGAGAAGCGGACAGGTATTGTCCTGCATGCTGGATATGACGACGACAACGATGACAATTGAGGTGGAACATTGGGATTAAAACTTGGGACGATCAGAGAGAGGGTAAGTCATCTGGGTTTGAGTGTTTGCAATGGCGTTCAAGCATTTTTGCGAGGTAGGGTCTCATGGAGTTATGTCAACGGAACATGATGTATGGTTATGACTTGAAGAGGTGCAGGACGTAGTAGATTCAGGCATGCAGCACTATAATCCACGCGAGACAGAAATAATAAGAACTGTCGAAGACGTTTGACCATACATGGAGGATAAAATATCGATGTAAGACTCTCAATCCGAAACTGTAAGCATTCTGTATTCTCCGTCTTGTTCTGTCCTTATCTTCGATTCCTTATCGTTACTACCCAGCTTCATCTCGCCTCCCGTACCCATTTTATCGTTTCAGGGCGTAGGGAGAAAGAAAAGGTCGACATTTTTCGAACAGAAGATTAGCATTCTTTATTTCGTTCATTCCATTCGCGCGGATATTTGAACATACTCAACCATTTCGGCATCAGCCACCTCCCTTTCCAGCCTGGCAAAGAACAGCCCTATCCATGTGAGTAAAAAGTGGTCGAAACTGGCGATCTTGGATACGCCCAATTTTGCAAACGGTGGAAAGATCAAAATAAGTGATCTCAGATTTCCTGAGTTCTTCAGTTGGACAATATTGGCCGGTCTTTCCCCGTGCTGAGAGAGGCGTTTGCTGGAATTCCGCACTAGATATACTGTAGTACTGAAGTGAGAGATTGTTCATGACATCCAACCATTCAGATCAAGGGCGGAATTACGAGGAAGTTTCATGTAGTCACGATCATCCTCTGATGGTATGAAAGACGGCCTCTGAAGGGAGTGGGATTAAGCCGTTCTTGAGACGGGCGTCATGGACTCTCCATGACATTCGTTGAAGGGATGGTGGTACGGCCCTTTCGATTTTCAACATCGTAAGTGATCTTCCCTGGGAGCACTGGGTATCTTCAAAATGCTGCACCAAAAGTGCTAACATCTGCGGGAGTGTAATCTCGGTGCCGGGCGCCGAAGCTGGAGTTGACAGCGAGGGAAGTATCCCTATGTCTTCATTACCAGCGAAGAAAGAGTCCTGATATAGTCCGGGAAGATGTGCTCTCATGATAATTTTTTCTTTCTTTTTTTTGACATTGGGAAATTGACTCCGGATCTCTAGGTGGTAGCTGTATCGTTCACCTATGCTCCAACCAGATTTCCGCCTCGTTGCGAATCGGAACCACTTGACGTCTTAAGCGGAGTGTACTACTGGCACTGAGCACGGCTGATAAACTGACCTGCAACGTAGGCGCCGAGGCAAGCAAAATCCATTTCGATAGAGTGGGGCGGGATGAAGTGGGAGCTCAGAATAGGATGAAATCTATCATTAACGATGTTGTTGCGTCCACGTTCAAATTCGGCGTCCTTTTGGCATTCGACCGTGCAGGCATCAAAAAATGGTTCGAGATTCTGAACATCTCTCGCTGTAATCCTGGTGGTCTCGGCGTACTTCGATCGCTAGCATTGGGGTGGCAGAAGATAATTCTTCTCCTTTTGGGCCTGTCCTAGGAGGTAATATCCAGTCCAAAGTGGAATATATTGTCTAAATGCAGGAAACAGACGAACCTGCCACCGACACCTTTCCCTTCATTCTTTCTTTGCGAATTTTTACCTCGAACACCGGTGGTCTTGCGGATCAGTTCCTTTTCAGTCGATTCCTCCGCCACAGGGCTAGTCCACTCGACTTGCTGCGCCTGGCACCAAATCTGGCACCATGGCTATTCCAGTGATATGTCCGTCGAACGCATTTAGGCTCTACTTCCCATCACAAAAGGTGGTTATGACAGCATTAGATATAGCGCGACGCAAGAACTTGATTCTTCAGTATGCCCATTTGTGTCTAGAATTTATACAGTTGACTGGTAAGAAAAAGAGCATTTTTCAAGGTACAACGAAATCTTAATCAAACTCAGCGCGATTTGGCCTTTGGCTCAAGCCGTAACCTTGCCATCCTGAACCTCTTCATTCCTAGATGCTTGATTTGACAAAAGAGAAGGTTTCCATTATAGCGGCCGTGATGGTATCTATTCGTCGTCGTCTTCCTCTACTGGCTCAAGAACCAGACCGGTCTTCTTGCTCTGAACCATACCTGGGCCTTTGTAGCCCTCTGAGGAGATACCGGTGATGGGTTCGATGTTTTCTTTCTTCGCGGGGCGTTAGTATCATTCTGATGTTGTAAAGGCCCCTATTCTTGCGATCACAAAAGATGGAGCTCAACCGTACCTTGAGATAGGCATTTGAAGCCTCTTGCCATTCCGCACTCATTGTCTTTGGTGGACCACGAGCGAACATGCGGGTGAAGTAGAATAGAGCGAGGGAGGCGGCAACACCGATCATAGTGTATTTGAAGATCTTCATGCCCTCACCTGGCGGAGCCTCGGCGCGTGGTCCATGGGGACCAAAAGCGATGTGGTATGCTGATGCCTATGTCAGTCGAGTCTTTGTTGTCAAACGCAAGAGTTGTTGCAGATAGCGTGCAGCTATGCCCCCCGGAAAGAGCAACATTGAGCAGATTCCTGCGGAGTCGCGACAAGGTGTATGCAGATCACAGTTTGTATAATATTTGATCGCGGGCATACCTGCTTTCTTCTCCTGGATGGTCAATTCGGTCCATGGGGCCTTCATCCTGTCCCTCAAGTTCATCCACAATTCAGCCTGCTCCTGAGGTGGCATCTCCTCCCATCGCTTCTCAATATTGGCCAATTCGGGGTTTGAAATTGCATGTGCGCTGCGCGATTGTTGAGACGCCATTGGAGCTGCTGCTCGCGAGAAGACCTGTGGTCTGGCCGAAGGGACGACACCCCGAGCGGCTCTCAGCATGTTTGAGCGAAGCATGCTGGAGCTATAGAGGAGTGGAGAGGGTTACAATATTGTAAGGGAGAGGTTCGCGGCAGTGCCTTCGGCTACGGAAGATGGTAGTGGTGCTACTGGCTGGTAGGAGTTGAATTGAATTGAAGTCGTGGACGTGTTGAATGTGTTTGACGACAGTCGACAGAAGTGGTTCGAGAGCCAAGACTCGGAAGCAGCACAACTTTTTCCATAGGCCGATATCAACCAAAACCATTCACAGACCAACACTTTAGCTTCAACGACCTTTTCACTTCAGCTCAGAGCTCGACGTGCTTCAATTGCATATTTCAAAGGGAGTAGAGGCTTTCCAGAGCTCAGCGCACGCTATCCGAGAGCTCCTCGGTGTTGTATGCATATCTTCGAAGGAGGACGGCAAGCCAATCAGGGATAAGCATTACATAGTCATGGTCATGCTCCTGATTACTAGGAGGGAGAAGGTCTATATACCGATCAAGAAGATTCCGGGGTGGTTCCGGGCTTGTTTTGTGCGAGTTGTGGAAGCATCTGCCCGGATATCTCCGATTGGGGAACTGGGGAACTGGAGATTGGACTACAGGAGAGACTCGGATGGATTCTTTCAGAAGTCGCGAAACCCCGATGCAAATAGTCGCCACTTGCCAAGTGCGATGTTATCAATCTGTACTGCCCTGTGGCTTGGGACAACCAGCTTGGGCTGTTCGTGGCTTCAATCTTGTACGGAGTACTTGAACTTGACTGGGGTTATGAAATCTCTTCACGCCTTGCGATCCATCTTCGGCTTCCGTGAGTAAAGATTATCCAGCTTCGCCTTTCCACGTGCCATGGCAGCAATGATGGCCAAGATTGATAATGATCTTAGGATGTAAGAGTCATAAAAAGGCCGTGGGGTTAGTAGCGCAGATAGGTATTTTTGGTGGGAAGGCCAGGGCGCGAATTAATGATGCAGTGTCTTGGCTGACAGCAATGCCAGAAGGAAAGCTTGGAGGTGTTGAAAGCAGATGTGGAGTAATTGCTTCGCGGTAGGCCTCGTTGCATTGATCATAGGCGATTATGCTTATCCCGATTCTGTCCGCCGCAGGCTCTGGATCGTGAGGCCGAGGTTTCGATGGAAGCTCCCTTAACCACGGCTAGTAGATATATGTTTGAGGCATAGGCATATCGAGATTCCCGAGCCGTCCAAGGGAAAATCGTATGCAGGGTGAGAACGATCCTATTGACTTTTCATCACCTCACGAAAAATAAAAGAAGCAAAACGGGAGATCCTATCTGACCTACGTAACGCCACTCGATACATACCCAAGTATTTAACCCCACTACGCCCAGCCATGAGCTCTTCCTCAACAACTTCTCGCCTGAACCAACTGCACTCTCAATTACAACCATATAACACAGGTACCGCAGCTGCTTCCCATTGTCTGCACACATCTAAATATCAGCGTCAGCAGAGAAAACGACCATGGCAATCAAAGTATGCTGCCACCAGGCGCCCCACTTGAGACCGTGAAAATTGACATCTTTGCTCAGGTTGGAATCAACGGCTTCGGTCGTATTGGACGTATTGTCTTCCGCAATGCGTGAGTAGCATTCTTCATCATTTCAAGTTGTTCCAGAGCTCATCGCTAACCACCACGTAGCATTGAGCACGACGACATCAACATTGTTGCTGTTAACGATCCCTTCATTGACCCCACCTACGCTGTACGTCCACCCTACACCAGGCTTACAATCATCGAGGATAAAGCTCACAAACCACAAGGCCTACATGTTGAAATATGACTCCACCCACGGCCAATTCAAGGGCGAGATCAAGGTCACCGGCAGCGACTTGACCGTCAACGGCAAGACCATCCGCTTCTACCAGGAGCGTGACCCTGCCAACATTAAATGGTCCGAGACCGGTGCTTGTATGTCAACCTCTCAATGCTCTCTGTTGCTCTGCTAATTCTATCTGATAGACTACGTCGTTGAGTCCACTGGTTAGTAAACGAAATGTCCCAGCTGCCCTTGTGATCATATTTAATCATAAAAATAGGTGTTTTCACCACCACCGACAAGGCCAAGGCACATTTGCAGGGTGGCGCGAAGAAGGTCGTTATTTCAGCGCCTTCGGCTGATGCGCCAATGTTTGTCATGGGTGTCAACGAGAAGTCCTACGATCCAAAGATCCAGGTTGTCTCCAACGCATCCTGCACAACCAGTAAGTTTCCTCCCCCACCATACGTTTGTAGAGACCACTGACTCTTGGTAAAGACTGCTTGGCACCCCTCGCAAAGGTTATCCACGACAAGTACACCATCATCGAGGGTTTGATGACCACCATCCACTCCTACACCGCCACCCAAAAGACCGTCGATGGCCCATCCGCAAAGGACTGGCGCGGTGGACGTACCGCTGCCCAGAACATCATTCCCAGCAGCACCGGTGCCGCCAAGGCTGTCGGCAAGGTTATCCCAGACCTCAACGGCAAGCTTACCGGCATGTCCATGCGTGTCCCAACCGCCAACGTCTCCGTCGTCGACTTGACTGTCCGCATCGAGAAGGGTGCTAGCTATGACGAGATCAAGGCTACGATCAAAGCTGCTTCCGAGGGAGAGCTTAAGGGTATGTTGTAAGGAACATTTTGGTTCGGAATGTGTGGTTAACAGAGGCGCAGGCATTCTCGGATACACCGAGGATGAGGTTGTCTCCACTGACATGAACGGTGACCTCCACTCAAGCATCTTCGATGCTAAGGCTGGTATCAGCTTAAACAACAACTTCGTCAAGCTTGTCTCATGGTACGACAACGAGTGGGGCTACTCTCGCCGTGTCCTAGACCTTTTGGGTAAATTGAATTGCGACGCTGTTTTCATGATAGTCACTAACGAAGTTTTAGCATACATGGCCAAGGTCGACGGAAATGCTTAGGTAAAAGGAGAAAGAATCTTGACTCTAGCATGCTCTCAAGCCTCGAGCTGGTGATGACTTCCGATCAACGAAAGTAATGCTTCTGATGGTATGAACGCTGGACATGAGTAAAGAAAATCGAAATGATTATCCATACGTGATGATGAAAGCTTATCTCGAAACAACCCATTATAGACTGGCCTCGCACCATGAATTGTGATCCTATCTGATGTTAGCTCGTTCTTGACATGTTGCCTATGTGTTGCCTATGTGTTACCTATATAATTCTTGTGTTCAACTCGTCTAAATACTAGACAATACCGCAAGCGAATCGAAGGAGGATCCTTGAACATATCCAATGGTTTCGCGAAAAGGCAAACCTGTTCAGTAAATGTCACATTCCTGGAAAGCGGGCCGCAGGCAATCCCTAGAAAATGTAGCGATTTTCGACTACGACAAATAGCGTGTCTTCATATAATTCCTAAGGCTGTAAAATGTTCTGCTCTGTTGTATCGGGTTCATGGAAGGATGCCTGGAAACTTAGGGACAAAATTTACGAGCAGTTCGACGTATCCGACTATAGGATTGAGTCATTTTTCTTAGTGTTGAAGCTATAGAAATTCTACTTTACATATAATTGATAGGTTCAATCGCTTGGAGTTCTAAAAGAGTACTACTATATAATATTTATTTTGGACAAAGCGAGCGTATAGAACTTTGGATACCTTACCGAAATGAGCCCGACTAATTGTTTATCACGTGCCCTCGCCAATGGAATCTAGCCTTAGAACTAACTCATTCACCTCTTCGTATTCTCATACATTCCTCAACTGCAAACACAAACACACACTTAACAAGAACGATCACCAGCGGGCATTGCACTCGCTCCAACTTGACACCAAAATCTTAACTTGTGCGACCTTTGCTACAAATAGTAAGTCTCTCTACTCCGCATCGCTGCATCGTGCCCGTCTCTGCGCGCGGCTGTACAAAACTCACAAAGTCCATTATCACCATCACCATTTATCGAGAATAAGACGCGCTGACAATTTCAGCGAAAACCACCTAGGCACAAGAAATCAACGTAGTCTATAGGCCTTAAAGTTTTATTCTAACGCGTGAAGCAATATCTCCTCGCTCGCGCATCACGTACGTGATCTCAAAATCAAATCTTGAACGTCTTACACGCTGGCCTTCTCATCTTCTAATTCCCTGTAAATCTTCTTCATTTTTGATATAGTCTTCCCACCTTCAAGTGTCCCAAACACGCTCACTTACTCCTTCACTCAAGTTTCAATACAAATCTCAATTCGCTTGTAACGTTTGGCAAACTTGGTATTTTCTACTAATATTCGACTAGCACTCTATAACACTGAATGGTCCGATAGTCTCTTTAGTTTAGATCTGGGAGGGAGTTGGTCATGAACGGCGCAACTGAAGACACCGAAATGGTCGATCAAAGCTCCCATTCTACCGAGGCCGTTGTTAACCAGGCATCGGAAATGAATGGCATCTCAGCAGATTCTACTCAGCAATCTCAAGACATTAGTTCTTCCTCTGGCACTCCAATCGGATTATCGGATTCTAATGGCGACCATCCTCAACACGGCGCTTTAGGCTTGACGAGACCGTCAAGTTCAACTTCTACCCTCGCTGGAGATTCACCACACGGCAAATTTGTTGGTGTGATGATCCCCAAACGCGCATCTGCGGCCCTGCCCCATGCTTCCTCGAGAACGGGAGTTGTGTACGATTCTCGAATGCGATTCCACACTGAAAAGGACACGGAGGAAGAGGAGGATATCCACCCCGAAGATCCAAGACGTATTTACGAAATCTTCAAGGCACTCCAAGACGCGGATCTCTTCGAGAACGAAGAAGGAGACTCTAGTCCAGAAGAGCGACCCTTCAAATTATGGCGGATTGCGGCACGTTTCGCTGAACCCAGCGAAATCACCCTGGTCCATAGTCACAATCACTTTAGATTCATGGAAACTCTGCCACGTGAGTCTTGCTTAGGATCCTAATGTAGTCACACACTTACTAAAACAGATATGACCGATGACGAACTAAGTACGCTGGGAAAAGAACTTGATTCTTTGTATCTTCATCGGCTCACTTTCTACTGCGCGAAACTTTCCGCTGGTGGTGCGATTGAAGCTGCCCGCGCAGTTGTCCAAGGCTATGTCAAGAATGCATTTGCCATCATTCGTCCACCGGGCCATCATGCAGAGCATAATGAGCCTGGTGGGTTCTGCTTCTTTGACAACGTAGCAGTAGCCGCCAAGGTTTGCCAGAAAGACTACGGGGAAACATGTCGCAAGATCATGATTCTGGACTGGGATGTACATCACGGTAACGGTGTTCAGCAGGCATTCGAAGACGACCCGAATGTTCTTTACATCTCTTTGCACGTCTATCAAGACGGAACCTTCTATCCGTCCAAGAAGTATGGTGACCATCTCCATGTGGGAATTGGAGATGGAGTTGGCAGGAACATCAACATTCCATGGCCAAGCCAAGGCATGAAAGATGGAGATTATATCTACGCCTTCCAGAAGATCGTGATGCCTTGCGCTATGGAGTTCGATCCAGACCTGGTCATCATCTCTGCCGGCTTTGATGCTGCAGAAGGCGATCTGTTAGGTGGTTGTCACGTTTCTCCGGGTGCTTATGCACATATGACATCTCAGCTCATGACGCTGGCAGGCGGCAAAGTGGTGGCTTGTCTTGAGGGAGGCTATAACCTCAAATCGATCGCTCGATCGGCTCTCGCTGTAGTACGGACACTGATGGGTGAGGCACCAGAGCGACTGAAGGACGTCGAAGTATCTACAGCAGGTGTTGAAACCGTACGACTCGTAGAGCGAACCCAATCGCAATATTGGAACTGCCTCTTCCCTAAAGGTAAAGTTCAAAGCAGACTGCAGATGGGCGGCAAGCGTTTGTCTGATATGCTTCGCTCCTGGCAGTCCAGTGAATGGTTCGACAAGTTCAGGATGGCGGAACTGCCTATTCACCGGGCAAGGATTTCTGAATCTTTCAAAAACCAAGTCCTTGCCACGTAAGTCTAAGGCTTCTAGGAATTAGCTTCATTCTCTAACATCTCAGCAGCGAAGATTTCATGGATGAGCGGCCATTGATGGTCATATTCCATGACCCGCCTGAAACAATCGGAGAACAAAATGCAATGAATGGCACCTTCGACGCCCACAACATCATCATTGTAAGTTTTATATCCTCCTTCGACGTTCGTAGAGAACACTGACTTTGCTTAAGACTGATGTTGCCGAGACATATATCGAGGCCGCCATCGAGGCCGGTTTCTCTGTCATCGACGTCAACGTTCCAAAATACACGACAGAAGAGAATGTAAGGTTTTCCAAAACTTGTCAATTTGGTCAAAGTTAATATCTCCAGGACGATAAAGGATGGATCGATTCCGACCGGCAAGAGCAGCGAATGGCTGATAACCGTGAACTTGCTACATACCTATGGGATAATCACCTCCAAGTCAACGACGCCAACCACATTTTCTTCGTGGGCATTGGTGGAGCTCATGCCGAGATGCTATGGATAATCACACAACAAGGTTCGTGTATCTTCTGTCGCGAGTTTGTTCAGTGCTGACTTCAATAACCAGCGGAAGCCAGTGAACGAATAGACTGGATCTTCAACTTTGTCTCCGAAACCTCCATTCACCCTGTAAACCGACCGACCGATGATTACCCCGATTGGTACTTCAAGCACTCCAGCGTCTACGTTGCAAATGATCACCTTTGCTGGACACAAGATAAGATGCGGCGTATACGGAAGAAGCATGGAAAGCTCATTCAGTCAGAGTTCATTGACGTTAACGACATGCTCCAAGAGCACAAATCACAAGTTATGGACAAGTGTCTGGAAATCACGGCAGAGTGGCGAAGAAGACAGGAGCAAGAGCAAGCAAGGAAGGAAGCTGCAGAGAAGAAAAGAGCTGTGCAAGAGGTCAACAACTCGGCGCAGTCTCAAAACAACGGCTTTGCATATCAATCGACCAACAACGGTCTAGGTGTCCAGAACTCTGGCTATGGCGGACCTCACTATATGGATGTGGTCGGACGGGCCATGCCATCTGCTATTTCTGGTCCTGCTGCTGGTGGATTTTCGGGTGGATTGAAGAGTCCTATGAAAGGCTCCTTCAGTGGGCCGCCTTTAGGTCTCTTCAAAACCACATCGCCAGCCCCTGCACCACCTCGATTCAATGGCGGAACTCCTGCTGGCAGCCCATCGAAAAAGCCGTCTTCGGGCTCAATTGGCCAATAGTCTAGTTTTGTTCGCCTGCATTGAGGTGTGTTAAGGGATTGCGAATTAGGTAAAGACATGGTGACCGATCTAGTGGGTAAGCTAAGGAGCGACAAATTTTGTGATTCCCAATGGGCGTGTCAATTTGCGTGTGCATGAGGGTCTAGGGGGATTGCAGCATTTTCAGTGCGTAGTGCTGGCGAATTACAGCGGGCGTTTTCATGTGGGTCTGCATGCTGCTTTTCCTTGCATTTAGTATTTAGCATCGAGTACTCTTTTAGAGTATCAGAACCAAAACCTACCTCATTATCCAGGAGTACTTGTAAGAGTTAGTGTGAGGTCGAGGTATTAGTTAGAGAACAAAATGAGAAGATACCTGCTATCGTGAGTATCTTAGTCGTGACAGCATGGACGCCTCTGATTCACGCCTATCCAGTTAACGTTCTAAATTAGCCTAGCGAATCAGCGTAAAGTTTCACATTGCTTAAACCCTGGTAATAATCTTTGTAAATTGTACCGCGAGAATTTTACCAATATCTATCTCAGATCGAGCACCTTGCTTAGGGTGGTGACTGCGGAAACTCAAACTTTCTTGCTATCTACAGGCCTCCTGTTTGTAGTCAATACCGATCTCGAAACGAGATTGGCATTTTCTCGACACGTGATATGCACACTCAACCACAGTGAACCACAGGGTTCCTCAAATCTGACTGCGCAGGGCGCTCGGACCCACCATCCCATCTTTTGAACTAGAATGTATTATGCTATTTACCATACGTTTGACTTGCAATGGATCTCTGGTTTTTGCTGAATCATCTTACATCTCTCTGGCATCTCTCTGATCCTTTTCCGTATCATTGTGAGCGTTATCTTGTCCCATCCTGCCTGGATTTCAGCCTTGAAATGAGCCACCGACGACCACCTCCTGCCAGCTAATCTGGACTTAATGATGTTCTAACAAGACTCAATGGGATTGAGATCACATGATTGAGGAGGGTGAATAAGTAATAGAAAGTCTGCTTCTCTTTTTATGACTGCAGGGTCACTGTTAGGTGACTTGATTCCGTGAGAAGGATCACCATCCTCTTGAAGCCAGTATTTGCGCTGCTGACGCTTCTCCAAGGCCTGAATAGCTTCAATTTGTTGCGGCAGTATCTTTTTGGCGTAAAAAACCTGTGTCATGCAGTTTCCTTTTGGTGTTTCGTCCTCCTTTGCCTTAAGGTCTTGCCAGACCTTCAGCCGGGCTTGGTACACTGAATTCAGCTCGTATTTGAGTTGTTTAGGCTGCTTGACTTGCCTACGGACCTTCAATGATAGCTCAGCCGGATCCTTGTAGAATATGAGGTTTCCTTTCTTGTTGTATGAGATGCCGCCGGCGACGTGAATAGTAACATCCAAAACGCCTTCTAGCTCCTCATGGACACCTCTCTCTTGCCCTGGAAAGCGTAGCTCATATTCAGGTGCATTGGCGAGTTCTTTTGACTGAAAATGGGCTTCATCTGTGAACCAAATCCAACTCCAGAAGCCTAGTATGGTCTTTTTCTCGTGTTCTTTACCGTATTCAACCCTCCTTGGCCGATTTGCCTGGGATATCTGCTTCTGATAACGCTTCTTGAATCGCCTAGCCCCTGCATTGTATACGTGACGCTGTAATGTCTTTGCGGAAGGCTTGCCGGGGCAGGAATTGGCTTGTTCCTGCCAGCCTTTTTCGTGTATGGGGTCATCTTGGTTCGTAAGGCGGGTAAGATCTGAAGCAGATACTTTGGTAGGCCGCCCTATGATGCAACTGCTCTTTCTCTGTGATCTGAATGCTGCATCACCAATAAGTTCTCGTAATTTAAGCCAACTACGTGCAGTAGAAGTTGGTATATTGATTTCAGGGAGGTATGCGATTGTACCGACGCCGTCGGCCTCATTCTTGCAATCCCAGGCCTGAAAAAACCGAATTCTCTTCGTGGTGTCATATTCTCGCCTTGCAGTCTTTCTTTTGGGTGTTCTAGGCGCCATGGTGGTGGTAAATTGAGCGATAAGTTGAGATGGGATGGTGGGTCCGAGCGCCCTGCGCAGTCAGATTTGAGGAACCCTGTGAACCCAGTTTTGGCTGACCTAATCGGATCTAGGTAGTACAGGGCTGTCAACTTTGCGACCCTTCCTTTCATCACAACCAGCCTTTATTATCAAATGGTAGCTAAGGACGTCTTCTCATGAGGAACAGTAGCCTGTTCTCGAAGAATTATCTTCTGATCTTTCTTGTGAACGATGAATATCCACTCTGAAGATGCATGCGCGCGACGTGCGAAATCTGCACCTTTATCTCTATAACAGACTCGATAAGATCAGGACTTCTTGCCAAGAAGAACTCGATAATGTCTCCTTTCGGACCCCAAAAAGCAGTTCCTCGACTCAAGAGTGAAAGCTGCCGAGCGGAATCCCTTTCGTCGGATTGCGCAGCATCGTGATCAACTTTTCTTCAACCCTTCGGTTATCAAGTTCTGCTTTGTCTCTTTATTCGTAGTTGCTCTTCGAATTTTCTCGTATTTGTATGGAGATAAGATAATATATCTAGATACCGAAAAGCCTGCGCAGTCCAGAGTCTGAACAACAAGCCAACCGAAGCCTTTTTTTGTCACCTTCGCCTTGGTTTGCCTGACATCCAGATTAGCAAATGCTGGACCTCTTCATCCTTGGTGCCAACCGCGGCCTAGCAAATTGTAGCGAAGGCCTGCACAATGGACCAACCAAACGATCAACACTCAGCCTTCTACCACTTGGCAAGAACGCTACACCAAAACCGGCGTCCACATGCCCTCATAGAGATCCTGGCAACAGTATTCTTGTGCGTTTTATCGAGAAGAGACAGGGAAATTCTAGATCGCGGCTGAGTGCATGCTCGTACTGATGGGTTTTTGGTGGGCTGGGTTTGGGGGAGATGCGTTGGAATGCGATGGCTACATGAGCTGGTGCGCCTCCGCTTCTGCTAGGCTTTCTACCTTTTTTACTGTCCGATGCATGTTCTTCGGTTGTTCGATATGGCAAAGATTATATTGGTATCTGTTGCGCTGCTTGCGCCGGCATAGTCAGTATATGGTCAAACCTCGAGCGCATTCCTCGCGGTTGCGATGACATCCACATTTAACTAACTATCAGGGACATCTTCGTGTTTCCGGCCTGCTGCAACGTATAACATCTCTGTTGGCATTGACCACAAGTTCTCGCCGGATATTACGCAAGCTCTTGTCGGCGATCTAATCGAATTTGACTTCATGCCGTTGAATTATTCGGTCGTGCGAGTAGAGTAAGTTTCAGCCTTGCTAGAACAAGATTGCAATTCTGGAAAGAACTTACAAGAATTGTAGATACAAGTACCCATGCATACCACATGAGAAGACAGGAGCAGGTAAGGTGGGGTTCTTCGGCGGATCCACCCAGTCGATGCGATTCTAGCAAATCCACCATCATGGTGTGTCCGCATCAACGATTCTGATCCCATCTTTGTCTACTGCTCGGCGCCGGGATCATGTCTAAACTATGGAATGGTGGCCGTGATCAATCCTGTCAGTTCTTCGTCACTATTTCACTCTCCATTCTAACATGTAATTCTAGAACGCATCTGTGAGCCTTGCTAAGCAAAAAAAAATGGCTAACGACTCGGCGTTTATGCTTCAACCAGGTGAGGACTTTATACCAGAACAATCCCCAACACCAAAGCCAACAAGCATCTCCTCAACATCGTCGTCAAGCAGTACCTCCTCAGCAACTTCAGCCGCAGTAACAGCTACACCATCTTCCACCTCACACTAGAGCTGTCTCCCCGCAGGCGCAATCGCAGGAATAGCAATTGGAGGTGTCCCTAGCGTTATTGGCGGAGGCGGCAACGGAAAATCAGACTCAATGTACCAAGTTTCAGCCATGCCTTCATCAAGGTATTACCCTGTACATCCTCCTGAGTTTCAGAGGTATTCGCAGGTTTCTGGTGGTGGCGGACACGGTGATGTACCGCCTTATGGTGCTGCTACTGGAGTGCTGAGTCCAAATCAAATTCAGTTTCCGAAGGTGGTTCTACAGCCTGGGCCTGGATAGCCGGGGTGTAGTAGTCCTACTGGGAGGGGAAGTTTGACCGGGAGTCCGCCGCCCGGGGTTATGGAACAACAACAACAACAACAACAGGGGATCCAAGGACAACAGCAATTCCCGCAACAGTATTGTAGTGCGCTGCCTGGGTATGTATGATGACTCTTTTTACTATCCTCCTGTTTCTTGGATTGGAATGGTGGCTGGTCTTTATGGCAGAGGTATGGATGAGTCATCGTGGGAATTGGTAGAAAACCCAGTGAGGCAAGGGGGCCGCATGAGATGTATGCGCCTTCTCCCAAGGACGGGCGTGAGATTTGGTGAGCTTACGAAGTCATGATTGTATCTTCACTTTTTGTGGGATGGCTTTCGAGTTTGAGCGGCATCTTGAGGAATATGGTATGGCATCTCTGCGGAGATAGACCTTCGCTTAACGTATTCCACCACCGAGCCGGCCACTTTTCCTTGGCACAGCCCTTATCCTCTTTAACACGAACTGTCTCAACAACGCAACGCGATAGCCGTTCAAGAAGAAGGTAGAATTGATCTCGCTCTTCAGGTTTATACCTCTGGCCAATTTCAAAGCCTACGGCGCGCTGCTACAGCCTTTAACGTTAAACACCAAAGGCTCTCTGATCGGCTCCGCGGAATCACCTCTCCATCTCAAACTCGCCCAAACTCTCATAAGCTCACTAGGATAGAAGAGCAAACGATTATCCGATATATCCTCGATCTCGATCCGCGAGGATTCGCACCCCGGCTGTGTAGGGTGGCAGATATGGCGGATAAACTACTGGGTATACGCGGTGGAGAGCCAGTAGGCAAAAACTGGGCTGAGAGATCCGTAATGCGCTCAGATGAGCTCAAAATAGCCTTCAATCGAGCAAAGGATAGGCAGAGGATACTACAGGAGGATCCAGAAGTAATTGGCGCGTGGTTCAAGCTAGTTGCAGATACTAAAGCCAAGTACGGCGTCCACGACGAGGATACGCACAACTTTGACGAGACTGGCTTCCAGATGGGCGTTATTGGGTCAATGAAGCTCGTTACAGCCTCTGAGAGACGTACAAGGCCTGAACTCATTCAGCCGGGCGATCGCGAATGGGTTACGGTCATTCAGAGCATTTGCGCAGCTGGGTATGCGACCCCGCCATTCATTATCTACAAAGGACGCGTTCATATCTCTGCGTGGTATGAGGAGGCAGATATACCACGGAATTGGAAGCTCTCAGTCTCTGAGAACGGCTGGACAAACAACGCGCTTGGTCTTGGGTGGTTGAAGCATTTTGACGCGTATACAAAGGCGCGGCAGGTGAGGGGGTATAGGCTACTCATTTTGGACGGCCATGAGAGCCATCTCAACCAGGATTTCAAGGACTACTGCCTCGAAAACAATATCCTAACCCTCTGTATGCCACCGTCCTCGTCGCATATACTCCAGCCTCTTGACGTGGTCTGCTTCCGCCATTGAAGCGCAAGTACTCCCAACGCGTCCGGGACTTGGCACGCCAACGCGTGTACCATATCAATAAGGAAGGCTTTCTCCCTGCCTGCGTTTTGCGACGTGTTCACGGAAGAGAATTGTCGAAAGGCCTTTGATGCAGTAGGGCTAGTCCCTATTAACGCGCAGGTAGTGTTGGATCGCCTTGAAGTACGGCTACGTACCCCGCCAGAACCCCGCCTCCTAGAAACGCCGTGGCAGTCAAAGACTCCAAGCAATACTCATGAATTTGGATCCCAATCCAAGCTCGTAAGCGAGTCTTTTACTCGGTCACCAGTTACTGCGCAGGCAGGCTTTTCACAGCTTGTTAGAGGCGCTGAATTGATGCTGCACCAGAACGCCCTACTTTTTGCACGAAACCACGAGCTTGAAGAGCAATTGGCAGTAATGACGAAGCGAAAATCGCGTAAAAGAAAGCGGATCCAGCAAGGTGGTACTACAAAGTATGGGACTGCAGCAGCGCGGGTAGCTGCTGAGGCGTCTGTTGCGCCTCAGGGATCAAAGAATACTCGTAGTAGTGGTGATCAAGAAACAGCCCGACCAACTCAAAGGCGCTGTGGGAACTGCGGCGCGACTGGGCACAATGCGCGAACGTGTAAAAAGGATATCCAGATATCTTCTGAATTAGATAGTATCACGACGGACTTGGAATCTATTGTTGATAGCGATAAAATTGAAGAGTCGTAACATGAGTTGGTCGTGCCAAGGAAATGTGACCGGCTCGGTGGTGGAATACGTTATCTGTTTTGTATTTGATTAATCTTTAGTCGTGAGCGCGATGGAGGATGGTGAGTAGATCCGTCGCTTTGAACATCTTCAGCCATACGAGCATTGAGTAAATCGATGGGAACGCCGCATTCTCTCGTTGCCTCCCGTCCTTCCCTCCGCTCGCAGCGTTCAATATTGACACGCATTCGTACCGGCTATATCTCTATCGGCGGAGACAAGAGTGACAGATGCTGCCCAAGACACCCTTGCATATAGTGTGCTTTCGAAGTTAATGAGGATAAACTGCAAGTCGACTTGACCTGTGTTCTGAGAGCCAATATGGCCAATTATATGGAAATCTTGCTGATCAAACACGTCGTTTAACGTCGCTCACGTCCGAGTCCGCTGAAGTCCGAGTCCGACTCGGATGTCGATTGCGCCTCATAAACTTCCTGTTCAGTATTTAGTATGAAATCTCCCGATTCAATCAGAATCTCATGAAAATCTCATGACAATCCTATGAGTCTTGATCTATCGCTGTCTCAGCTCTCAGAAAACTATTCGATCGCAGATTGCAAATGTCCACGTTATAGTAGATTCAAAAGCACAATAATTCAGCTTATTTGAATTCTCCAAAGCGAAGAGAATGGGTCTGAAAATACTCAATTGGCAACCTGGCCACTGCTTTATCCCATATACAGGTATTACCAAGTATCGTGTACTCTCATCACCCCATTACGGAGCAACATCATTAATGCTGCTGCTCACAAGAATTTTTTGCAGTTCTCAGCGTTCTGCTTTTTTGTTCCCTGGAAACTTGGAGCTTGAAGATCTTTTCTTTAGATTTCTTAAGAAATTTTTCCACCCGAGATCAGCCTTCGAATCTCATTCGGATTGTTTCGTGAAAGGGAAATGCCTGTAATTTTTAATTGACGGGCCTGTATCGGGGACCTCTGGAGTGAATGGAAGTATGTATACTCCTCTGGTATGAATAGAGATTTGTCAACAACCAGGTGTTCTGATCGTCCGCCCGTTTCTATCCGCTTTAAGGGTGGCAGATTCGATGCCGCCTGCAGAACTAAGGTCTCTCGACGTCGAGACCTCCAAATCTCCCGTCAGATGAGTAGCCGGGGAGTAGGGGTTATGTAGGGCTGCGGGATAAATAACGGGTAAAAATAGAAAGTTGGGAAGAAGGCTAAAAAATATGGAGAGTGAATCCCCCCATCTACTTCCTAATAAAGGAAATTATAAAGAGCTATTAATCTCCAGGCTAATAGATTAGGCCAGATAGGCAGACTCAAGGCATAGTCCGGCGGCGGCCTGTACCCCTCCCGCTGCTCTAAGTCGCCCGACACTCTTCCGCTGCCGCGGCGGACGATCATAAGGATAGTGAAAAACAAGGGCGGGTTTCTTATTCTCCCTGTTCAAGATGTAGGTGAGGCCGCTTTCTGACCAATGACGTTGGCGAAGGAGCAGTATTTCACTCGTATATAGTACTATGCATGTAGGATCTGCAGCTGCCAAGTTATGGTACTCAGTCCAATAAATGGAGGAAAGGAGTAGGATGTTCCGATCTGATCAGCGGAGTGGTCGATCTTGAGGCTGAAAAGACAGGCATGGTGGATGGGCGATGTTTCAATTACTAGATGTTTCACAAGTTGCAGTCCAGAATTGGGGTGGGCATCAGCAATGGCATAGCCACCTTCACCACACGGTACGAGCAGTGGTTCAAGGGAGGCAGTTTCTGTTCCTCGGCTGCTGGGGGGATCCCTCCATCTATCAGTTCGTGGGGGGAGCCGACCCCAATCGCATAGCATACCCGAATAACGTGGGCTCGCACTGTGGTATAGGGAAGATCGGCAGCTGCCAAGTTATGATGAAATTCACATGAAAAGAGGGACTACTCGTATTATTGAGCGGCTCTTAGTCCTTCGCCAGTTATGACTCCCCTTTGGCACTGCCACTGCATCCATTAACCCCCTCAGGCCTTCACAAGGCTCCACGCATTTCCCTTCTTTTTTTGTTTTGACACCAAAACTGCCCGGCACTGTCAAGTCTCCCGATCCCACTACAGCCACCTACCTAACACAGCGCTATCAACAACTAGCACCAGACGCCTCATTCTGTACAGCACTGATACAGCTGATACTGCCGATACAGCTGGTACTGCCGATACAGCTGATACTGTATATTCCTGTCGCGACAGCCTTCCAACAGCTTGCGATGCAGTAAACCGGCCTTGTACTTCGGATTGTCGACCCTGAAGAAAATTATTCACCGCCAATGGCGATAGTCAGCTCCCCTTCGCCCAACCTCTCTCCCAAGATCTCCTTCCACAGCCATGACCGCTCCTACGTAGGCCTCCGTCGCTTCAATTCGACTTCCACTCGCAACAGCCATGTATCGACGTCCCCGGCTGATGCCTCATTCCATCAAACCCCCACCCATCCTTCGCGCTCTCCTGCTATTCCACCCGCAACCGCTATGAAGACGACCATGGACACTGAGAAGGCGACTATCGACGCAGGCACCCAGTACACGCCAGAACACTTCCCTCCGACAGATCGCCGCGCCATCAACAACAATACTCTCTCACCGTCCATTATTGATACAAGAATGAGCGAACGCACACCATCTATCAAGCAAGAGAAGGAGCCTGCTTCTGGCATTACACATAGCACATCGCCTGAGCCAAGGTTGAAAGTCGAGCCTCAACCTCGCATTACAAACGATCCTCCCGTCAACGGCCAAGGTACCGGCCGTAACGGAGCAAGTTCCGCTTCTCAATCTGAAATCGAATCCCCTTCGAAAAGGGCGAGAGGACCCGATATAGCAAGGAAGGTCTTGCCTCGAGATTACATGAAGTGCAACGTCAGGGACCTTGGACACATCATAGCGGACATGCTTCAGGAAATCGTGCAAATCAACGATAAACGGACTTTAAACAACAACGCCCTCACGCGATTTCACTCTAGGTATGTAGATCGGACATTGGACGCGGCGAGCGCTGGGATAGAAGCTAACGAGAGTGGTAAATAGAGCTCCCCCAACTATCTCCATTCACGACTATCTCAATCGTATTATTATTCACGCTACGCCATCTGAGCCCATTCTTCTCTCAGTGGTATACTGGATTGACCGATTGTGTGCTCTGTACCCCCATTTCAACATCAGTTCGCTGACAGTCCATCGCTACCTCATTACTGCTACAACTGTGGCTGCCAAGGGTCTCAGTGACAGCTTCTGGACCAACAGCACATACTCCCGTGTTGGTGGTGTCACTCTCAAGGAGCTAGCATTACTGGAGCTGGAGTTTCTGGAACGGATGGATTGGAAGATCATACCACCGGCAGACGTTCTAGTGCAATACTACGAAAACTTAGTGGACAGAAGCAAGGGTTACGTAATGCAGGAAGAGTACGTCAAAGAAAAGACGTGAGGTGATTAAGCTGTTTTGGACTTTTGGGGTCTCGCCCATACGAGCTTTCAGCATAGCTTGAATTAACAATGAACAGCTTCTGTCAATCGGAGCTGTTCGGTGTTTTTACAAGCTTGCTAATAGAATTCAGTGGTGAACCGCCTGCAGCGACAAATACTACATCGCTGTCGGTCTCGAGGAACGCCGCATTACCACCCGAGAGTTCTTTCCTTCTGCTACGGCCTGCAGTGACAGATACTACATCGCTGTCCATTCCGAGCAATGCCGGAGTACTAGCTGGACCCGAGACTCGTTACTTTCTGCTACCTGCGGAAATTGCAGCCAAGGTACAGGCGTTTGATGCTACACCGCCGACTGTCCCGAGTAACACCTCATTACTAGCTGGGCTTACATATCAAACCCATCCCTCTTATGTGAGCATGGCATCCAGGCTCCAAGCGTTCGGAACTCATCACCTTGATCATGAGGTACACCTCCAGAAACAATACAACTTCGCACCCCTGCTAATCTGCAGTTCATATGGCATCATTTGCTCTCAGATCAAACCACAGGCCGGCAACACCGCGATCGCCCTGGAAATCTCTGGCTCACTACCGCATGCCAGAAATGGCATCATGGAACCAAATTTCTCAAGCTTGAAGTGTTCCGCAAAATTGAAAATCAGAGTGCAAGCTCCTCCAGCATTGTAACGAGGTGGATGAAGAAGGTCGGGTTTGCTCTAATTGGAGTTAGCGAGATGATGCTTGATCGGGCTTATTACTCCCCGGAGGCTGTTCGTATGTGGATGCAGGAGGCGTTTGGACCAATATCGGTATATCAGTTCTACGCGCTAGTGGACGATGCTCCTGTGGACGATGCTCCTGTGGACAATTCTCCTCAAGCTCCGGTTAAGCGTTCTCTGGATGTACCTTTTGGCGCATTCCTTGAAGTTTTCCAGGTGGGGAAACAATACGGTCCCTCTGAGATGGCCGACAAAGAATGATTTGCGGTACATGATAGATGAATGAAGAGGTTGAGGGTCTATGTCAAACAAGTCGTCGTTAGAAAGGGAGAAGCATCGTTCGCTACGAATTGATATGATATAGAGGTAGTCCATTGATAAAATTCAAGTTCACCAGCAGTCAATTTGCTCCATTCAAGCGAAAATCGAATTTGCTGACTTTCAGTTCCTACTCTGACCTAAGAATTCAGGAGTATGGCTGTCTGATGGTGGTCTCTTGATACGCAACGATCCCGATAGATTTTTGGCGTTTTTTAGTTCAAGACATGCCAGAAATGTCTTCGATATCGATCTCAAATTTAGTGTTACGGTTTATCCTGAAACTCTTTTGTAGAAGGCTCTTGCATTGCTCGCCGTGGGAGGATAAGGGACATGATGAATCGAAGGACTTCCATGCCAATCTTCATGCTCATGCTATATGTTGGACCAATAGATTGTAGGTGCTTATTCGAGCTTTGCAATCAAGCGGTGAGAGATGGGATGGAAGCAGGGATGAGACATTAGAATATGATTCGTAGATACATGATGATGACCACATATAGCCCACGTCATTGCTGTTGTCATCCCTGTTCTTTTGACTAACTTCATCAGTTTGTATCGTCCTGTCCGACCTCGGGCGTGCTTTCAAATGCCAGCGCGGTACCTCCATCTCAGAACTACTATGTACTGTGCCTATCTACAGATAATGAACCATTCTGCCATCAGTCTCTTTTCTTTCTTCCTCAAGTCATTCGTTCTCGACCTTTTCTCTCTCTCTCATGCACATGGTCATGTGAAACCTCACTAGGTAAAGAGGGCAGCGCTTGCAGAAGGCAGACTCTCTTGCACACTTCACGAACAGCCCCAGGCCCATCCAGGCGTACAGGCCCCAGGCCACAGGCGAACCAGGCAAACCAGGCAAACCAGGCATCGAAAGTTCAAAGGCCCAATCTCCGTCTTCCTTTTCTTGGAGCTTGGGCTCTGTCTCGCCTGCAACCTACATCTTCTGCCCTTGTAGACCGCCTTGTTTAAGCGCATCTTCCCCTCCACATCTCAGCTGCCCCGCCTTTGAACCAACACGCCATCCTCACTTCGAACCAAGGACAGTCCCGCTATTAGGTCTTCTGATCCGTCTGGCCCTAGCATCAAGGCTGTCAAGCCGCCGGCTTCGCAGCTCACGCGCAGGCCCTCTTCCCTCTCCTGGCATCAGGATCAGGCTTGTTGATCCTGGCCATCCATCGCGGGGCACCAACTGCGGTGAGTTGCTCACCTTCAGGAACAAGACGAGCTAGCTTCCCTCCAACTCGAACCACTCCTTCTCTCTGCATCTGTGCCCTCTTCTTCTCAACATTCTCTTATGACCACTTACAGTACCGCTCTCTGCTATTCACCCAATAACGAACGCTATGCTGAGACTATGAGCCGGGACCCTACATCTTGGAACTCTGTACGAATTGATCAGGATCCAGCCTCGCGTTACCATGTACGTGCTGATCCCACCCCCCACCATCACCTTGAGATGAGTTGAGAGCTTACACATTGCACAGTCCCCACATCAGTATATACCTCAACGCCAGGCAACACAACCAATTCCTTCTCGGCCAACCCAGCCACGCGTTGCCAGCAATGGGCGTTCATACTCGCGTCCCACGTCCAGCCATGGCCTCGACGATCCACCACCACTGCCGCCGGCATCCTTCATATCTCTCCAACGACATCACAGGCGAAAAGGTTCAACAACGCGAGAATCCCCGGGAAAGCTGTTGCGTAAAAGCAAATATTGGCCTCCAGATGGCTACGATAAACGATCCACACTGGATGAGCAAGAGGCTGCCAGCTTGATAGATCGAGGAGCATGTACATATGATGGCTTTGCCGAGCCGATCTCGAATGCCGCTGGTCATTCTCGATTCTTTGCTGTCATGGAGACTGAATCATCATCAAGAACTGATCGTGCCACATTTGAGCACGACGCGTTCAAGGACATCACACTCACGATACTGGGACGTAAAGAGAGTGCCTTTGCCTCATTAGAACAGCCGTGTATGGCGTCTTGCTTTGGAAAAAGTCCTGGAACAACGACCCTCACTTACTTCGTAGGCAAGTCTGGAAATTTGCTTCCGCCAGTTCATTACGGATCAACAGCGAAGGCGCGTAAGATGAAGCTGATCAACATTCTCGAGCGACTCAAGGAGCTGCAAACCTGGGGCTTGCAGGAGGAGAACCTGAATCGTACCTACAAATATCTATATGAAAAACTGATTCACGATGCGGACGCTGACTATGCTCCACATTATGACCGATCCGAGCAGATTGTTGATCTACTCACTGTACTCAGCAACCCCGACTGGACCGACTTTAGCAGCCCGCGAAATCAGGTTGTAGCAAAGTTCTTCGATAGCGCTGATGAGAAGGTGAAACGAAAGTTCTTTCATCAGTTGTTGCTTGCCATTGAGCTCCATCTTCGTATCGAAGCTCCAGAACACGAGGAAGCAGCAAAGCGTCAGCTACTTGCAGCTTTACCACCCAAGGTAGCCTGGGATCTAGCTCTTGCTGCAAGATGGCTGGAGCACATGGACATTTCGCGAGTCCAATTGTCCAAATCTCAAAGCACTTTCACTTTCGTTCTCCAATCCAAGCGCAGGCAGAAAGAGGCTCTTCACACATTTGCGAGCTTGCTGAAGTGGCCGAACATGGAAGAAATAGACTATATTCTGGAAGAGACTGATGTCATTGAGAAGAGCATCGAAGACCGATCGGCGGATGCTATGTCCTGGTTCACGGGAGTCATACTTCCTGGTCCGACATTGCCATGGTTATTGATGAACACACTTATTGACTGCGACCGTGATACCGGAGACTTTCTCAAGTATCTCACGCACATTCATCCGAACTCCGGATTTCAATATCGTGCGAATACGTATTGGTCTTACCAATGCATTGTCGGCAAAGTCCTCGGTGCTGGACGAGGTGTTCGACAGGTAGCTGGGTGGATTGGCCCATGTCATTATTCGCCAGAGCTTAAAAGAGCACAGTGCCTCATCATCCGACAAAATGAGCCTTTAGACCCTCCGATGGGTGTTAGGGATGTCGAAGGCATGAGAAAGAGAACTTCAACTCTTGGTCCAGAAACGGAGTATGAAGAGTATCCAGTCAATGACTACGATTTGATTGTGCCAAGGTTGGATGCTGTCAACGATATAATTCGCATTGAGAAGTTGAGTTTCAATCCAGTGTCTCCATCGGGAGACAGAGTCAATGGTATCTCCTCTGCTTCCCGAGGGGCGGAGACTTGCGACGCGGCAATTGTTTTCGCGTTTGCTGGATCCAGTCTCCCTATCAAGCTACGTCATAACGTCGACTTCATCTACGCATTTCCATGTACTGGTGGTCCGCATCCTCTCTATCATGGATACAGGCACAAGATTGTGAGGGTGGACGAAGGCTTGCAACAGCTGAAAGGCTGGGCGAACCCAAAGGCACGGAATTGTGGATCGGGATCAAGGTCGAGAGACCCGTTCAGAAGCCAGCCCACATCTCCAAGGCTTTCTCCACGATTTCTAGAACATGGGTTGGATGAGAGACTTCTGATCGAGGAAGCATTTCCCGGCGAACCGAGAACCATGGCTCTCGCCTCGAGGCAACGAACCCGCGACCGAAGTCGAAGTCTCCCACGATCGAGGAGCGGGTCACCGTTTGCGGCGGTGGAGTCTCATGCTCCAGTTCTTTCGACCAGCGGAGCCAACGGCAAGAAGTATCCCGAGGAAGTCTTGGTCATCGAAGCCTTTGGCGTCAGCGACAACGAAGTTTTCGCCAGAGCCTGGTGTGCCCAGTGGGGCCGCAGTGCCATCGTTGCCCGAGTCCACGATCACAACAGTCATGGAAGTCCGAAGCACGGCAGTCCCAAAAGCAAAGGCCATAGTCCCAGAGGCAGCGGCAGTACGCTCTCGAAAAGCGAAGGAACGACCTGCGTTGCTTGTGCTGTTCGGGAGGCTGTGGCGGCTGGCATTAGTGTTGTCATTTTGACCAAGGGCGGGAAACGGGAGGAGGAGGATGTTGGGATTGATATTGGTGGCTTTTGATGATGGATGCATTATTAAGACTTAACGGATAGAGATGGGGATATACATGTAAAGCTGTATTTAACTACACCATGGATTTTTAAGAGCTCTAGACATGATTACTCAATCCCCACTCAAAATACATTTTAATTTGCGCTTGCATGATGGACAAGGCTGGAATAATATTGCCCGAGTTCCCCGCAAGCACGTGATGATGATGATTTGGATTGGCTCGGAGCTTTCCTTGGTTGCTGTTGCGTTCGTTTAGGTATTACAATCCTTCATCTGTGCTACTTTACTTGTGAGAAGATTCTTTTCCGAGACCTCAATTCCACACGGAGGAGACTCAAGCCTTCCGAAGACTTCTTTCTGAAAGAGCTGAAGCGGAATACTCCAATATACTTTGTCATTGAGAACAGCAGGATTTATACACGCCTCCGATCGAAAGACGTAACCCTTCCTTCAGCCGGATTGATACTCGGATCCACCACATCTACGCTTTCACCAACGTGACGTATACGAATCTTCTCGCCCATCATACTTTCGAATCTGACCGGTCATGGCCCGCGCCGAACTCCCTCCCTCTCTCCAAGAGATTCGAAATCCTACAAGTGTACAAGGACATGTCACCGCATTGAAAGAGCTAAAGCACGAGATCATTGGACACGAACAGAGAAAGGAGTTGGTCGTGCATCATGGGATATTGGCATTGCTTGTTACGAATTTGGCGGAAGAAGAGGGATCGCAGTCAGATGGAGTAAACGAGATGAGGATACAAAGCATACAAATCATTGGGTCCTTAGCACATGGTGGCTTGGCATTTGTACATCCTCTCCTTGCGGCTGGTGTGCTACCACCCCTACTTGCACATCTATCACTTACGACCTACCCGACACGAGTGGTTGTGGAGGCTTTGAGGTCGCTATATGCGATTACAGAAGCGTTGGCTACAGATATAATGTCACCTGTGGAGACGTCGCCGATGGTACGGGTATGTTGGGATCTGTATGAGGCAAAAACCGTGGAGAACTTGAAAGAGATATTGGCACAGCGGGAAATAGGGCCTTCTGCTGACGAGCAAATAACTCTCTGTACGAAGATCATAAGGCTTACACTATGGACTCCGGCGCTAGGAGAGGCGCTGTCGAGACAGTATTCGGCTATGCTCGTCAAGACCGGGGTATTGGATCTACTCGCCTCGAGACTGGCTTCTTTGGTTGCGAAGATGGGACAACATGTGCCCGAACATATCGATCCGGCTGTAGAAGCTACAATGTTGCCTTCTCCGCCAGAAACCTGCCTGAGGCATTTACTCGAAGCACTGTCGTGTATTACTCGATATTCTGCATACAGGAGTCTAAGGTTATTGTACTCAACGAACATGCTAGCTGTATTCCCAATGGCGACAACTCCCACTCAGCAGACATCTGCCGATGACCTTTCGTTTGCAGACCAGACAGCCCCGCCAACGATCACGGCGAATCCACTAGATACTCTACTACCCAGACTACAAGCTGTACAGAGCAAGAATGAGCACAGCTTTTCGAAAGCGTTCCCCGCCTTGCAATCATTCGTGACGCCGTCTGAATTGTCACGCATGCCTACATTTTCGGACGGACAGGCGGCGATTTCTTCGAGAATGATATCTTCTGCCGATGAATTCGGCAGTCCACTTATTGCGTGGCTGCTGCTTGTTGCTCGTAACTCGTTGGATTTGAAAAGACTTGCGGCTTTGGATCTTCTTACACACCTCTACTCGGCTCTGGATCACAAAGTCCTTGACTCATGGGCTGAGTCACCACGAAATCGCGATCGTACTTTGGCCTTCTTGGTTGTGCCTTTACTGGTGCGCATTATCGAGTCCAGCAATGCGACCAGCAAGGCAAACCCGTCGGATCCAATGTCTCTGAGTAGTTCGGATATTTCGCGAAACCAACGAATCAAGGAGTATGCTCCTGAAATCTTGGGCATATTGGTCAATGATTGTCCAGCGCTGCAGAAAGCAGCGGTTGATGCGCATGCGATCAAGCTCCTATGTCAGATGTTGAAGAAGACTTTTGATCCTGTGTCAACGAATAGGAAAGTGATGTGGAGTCCTGTCGGATACGAAGCAGCACCGGAACTTGAATACGATAAGACTTGCAATCTTGGACCAGCGAGTATAGCGCCTGAAGCAGTACATGTTCTCAAATGCAGAGCGGGCGCACTGAAGGCATTATCGGCGATTGCTCAGAAAGAGGACTCGTATCGCAAGGCTGTCATTGAGCAGGGCATTATGACGTGTCTTGTCGATTCTCTGGTGCCATATCCGCACCCGCAGGCTGATGCTATGGAGACCGAGACTGAGAAAGATGGCAATCCTTACTTCGTGGCCGTGGAAGCATGCATACTTGCCACTGCGCTTTCGAGGAGTGTCAGTAATTTGAGGACGAGTTTGATTGATGGAGGTATTGCTAGGCCGATCTTTGAGTTGATGAAGTCTGGGGATGCGGAAGTGAGGACTGCTGCTACGGATACGGTTACGAATCTGCTGTTGAGATTCAGTCCAATGAGAGATGTGGGTGACATTACTTCCGTATTGAATATTGATAGCATGCTGAGCCTTGCTAATTCGGATCATAGGAGCTGCTGAATCTAGGCATTATCAAGCTGCTATGTCAACTTGCCCATTCTTCTGACTCGAAACAACGGATATCGGCACTATGGGCACTGAAGCACGTTACCGACTCTGCGCCCCCGGATGTCAAGAAATTGATTCTAGAAGAGTTGGGCGCTGTGTGGCTGGTTCAGATCATGAATGGTGATGCATCTCAACACGCTTCTCATCGGTCACAATTGGCAACACCGAATGCTGCTGGTGAACGAGTCGATATTCTAAATGACGAAGAACCAGCCATGGACGTCGATGATGTGTCGGATGATATATTCTCCGATCACCACGAACATATGGTCAGTCGACAAATACCGTCAGTACCGGCGCAATATAAAGCGAGATTATTGGCGATCAAGCACGAGGAGGAAAGCCCCAAAATCAGAGCTGAGAAGGACGATGTGAGAGTTCAAGAACAGGCTTTGGACATCGTACGGAATGCTATTTCGGAAGCAGCACCAAGTCAGCCGGAGATGATTGATTTTCTTCTAGCGACACTTGGATCTGCCAGACTTTTCGACTGTCTCGAAAACAAATTGAGACCATCCAGACCTCAATCAACATACCCAGCAACCCATACAACGTCACATAATATGCCAGCAGGCAAAAGACCGACCCTCACAACCCCAGGCGGATCTGGCCTCTCGATACCGAGCACCAAAAGTACGATTGACCAATTTCCGCTCCACCTCTATTCACACGCTACTCTTTTGGAAAACGTCATGTTCATCCTTGTCCACATTGCAAACGGTACAGTCTCGCACAAACACATACTCCTTAATCTCTCGCTCACTCTTCCGCCTCCAAACTTCTTCTCTTCACCACCACCTCCAAACGGCCTCCCCTCACGCTTCATTGATCTTCTGGTACCTCTCTTCTCTCATCCGAACCGCAAGATACGGGTCGTGTGTTGTTGGTTTGTGCATAATATTCTTTGGCAGGAGGATAAGAGTGATGAGGCTGATACAAGGCGAAGAGCATTGGAATTGAGGCAGAGAGGGTTTGAGGAGGCGATTAAGAGGTGCACGGGGGATGTGGATTTGGATGTTCGAGAGAGGGCGAGGAGTTGTGTTGATATCTGGGGACGTATCCTTGGGGAGGGGGAGGAGAGGAGAGGAAATAGGGTTTGGAGTGAGAGTAGGTGACTCTTGTGATTGAATTAGTACAATTGGAGGATTGGTGGGGATGGGGAGTATCTGAGCATCGTCAAAGTGTGGAGGAGGTTATTTCTCAAACAGCGGCTGTATTCTTGGAGCTGTATGAATGAACGATAATGGGGAAGGCACTTTTGATCCCATTGATGGCTCAAAGATCTAGTCTTGTACTATAGTTCTGTCATTATAAGTCTTCGATTGCATCTCAAGCAACTCTTCCTTGCCTTGAGGTCTTCACGTCCCTTTCTAGCGGCGTTGGCCGTCGAAGTCTCCACGTCGAGACAGAAGTCCTAATTCAAAATCGATATCGTTATGTGCCTGGCAACCTAGTTTTCAAAAATGCTAAAGAACGATTGGGTCCATTCTAGAATGAAGACAATACACACCTATGGACTATGTTTAATGGTTCGGCTGCCAAATTCCCATGACATCGGAATCCTCGTCTCTTCTGTACGAGGATTATCCGGCTCGGCTGTGATTGGCCAGTCCACAACCACCAAATCCATCTTTGAACATCGCAACAACATCATCTCATCTTCCGCCACACCTTGAAACACTCCACACAACCGTCACGATGACTACGAAAGCAAGCGTATGTACTGAATTACCCGGAACAGACTCTCAACTATATGGGAAACGCCAATGGGCTGGTGAAGTGGCTGTGGACTCGCTAACTCGTTGCGCTCGTAGATTCCTCTCCAGCACACGGGTTCTCACGGCTTGCAGCCGTGGTCTGTTCGACCGGATTATCAGACCTATAAGAGCAAGTTTGGTCCTTCGTAAGTAGTTTTTTTGTTTGGCGCATGGTTGAAGGGCGACAGGTAGGATGATAGGATTGGAAGACGAGGATAGTCGCTGAGAAAAGCAGGAGGAACAGTAGGAAGAGGATTACATGGAAATGGAAACCACATGGGAGAATGAGGACGCGAGTTGAGGGTCATGGCATCACACTAATGTCCGGATAGATACAAAGCCCAACCACATTTCCATGGCATCACATTAGCACGAGCTGCTATCTTGTAAGTTGAGACACCAATTATAACACCCTCCATTCCCCTCCCATACCGATACGCACCAATGTCTCTCTCCACCCTCAAAACCAGCAACCAGCTAACTAGTCCACAACAGCGGCCGCACAGCAGCCTACTTCGGCGCCGCAGCCGGCATCTTCGCCCTCTTCTTCTTCGCCGATATCCCCCGCGTCCGAAAAGATATTATCGAGAAAATACCCATCGTCGGAGACTTGCACAAGCATGAGATCGCACCTGAGGACAACCTTCTAAATTACTCGCATCATACTATGGAGTGGAAGGATATGGCTGGGTGTGTCTGAGTAAAGCTTGAAGACGTGCGAGTGTATATATTCACACACAGTGAGCAACCGTGATTTTTGGCATGGACTACTTCACTCAGGCAATAGATCGAGTTCGCTTTGCGTGACAGAGGTGCTAGTGGGAGTGATAATGAAAATCATTGTGTACCCAAGCTCAATTAAGCAAATACGCTTGAGGAAGGCGCTATGCAAATGGTGGCGGCCATTGCCGAATACTTCAATCTTCCTAAGGATTCACAGTTTTGTCGTATAACCACTAAGAAGAGAAGAGACTTGATTTGCCCGGGTCCAACCAGGGGATATCTCAGCTTGAATATCTGCAGTATGCAATAAATGCATTCGACACATTCAGACGTATATTTTCGGTGAGGATAGCGCTACATCGGTTTCGATACTCATGTTAGTTCCATCCATCTGCTTTAAAAACCTGTACATGTGTTGTGAATCTTCAAGAACCAAAGATTCATCAACATGATGTAAGAAAAAGGGAGCCCCGATCTGAAAGAACATTCCAAGTGGGAAGTAGAACTCTTAACTTGTGAGAGAAATCATCAAATTGATAAGATATGAGCTCGACATCGAGAGTCGAGGCGAACCGAGAAGGGGTATCTATATCCACCGACTGTCGAAAACGACATGAAAGCCGGCAGCAAAAGTAGACCGTCTAAAAAGATTGCCCATCCTTCCTTACCAGTCTGATCCTCACACTTTTGTTCGCGCATCCATCGTCAACAAGCTTGATGAAGCCCTCCTCTTTCGTCCATCGAAGTTGATCATGCCTAGTCGACGGCCTCGATACAAATGACCCAAAAGCAAGATCTCTCGAGCCCTTGTCTCGTGTACTGGGAGATGGAGCTATTACTCGCACGCTAGGAGGTGGAGCTACAAAACTCAACAAGATCAAGTCAGTTCAAATCCATGAGGCCCAGCTAAGATTTGAACTTGCAAGATTTCTCAGGTGAAGGCCTCGTGTTCATATTCCCCATTTCCGTAACGCCAGTTTTCGGAAATTCGACCAATCGTGAACTCGCAGATTTGGCAGCCTCGACAGTGCCAGGAGTGGAGGAAACAATTCTGCCAGCACCGTCTCCATATACATAGAGAGCAGTCTCAGCAAGTCTCTCCAGCCCAGGCCACTGCTGCCTCAGATTTACCGCTCTTCCTCCGAATCCTGCACAGTCGACGAATGAGGCCGTGGTCCCACGGTTCTCGACTTCTTGTTGCTGCCAAAGCTTTTCGTTTTGTCTCTATGAGTATGACCTTTTTTCCTAGATGAGCCCTCAGCAGATACATGGTATGATCCCATCCTGGGCGCCGAGGTTGCAATAAATTTGCGCCTGGGGACGGAAGGAGGAGAATCTTCCGTTCCAAAATCGGTTTCTGTATTTGAATCATTGGCACCAGCACTCCTGTTCTCCGTGATTGTTTCAAGCTGATCGATGCGTAGTCCATACTGCTGGACGGTGTGCTCCAGCTCATCGAGATGCTGTTTCTTCGCTAATCTGCTTTGATCGGATGCTGATACCGTTGCCGCCTTGGAGACCTCCTCGTCCAGTACATCCATGCGATCTTTTAATTTTCTTTGCTCGCCCTTCACCGACGTCAATTCGGTGTCGATGCCTTGCATTCTCTTCTGGAGACCTTCTGCGTTTATCTCGTTGTTTTGACCTTGTGCTATTGAGCTGATTGTCAGCTTGGTCTGCTCAAGGCCCACGTGCAATTCCTTCATCGAGCTCTCCATGCTGTCTCTGAGATTGCCACCACTATACAGCTTATCACCGCCAAGTCCAAGCTGAGATTGTAGGGCGTTCAGCTTCACAATCATAGCCTGCTGATGTAACTCCATGCCTTTTGCCTTTTGCTCATACGCATCGACAGTCTTTTTGAATGTCTGGACGGTTTGATTGAGTGATGCAACGTCGTTCACGCCAGTATTGTTGAGCGATATCTTGCTTGGCAGATCGTTCATTTCTTGCCTCAGTTCACGGATTTGGTCCGCGTGCTGACTAACATCTCTGATGACTGTGATAAGGTCTTTCTCCGGTGGCAACAGATTATGAACCTGGTCGAGCATTCTCTGAACGAGAGACGTTGTCGTGATAGCATTGTAGCGGCCTTCGAGATTCCGCAGACCTGTCTCTAGCACACGAATACGGTCTGAGATGGTCCTGAAATCGCTCTGGATACCTTCGGGGGTGAGGTGCTGAATACGCATACGAAGTTGATTCAGTGCCTCGCTGGTCGACAACGAGAATTGTTTGACAGTATCGATATCAGCACGTAAAGTGGCATGGTTCGGACCGAGGCTGCTTTGAGCAAGGGCCATGAATTGGTTTTCTAGATTCTTTCGAGCGGTTCTCTCTTGCTGAATTTCCTCTCTTAGCGGCGGCAGTTGAAGATCGAGACCATGCTTTTCGGATTGCAAGCCGCTGAACGTGTTATTGATCGTTTTCTGCAAGTCATTGAACTTGTGCTCCAAGTTGTTGAAGCTGGCCTTGACTTGATCTTCAAAAACGACTCTCTGGCTCTCGATCTTTGTTTCCAAGCTAGACATCTTGTTGTCGATCGCTGCCTGGGCTCCATGATTGCCATTCAACTCTTCACGCTCAGGCTTCGACTTTCTTAGCTCTGCTACCACCTCATTGATCTTTGTATTCAAATCGGCAACTGTTGCTTCAATTGTGTCTTCGCACTGTCGAACAGCTCCTTCACAACGATCCACAATAGTCAAGATTCCTTCTTGTTCGGAGGCTCCCACCAAGTCAAGTTCCAGAGTCGAAATCATGCCTGTTAAAGTCTTCTCATCTGGATCGTCTTCAGGTCGCTGTCCGACCCACTTGACGACCTTGGTGAGTTCTGCCTCACAGGTCGACAATCGCGCTTTGACAGCTTCATCGGGTATGACTTTGTCCTCAATGGCGTCGATACGTGATGTTAGCCTGAGGGAAACAGCTTTGATATCTTCCCCAGGTACGACTCTGTTCTCAATGGCGTCGATGCGCGACGCCAACCTGGTGGAGACGGCTTCCGCCTCTTCCTTTGCAGCATCGTACGCCACCCTAGAACAAGCGTCTTGCATGATATCGAGGTCATTCTTTGCCTTCATCAAATCGCTACCCATGCCATTCAATATGTCTGTAGCAGAAGTTTGGAATGCTTCAAGAGTGTCCAGTCTCAATAGAGAGTCAGCACCATGCTGCGGTTGTGGTGCGCTCTTGGAAGTCAGAGACTCCTTGTTATGCTCTTGAAGACTGCCAATACTCTTTTTGATGCTAGTCAATTCTTGATCCATAGTCTTCCTATTCATATTGACTTTGATATTGAGATCGAGAACATCGGTGATGGCATCTTTCACTTTATCAAGACGTTCAGCGTCAGCATTTCGGACCTCGTCCTTGAAGAAGGTCAGCTTTTCTTTTATCTCCCTGTAAACGTTCGTAAGGTCTTTGTCGAGTTGTCGATAGTCATCTCTAACCCTTGTGCTTTCTGTTTGAAGGGACGAGATGTTCTGTTTATGGGTACCGTTCTCTGACTGGAAGTTTGCGATACTCTTTTTGAGTAAACTAATCACAGATTGGAACGATTTGATTTGACCTAGTAGCTCGCGATGGGTGCTCAGATCGTCATTCCTATCCTTCCGGGCTTGCGTCTGGATCTCTTTGACGGCCTCTTTGTAATCGTCCCGCAGCTGTTGCTTGTAACGAGAAATATCCTGCTCATTCCTGATCTCGCGCTCCTGCTTTTCTGATTCTATCGTGGCCGAGAAGCTGGCGAATGCCTCCTGCAGTGTTGTAAATTGGCGATCGCGCTCCTTGCTGTCCCGCATACGTTCTACCTTCTCTCGGTTGAGGTCTTCACGCACAGTCGCAAGCTCTTGCTGGAGCTTGGTGGAGCTTTCTAGCCGTGGACTGAGGTTTAGGTTGATATTCTCTAGTGCCGAAGGTGCCAAATCGGTCGGCGGCGGAAGCCCACTAATAACAAGAGGCGACTCTGGCTCATGATTGGGTTGTTCCAAAGGTTTGGGGGATTGTTGAATTTGTATTTGCATCTTCAATATGCGTATCTCCTCTTCGGCTGCTTGAAGATCGCTGATAGCTTGGTCGCGTTTCCGCTCAAAGCTCTCTTTAGAAGCTGAACGTACACGACTCGCACTCAGCTTATCAATAGATTTCGTGAATGTGTCAATGTCCTGCTGCGCTTTTTGCGCCTTGGCGATTGCTGTTTTCAATAGATCTTCGAGATTTGGAGAAGACGAAGTCTCTGGCGTCCTGTCTGTAGCTGGCGAATCTTCTCGCATGATTTGCAGATTCGACGGCGCTACGAGGTGGCGCCTTCGGGGATCAAGAGTCGCACTAGTTGACCGTGGAGAGTGTGATGCTATCATGATCAGTTCGGACAGTTGAAGAGGTTGGGTTTCCACAAAGTGAGCACAAGCATGACTTACCAGAACGATCTATCATTGAAACCACCGGAGCCACGTGACTGGAGGTCGTGTCCACTGACGCGCTTCTGATTGAATCGTTATCGCTGAATTGGGGTTGAACTTGTGGGGGAGGCGGCGGTGGTGGTCTGAGGCTGTGAGTGTTGTCGCGACTTGGGGCACGACTTGACACGACTGAAGGAGCTGTGAAATAATCGCTACCCGGCGGTATGTTGTTCAATGGCGACGATGGTACCTTGGTCTTCGGACCTGTAGAAATGGGTTGGCCGCTTGTTACACGCGGGCTCGGCATAGACGGGCGGGCGAGCCTACTGTAGTTATCCTCACTGTTGCGGTGGTCCTGCGGGTAGTCTCGCCGGCCATATACCGAAGAGTTGTTAGATGTGTTTCCTTGTCCTGGAGGAGATTTTGGAGATTTCTGAAAAGCCTGTTCATTAGCAAAATGATTAGGAAAGACGAAGTAGAAATCTCCCATGTTCCATCTTCCTCAACCTCATGGTCATACTTACTCCATCTCCCGAACCGGGATCATCAGGTTTGATACGCTTCGGTTCGGCCTCGTAGAACTCGTCGGCGCGCGGTCGTTTCGGACCATGCGACATTGGGCGATTGAGTGACATGAAAGGAAGCTCATGCACTACCGACAGGTGGACGTTAGCTTTCTGTAGCGGTGCTGCATTGGGGGAGACTTGCTCTGTTCTTAATTATCGATGGTTCCCTTCTTTCCCTGAAGATTCCTTCTTCCTGAACTCGGACGAAACACGTGAATACGTGCCTTTGTGTTGTGAGGAGGAGAGAGGAATGGAATGGAAGGGCATGAAGTGTCGATGTATTTATGTAGATTGCTCTGGCACCCCACGCGTCCACCCGCCCGTCGTCAACCGCGCCTTCGGATGAGTCGACCTTCTAGGAGTGAGTTTCCCGATGGAATTGTCGTCCTTGAAAGCTCTTCAGTGGAGAACGATTGAGTTTTGGCTGTGGCTGGAATGGAAGTGGTGATGGCGTCTCTTCGGATGGATATATATCTTCCTTCCGTTTCTTACGTGTGTCAATAGCATGAAGGAGCGACGGGAGGCACTATCGGGATCGGGAAACAATTGAAAAGTCGGGATTGATTCCCTGGCCTCCAAAATTCCCGGGGTATCACCAGTTTATTATATTCGCGAGTATCTCACCCCACTTCTCGCTATCTCGTCGCGTCTGGGCCTATATTATTGGCCGGGAGCCCCTGAGTTACAGGCCGAAACGTCGATTGTGTTCCACGACTGACTGCGACCAAGCTCGGCCCACAGCTAAAGTTTGAGCTTCATTGACAACACCGTCGCTCTGTAAACATACACCATGGCTGCTGTACGAGCCCCCCCTCCAAATTTAAGATAATGCGCGCTGACAATGGATGCACAGCAAATCACAACCGTCGCCGAAGGTCGCGAGATGCGCAACCTGAGCAACCTCGTTGCGGCCCATTCTCACATTCGTGGTCTGGGGGTCGATCCAGACACTCTCGAACCAAAGCATTCATCACAAGGACTAGTCGGACAAGAGAAGGCTCGGAAAGCAGCTGCTGTGATACTGCGGATGGTACGAGAAGGCAAGATTGCAGGAAGAGCAGTACTCATTGCAGGTCCACCGAGCACGGGAAAGACTGCCATTGCCATGGGTATGGCACAGGAATTGGGCAAGGACGTGCCCTTCACAATGCTCGCGTCGTCTGAGATTTTCTCGCTGGAAATGTCCAAGACGGAAGCTCTCACACAAGCCTTCAGACGGTCTATTGCTGTGCGGATAACAGAGGAGAGCGAGGTCATTGAGGGAGAGGTTGTTGAGATTCAAATCGATCGGAGCGTCACAGGCGTAAGGAGGCATATGCATCTACATCTATTGCAGAAGACTGACACGTCCAACAGGGCAACAAGCAAGGAAAACTAACGATCAAAACCACCGATATGGAAACAATCTATGACATGGGCACCAAGATGATCGATTCCATGACCAAGGAGAAAGTAATGGCAGGAGACGTCATTTCCATTGACAAGGCCTCTGGCAAAATCACAAAACTAGGCCGTTCCTACACCCGCTCGCGCGATTACGACGCCATGGGTGCCGACACGAAATTCGTCCAATGCCCCGATGGCGATATCCAGCAGCGACGAGAAGTAGTCCACACAGTCTCCCTCCACGAAATCGACGTCATCAACTCGAGAACACAGGGCTTCCTCTCCCTCTTCTCTGGCGATACTGGGGAGATCAGGTCTGAGATTCGAGACCAGATCAACACCAAGGTAGCTGAATGGAAAGAAGAGGGAAAAGCCGTGATCGTTCCGGGTGTTCTCTTCATAGACGAAGTCCACATGCTTGACATAGAATGCTTCTCCTTCATCAACCGCGCCCTTGAAGACGATCTAGCACCCATCGTAATCATGGCTTCGAACAGAGGGAATGCCCAAATACGCGGTACAAACTACAAGTCTCCTCACGGTCTTCCTCTCGATTTCCTAGATCGCGTCGTTATTGTGTCAACGCATCCATACTCGCTTACTGATATTGGGGAGATCCTGGCGATTAGGGCGCAAGAGGAGGATGTGGATGTTACGCCTGATGCGCTTGCGTTGCTGACCAAAATTGGACTTGAGACGGGGTTGAGGTATGGCAGTAATCTCATCACGACGAGTTTCCTGCTCGCACAAAAGAGGAAGGCGCCCAAGGTTGATATGAGGGATGTGGAGAGAAGTTTCAAGCTATTTTATGATTCAGATAGGAGCGTGAAGGTAAAACATTCCAATCTCCTTATCGAAGCGCTCATGCTAACTTTACTCGACAGTTCGTATCCGATTTCGAGAAGCGATTCATTGGCGATTCTGGCGCCGTCGATCTGGACTACACAAACGGCGATGCGATGGAATTATAGAAGATCATGCAAACAGGTATATGGGAGTTTCGAGCGAAGGCGTTTGGACTGGCATTGCAAAAGTGGGATGTAGAACCTGTGAGGATATGCTGAAGTCTTGAAGACACATGCTTTTTACTATACCTCTCATATACGTTGCATGGAAAGGGGAAGGATAAACCGATGTGCAACTGTATTACACATGTAACATAGCAGGTTCGTCCAGTCAGTGCTGCGCCATCTCCCAAGAACCGACTCGGTTCAGAACACCGCAGAACATGATACGATAGTGGCTAATTTTTCTGGCAATTCGAATCAAGGCATATTGCCAGAATCTATTAGCGGTATATCTCGAGTTGAGAAATGGCGATGTTAATGCCTTTCTATCCCTGCTCTTTCGAAACCAGATGTTGAGGATTACCGGTTGTATAGCATTCATCGATCGTCTCCTTCTGAGTTAAACTTGCAGTGCACGACACCAAATCCGGTCCTTCTGCTCAGCCCAAACGTCACCTTACTCCTGGCCTTCTTCGGGAGTTAACATTGCAATACACAAAGCCACAGGGGCCGAAGATGTCACATCATTGGCCTTTGTTTCAACTCTTCCTCTTTTCTATTGTTAGTTTTTGTGATTGAGATTGCGTGCAAAATACCAGACTGCGATTTCCAGTCAATTCGCCGTAATTATTCTATGGCATTTTATTGCCGGTGTGTAGCCATCGGATGCTTGATGTAACTGATAACCTTTGGGAATTGATCATATGCGGAAATAATGATTTGGAAGTTGTGCTGTAGGTATGGTACTTTGTTTATCCCATCACTTGGAGGGACCCGGATTGGAAGGGTGAAGAAACATAAGAGTGAAGAATCGAGAAGAAGGTAAAGAAGATTACAAATCTGTGGGCTCAACGTGATATAATTCCTGTTCGTTTTCTGAGCAAGGATTACAGTGTCATATTGTTGAGTTCTGTGCAGTCTTCAAGATCTCCAATTGACTGACTACGCAGCCTACATTCTGTTAGGAGAAGACTGGAAGTGAGCTCTACTAGCGGCATAAGTATTTCATCCGTGTGGGAAACTTGGCACCATGTAAAAGATGGAAGAATGATATGTTGCTGTTTTCTTCCCTCAAGATTAGTGATTCCAGTATACCCCCAGCAGTCCGCATTCTGGTAGTATCCTTTGTGGATGGTTTTGTCTGCAACTTGAACGATAGGCGCTTGGAAGAGGGATTACGAGCTAAAAGAATGGGTTTGATGTGAGAGAGCTGGCAAGTACTATCAGACTGTTGACTCGCTGCCCTCATCCCTCTTTTGGAAACCACGAATGTAAGATAGCTTTCCGGTAGCTCTCCTTCAAAATGATATCGATAGTGCTGAATTTCTGGCAAAGATCAACATCCATTACTCGGAGTCAGAGGTGTTGATGTCGAGCTTGGTAAGATGTCTAGATATCAGCAATTTCGTCAGGGGTAGAGGATCGATAGTCTGTTCTGGTGATAGGCAGTGTCTGTTTCTATTTATGTGTTCAAATTGGCAGTCTGCTCCAGCTGGCAAGTTTTCCATCACTGATTCATTCAGGTCAACCGCTCGTCTGTAACTGGCCACGCAAGACAGCTTCATGACCCTGCGTTCCCGATAGGAAGTATGTGGAACCATGTTGTTTGAAGCACAATATGCAAACGGGTGTGGCCGTGTACAGATCTGTTCCTGTCCATGGTTGCTCAAAGTTCGCTCAGATGGTTGTACCGGGGAGGATGGAGGACGTTGAAGAATGGTCCGGATGTCATTGAAGATCCTGGAAAGGGGCGAGTAACGCGAGTCGGAAAAAAGGACGCTTCTTCCCGGGCAGTACACCATGGAAGAGATGAATTGTGGATCCGGTGTCGGTCGGTGTTAGTGGGTCGAATGGGTATAACCGTTGCATCGCTGCGGCGGGGCGGCGGGGCGGCGGGGAGATGCTGGTGAACGCTGAACTGTCACGGATGAAGCGCTCGGCAACGTCGCGGCTAGAGTACCATGATAGAAATGTTTCTATTCTCAGACTGCTGATTGGTAAAGGCAATCAATACCACGTACAAGGCTGACTTGAACTTCATGCTGAGGTCAATGGCCTTCTTCCAAGAGTTGTGAGCATCCGACCATCTGACCCAGGTCCAAGCATACTCGCGATTCGCTACAAACTTTATTGGGCTTCCGCAAGCCACAGCCAAGGAGATAGGTGATCGTGGTAGATGATACGTAACTTGGTAGCACGAGGGCGAAGAGGAGGGCAGGCGCAAGGTACTGGCTGGATCAATTCATCAGTCGCGATTGATGCTTTGAGGAATGAGACGGAGGAAACCTTGTTCGAAACGAGGCTGTGGATGACAGATGACATCTGTGGGCAGTTCCAATTGTAGCGCGCCTCGTCATTCAAGGACTAGCAATTTTAGTCTTCAAGACCCTGGGCAACCCGCTGCCGGGTAGCCCTCGACGCTTGCAGAATCAGGTAAGGCTCTCGCTATCAATTGCGAAGTTGGAGACAAGCACACGACACAACTGCGGGTCGTGATGAATTTCAATCAGGTTATCGCTGGCCCGAATCTCTCGTAATCTGCTGTTTGGATAAGAGTGAGGTGTCGCCGTCAGCACCGCAAAGGTCTTGCCCTGCCATGCCAATTCTATCCTGGGAGAAGGAAGTAACCGGTTGCTGCCTATCGTAGAATACGATACACGCGCTCGCCACAAATTGAATCTCCATCTGAGCGTCTCTTTCCAACTTTGTACCCCGTGGGTTATCTCCGGCTGCCTTGTGCATAATATATCTCCACTCCACCTACCTGCAGAAACCTGCGAGATATCTTCCCGCCTACGCTCCTAGAAGGACTTCACACGACCATTACCCATAGTTTCATTTCCTGGAGAACACACTTAGAACCATTGACGATCCCTCACGCGACACAATCTTCGCCAACTTTAACTCCGATCAAACATCTCAAGTTTCATTGGGATGCGGTTACAACGTTGCGTCGCTGCTGTCGCTACAGCATGCAGTTTGGCCCAAACCTTCGCCGTACCTGTTGAGCCGCCGCTGGACAAACGAGATCCTGCAACCAGCGGCGACCGTGTTCAGCGAATCAACCTCGAATGGCGAGACCCAAGTGGAAGTGCAGATAACAAATATTTTCGTAAGTCGAAGCCTTCATCTTTTTGGTTAATTGAACCGTGCTGACCTCTGTTAATGTAGACGAACCTGGGTAAGCTGCGCCTGCATGGGTCATCCTGAACAACCAATTGGACGTACTAACGACTTTGAACAGCAGCGATGATGTACTTGGACATTACGATTCACGATACTTTCATGGTGTAGTGGATTATGACACCCGGACAGACACACTCCACCATATGATCAGAGCATACCTTCTTTTCTTCCGTGAACAAGGACTCGAGACCTGGATCGCGCATGGAACACTCCTTGGATGGTGGTGGAATGGAAAGGTACGTCAGATTGCTGTTCGACGTTGTGGAATGGCATGCTGACGTGAATTTGACAATAGATGCTACCGTGGGATTGGGATATCGATACCCAGGTATCGGGCGAAACGCTCGACTACATGGGCAAGAAGCTGAACCGAACCATGCACACCTACGTCTCTGATGACGGGACCGTAACTCGCGATTACCTCCTAGATGTGAATCCATATTCGCGGGAAAGAGATCGTGGCGATGGAATGAACATTATTGATGCTCGTTGGATAGACGTCCGGAATGGCTTATATGTTGACATCACCGGCTTGAGTGAGACGGAACCTGATGTTGCGCCTGGAATTTGGACCTGCAAGAATTACCACCAATACCGAACCAAGGACCTGTATCCGATGCGAGAGAGCGTGTACGAGGGTGTTCCGGCAAAGATCCCGTACGCATATGATAAGATCCTACTGGAGGAGTATAACGAGAAGGCATTGGTCTTGACACAATACGAAGGGTCAGTTTGACATCTCCAAGGTCTCGAAAGATGTGCTAATATGCTTTTCAGCCATGTTTGGAACCGACAGGAGAAGGTTTGGGTCCGCAAGGACAAAAACTCTCGAGATGTCCTGGAATCCATCAGCAAGAGGAAGTGATCCCTGGTCGATGACAGCACGAAGCCTCTTTCTTGATAGCTTTACTATCTGTCCCTGGAGGTCGTTGGTCTGCTTGCTTGCTGCGTTTTAGCGTTCATTTTTCTGCATCTCCTGGAGGGATTACTAGAAAGGTCAGGATATCCGCGAAAAACACCACCGCTCAGCTCACATTATCGAGCTCGGAAGTCTAAATTAATGACGGCGAGGCGTTTCTTGGATAGGGCCGAACGAAGTTCACGATGGACAAAGGAAACCACCGTCCTGATCGCGAGGTCGAGGGCGACGAATTTGTAAATAACATGGCCCTGCTGAAAAGCGGGAGAGCGCAACATATATACCCCATTAGCATAATACTACTGTAGATACACTATCGAATTCTGCATCTTCTATCTCCGCTTCTGTATGGTGCGAATTGCATCGTGAAATTGCGCAACGTGGTGGCTTGATCTAATCGCAAACGCGTGTGATTATTCAAGGTACGCGGAGAAAGCCATTATGAGCACCACCAACTTGATATATATTCTCGTAACAACGATCGATCGATCTGTGTTTGAATCTGGTGATGTCGTGATCTGAGAATCGTGGCGTATCTCAAGGAAGGCTCCAGCACTTATTCGTCACCATTGAATTACAAATCGGCAGTAACCATGACATCCCAACATCACCACTAATCAAGAATGAACTCTACTCCATCTACCCACCGGTATCTCCAATTGCGACTCCCAAACCATGGCATTGGCTGATACTGCGAACTCCAGCGCATCAGACGCCCCAAACGACCCCAAACAGCCAGATCAAGAAGCAATGGCGAACCTAGACTTGAAGGCGGATCATGGTTCTTCGGAAGATAGAGTCGACATTACTATACAACACCATGGAAAACCATTCGCAATATCGTTCAGTTCCGACGCCACGCTCACAGATCTAAGCAACCACGTTGCTGAAATCCTTTTTGTACCGCCCTCGAATCAGAAGTTTATGATCACGCCTAAGATTGGGACACTCAAGCCTCCCTTCGCGACTGACCATCCGCTCTCAACTCTTACGAGCAAGAAGATAGTACTTTTTGGATCAGCCGTGGAAGACATCTCAAAGCTTTCGCAGACAATCGCCTCAGCCTCGGCGCCTCGAAAACAAGGTCCTATAAAAGCAGCACAGCCAGCTAGGAATAGAGATTGGAAGAAAGTCCAAGATGAATCTACATACACGTTCCACACTATACGGCCGCTTCCCTACCTCCCAAACCCAGACCGCAGCCAGCGCTTCCTCGAACGTCTAGCACAAGACCCAGGCATCAAATCCTCGATGCGGAAACAAAAGTTCTCGGTTGGTCTATTGACAGAGATGGACCCTGCAATGCATACAACGCACGAATCAAGGACACTAGGTCTAAATAGAAACAGAGGCGAGGTCATTGAGCTGAGACTGAGGACGGATGCATACGATGGTTACAGAGATTACAAGACTATTCGCAAGACGCTTTGCCACGAGCTATCTCACAACGTCTGGGGCGACCACGATAGGAACTTCTGGGATCTGACAAAAGCGATTGAGAAAGAGGTGGAGGCAGGAGATTGGACAAGAGGTGGCAGGAGTGTAGGGGAGGAAGAATTTTATAACCCGAACGACGGAGGCGTCTCTGATGAACACTTTGATCATGGAGGATGGACCGGAGGTGAATATGTGCTTGGTGGAGGTAGGGGTGGGCAGAGTGGCTTGAGTAGGCGGGAGATCGCGGCACAGGCTGCTGAGGAGAGAATGAGGAAAGCGAAAGAAGCAGACCGGAGTGAGGGAAGTTGATGTTGACGTTGATGTACACGGTTTGTGAGAGGCAGTTATCAGACATTTTGCGGGCTTCATTTCATTTTGTACAACTCATTTCGCAGTCCAAATGCATGTTTTAGAAAGTTGGATTGCGAGATGAGTCTTTCCAAATCGTGATGGAGCTCGTAAGACGTCTGGCTTTCATTTCGGAATCGGTGGAAATTTATCGAAAATGATGTTGCTTTGAGCGTCGTATACTGCTTCAGATATCTACTGGTAGAAGATGGGAATCAACGTACCAACTATGCGGGTGCGTATGAAGTCGTCCCCGGATTTTCTGGGTGATTGAACAATGAGCATCAACAATTTCGAAAAATGGTTCCCAGGAACTCCTTTTGGGCTTGACTATTCCTCCAAAGTACCGTATCGAAATCATATTTCAGTGTGACGGATGAGTTCGAGTAGTATACATGATGTTGATTGCCACCATTGTCACGATTTTAGTTCTCACTATGATTAGTATTCGGCATCATCATCATCATCATCATCATTGCACGTATAGCTTTTCTTGGAGCTCGACTGACTTCTCTCCTTTAGCAGATCCGTTCTGTGAACGGGAAATATAAGAGTATTACTTCGAGGGCGGAGTCCTCCGAACTGTCGGGAAGCGCCGCCATCCGGACGCCATGAGACTTCTGCAGAGTGTTATGTTCTTGCTTTTTTAAACTATGGCTCAAGAGAAGGTTTTATGCCTGACCCCTGGTATGGCTAGACTCGGATTAAGATCGAAGGTCAAGAGATTGACCTTCACAGGTTTCCGAGTGGGTTCAACGACGGTATATATTTTTCTTTTGAGAGTTCTTCGCTCGACACAAGAGCTTGAAGCTTCAATCTCGTTGCAGGATTGCCTCGACCTCGAAGACCGAATGGGCTATGCTTTGACCATCACAAAGCATTCCTCCGTCACCACCATCGCACACCAGAGATCGTCAGCAACCCCAAACACTTCATCCTTTTAACCTCTAACGAAAGAATGCTTCTCCACCCACTGATTGCAACATTATATTTTTGGGACAGCAGTTGTTCGCCAGGATAGGTCATCATCGTCAATTGCTGACAATCTTTTCCTCGGTTTTGTTGCTCTCTAGTTTCCCTTCTTACTCAATAACAAGTTTACCCAGTAGAGTCATGAACGACTTTTGAAAAAGAGCTTCGCCCAGACAACCATCAAGGGAAGTCGTTTATAGGGTGTCTTTACCCACCACTTCAGAAACGAAGCGGGCTTATTCGCCAGAATCGCTAAAGGGATGTACTTGAAATTAACTCCTTACGAGGTCGATCCTTCTCACCGAACCACCATAGATCGAGTGCAGCCTTCAGGCCTAGGGAATAAAAGACTCTTATCTCCAGGCTCCTGCTCCACATAGCTATCTTTGACGAGATGGAGGTTGAATGCTGATCCGTCCTAGGTAGCACTGTGAGGGCATTTCAGCGATGAAACGATGCCCGAATCTAAGAGCTTTCCCAGAGGATTCGATTTCCTTTGGTACATTATCACCATAAGATGGTGACTGTTCCACACAGATCTTTTGGCACGAGTACTATCATTATCGGTTGTATTAGTGTTTGTCTGGAGATTGCTCACGACTTGCTCCACTGTTTCAGAAAGCTTCTGGTTTTGTTGCCAGAGAATGATGCTTACTGACCAATAACCATGATCGCCATGTTATGTTAACTCGTACTTTGGAAGCCGGAGGAACCTTTAAAGGCGACCGCCGTCTCAGAAGTGAGGATGACATTTTGACTTCATCCTGAGGCGGTGCTTGTTACCCGTTTTTAAGTCCCTTAAAGGGCTTGTACTCGTTTTGGTGGCCAGCGTTATTATCATCTCTGCCACTATGACAGAGACCAAGGGTGTGATTTCCAAGTTATTGTTGTAGCTATCACGAATAGTCTTACTGCTAACTTGTTTGTGCAAATTGCAGGTGCCTAATCGGTCAATCAGGCGCCGATGACTAGTGTTGGGAATGGAGTTTTCTCTTTGCAGGTGTTGACAAAAGGGCTGCCTAGGAGTGTGTAGGGCAGTGTGTTTAATCTTCTTAGAGATTTTCGGATCGAAGGCGTCGTATTGTGTAAGTTTGATGAATGTACACATCGTACTACTTTATGTAGATTTTCGATGGCTTTAGCCTCATTGCGTACAATAAGAGAGGTAGCTTAGCTTGGCCAACTTCGGATTTGAACTGGATCATGATGTTGGCCTACAAAAAACATTAGTTTCTACAATCCACGTGACGAGTCCATTTTCAGTTCGAGTCAATCGCGTCAACTTCATTTCCGCATCCCACAACATACAATGTCATGACCACGGAGAGGGCTTCAGAGATCCCTCTGGATGCCCCACAAGCTACTATCAACTTTCATGCTCCTGTGAAAGGGAAGCTGACACCTCTTCGAACCAAAGCTGAAGTGCAAGCGAGCAGCGAAACTAGTAATTATCTTCGAAAGCCATCCGCAGCTGACATCTAACTTTGACAGCCCTGGTATACGTTGTCGAAATACCGAGCCGATCTGCCAACGCAGTTTTGAATGTTCTCAGGAATGTGATCCCTCCAGAGGCCGTGCTATCTTTACAGCACCTTCGACGTTTTGCAAGAGCCGGATACCTTCCTTCGCATTTGTTCCCGACAACGACTCCGACAGAAGGAGATGGTGATGTAGCGAATTCGGAGGCAAAGTCAATAACAAGCCATCTACTTGTGAGCCCGACATCTACAATTTCTCTCCCGGACCTCGAAACCCTCTTTCTCGAACACAAAGATCTGTTCAGCCCGCTGGATCCTCTCATCCAAGAGATACTAGTTCCGATCTTTGCACCAACATCAGCCGTACAGGCCGCAGAATGGAGCTCCAAATATTGGCCTACGATATACAAGAACACAAACCCATATGGTCCTCATCCTTCGATGGTACGGCGCGCGGAGCTTGAGCTTACGACAGACAGAAGAGCAGACGAATACATGAATTTGGCCAGGAATGTAGCAAGAGAATGTGAACAGAGCGAGCAGGGTATGGGCATTGGTGCCGTTGTTGTGGAAAGAGGCAGTAGTGCTACCAAAAGCCCAAGGGTTGTGGCGGCGGCAGGTGATGCCAGATTTCGAGGACTCATCCCGGAAACCACCAATGGAGATGGCGTGTCAGCAACATCGCCAGGCAATGTCATGGGACACGCTGTTCTACGCGCCATTGCCATGGTTGCTGACAAAAGGCTCGCACTAGAAGAACTCGATGGAAACCAAAAGCCCTCGCCAAAACAGAAAGATCCCGCTGTTTTTGCCAGCTACCCATTGACGCCTATAGAACTACACTACGCTAGGATAACGGACAATTTGACTGGCGGAGGGTATCTGTGCCTCGACCTAGAACTCTATCTCACGCACGAGCCCTGCATTATGTGCGCCATGGCAATCCTACATTCACGTTTTGGGCGTGTTGTCTTTGGCAAGGCTATGTCGAACACTGGTGCACTGAGCGCAGAAGTCGGTAGCCTGGAGTATGGTCTTTTTTGGAGGGAGCAGTTGAACTGGAAGTATCTCTGTTGGCAGTGGGAAAAAGAAGAAAGCGAAAGTCTGCTCGAAGCGAGCAATTTGGATGTCACTCACGCTTGATAATGGCCAGCTCGATTTCTTCGGCGAATTGGAAACATCAAGGTTGGATGAATCTCACAGCTTACCATATCATTCCCAGATCCTGTTGTTCCACTTATGGCTACAGTGCCTGAGAAACTCGAGGAAACACAATCTTAATCGGACCGATCGTCATGAAAAAGAACGTACTTCGCATTAGGACGCTGAAAATTTCAATTTCGTGGTGAGATCGTCTACTTCAGCACCTATCTCGAGCGCCATCCTTTCCTAGCCTACCAGATCAGCCGAATGGACTACTTGGTAGTGACGAAAACTTGTTTCAAGCCATCTACCGATTTTTCATGATCCCTGAAAGATACATCGATGCCGCAAACAGAACAACCCTCTCAGTCTTTAAACGAGAATTGAGTTGTAAATACGGCAGGAGTCTTATGGCAGATAGGTATAGTCATTGTAGCGGATCAAACTTACTCGGCAGAATACATTCGCCAATCCATGCCCACGACAAGAACCAGCCTGTTTTGATACGCCACGCTCAAAGTGGTGCTGTCGGTGAAAGTATCTCGCCAGGATTGAATCAGATGAAGCAAATATGAATTGATATCCTGTTGTGTCAGCATGCGTTGGATGATGTCTTTCGAATTTCGGCTAATCAAAGACTTCTACCGCTCAACTTCCTTGTCAACTGCGATAAAAAATTCTTCGCTCATCCAATACACATTTATACTGTCAACGTCAATCGCTCTTTGGAGAGAAACTCAGGAGCTTGAATATAGCAGGCTCGTAGGCGATAGTTCAGGCCTTCCAGTTACTAGTCCTGAACGAAGTGCCGCCGATCGAATCAATTTCGCGAATGGAACTTTGCAATCGATAGACCAAACCGAATCTACCTTCATCAGCAATTGAGCGAGGAGGATTGCCAGGAATATGTCTCTGTCGGTATCGCGCTGGACAGGTCTTGCATCAAAGCTTCAACTCGAGGCTATCTTGGAGAGATGACCGCGAGAATCAACTGATGTGTTCGCTGTAAAGTTGAAATCCGCTAGCATCTGCCGAAATGAGAATATCACAAATTCTTCTTATCCTGTTGCCATCCCGCGAGATGATCAAGCTGATGTGCTGCTGCGATCGCGTTGATTGCCACTATAAAAGAATACAAAAACTTGTTCTTATTGATGTCTTGCCTCGGAGATCGAAGAAGACTGGATAGAATGGACGAGGCGACCGCTGCGCTTACAATAGGATCGCGATGCGTGATACGATCTCAAACACTACTGTGTATACTCGAATGAGCAGACCCAGTCCTGGCATTCATGTCGAAGCAATATTGCGATGAACAGCAACTGGTAGCAGATCACCTCTAGCATCGCTGTTGAGACTTTGTTTCACGAGATCTACTGGTACTGACCCGCTAGAAACAATCGTATTTGGTCTGTTCTAGCGACTTTTTAATGTATTCGACACCGGCGTGAATTTGATTGCTTTCTCGCCTAGCTAAGCCGATGAAACTCGCTGTTTTCTACTACTTAGATGATGTGCTAGCCCTTTTCGGGTATCGCGTTGCTTCACCCGTGATTGATAATGTCGATTTGGTGCCTGGCGGGTGGATTGTTTTCGGCCGCAGGGCTGTATTTCGCATTTTAGAAGGAGGATAAGAGATGATAAAATAGGGCCAGAAGGTTTGCTGGCATTTATTGTCGTTCCTCTCTCATCGCTGTCTTTAACTTCCTTGATCTCTTACGCTTTTTTGGTCTTGTCGTTATGTTATTCACCAGTCTTCTTTTGCCCGTGGCAGCGTCTGCAGCTGTGCTGAACCAGAGAGAGACAAACTCAGCGCAAACGAATGTCATTGTTGATAAGCTTATTCCTCAGTATCGCAAGACGGCCAACAGGAATCTTTACAAGCTTGGTCGTAAGTGCTTCTTATCTCTAAATAATGAACATTGCTAACCTGAGCAGCATTTGTGATCAGGGGATCTTCGGCAGGTGCTGGAGGGCGTGATTCGACTTTCGGTGGACAAGGTTTCTGGCCCAAACTGTCGGCTGGACAGTTGTGCAACACTGGAGGTCAGGCTTGCACTGTTCTAGCTGGCAAAGTCGGACTTCAGTTTTCAAATCCAGAAGACATTAAGGCCGGCTTAAAGGCCGGCCCTGAGAATGGTATGTTCCACCTACCTCGATGTGCTCGCGGCGGTTGAGAGGAGAACGCTGACAATGTCAAGGCATCTACATCCATCATATCCTGACCTCGGACAGCACTAAGAAAGAGAAGCCATGGATCTCCAACTGCGGTTCGAAGACTAGGCCAGCTATGAACATTGCCGGACTACTGGGGGGAACTGCTTTTGTCGGTACTGGAGAAGATAGCTCGGCGGATGGTGCTGTGTACACAACTGAAGATGGTTCGCGCGACTCTGGCTTCCATATCGGAGAGAAGGACGGCTTCAGTATCTGGGCTCAACTGGTCAACTACAGCAAGCAGGATAAGTCAGTTTACGTCACATACGATCTGGAATGGGTACCAGGTAAACTCGGAGACGACGTCAAGACCGCCACTTTGACTGCTACTTGTGGTGGCTCGCCACTAATCAAGCTATCCAACACCGGACCCACGACTACCAACTCAACTGAGTTCACCTTCCTTCAGGATGGTCAACTTCTTGGAGGAAGAGGACATCTACATGATGGTTAGTCCCCAGCCTATTTTTTGGCAACTAAATGTACTAACTTTCCACAGGTGGTGTGCAGATGGATATGAAACTGAACGGAAAATTCCTCTGCTCCTCGGAGGCAATTTATGGCGATTCCACCGAGTCTAGCGAAATGGGCGGTCACAGCCACAGCGACAAGAAAGCTGCTCCTGAAGCCGGCGGCGCTATGGGAGGGATGGCTAGTATGGGACACTCCAAACGTGCAGAGTTGGACGCGCCGAAATCCGGTTCTCCAGCCATCAAGACCATTACTGGTATGACCACTTGCAAGGGTCCGTTTGAGATCAAGAAAGGTGATACTATCTCCATGGCTGCCGTTTACGATCTGAAAGCGCACCCCCTTCGTGTCAGTTTGAGCGGAAGTAAGGCTTCTGATGTTATGGGCATGTGGGGTATTTCATTTGCTGCTAAGAATGAAGCTGGTGCGAAGACCACCTAAAGCCTTTGCTGGTCAGACTGCGGTAGTACTATTCAACGAATATACTTTAAAACATGCTGTTGGTTGTTTGGTTTGGAGTGGGGTTAAAGTTGGAATGGTGGCGCATCCTTCCGGCTCCTTCCAATTTTCTCCATCGACTCTGCGTCTCGTCGAATTTTCTCCCTGTCTTAATCTTTGCCAAGCAGCAGCGTGCTGCTTGTATACGGTGTAATTAGACACACTACTGGCCGGCCATCCCCTCCTTCAACAGCGATTTTGATCATAGGAAGCAGCAAGGTTGCAGTTTCTTTGCTACAAAAAGCTGAGATAGGATCTTATGCGGTCTTTGTTGGAGGGTCTCTACTCACCATTGCAGGAGCAACCTTCTCAGCCCGTTTGATAAGCAAGCAGCTTGAGCAGTTTGGCCGCTTGAACTGACCGATTGAGTGATATCGTTACCTGACTTGAATGGTCGCTTGGGTGAGGTCAGGATGGATGGTAAACTGTCAGTTGGTCAGGCAAGATGTATGAATTTTAGGCATAACGTGTTCGATCACCCAACCCGTCAGATCACCCAAGCGGTCAAAATTTGCCAAAACCCCAACTACTCTTCTTATTCTACTATGTCTCAACAACGTAATGAGTTACTACTCCAACACGAAGGGAGAATTCAGCTTGCAATCCAAGCTTTGAATACCGGCCAACTCCGAAGCCAACGGGCTGCTGCGAGCGCCTTCAACGTTAAACAACAAACCCTCTCCGATCGCGTCAGAGGAGTCCCGTTTATCCTCGAAAGACCACCAAACGGTCGGAAACTTACCCTTACCGAAGAGCAAACGCTTGTCCGATATATCCTCGACCTCGATTCGCGAGGATTTGCGCCCCGGTTGTGTGAGGTGGCAGATATGGCGGATAAACTGTTGGGTATACGCGGTGGAGAGCCAGTAGGCAAAAAGTGGGCTGAGAGGTTCGTAAAGCGCTCAGATGAGCTCAAGACAGCCTTGAATCGAGCCAAGGATAGGCAGAGGATACTACAGGAAGATCCAGAGATTATTGGCACGTGGTTCAAGCTCGTTGCAGACACCAAGGCAAAGTACGGCATCCACGACGAGGATACGCACAACTTTGACGAGACTGGCTTCCAGATGGGCGTTATTGGGTCAATGAAGCTCGTTACAGCCTCTGAGAGACGTACAAGGCCTGAACTCATTCAGCCGGGCGATCGCGAATGGGTTACGGTTATTCAGAGCATTTACGCAGCTGGGCATGCGACCCCGCCATTCATTATCTACAAAGGACGAGTTCACATCTCTACGTGGTATGAGGAGGCAGATATACCGCGCAATTGGAAGCTTTCAGTCTCTGAGAACAGCTGGACAAACAACGCGCTTGGTCTTGGGTGGTTGAAGCACTTTGACGCGCATACAAAGGCGCGGCAGGTGGGGGTGTGTAGGCTGCTTATTTTGGACGGCCATGAGAGCCATCTCAGCCAGGATTTCAAGGACTACTGCCTCGAAAACAAGATTATAACCCTCTGCATGCCATCGCACTCGTCGCATATACTCCAGCCCCTTGACGTGGTCTGCTTCTCGCCGTTGAAGCGCAAGTACTCCCAACGCGTCCGGGACTTGGCACGCCGACGCGTCTACCATATCAACAAGGAAGGCTTTCTCCCTGCCTTCAAAGACGCGTTTTTCGACGTATTTACAAAAGAGAACTGTCAAAAGGCCTCTGAGGCAGTAGGGCTGGTCCCTATCGACGCGCAGGTGGTGTTGGATCGCCTTGAAGTACGGCTACGTACCCCGCCAGAACCCCGTCTCCCAGAAACGCCGTGGCAGTCAGAGACTCCAAGCAATACTCATGAATCTGGATCCCAATCCAAGCTCGTAAGCGAGTCTTTTACTTGGTCACCAGTTACTACCCAGGCAGGCTTTTCCCAGCTCGTCAAGGGCGCTGAATTGATGCTGCACCAAAACGCTCTACTTGTTGCGCGCAACCGCGAGCTTGAAGAGCAATTGGCAGTAATGACGAAGCGAAAATCGCGCAAAAGGAAGTGGATCCAGCAAGGTGGTACTATAGAGTATGGACTGCAGCAGCGCAGGTAGCTGCAGAGACGTCTGTAGCGCCTCAGGGATCGAAGAAGGCTCGTGGTAGTGGTGATCAAGAAACAGCCCGACCAACTCAACGGCGCTGTGGGAACTGCGGCGCAACCGGGCATAATGCGCGAACTTGTAAAAAAGATATCGAGATATCTTCTGACTCAGATAGCAGCACGACGGACTTAGAATCTATTGTTGATAGCGATGAAATTGAAGAGTCGTAATATAAGATGGTCGTGCCAAGAAATTTTGACGGGTTGGGTGATCTGACGGGTTGGGTGATCGAATATGTTATACATTAGCAGTAGATTTGACAGTGAATATGCCTCCTTTTCGAAGCCCATAGTATTGTACCTCACAGGCCCCAATAGTGTCATCTTTGAGGCCGCTTCGGGCATCAGTAATGAGCCTACCGGCGGCGCTGAAGATTCTTTCAACCTCTGCAGACATGCCAGGAATTGACAGTATATCGAAAGCCATACGTGACAAGATAGCAAACTCAGTAGTACGGTCTCTCCACCATACAATAATGTCCTCAACCTCCTCCCACTCACAGGGATCCCAGTACTTGGTGTAGCGTGTATATTCATCTTCCTCGGTCGCAATCCTCCGCTTTTTGGCTAGGAACTTGGTGGAGAGTCTGCTGAATTGTTTGTACGCGGTAGTAGGCTTCTGTGCCTCAAGATAGAGGTTTTCAAATGACTGTGACGGCGAAGGTGAGGGTGAGGGTAGCGCGAATTTTTCGCTATATTGTGTGAAAATTTCCTTGATGCCGGCTTCAGCACGTTTATACCATGCGCGATGGTCATACTGGGCCCATTTATCTTCGAAATAAGAGAGGCGCCAGTTGGGATCGAGAAAGACTGCTGCATAGTAAAGATTGGTAGCTTTAAGCAGGGATAGATACTTCATTGTCTTTGACCGCGCTTCTGTAATACCAACCTCAAAAGGTTGCGAAAGATGAGGAGCCAATCTGAGGGCTTTGAGCTCTGCCTCAGTGCGATCAAGTCGCTCGTAGATGAATGTGAGGCCTTTGAGTACACTGGCAATGGTTCCCTGTGAAGTGAGGACTGCATTCTCTTCCTCTTCGAGACAAAGATCCTCAAAGTCCTTAAGAATTTGCGCCCAGATCTCCAACATCTCGAAGTCTTCCATTGAAAGGAAGGAAGGTCGTATGTCAACCTGCCCCTTTTGGTGTACAAATTGGCGCTGCCACTTCAAGATAATGTCGCGGAGAGCAAGGATTCTTTTTATCATCTCGTAGGTAGAATGCCATTGGATACCTCCATCTACAAGAAGCACAAGAAGCTTCAGTGCAGCCATCTCTTTCTGTAGATTCTCGAACATCTCCCGCCTCTCAGGTGAGCGATTGATAAAGATGCAGATGTTGTGGACGCGCCCCATAAGTCCTAGTTTGATCCAGACGTCATAGGCTTCTTCGTAGCCGACGGAGGCAAGGTCCTTTGAATGTTTTGACTGCTCGTGGTCACCGTAGAGAAGATCTTCTACAATGAGGTTGATGATGTGCCCAATAAAGCGAATGCGCGCGTGAATTAACCAACCTTCCTTGTCAAACAGGACTTCAAGGCGGTCACAGGCAGCGTCATTATCGGTAGCGTTGTCTGCAGTGAAGGCTCCCAATTTTGTTCCATCAATCTTGAATGTGGTAAGGACTTTGGCGATAATCTCTGCTTCATTTTCGCCAATTTTGCTGCCCAGTATCCGTGGGAAGCCAAGAAGCATTCTACTTTGCTTGTAATCCTTGTTGATGTAGTGGGAACAGACAGTAAGGTAGTTCTTCTTATTGTCACCCTTCCAGGCATCGCAAGAGATGTTGATGAAGCTTTTAGCTCCTTCGATTTCTTTAACTATGTCCTTGAGGCGCTCCATGTAGGAATCCATCACCCATATGGAGAGAGAGGACTTTGCCTTTGGCAGAATAACCTTTAATGTATCGTATGTAGCTGACTTCAGAAGCGCATGAGTTTCTGGCGCTGTAGTTGTATGAAAGGCGATATTATGACGAATAGCCCAATCTACATATTGCTGTCTGTATGCTTTCCCATTAAATGCAGCGTCTGTACCCTTGCGGTGGCCACACTCTCCGCAGTGAGTCTCAGAATTCTGCTCTTGATTGCCTGTATGATTATCTGTAGAGGGAGGAGGAGGTGGTGATGGTAGAAGGTCCTTTCTAGGGTCTGGAATGCCGTGTTTATTGAGTAAATGTGTACCTATTCCACCCGTTGAATCTACTTTGTAGACGCCTCTGTAGTAGTCCTTCTTTTGATGGCATAATCCACAGATGTAGATACGTCCAAGGCCTTTGCCGTCAGCCTCAAGTTCAATGCCGTGTTCCCAGATGTGTGAGTTCTGCCGTGCAACTTGCTGCATTGTAACTGGCCGGATCCGAGGATTGACGAGCTTCTTGTGCTGAAAATACAACTGACTCCAGACAATTGGGAACTGGGCTCGAATGATACGAGGTTGCGAGGTAGTTGGAATAACTCTATGGGCTGTAGGAGGTTGTATAGGCTCTTGTATTCGTGGAATCGGCGTATCTAGCAGCGCTTGCGACAGTTCGGACTCGTCAACTGGAGGGCCAGCTCTTTGAGAATGGCCTTCAGGTCTCCTGACCTTGAAGTGTCTGGTTATTCTATCGGACATAGTGTAGAGAAAACGTGGTGGTTGTAGTAGCAAAAAAGGTAAAATATAACGTATTCCACCATCGAGTGGGTCAGTTTATGCCAAGACCAGCTGCTCCCTTATCAACACATATGTCTCAACAACAAAACGCGCAATCATCTAACAGAGAAGGCAGAATCCAGCTTGCCCTTTCTGCCTACAATACCCACCAATTCCGAAGCCTCCGGCGCGCTGCTGAGGCGTTTGATATACCTCCTTCACTATTAACTAGGCGATATAACGGAATTACGTATCGCCTAGATACTCGCAACGCCCGACACAAGCTCACTACGACTGAAGAGCAGACAATTGTCCAATACGTCCTCGACCTCGATTCGCGAGGATTCGCGCCCCGGCTGTGTGAGGTAGCAGATATGGCGGATAAACTACTGGGTGTACGCGGTGGAGAGCCAGTAGGGAAAAACTGGGCTGAGAGGTTCATAACGCGCTCAGATGAACTCAAGATGGCCTTCAATCGAGCTAAGGATAGGCAGAGGATACTACAGGAAGATCCAGAGATTATTGGCGCGTGGTTTAAGCTCGTTACAGACACCAAGGCAAAGTACGGTATCCACGACGAGGATACGCACAACTTTGACGAGATTGGCTTCCAGATGGGCGTTATTGGGTCAATGAAGGTCGTCACAGCTTCTGAAAGACGTACACGGCCTAATTTAATCCAGCCAGGCGATCGCGAGTGGGTTACAGTTATCCAGAGCATCTGCGCCGCCGGGTATGCGACCCCGCCATTCATTATCTACAAAGGACGCGTTCATATCTCTGCGTGGTATGAGGAGGCAGATATACCACGGAATTGGAAGCTCTCGGTCTCTGAGAACGGCTGGACAAATAATGCGCTTGGTCTTGAGTGGTTGAAGCACTTGAACGCGTATACAAAGGCGCGGCAGGTGGGGGTATACAGGCTGCTTATTTTGGACGGCCATGAGAGCCATCTCAGCCAGGATTTCAAGGACTACTGCCTCGAAAACAAGATTATAACCCTCTGCATGCCATCGCACTCGTCGCATATACTCCAGCCCCTTGACGTGGTCTGCTTCTCGCCGTTGAAGCGCAAGTACTCCCAACGCGTCCGGGACTTGGCACGCCGACGCGTGTACCATATCAATAAGGAAGGCTTTCTCCCTGCCTTCAAAGACGCGTTTTTCGACGTGTTTACGAAAGAGAACTGTCAAAAGGCTTTTGAGGCAGTAGGGCTAGTCCCTATCGACGCGCAGGTGGTGTTGGATCGCCTTGAAGTACGGCTACGAACCCCGCCAGAAACCCATCTCCCAGAAACGCCGTGGCAGTCCAAGACTCCAAGTAATGCTTATGAATTTGGATCCCAATCCAAGCTCGTAAGCGAGTCTTTTACTCGGTCACCAGTTACTGCGCAGGCAGGCTTTTCCCAGCTTGTTAAGGGCGCTGAATTGATGTTACACCTAAACGCTCTGCTTGTTGCGCGTAACCGCGAGCTTGAAGAGCAATTAGCAGTAACAACGAACCGAAAATGGCGCAACAGGAAGTGGATCCAGCAAGGTGGTACTATTGAGTATGGGACTGCAGCAGCGCAGGTAGCTGCAGAGGCGTCTATAGCGCCTCAGGGATCAAAGAAGGCTCGTGGTAGTGGTGATCAAGAAACAGCCCGACCAATTCAACGGCGCTGTAGGAACTGCGGCGCAGCTGGGCATAATGCGCGAACTTGTAAAAAAGATATCAAGATATCTTCTGAATCAGATAGCAGCACGACGAACTTAGAATCTATTGTTGATAGCGAATGAAATTGAAGAGTCGTAACATAAGTTGGTCGTGCCAAGCCTTTTTGACCCGCTCGATTGGTTGACCCGCTCGATGGTGGAATACGTTAAATATAATTAATCCAATGATCAAACATATCCTTAGTGGGGAGAAAAGCCTATTTTCGGCTAAAATTTAGTGGGTTGACCGCCTAAATTCTAGGGCCTACCCCCCTAGAAAGATGTCACGTGAAAGGGGAAACTCAACGCCATCAGCTTGAGTGGATGGTAGGCGACATATTATCAACTGATTGCTTGATTAGGTAACTATCTAGGCCTATCCGACCGCCTAGATAGGTCGTTTTTGGCTCCGCCTGACGGCATCGGTTAGTTGGCTTGATTGATTATCAAACGCGATGAACCTTCTCATTTGGTGAACACGGTGCGCTTCAGGGAAATAGCGATGCCTTCAGTTACTTTCGGGACCAGTAACTGATTTGAATGGCAAAACGAAGACCCTTCGACCCGACATGATCGTCAACGAGGTCTTGAGGCACCAAAGAGGCCTGACGAGAGTGAACTTGCTGGCTTCATCCGGGGACGATAGGGAAAAAGGAAATCGGCTGCATCTTGAGCAACGATTGCCATTGCCCAAAGATACATCTCTCTACACTTTTCGGTATTATGGAACACTCGATGTATGTTACATTAGTTACCTTCGTAATGGAGGTGACGGACTGTTCGAATAATGCCAAGACTGCCTAGTCCTGTTGTGGTCAAGCAAGGAGACGAGAGACGAATTTTATGGCAGATATATCTACTCCAGTACCATTCTCGAGTCAAACCTCGAGACACATTGGGTCAACGTCAAGCACTTTTGGATCTTCTTCTTTCCCATATCCGCGCACTTCCTGTTTCATAGGCCGCTGCTTCTTAGCATGACTCCTTTTTGGACACCAAATAGGTCAGTATGCCGCTCGCCTTCAACACAAGATGCATCGTTCCAAGTCAAACGAATCGGAAGACGACTTAGATTATTCGGAAACAACAGGAAGGATTTTGTAAAGCTCTACATTGGTGCTACAAAAATTATACTAGGAATGAAGCTGTGGGCGAAAGGAGCCGAGAAGTCTCTATGTGGTGTAGGACATGGCAAACATGCCCATAACGTCGGATCCTCCAGCTTTTCCTTTTGCGGCGCCTCCATGACCATCCGATGATTCGCGGCTTTATTGAACGAAAATGTTAGCCATAGACTCTGGTTTCAGGTGCCTTGTTGACGCAACTTGGGGGAGAACATACAGTTTGTGTTCCTTGATATCGTATACAGACTCAATGGTAAGAGTTGAGCCAGCCTTGATCTCGATAACTTCCGGGCAGAGAGACATGGTGGTAATAATGCCGGCATCGTTGTAGGTAGGTTTGGAAACACATTTTTGAACACCATTGACGTTCATTCCCATGCTCACACCTCCTTGGTGTAGGTGGCCGCGAGCCCAAACGATCTAATACTGCAGTAAGCTCATGCCTCAAAATATTCGCTTTCCAACTTACATTGGTATCTTTCGACACTTTCATGGGCTGCGATACGGTCTTCCCGTTCAACTTTGGCGAGCCCATAACCGATTTCAGTGTATGACCAGCATCCGAGCCCTTAATTCCCTCAAGATATTCGTATTCTAATTCGAGGTGGAGCTGTTTAGCTTCCGACTTGTAATTAACCAGGTCATATTGGACTTTGATTGAAGGTGTTCCATTGACGTGGTACCCAGACACGAATTTCTTGTTGCCGACAGAAGTGAAAATAGTGTCGGTTTCGCCAGAGTCTTCGCCACGATCGATGAAATAAGCGCTGTTACCGATGCTAAGAGAGGCTCCAATGGGGTTGTCCGCCTTCTTGGGACTCAAATTCGAGGTCATATGGTGAATGTATACACCATCCTTAGGCGTAGCTTCAGTGCCGTCTGGGAATACCAAGCGAAAGTGAGCGGAGAGAAGAGTACACTTCGAGCACATTCCCGATCCAATCGACAAAGTCCCGCCTTGGCCTCTGGGGTCCATATGCATTCCACCTCCTTGCTTCGTCTTGTTAGCAACGTTCTTCAAATCCCTACGCCTCACTTACGCCATTGGGCTGTAACGTAAAAGCTGGGTATCGGATGATAGCACGTTTAGCTTGTTCATTGTACTTCGCTTTGATCATTTTTGGAACGCCAACCTGAATGCCATCCTGAGCCTCAGATGTGGGCAGCGCGGTGACCTGCACCGCAGCAAGGCCAAGGAGCGTGGCGCTGGTTGTGAATTTCATGTTGGCGATGAAGAGTATACTGTTCTAACGAGAGGTAGGGTAAAAGAGCGTAATATTGTACAGCATCCAGGAATGAAACTAGTATAACTAAATACCCGCGGATTTCCTCCCATACCTTTGCGCGCGCCGTAGTGGCTATGATGGTCGGCCATCGGGCAGTCGTATCGCACTCGCTTGTCAAATTCCATGTAAAGTGGTCTGAACTCTGAAGACTCAATGATTGATTAAATTGAAGGTCTTGAATTGATTGAGATATAGGTTTTATATAACGTCGAACCACCCACATTTGGAATATTCGTCAGCGCTCCGATCATCCCGCTGAAGGCTACCTGGCACCGGCAAAACTTGGACCGGTCACAATTCGACGTGCAGATGTATTTGTCGAAACAGATTGCCCGGGGGGACGATCACCGATCCGAAGCAACATGCAAATCCAAGTGTATTGATTAATCGCAAAGCCTAACTCATCTTAAAACCTTTGAGATCACTCTTTCCGCTGGCCTCCCATGAATAAGTAATAATAAGCACTTGGCAGCTTTCGATCGCATCATGTCAAAAAAGGCTGGCTGCTTTATCAAGACCAGCATTTAGTGGCTTCGCCTAATTCCAGCAGCACGACCGCATCAGCGAGTCAAGAGAACACGACCCTTCAGCCTTGCTGTGTTTGGAAACTGCCTTATTTGTCATCGTTACGGTAGATCCCCGTTAATTTGTTCACAGTGGAACCAGAATCAAGATTCAAGAAGCTGATACGCGTGGTTGCCCCGTAGCCGCAGAATTTATTGACAAAGGAATGGTAAAAGTGGTTACAACCCTAGATACTTATCAAAGCAATCTTTCTCCAGTCAGAAAAAGCACTTTGTACAGTATTGTCAAGATCATACATATGGAAGCATTCTCCTTGAGTCACTTGACCAGATGACGAGAAGAACACACTGTCGACAAGCGCTGTCAGGGTCCGGCGTGTCATGTGTATTTTCAGCACAGCAACAGGATGAGACGATCACCAGGAGGGGTGGAGATTGCTTGAATGGCATTGCGCATCTTTATGGACAGATCGTCGGGTAAGCGTAGATAAGCTGATTTCCTCGGATATTTTAGGATTAAAATCACGTTTTTCTCGCTCTTTGGTAGGCAATGCTTCTTAACAGTTGTTGACTCGGAAACAGATATCAATTCAGACTCGAATATTTTCGCATCATTTGAACCTTCCAACGTGAAGAGCCATGGAACAACTTCTGGCAACCTCCTTGCTAGTACCAGACTCCACGACGGTACCGTAGAAACTGGTGAAAGTGAACGCTAATCCGAGGATTAACGTATTCCACCACCGAGCCGGCCACTTTTCCTTGGCACAGCCCTTATCCTCTTCAACACGCAATGTCTCAACAACGCAACGCGATAGCCGTTCAAGAAGAAGGCAGAATTGATCTCGCTCTTCAGGCCTATACCTCTGGCCAATTTTAAAGCCTACGGCGCGCTGCTGCAGCCTTCAACATCAAACACCAAAGGCTTTCTGATCACCTCATTCATCGCATATCCTCCAGCCGCTTGATGTGGTCTGCTTCTCGCCGTTGAAGTGCAAGTACTCTCAACGAGTTCGAGACTTGGCACGCCGATGCGTCTACCATATCAACAAAGAAGGCTTCCTCCCGGCCTTCAAAGACGCGTTTTTCGACGTGTTTACAGAAGAGGACTGTCGAAAGACTTTTGAGATGGTAGGGCTAGTCCCTATTAACGCGGAGGTGGTATTGGATCGCCTTGAAGTACGGCTACGTACCCCACTAGCACCCCCACCGCAGGAGACGCCGTGGCAGTCGAAGACTCCAAGCAATACTCAAGAATTTGGATCTCAATCAAAGCTTGTACGCGAATCTTTCACTTTGTCACAAGTTACTGCGCAGACTGGCTTTTCTCAGCTTGTCAAGGGCGCTGAATTGATGCTGCACCAGAACGCTCTACTTAATTGCATGAAACCACGAGCTTGAAGAGCAATTGGCAGTAATGAAGAAGCGGAAATCGCGCAAAAGGAAGTGGATCCAGCAAGGTGGTACTATAGAGTATGGGACTGCAGCAGCGCGGGTAGCTGCTGAGGCGTCTGTAGCGCCTCAAATCAAAGAAGGCTCGTGGTAGTGGTGATCAAGAAACAGCCCGGCCAGCTTTACGGCGCTGTGGGAACTGCGGCGCGACTGGGCACAATCCGCGAAGGTGTAAAAAGGATATTGAAATATCTTCTGAATCAGATAGCAGCACGACAGACTTGGAATCTATTGTTGGTAGCGATAAAATTGAAGAGGCGTAGTATGAGTTGGTCGTGCCAAGGAAAAGTGGCCGGCTCGGTGGTGGAATTGTTAGGGGATAGATCCTTTCTCCTCATTTATCCTGGATGGATTCTTGCGGGGCTTTGCTTGGCTTTGCTTTCACATGTTGCTTTCACATGCTTTGCTTTCACACACTTTGCTTTCACATACACTTCTATTCCTTTCTGTCCTTTTGTCTAGACTATGTGTCCTTTTCTTGTTCAGGGACTATATGTACAAGTTGTCCTTCCTGTAACTACGTTCTCTTCTCTGTACCTAGATAATGTAAGAGTTCAACCCTCAAAGGTGTTTCGCAAGTGAGAGAAGACAGCTTGTATTTCAAGTATCTAAGCACAGAGAAGAAAGTGTAGGTACAGGAAGGACAACTTGTACATATAGTCCCTGAACAAGAAAAGGACACATAGTCTAGACAAAAGGACAGAAAATAATAGAAGTGTATGTGAAAGCAAAGCGTGTGAAAGCAACATGTGAAAGCAAAGCCAGGTAAAGGCCCGCAAGAATCCATCCAGGATAAATGAGGAGAAAGGATCTACCCCCTAACAGGAATACGTGAATATATTACGCCGAACCGGCGATTCTGAGCTTATTCCGCGACTATCAAAGCTAGCCTAATATCATACTTGGCATAGACCAGAAGCCACCGTATATAATAAAGCCGCAGAATCTCTATATAGCCTATCTATTAGTCTATAAGGTAAGAGGGTGTATTATTTGCGTTTAGACGAGATTAAACGGGCGCTATATAATCAGAGGCTGATTTATAGCGCGACGAGGTAGAGGATGTCTTTAAAGTGGTAACGGTAGCGGTAAAACAGACATTCTAGCGAATACAACGACATATATTTTATTGAGTTTGATGAGTTAAATCTGACTGTAGTAGTATGTTTACTAATAAACATCTAGACTACACGGCCGACGATAGAATAAGGTTATCAACCGGCTGGTTAAGCTGCCCAGCCGTCCTCGTTCGGCGTAATACATTAATCCCTGGGTTAGCGTTCACTTTCACCAGTTTCTATGGTATCCTCGATTACGCATAAATGGATCACATATCTGAAGTAAATCTTGGTGGGTGTACAGTGGAGGCGTCGTCGTCGTCATTGCCTTGTACAAATTTCATGCCGAGGTTTACTTAGCGGGGCATGTCGCTTGCAAAGAACCCGCTGGGTTTTTCAAGCTGTTTAAATACAAATGCAAAATAGGAAACCTATAGACTCATCCTAGACCGGCGATTTTGAAAAGCCAGATTTCCACGAATCTGAGTACACATAGAGCTTGTGTCAAGTTCTTTGCCTGCCCTGCTTTAACGGTGACCTGTAACATGTAGTGGTGCTGCCGGCAGTTGATCCACGGAACAGAAGTAGTCATGCTTCGAAGATTCAATATGACCTCGGCCTAAATTGCCCACGCGCGTCAACATTGCAGAGCGGTGGCCGGATCTCCGAAACCATGCTGTAATGTGACTAGTGGGATGAATTACTCCTAGTCAAAGAAAACATCAAAGAAGTCAGCTCAAGGATCCTGCTCGCGGCCCACTTTTCACAGCCTTGCAGAAATCACGAACCACAGATCGCCACTCAACAAGACCGAAGGTAGAAAAGAAGGAGCAGCTCTGATGAGTTAGCAGGACTTTGAAATAAGACACAAAAAATCCAAGGATAACATCCAACGCCGTCACTTTACCGATTTAGAGTCGTTAACAATGCTTAAATTTTTAGTTCCTGCTCTCTAAAAAGAAATGGATGAAGAAACTTCTGTGATCTGGCCAATCTATGAATTAAATATTCTCTTTCATAAATGAAAATATGCTAAGCCCCAAACGCCGTTGCCATCCTTGCTCTTAGTGATTCATGCTCCCATCCATACCATGTTTGACCATCGAATTTGCTAAGTCATCCGTAGACAATCAGGACCTGTACTTTCTCTCCATAGTTGAGAGCCGTCCCAGTAATAATTGCCATGACGAGAGCTAGCTGACTGGCTATTCTGGTGCAAGTCATTGGTAAGACTCTCCGCCAAATCAGCAGCCAACTCAGGAACCTCAATCAACATATCGCGAAAGCTTCCGCCATTCGACAATTGGAACGGCGCCTTTCCATGGCCCTTAATCTCATCCACAACTAGAGCACGGAGACCCTTTCCTGCTGAGCCGGGTGGTGCAGAGTTATAGGCGTGCTTGAGTAAATCCGCATATGGAGGGCTACCGAACAGAGTAGAGAGAGTTGTCTTGATGAATTAGAGCGCGTAGGCCTTAAGGGCAACGATACCGAGTTTGTCTGCGAGGACGAAGACATCGATGTGGTAGAGGACTTGTTCGTTTGTTGTGTCGAGGATGCACTTGTAGTGGCCTTGGTAAAGGTAGTCGAGTGTGGCTGCTACAGATCGAGGGTTGTCGCGCTCCATGTTGATGACGCCGGTGCGACCTTCCTACTCTTGGTGTTAGGAAGTTCTCATCATGTGTGGGGAAACTATCGCTTCATTCCTGTCTCTGTGTGAGACCAAATAGTACTTACCTCGAACGTGCCCTTTTTGACTGCCTTCGCGAAGAATGGCGACTGAGAGCAAAGCACAATTTTGTGGGCTTCGTGCTCACCAGTCTGTGTCTTGATAACGCAATCTGAATAGTCGCCAGAATTGCGGAAGCTAAGGAGTGACGTTGGCAATAGGTTTGAAGGGAACACGCTTTGCGACTTACCTAGCGAAGTTGATTGCCTTCGGTGCGTTTCCATGAATTGTGCTGCCTTGAGCTGCACTGCCCTGGATGGTAAACATTTTTTATGATCGTTAACTAAGGACGGGGGGTGTTTGGCTATTGGAAGTAAATAGCTGGGGGTTAATTGTTGGTAGGAGGTTGCCGATTTGGTTTGTTGTGACGTAGAAGATGGAGGAGCGCTTAGAGGCTGAAGTAGAGTCTACGAGAGTGTTGAAACCATGTGTTGACAACATTTTGCAAAGGGAAATTAGTACTCGTGAACCCCTCACTGACTGTTCGTGGTAAAGAACCGGGTAAGTGATAGAAAATCAACACTACGTTCCAGACCTTAGCCGTTGTTGCAGTTTCCCAACGACTAACGGGAGGTGTAATTACGATCTCTGGAATAGCTGAAGTCAAAATCACGGAAATCTCCCCACATCAGAATAGACTTCCCGTGGTTTAAAATAGTGAATTTAGATCCAAAATCATTTGACTTGTGCCAAACTCTGTACTCATACTCAAGAAGCCTCTAAACTTTGAAAGGGCGCATAAAACTTACGGCGTGAAAGGCAGGATGAATTTAGATGAAATTGATCACGCTGTGCCAAATCTCGGAATCCCTTCTGCTGAGTGGCATTCTCGAAATGTCGCCGGCAAGGAACAGCCAGGCAGACGGCAATCAATCCCAATCGGTGACTGAGCAAGTCGGTAATATGGCGGCTTTGTTGTATACTCTCGGGATCATTCTACATCAATATCGAGCTGAGGTTGAAGAGTCGAGATTCCAAGGCTGATGGTCCAGGGCTTATGGGACGGGGGCATAAGAAGTCTGTGGGATGGTCAGATGACTGTGCGATAGCAAGGAGCCCATAATGCTGTGATGGTTGTTGGGGTCTTTGATTATGCAGAATAGAGATGGACAACAACTACCGTAGTTACTTGCGGCATTCGCTAGTGCCTCGTACTCATACGAGCCTCATAGCACTCGTATACAGCTTCGTAATCGCATACTAATTTGTCCTAAAATCACGTTACCTAAATTCTGACGTACGATTCTTAGGAGAAATTTTATATAGAAAGAGATCTTAGGGAAGAAGGATTATTATTCTCAAATGGTATCTTATAAAAAGTGCTCTTCTAGGGAGAAATATGTAATTCGAAGAATTGAGATAGGATTACGAGACTCGTAGACGTAGTACGAGGCACTAGCAAATGCCGCAAGTAACTACGGTATGAGTGACCAGGACGTCGCTTTCATTCAGAACGGAAAGGCCTCGATGGAAAGCTGTTCGAAGGGGCGTGAGATCGATTGCCAAAGAAGGGTGTTCGTTGTTACGTGTATCAACTTCGAGGTACGAAAATTGATGCACAAGCCTGCCCCTGCCACAGGTGAAGGTCAGTGTTACAATTGGATTGCATTCCCAGTTGGAATCATCCAGCTACGTGCTCGAACATCATTTTTCTCTTGAAAAGGCAACGATGTTCTTCGTTGAGATTTGGTCCAATAAATTATCAGGATCAGTGACGGAGAACCTTGGTGGATAGCATTCGGAAAAAGTTAGGCAAAGCCTGTGTAGAACATGTACTGGAAGCTAAGTTCGAAACTTCCAGAAACTTTGGATTGAGTCTGGTCATAGTCTTTTGCAAGATCTCACGCCTTCAAGGATGGAAATAGTCACAACGAACCCGGTTGTCGATGCAATTTGTATGTCGCTCAAGATCGGAGGGCCACACTATTCGAGTCAGGTTGTGGCCCTCTGTGCAACTTCCAGCACTGATATGGGCTGCAAACGTATCCTGGGGTCGGGCCTGAACCAAGACAAGAAATCTATGAACTTCCTTCTCTTTCGTCTTTTCTCTTCAAGTATATCGCCTTCGATTAATCAGCCTCCCGCGCAGGCACTCGTACTGAAATGACCCACACAATGCGTCGTCTCAAATTCGGCCAGCAGGTCTTGCTCACTACCCTCCTACTCTTTTCGAGCATCCCATTCTCTGCTGCGCAAGTGTTAAACACCACATCTTCTCAACCATGCAACTTCACGGGCAACGGTACAATAGAAGAGGTCAAACTCTCCCAGATCCGCAAAGACATACACTGCTACGCTTTGCCTTATGGTGCTATCGGTTGCGCTTCTCACATCATGACCTACGACTATCGGCCCTGTTGATTTACAACTCCTTGGAATTGGTATGTTCTCGACAAGCTCGCTGCGCCAGGTTGTAATTCTAGTATATGAGGTTCAGAAGTGGCTCTTTGTCATGGCGCTAGTAAAATAGAATATCATACCTCTCTCTCCAAGGCATCGGATAACATCTATCTTGGGTTGAGCTTGGCCGTGCCATATGCACTTCGACTGTATAAGCCGATCGATATTGCACAAGGCATGAGATGCTCAAGCCCTATCAAACCGTGATCTCTCAAGGTAGGTAATCAGCTCATGCCGATTATGCCGTTTCTTGCCTACCCTGCCGCTTTCACTTGGGGTATAAAACAACAAACAACCACCAACTTCTTTCGTATTCACACAAATTTCTTCCCGCTTTGAGTTACCTAGGACCGTCGGTTCTTTGTTGCTCGCGCACCACCACCGATTCAGATTCTCTGGTGCTCGCGGAGCACCACCAGGTCAGTAAGCATCCCATATCCTCGCTCCTCGATGCCTCGCCGTGTGTCTTATCGCGAAGTCTCGACGTCGCAGATGGTGATGACCATCATCACCACGAACTGTCCCACTTGTCGACAGCGACGAGATTTACCAATGTTACCCTGTCCCAAATCAACATCCTCCCTTTGCTGACCTTCAGCTCTAGACTGGTCGCATGGTGAGGCCCACGAATGCCTTGGATCCGCTTGGATCTCCAATGGCTATGCCTGGCATACTCTTCTTCTTTCTTTCTTTCTTTCGACAGCGAGTAGGCCGACACCTCCGAGGCTGCTAGCCGTCTACACCACAGAAATACAAACTCTTGCGAGAAGGAGACTGGCTATCATCATCTCCGACAGCCCAGTCAAAGCGGACTCAGCCAGTGGCTAAGCAGGCAAACCAGCACCTCCGGCAAGACCAACGATAGGATCCTCGACTAAGTCGCTGATACTTGCGTCTCAAGCTTGAGAAGCGTCTTCGGCCCACCAGCCGCTTTCTTCAAGAGTCAAGCTCATGTACCTATCACTCCTACCTGCCAACCCTCTCTCCAAATCTGGCGGAGGCGTCACCAAGGTTGCTGCCGCTCACTATCCGACACCTCCAAACGTTCACCTTCCACCAGGACCGCGTGATCACCGTCCTATCGTTCCACACCCCAGCACACATGCAAAGTCGCTGTCGTTCTCACCGCGCACACACTTTTTGACCTCTCATACGATGACAGCCACGAGATGGAGCTCCATCAGCCCACAGCTTACATCACCGAAAGGATTGAGGTCCTGAAGGAAAGCGTCTACCACGTCCTAGTCGTACAGTGCTGGAACCGGGAATAACATACTACGTGTCATTTCTGACTGATATCGGCATTGAACCCTTTGTCTTCCTCTCCTGGATCACCTACTGAATCATTACGATCGCCAGAGTAAGTTGGCTCCATCTCTTACAACAATCGATCGTGTCGCTGACATGCAAGAGAGTCTTTAGCTAGCTGTATATTGACGCACGTCTTCCACATCGCCAGCAGGCTTGATAGAACTAGAACACGATGAAATAGAGCTTGGAGAGTCTGGCCAACAGTGTTGGAGGCTGTTTTGACTTTCAGCCCGAAGAACTTCACTGGAGCAAGAGCGGCTCGACCATAGCTTATCTACATCGTGGTCTCTGTCAGAACAGAACAAGGCAGTGACTCCAATAGTGATCGAAGATCTTATCTTGACCTTTGGAATTGGATCTGTTCGACTCTCAAAGCTCTAACAGCAATGAGAGCATCTTCACCTCGAAGCAGGCCCTTCCAGAGCAGTAGACTTGTCCTTCGATCGGTAGGATCAACAATTCCTATCGGCAGCAACGACTTCGCGACATCAAGATACTGGCGCCATATTCCTTAGAAAACATTCGCGCAGGGCACCGGCAAAGATTACATATCCAGACCAATCGAAGTTGCAGTTCCAGCTCTTGTCATATCCCCTACGACGGTCGAGGCTGTGTCGCATAGGAGTTGACAGGAAAGGCGTGGAGGTCGATTCTTGGGAATGGAGGGTGCATCTGAACCATCTTATAGCCGTCTAGTACCTATATTGTGGTCGATTCCTGCCCAAATTTCCCCTCTGGTTCACCGTCTTCTCTTTGTGTTTAGCGTTCTTCTTTTCTTGGGTGTAAAGCTTGTCGTGAAGCTCGGTCTTCTCCTTCATGCTTGGGTCTACTGTTCTGTTGGCGTGGAAGTGAATGGAACGTAACAGCGCTTTTGTGTGAGCAGAGCGGTTCTGTGTGTCTTCGAAACAGAGTGATGGGAGACCCGACACCCATTCTGAGGCACACGGAAGCACTCTGCTCGCACTTAAGCGCTTGTACATTCGCCTCTTGACCAGGAGGACCACGACCGATGTCAACCATACCTTGTCCATCAAATCGTCGAGCTTTACATCCTCGTCGAGGACTTTTGGCCTGAGGCTAACCTTTCCAACACAACTGCCCCTTAAACTTGGGAAAGGTGGCGTTGAAGTGATGGAGCGTCCACTTTCGAGGTTTGCTGAATCGTCGTAAGAAAGCCTGCCGGCATGGCTTTCGTAAATAGACGAGCCACCATTTCGGAATCTGATTGCGCCATCGCAAGGCACAACATCTCAAGTACTATGGGCGACCTTGCAGAAAGTGGACATACCTTGCTGATAATGATTCTCAGGCTTGACGCCGTGCTTTCGTCCCATTTCCAGGTCTGCCGTCATTCATTATATTCTTAATGAAGAGCTGATCTGGTGGAATAGGCGCAGTTCAGATCCGAGTGCAAAGAAGCGCAGCACAACCAACCCAAGTACTCGAGACTCACATGAAGTCACTCAACGACGATGCAGAGGCGAAAATCTGGTTTATCTAAGCCACTTCATGCTATGGGTTATATGCATCGTACCCCAACACATCTCAGCACTGTACTAAGCATCTTGTGTCTCCCTGCCGCGCCTGCAGTGAGATGTTCAAAAATCTGCAGTGGGATATTGGCCCTTGTACAACCCCATCGAGACAAGGTTCGACTTAGTCTGAAAGCAGTTGTTGCGGTCGTGCAAAATCTTCCTCGCAACGCAACGCAATGCAATGACAGCATTTCAACGTGACAGGGTCTCATCCTCTCAAGCATAAATCGTTCGATATTCTTGCGGTCGTAGTACATGGCGATTTTCGATGAGAGTCGTAGGATATTCTAGCCAGATATCGGTCCGCTGTGAATGGCCTCGCACAAGGTGTTTTCGAGTGGACGTCGTTGAGAGACTATTGGAGTCTCGAAAGCGCGATAGTCGAAAAACCCTGGCCAGCTACCGATAGTGGTGAAACCGAACCGATAAAGTGATTGTGGGAGACCAATCGGTGATTTTGGCCTAGGGCTGGAATGGGTGGGAGGCCGATCATCCGTTGCTGGGTTTGAGGTAGGTAAAATGATGATCCTGTCCTCTTGACTACTTGTCTTCTCAAAATACTAATAGGACGAGCATTACGTCAGATCTCATTGGCGGCCACTGTAGCCGGAGACCTGGTGCTGTGATGCTGTCGAAGGTATGACACGTTTGGCCACGACGTGAGCACATCGAAGATTAGAATATGCGAGAGAGGGAGAGGGAGAGGCTGGTCATTGCCATTCTCCACAACTACAATAACGAAAAGGTATTGTGGTTTATGCATCAACATGCAGGAGGGGGGGGGGGGGGGGGGTTGAGTGACTGATTGAGTGTCTGAGAGAGCAACGCCCGCAATTCTGACCTACGACAAGGTAAGATATTATCGGCTAAGGACTCGGATAGGACCGCTCTAGAGTCTTTTAAGATATGCCAAACCTTTTTAAAGGTGTCTATTACTAAAGTGGTAGGAACTAACTAATCTACATGTTTTAGCTAGGCTTTGCTGTGGGGCAGAGCTCTCAGAATTACTCACTCAGTCACTCAAAAAATCCCCGCTCTTCTGCACGTTAATGCACAAAGCACAGTGTGAATATATCGGCGATGTCGTGGAATGGAGACTGCACTCTGCCGAGCTTATCCGTCCCACAGAAAGCAAGACTCCGTGTCAGACGCGGTCCACTATCGAATCTACGGCAGGTTAATGATTCGTTGCGGGCCTCTGAAGGGGTCGAAGGGCTGGAACGATTGGTACGTACCCATTTTGTGCTGAAGAATCCCAGTGTTCATAACCGAAAGGATTAAATTATCCGTCTGGAATCTGAGTATCGATGAATCGGAGAATAAACTGCCCGGTGTCACTTGATAAGCCCTGGACAGCGAGGCTTGAGGAGGTTGGTGCTTTGTACACGGACCATGTTGATGTATGCATAGCGCTGTTGAGGGTAGCGCGAATATATACATAGTAGACGCCCGGATAGGGGCGGAGCTCTCACAATCATAAATCAGGTCAGTCGGTCGAACAATAATACTGTGGTCTGTTGGTTAATAAACGTCTAGCTACTGACTCTCTCGTAAGGATGTTTTTGCTGTAAAACATGAATTGGTCAGGGAGGATCTACTGACATTTATTATCCAACAGAGTCAGACCACAGTAAGTGTTCGGATCAATACGAACACCATAATAAATTTGAACTTCCCGGCGCCAAAATTAAATCATCCTCTTAGTTCTAGCAACATATTGAGAGTCACAACAGCCAGTTCCTAATCAGCCGATCTACGTCGATAATACCTTTATACACAACAACATGGCTCAAAAATCGACATTGGGGGAAATACCGACTGGTAATCGAAAGGTAATAAGCCTAACCTACCTCCATTTCCATTGCTCTTCTCTCCATCCAATCCAAGGAATATTTAGTCTTTTGGGGTAGAGAAACAGCAATACTAATCATGTATACTAGTCCGGAACGAATCACGTAGCTTACTACGATCCTCGCAGTCCTCTTCGTCTTTTGCATAGATACTGGTGTCGAGGCGGACGCCTCATAGATATATTACTGGTATTCGAATAAGGATGGTTCGAGAAATGCGCTTGCCGGAAAAGTGGCATTCAACATCAACCAAGGCAAATAGCGGGTTGAAAATTCCGAATGTTACCGTTGGAAAACTCACCTATTCTCGACATACGATCATGGACTTGATAACGCCGATTTTAGCCAGGACTGTAAGAGGCCCTTTCCTTCATTAAGTAGAGTTTGTCTGTCCTGCTTACAACTTGTCACTCACAGGTATAAATTCAGGCTATGGGGCCGTGGCGGGATATTGCCGTAAAAAGCTTATTTGCTTGGGGGGATAGATGTTGAGTATCGGATAGTCAATCCTCCTGAATATCCCCCTGTTGGGATAAAGGCTTCAACGCCTCGATGGATTCAAGTTACTTGAGTGTAGTGTAAACTCCTGCTTTTTCAATGATCACGCAACCGTCAATTCAACTGGCTCATCTGTGTACATGTTCATGGGTTTGTGGCTTTCGATAATAGCTGTTTTCTCTGGCTGCTACAAGAAATAAAATCGAGCTGTATCCTTCACTCCTTCCATCTCTTTTCTCGTATGGAGGTCGAGGTGGTGAATCGAGATTCTAACCCATGACTCAGGGGGGGGGCAAAATCACAGCTCAGTGGATTATTTCCGTCGAGGCAATCACATATCGAGATCTGTTCCAAGCTCTTTTCTCTACGTGAGGGCCGCTATGTATCTGAATCGACATGCAGCAAGCTCAGGAGACACGCGGCTCGATTTGCGTACGACGTATCTGGTACCAGAATGGCTGTTCGCCTAAGCAAATGCGTAACGAGTACAGGAATCTGGGTCATGGTGGATGGTCAGCAATTTCTCTTCAGGGACAAGGTGTTTTTGACTCTCAAGATGACAGAAGTTTCGCCACGACAGAGGGCACTGGCCCACAGAAAGTGGGCCCCTCTCAGCCTCAGCGGGATTTAGCCACAAGCCAGAGTGGGGTGCTGGACAAATGGCAGAGAGGTCGAATATGCAGGCAGTGGACAGGGAACGCCATGATATCAGTGCGTGCGGGATTTCTCCCGTTGGTCAATTGCATCTTGGATGGTCCCTTGTTTCACTCAGTGGAAGCCAATAGCCAAAGGGACGGCATCCCGGGGAAATCATCAGAACGACGAGCGTTGGCTCCAAAGTGCAGTAGAACTAGCAGCCAAAGGCGCAACAAAGCTTGGAGCCGACCACGAACCCGCGACTTCGGCCCCAAACTCTTGCTTTAGCGTTAGCGCATCCATCCATCCGCACCCAGGGCCCGAGCAAGTGGCCGTGTTCATCGAGATGGATGGATGTAGGAAAAGGTCGAAAGTGATGTTTGCAGCTCACAGCAGCTCAAATCGGAGCCGGCTGCTCGATTCGTAGGCTTCGTTGGACCCCGCTTGCTCGTGCTCCCAGCACTTTGGTAGCTGGTGCAGTGATTCGTCCTGACGCGGTGCAGGTGGTGCGACTGGCTGTTACAGTTGTGTGAGGACTTCTGTTGTCTCTGGACACCTGTTGCTTGTCGTCCCGGCGAGTCGGCGTTGAGCACCGTCGATTTCGTGCGAGGATGATTGATTTGGAACGGCCAACTCTATTACGGCCAGCTCTCGATCCTGGCTGCTGATAGTCCAAGACTTGATTGACTGATTGCATCAGGCGGGCCGCTGTCACAGCTGGCCGCGTTTCTTCTCGGAAGCACATGGAGGTCACTAGCATGATGAGAGAGGCAGAGTCGTACACCAGTCAGGTTGGAAAATGCCTTCAAGCCATGGTACCACCTACCACTAGGCTTGATAGTGGACCCGGGACGAAGGCGGGCTAGGTACACCAACCAGCTTCTTCTGGTAAAGGCCGAGATTGGCGGGCTGGCGGGCTACGGCGGTTCGTCGAGTGACAACCCATTCATGGATCACGATTGCAATTGGTACGAGCTGGGATAGGTAGTGTGGAACATGCATTGCCCGACTGTAGTTAGACTGGGTAGATGAGTAGACTGCAGACTGAGCAGCCACTGAGCAGGAGCTTGCATCTGGCCCCAGCAAGCCTTCCCCCAAATCATTCCCATGCCCGTCCTCTGTATCACTTTTCTCTCGAAAACACTTCAGCCGCTCTATCCATCGCCAATAGCCATCTGTCGACCCTCTGATCAACCTCCTCCCTCTCCTCGACCAGCAGCCCTCTCCGTCGACAGAGACAGCACAGCGCATCGAAAGACGGAGTCGTCTTTCTCGCTTGTCTGTGCCGTATCTGCCAGTATCTGCCAGTATCTGCCAGTATCTGCCAGTATCTGCCAGTATCTGCCAATATCTGCCACTATCTGCCCGCCTTGATTGCTATTCGATACCTCGACCACTCTTTTCCACCACGTAGCTTTGCTCCTAACTTCCTTCCACGTCTTGCCATCGACGTGAATAGCTTCCCACGTTTTATCTGTATGTGTGCATTTCCTTCTCCACTCTCTTGAGCCCGCTACCAGGGTTCTCGCTACCTGTCAAATCACGTCTCCGCCCATAGAGTGGGATTTGGGCGGTACCAAAGACCAGCACGGCGGATTGTCTCAACTAATAGGAGGGATCCTGTCGGCTTCCACCAAACGTGCCATCAACCTCCGGTTCTAATTGACACTCAATCTCAACGGCACCTCCCACAACCGGGTTTCATTGTGACTCGCGCCTCACACGTCCTTCACATCAATTACGGCGCGCTTTGGCGAATATCCGCTAACCTGGCTTCATTTAGACTGTGAAATCCTCAACCCGACTATTGACAGATTCTATCTACTATTCACCTCATTGTATAGTTGAAAGACACCTTTACCGCAACCATGTCAGCGCAAGTCGGGAACATCATCCAGGTCAACAATGAGACGACTTCGAGTTCGTCGAGGATAACGAAGGAGGGGAAGAAGATAACCTACAAGATGACCATCATTCAACAACCGGAGCGAGCAAGAGCATGTGGTTCTGGTGCGAAATCATCGGCGGACAGACGACCTGTCGACCCTCCTCCAATCGTCGAACTCCGCGTTTTCGAAGGTCCCAATGCTGAGGAGGATGTCACCTATTCGTACGCGGCCAACTTCTTCCTATTCGCCCATCTATCCAACGCTCGTAACATGGCACCTGGCCGCGCCGCTACACCAAACCAACCCAACTTTCCGGTCCTTACTGGTACTCCTGTCGCTGGTATGGCCTACCTCGATCGTCCTTCGCAGGCTGGATACTTCATCTTCCCGGATCTGTCTGTTCGTCATGAAGGGAAGTACCGTCTAGGTTTCTCACTGTACGAGGAATTGAAGAACGTCACGGATTATGACAGTGAAACAAATGCGAGCGATGCCAAAATTCAAGAGAGTGCCCACGTATCACATAGACTTGAGGTCAAGTCTACACCATTCACTGTCTTCAGCGCCAAGAAGTTCCCAGGTCTTTCCTCGAGCACGGCGCTCAGCCGGATGGTCGCTGAACAGGGTTGCCGAGTTCGTATTCGACGGGATGTTCGCATGCGTCGTCGGGATGCTAAAGCGGACTCATATGATGACTTCGAGGGTGGTTATGAACGCAGGCAATCGGCTACACCAGACCCGTACAATGGTCAACATCCAGCTAGCACTCCACGCATTGCCGCAGAGGGCATTGATCGCCCACGTTCAGTCAGCGATGCTAGTCATGCATCCTACGCAGCACCGCGCCGGCCTTCGATGGACCAGGTGAACCAGACATACCAGCAGCAGCCTCAGCAGGCATATCCTTCGCCGATGACACCGCGCACTTCACAGGGGATGTATAATGTGCAAACACCTCAATGGCATCAACAGCATCAACCACAACAGGGTGGCCATATGCAACAACAACCTCAATCATACGCTCCACCACAATCATTACAGCAGCCAGCCCCTTCTATGAACGGCGGAAACTACAATGGTTTCATACCACCCCAATACCCATCATACGAGCAGCAGAACACCCACGTGCGCAACATTAGCGCGGACTTCCCACCTCCTCCTAGTGGACCTCCACCCCCAATCCCTCCAATGCAATACCAGCAACAGCAGTATCCAAACTCAGGGCAGCCAATGAAGCATGAATACATGGACAACGCTTACCACCGAGGCTCCATTAGTCATGCACCATTGCAGCCAATCCAAACTGCTCACAGTATGCCAGGCCAAATGCAGCATCAATATCCACCCGCACTATTGTCAGCTGTGGAAGTGAAGCATGATTCTCTATACGCGCGATCGACGCCTGCCGCTGGGTATCCACAGGCAGAGCAGCAACATAATTACACTCCACCTCAAGTGTCTCCTCCTAAATTCCAGCATGCTGTCCAAGCTACAGGGGCTACGAAGCGCTCTTATTCTTCTACCTTCGATACTGCACACATGGACCAACCACTTCGACAAGGTGCTCGACCTTCTCAATCGCCATCGGAGCCTAAGTTCCCATACGCTGATGAAGATGAACCATCGACGCCTATTGATGAGGGTGCTATGAGTTACCGTCGTGCTGACGGTACAGAGCGTCGTCGTCGTGTGCCGATGACCGGATGATGTTTCCTGATGTTCGTTGTCCTGTGGTTGCTGTTTTGGAAACTGTTACATCTTTTGTATTTTGGCCTTGATGCGTTCAATCTCGTTTGGATAGACGATGGTGTCATTTTTTCATATCCATCAACATCAACTCCTATAACGCTTTGTTCTTTTCCTATGTTTACGTTGTTGTTCTCAGGAGTTTGGCCAACATTTTGCGGTCTTCTTCTCGACCGATGTCGCATCTTTTCGTCTCCTTGTTACTTCTTAAGGGTGGCAATCTTCGCTTTTTTCATGGGCTTTCATGCTTCTGAAAGATCATGGACTGCACTACTGATTGTTTTGGAAAATGGGCGGCAGAACTCGATTGGTCTTGACTGGCTTGTTTGTCTTTTTGGGAGTGCCATATGGTTACGACAGTCTATACGAACTTTGTTTCATTTTTATCTTGTTGCTGGCGTTTTTGGACTTTCTATCTGCTTTTATTCACTTCGGTCAGCCAGCGAGAGCGTTGCTATCCCGTCCTTCCTTCGATTCTTTGGGGATTCGATTTCCCCGCTTCTTTTAGGAAAACGGAGGAATCTCAATGAGGGTGGTTTTTGGTTATGTGTGGGAAGAGTTGGATAGATTCGGGTATGTTTGTGTGGGAGGTTGGATGATACGTAGAAATGCCGGCTGGGTGAGGAAGCAGCCGCGAGCAAATCAGAATTGGAATGAAAATGAGAATACAGATTGTATCACGGAGTTCCAAGTTGGTACGGTTTTTTTCCTCATTCCCGTCTCAAAGTTTCAAACTCGGAATTCACTCTCTCTCAATGGTTGATTGACTCGTGTTTTTCACTTTTACGATTCATTTCAGGAGACAGGAGGGAGGGAGACTCGTCACGAGTCTCGCTACTCTCATTTCATTTCGTCCCGTCTTCTCGGGTCCAGTGAGCAAGGCAGGGATCAAGCACAATTCTTTTTTCTGCGCGCTCGGGCTTCGGCATCGTCCAGAGCTTATCTGCCCGGATCTCTCTGCCCGGATCAAGTTGCGGCATGGGTGATTGGCGGGAGTGCCGTAGCCGTTGTCATTCCTTCCTTTTTTTAACATGATCAGAAGGGGAAGGGGAGGGAGGGATCGCCGTATCCTGTCCTCCGTGGAGACAGATGGGAGGTGCGAGACGGCACGCTGGCCGAAATCTCACTTGCTATGTTTCTGCTAATTTTTTTCTAGGCGCTGCGGGGCTTTTTGGGTCTTTTGGTCTTTTTGGTACAAGCATTTTCCTCGTTGTGGTTGTCATTCGGACGCATGTCATTGTTGGCGTGCTGTCATTCCATGTGTCTGGGACTTGGATGAGTGGTTGTGAGGATCCCTTGCTCTCTTCGTGGCATTCTTTCCTTTCCTTTCTTTTTCCTCGTTTCTATTACTTTGTTTGGCTTGTTCGCCGGTGGGGAGGGGGATGTACGAATTGGATATCGGCTGGGTGGATGCTTGTAGGAGATGTGGGAGTACGTCACAGCCAGCCAGCCTTGATTGTGGGATACGGATTTACATCCGGCGCAAAGCGAGAACCACGAAAGAAGACTCTTTTGCTTCCTTTGATGAAGAGGGGACTTGTAAATGAGCCTTTGGGGCGGGGTGGAGGTTGAGACTGCGGAGACACGTGGAGAGGTTACATCTGCGCCCGTTTTTTTGGAGAAACGGTGATTTCTGCGTGCGTGGGTGAACGGCCAGAGATCTTCAGGAGGAGGAGAAAAGAACAGTCCGCGGGCGAAAGGTTAGTTTCCCTGCCCCACTCCTTCGAAGCTCTGTCTCTGCATCGCATCGGGAGGAGTGAAGGGAACGGATTGATCGAAGCGAAGGATGCCGCCTGCAGCGCGAGTGATCTGGATCGGTAGATCTTGTCCCAGATCAGTCTCTCCTTATATTCTTCTTCTTTTGCCGGGATTGTAGGGATCGGGGTTGCGCTAATTCTGGGTTTTCGTGCGGCGAAGTTCCCGATTGTTGGAGTGAGTGGAAGGCTGAGAGGCGCTTGGACGCTGTGAGGTTCATGTGATTGTGCGGCGAGGCTGAGGGGTAGCGATGGCTTTTTTTGTGCATATGTATGGGGAGAGGTTTTGGCCAATTGAGGGGGGTCGGGGAGTTGATTGATTTGGGATCCCGGTGGGAGAGAGTCTGCTGATGGTGTGTAGTACAAGATCTATCATACTATGCGCCTCGTATCGTGTATGCAATGCAAGCGGGTGTGATGACTTGGTAGGTGTGATAAAAACTGATGACGAGTCATTCTTTCATAGTGTGTAACACAAGATCTATCATCCTTCACGATGGACGCCTCGCATTGCATTGCAGATGGCGCCTCGTCGGGCTGAGCTGAGGGTGCTGCATCGGAATGGCTTTGTGTGGTTGGCTGAACAATCGCATTGCCTGGTCTCTGCATCTGATGGTCGTCGATGAAATGCTGACTGTACAATACGCAAAGTCTCCGGCCTGAACATTCTTGCTATGGAATCCCAGGGAAGGAGCGTTTTTGAGTTCAACGGTCGGCCATCTGTTCGGTAGGTTGTGTGCCCAGTGCTTTGGTTGTCTAGAAAGAACTCGCCGAGGGAACGAGGTCGCCGATACAAAGGTTTCCAGTAACGATTTTCATCCGACGTAAACATGGGGAAACGATCGGCAAAATAGAGGGCGGATGTGTTCGGATTTTGGTTCAAATGACCCTGGTCTAAGCACTTGGATTCAACCGTCGACCAAAACTCTGAGGTCAAGTTTGCTTCTCAACTCATTGCTACATTATTTTCGCCGATTCTACGCCTTTGATACCTCATTCAACCGTTCATACTCCAAACTAGCCATAACAAAAGGTCCCGTTCCCTTCAAATCATTAAGCACAACATCAATACTCGTATAATACTCAAACGTTCCATTACGACTAAACCTCAGATTAGTGATCAGTCCCTCGCCCGTCATTTGAACATCAGACAACAAAGAATGAAAGTTAGACTTACTCCAGACTCCCAACCTTCACAGTCCCTTCCATCATCATCTCGCTGCCCTTCATGAAAATCATATCCTTCAGAAGAAACTCATAGGCTTTCTTCGCTGCCTTGACAATCTTCCCATCTGTATCGTCAACGAGGTGTAGACGGACGGCTTTGAGAAGAGTGTAGATGAACATTGCTGTTCCTGAGGTTTCGATGTAATTCCCCGTCCGAGAGCCAGGTTGTGACATTACTAAGAACCAAGCACCAGTCGTGGGGTCGGCGTTCCGTAAGAGAGCGGGGATGAGACTTTGAAGTTGGGAGAGGAGAGTGGTTGAAGTTGGATGCGTTGAGGGAATGGGAGAGGAGGGAGAGAGGAAATCGACGAGGGACATGGTGTACCATCCTACCGCCTAGAGTTTACGACGTCAGTAATTCTCTCTTCAAAATAGGTTTGAGTGGTAAAGAGGGAGGTCAACTTACACGATCCCATACTTCTGGGCTGGCGCCAGTTGTTGGATCAGCCCATACCTGTTTCTTGGAATAATCGTATCCATGTCTCAAAAGCCCTGTTTTGTTGTCTTGACAATGCTGCCATACGAGCTTGTATTGGAGTCCAATATCCTTGAACACGTCTTCCGCGGTCTCAGGTGCGAAGGTTGTAGCGTAGAGAGCGTAGGAATAAGGAGCCATGTAGAGACCATCTAGCCATTGCTGTTGGGTATATTTCAATTTATGCCTATGAACACGCACATATCAGCTCCGATGGTCCTAATATTTTGGCTTGTTTAGATGGGAAGAAACAAACCAGAAAGCCCCCTCAGCAGTCCTCGGCTGCGACTTCATCTGTTTCTGCAATATTCCTGCTGCAATTTTATACTTCTCCTGCTTCGTGACTTGCCAAAGATGAATCATCGATTCCGTGACTCGTAAATCATCAAGAGTATAGGCCTTCTCGTTGTATCCTCCAATGACCTGTCCAGATGGAGTAACAATGTTATCGATGCCCATTTTGATCCAAGAAAGGTAGGTGTCATTCTTTGTGTATTCGTAAAGATCCCACAGTGCGTGCTGGAAGGTACCGTGCTCATAGTTGATGTAGGGTGTGTCGTCCTTTTTGAGGCCTATGCCTTGACCGCGACTGACGACTGATTCAGCCATGAGTATCGAGTTTGGTCTTCCTGTGCCTTGGAGCGTATATTTGGTGTTTCCGTGGTAAGGACTGGCTAACGAGGGTAGGGCGCTGATGGCAAGTACGCATAATATCAGAATGGTGAGCATGGTGCTGCCAGAGAAGGTTGCACTGCGCATAATGAATGTGTAGAACAGCTAGAGTGCTGCGTACGTTCAATCCGTAAAAGAGCGTATTAGCCGTAGTAAAGGTGAGAATGGGGTCGATAATGACCAGCCATCCAATTGAAAGAATGAAAAGGTTATCCAAAGCGCTGCATGCTATTCTTTCTTCCAGACTACTAAATAACTGAGCCTCTGGTATGCAAAGCCACCTTCATAAGAAGTAATCCCATAGCGACGTGGTTCAATCGACCGCATGGATATGCTAGAAGCGGGTGATACGTGCGCTGCAAGATGGTAGGTGCCCCTTGATACTGGACGGAAAGTTGTTAAATGTCATTCCGTCTTGTGCAATCAGTTAGCGCTCGACCCTTTCAAACTTGGATCCGTGTTGCACTACGTAAGATGAAGATCAAACACATATTATGTACATAGTATAGCCCTGTAACGGTCAATCTTGGCTTCCAAAGTTGTTAGGATTCCAGTGGCTGACATTCTAGAGACTCTTTTTGATTGGCTCGTAAGTGATCACTGGCCTCCAAAACATGCGCATTGAGTAGCATTAGCCGCATATAAATTGATTAACAGGTTTAACCGGCGGAGAAATATAGATTAATATTGGACGTTGCAGCGAATAATATGGCCAAACCGATCAGGTGTGCTGTTCGGTAGGAGCTGTTTTCCCGGCTCAGAATGTGGCATCCAATGGCGTGAATAACAGCAAGCTGTTATACTTCAATTGGATTGATGCCGCCTGTTAGTACCCATAGATTGATTACCGAGTCATTTCCTTACCAATAACCCGGAAGATTTCATGCACGCTTTAACCATCGATTTGCGTGTGCACTACTCCGAAACCATAGCTCAGTCATATCCGTACCTAGCCTTCGACGTGCAGGGCGTTTGCGCATGCATCGATTCCTTCAAGACCCATTAGCAATTTATAATTTATGGTCGAACATCTGCAGGTCTAGTAAAGTCTCTTTGCCAGCCAAAATAGCGAAATCAGATGCTGGCGCTAAACAACTACAGGTGGCTGACAGTAGTTTTTGGGCTTGTTTATTGGTACCGATGACTCACTTTGATTGAAGGTGGAGAAAGAAGAGCTCCTGGAGACACGAACGATTAGCTGACGAGAACAAACAAGATCTTCGAAAATCTCGAACAACCCATTTCTATGCTTTATTCTTAAACAACCCACTCCTATGCCTTGTTCTGATAGAGCGGATTCACCTCTACCTCTTTCACCCACAGCAGCCACGGCTTGTCCTGAGTAGCTTCGTTCATTTTCTTACATCCCGCAGCCTGCGCGTCTGTCAATGGAGCAAGGTCAAAGTTGGGTTCCAAATTTAGACCTGAAGAACCGAAGGCGGCTCGAAGTTCAATGGCGTGCTTTTCAGCATCAGCATTGACTTTCGTGTATACGGCACGGTCGACTGCAGTCTCAATATCAGGACCCCAAGTTGTGAAGCCGTGGCGACGCATCAAGACAATGGTGTTCTCGGGGATGGTCACATCTGAGCTGGTCGAGTTGGTGAAAGTCGATGCTAAGGCTTTGCCAAAATAAGCATTGTTGACAAGCATGTCTTGCTGATTTGTAGAGTTGTATAGTTTGGCGATGTCGAAGACGGGTACATGGGTGCCTTTATCATGTCAGTCCATCATTTTCGAGAATCAATTAACAAGCTGAGAGAAAAATGACGAACCTATGAATCCTCCCATATGGAAGACCGGGAAAAGCGGCACGCCGGAAATGGCATATGGAAGTACTGCCTCTGCATGGCTATGTATGACAGAATTTACGCCCGAGAAACGTCGCAGAACTTCGCCATGAATGAAGCGCTCCGAATAGCCTTTCCCAGCGTTTGAGTCAACAGGGGTGCTATTAGAGACGAAGTATTCGATGATATCTGATGGTGAGGAAACCAGACCAGGTGCAAGATATCCGCTCAAGAAGTATCTGAATCTGGACATCAGACAATAGCTCAGTGTCTCCTCAATGGAGGATTACCAACGTCTCTGGGTTCGACGGATTTCGAACTGAAATATGGCCAAAGGCGTCAACAACTTGCTGATTGTCGAGGATGTGGTTTGCCGTGATGAGGATTCGAACGATCTAGAGCAAATCAGTATCCTTGTGATTGTCAGAGCTGAATTCAATTACCTCTGTCAAGTTCACCATGTCGTCAAGTTTGCTGTTGCTCTGGGAGTGATTGTAAATTGAGTCAAAGACAGCGAATACTTTCCCCTCTTGAGTCTATACATGGGGTACAGGCTATTTTATCGAGCCTTTGCTTGTGGATGTTGGAGCCAAAAGTCGGCTTTACGCCATACGTCTAGGCCTGCGCAGATCAATTGTCGATAGAGATGGACTAAAAGTCACCACCCAAAGAGAAGGACCGAAGTGGTACTCGTAGTCTCGTACGGTGTGGGTTGGGTGGGAAGCGGACATGTGCATTGATTGCCGGATGGCGCTGGCTGCGGGACGGATGAATGAATGGCTTTGATCACCATGACTTTTGATAGAGTACGGAGCGTCGGAGTAGAGTCTGAAAGAACTGAGGCGCTGATGGATATTGATGATTTGATATGGAGGAAGGAAATGTCTTATCGGAGATGAAAATGGGAGATTGCCGTGTCTTTGAGATGGATCTTCGCGTGCTTAGCGCGTGATTGAGAAGTGCAGTGTTTACAGACAATGCGTGCTCCCTCAGCAGCCAACAGTCAACAGTCAACAGTCAACAGTCAACACCAGAGACTCGGTCGACTCTCAAAACCACCGACACGGCTCCCTGCTGTGCTGTACTGGACACGACAATGAATTAGCCACAAACACTCTTTCCAGCCCGGGACACTTGCTATCAATACCTTGCACCATCATCACCTTCGTTTTACCCCAGATTCCCCCATCTCGCCTAACCACACCGAGGATGGCAGATCAGTACGACATCTTCGATTCCTCTCCACAACGTCCCCTAAACATCTACAGCGGAGCTCTAGTCAACCACTCTGTGGACGCTCTCGTAAGCCAAGACGGCATCATCAATTCGAACCAGAAACGCGAGTTCCCGCCTTCGAGTCCCACTAGAAGCCTGACTCGCTCTCCTCACCACCACGATACCGGACACGGCTCGAAGCGCCATCGAACTGCCAATTGGCCTTTCTCCGACGATGAGAGTACTCCTCGAAAGAGCACATGTCCCCCAAAGAGCATCACACCAGGGAAGAATGGCTCGGCTTCACGGCGCCATGTCTCCACACCAGGTCGTCCGTCCAGATTTCTAGAGGCCTCCATGCATGATCGAGTTAGCAACAAACCGCCGAGTGCCTTCACAAGGCACTTCGACGCCCACGTGGATAATGCCTCCGTCGACCAACTGATGGACGACTACCACGAGGCAGAGAAGCCTCTTCCTGGTCGGCCTCTACCACGTCCATTTGACACTAGGTCGCCTACAAAGTCCCCGCAGCGAACACACCATCAGAACGTCTCCACTTGGAGCCGCTCTACCGGTGGTGATAATGATTCTGAACAGGAAGTTGCTACACCAACTGCCAAAGCGTCAGGTCTTTTCCGATTCGGTAAATCCATGGCTTCTGCTTTCAATCCCGTCAGTATCTGGAAGAAGGTCGCGACGACTTTCCAAGACACCAAGGAAGAGATGATACAAGAAAAGATGCAAGAAATGATACACGAGAAGATGGACGATCGGTACGGAGACAGTCGAGAGAAAGCTGCACAAACGTATGCGGCTCTCAAGGCGGCGGGCAAGCTTGGAGCGCAAGGAAGCACTCCCATATCAAGACATGTCAGAGTCTACGCACCAGGATACAGTTCAGAGGTCGATCCAACACAGCAGCGCGACTCTGGAATCAGCATGGACGACGAGTCGCGTTCATCCATGGATACTGGCAAGTCAGCTATGGGGTCGGTCAGGAAAGCCTCCTGGCATTCCAGCACTCCTTCATTTTCGAATTTGAAGAAAATTGCTTCAATGGGAAATTTACACAAACGATCCACACCCGGCACCAAGTCCATCTCACCTGACAAGGAACACAACGATGGTTTTGGAAGCTTGCGCGGGTCCAGCTCCAAGCTTGACCTTAAGAAGCAACACAAGTTAAGCAAGCGCGTCAGTGATCTCGAGGCTAAACTCAATGTTGCTCGTCGTGAACTCGACGGTGCCCTTGCTGTGCCGGTGGCATCGGCTCGCTCGCGCTCTGCAACACCCGTTCATCCTCTTCCGCAGCTACCAAACGAGGATGTTGACATTCATCACGGCGCACCTCACAGCGCACGACACCGTGGAGGATGGCAACGAAGATACAATCCTGCGCTACCCACGTTGCTTTCGGAGCGTCTCTTGCCCGCGGATGGTTTTATGGGCGACGATTCCAGTCCATCGCGTCACCAAACTGGCAGTTTTGATGCTAACATTGCTATCGAGAGTGAAGCAAATGACGCGCCCATTCGAGGTGTCACTGAAGATCGTTTCTACATGCAGCCGAATGAGCATCTCCAGCCAGTCTTCACTTTCACAGCTGCGAAGAGCGATGTCGTAGAGCCATTAGATGTAGATTTATCTCGGCCCGTCTCTCCCCAAGGACCAACTTCTTCCCTAGTTGATCCTTCTCCTAGTTCCCAGAAGATGGAGATTGAAATTCCTCCTCCAGTTCCCGAAAAGCCAATTTCTCGTAAGAGAGTCGTCATCAAGCGCAAAAACGTCGACACAGCGTACCGTCCTCGCCGCGAAGAACTTGAGGACATAGACCTGGAAGAAGAGAAAGCAAAGACTCTCAAGAAGAAACAAGCCAGTGATGAGAGTATTCCTAAGACTAAGAAACAACGCGCTTCCAGGGTTCCGATTTCATCAAGTCCGAATGCAAAGAAACCGAAGGTGTTAAGCAAGGTCCAGCCAGCACCTCCAGTGCAAAAAGTCATCGACCAGATTCAAGTTCAGGTTCTAGAGGGTGAAATACAACCAAGCGGCTCTCTCGAAACCGTCCACGAACATGAAGAAATCACAACCACGACAACCGTCACAGTCAAAGACGCTCCATGCCGTCCCACTGCACGCGCCACACCAGCTCACCCATCTCGCGCCCGCTTCGATCGCTCACGCAGCCGTTCTCGTTCTCGATCCCGCAGCCCGAGAAAGGTATTTGGCAATTCGACGCCGAGTAACCTTAATAGTAGGGAGAGGAGGAGTGCCAGTCCGCCTCCTTCTAGTACTATTGGGAAGGGCGTGAGATTGGGGCACGGAGAGAGTCCTGCTGTTACTGCTAGGCCTAATGGGAGGGATGTGCCACCTATGCCTGTTATGGGCAAGTTGGAGAAGAAGGAGAGTTTTGAGTGGCCTGATGATGTGTTTTGACGGGGTTTCTCGAATGAGGTAGGAGAGGTGAAAAGTGGTGAAGCTTAGGGCGATTGATGTCTGGTCTTTCATGACCATCCTGGTCGGAACAGGATACTTTGTTGGATTTGACGCGCTTCCAGCGTGGCCCTTTCGACATTTGGCACTGTTTGCATTTGTCTTGGGCTTTGCGTTTGGACTGGGCGGCGTTCTAGATTTCCTAGATATGCTTTCTTGGACGTGGTCTGAACGTGATTTTTTCTCCCAACTTCTCTGCGCTCCCTTTACAATTTTCTCTTTCACGATGGCGTGGCTATTTGAGCAAAACTTCTGCTTCACGATTGACGTATTTGGGATTGGGAATGATATACATATGTTCAATCAGACATCTCTTTCACCTCAAACTCCGTCTGCTCGTGAACGTGCCTGGTTGGGAATGTACTCTTGGAAGATGGAACCTCGGTATCCGAATACAAATCGGATACCATTAGGAAGGCGTTGGTACAGAGGTTCTAGCCTCATACACTGCGACTGTCGGCATCGGCGCTGACTATCTCGCTAGGGCTTGGGTGATATGGTTGCTATGTAGCTGAGATATGATTCTGGGAACTTGAGAATTCAACCTAGGTTAGGTTTTTAGCGGTTCCGTCGTTCTTGGAAGCCCATGTGGAGACACCAGTGTTCTAGGATTTCGGGACGGGTGGTGTAGATTAGGTAGAGGAGACAGAGGGTGCAAAGGAGGAAGAAGGCGAGGATGAGGCTGGTTATGCAGCCGGTTGAGCAGGTTGTGGACATTTTTGTGGTTGCTGGGGTGGAAGGGGACGAGGAGAGAGTTGGGGGAAGAGATAGAAAGGGAACCGATATGGAGAGTTTTATAAATGTGGGAAGTAATATTTGTGTTGGCATTGTTGAATATGGTTGACATTGCTTTTGGTATTTGAGAAGAATTGTCTTATTATAAGTTGTATGACTGTAATTTTGAATAGTAGAATATTGGTATCGTGCTGATGTGCCCGTTGTTCGAAATAGTATAGCCCAACTCGCAAGCGAAACGTCGAGTTCTTGCTACCGCGTCTAGATGCAGTGTAACCCAGTGACTGTGAAGATGATCCAGCTTTTAGGACAACGACATTTGTAGTCCTCGGAGAATACCAATCCACCGAAAAATAATATCGCCATTTAGGGTTTCTTTGAGACTAAAAAGCCGTTGCTATGGCTCGCTTTCCCTATAGCGACCACGATTTTCTCCTCTTAAGATTTGGGTTATTCTTCCTCGCGATTTTCTGAAGGAATGAAGACCTGTTCACCATTCTGCTTAATGTGTGTCAACGTGCTGCCCCATGTTTTCGTGACAGAACTTGTGGGAGTCTGGAAAAATGGCAGTTGTTGAGCAGTCTACATTCTGAGCCGGGTTCTTTCCCAGCTGTTTCGCAAAGACTGTTGTGGTTTTGGGTGACATCTACGTTCGATAGGTACTGTCACTAATCGTAACCTAAGAAATGTTAAAAAAAAATAAAAAAAAATCCGATGGAATCCTTCAGTCCAGTCCAGGATTCCCAAGATCTCGAGCACGGTGATATTTTTCTATGGAGTGGAATGATGTGCTACATGTATTATCTAAGCCCTCGATTTACATGGTTAGACGCTTCTCTATTGAGATTAAAGAATTGTACATCTTTCAGGGTGTCGACTACTAGCACTGAATACTCTCCTATTTTTTTTGAAATCGTCTCGTGTTCGATAATTGATCATCGGCAATCAGGAGTCAGTTTTTTCATCCGCTCATCCGCTCACCGAGACATCGATGGTTGATTCTCCAAATGCCTTTTCCAGCGTTTCGTCTGCATTCATGATGACCACGGGCGCAAAGTCTCACACACTTGCACGAGGTACCTCAGCACCATATCTGCGTCCGCATCTCGGAGATCATCCTTTGATCGCAGTAGTCGTCCCACTTCGGCCGAAACCTCTGGACTGGATTCCATAGCGTCGCATCCCATCCGCATGGTACTGAACAGAATGATCATCTCTACTTTGCTGAATTGCTTGAGATAGGAGGAGTTCTTCACAAGCGCAGTTGAATACTCACTGCCATCGCCAGGTTTGCGGATGTATTCTTCCGGATCGTCAGGCATCACTTTAAGTTCTGGTAACCAATGATGGTGAAAAACTTGCACTACTGTGAATGCTGCAATGACAATCTTCGCTTGCTCGCTCGCTCGGATGATGCCGAGAAAGTATCGAATGAGGAGTAAAGGTCTGTCAGTTCTGGTGAGTTTTGATGAGCTCTGGGAGTCGATCATTCAAGCAGAAAATATGCTTGATGTTTGGAGAAAAGGATCGGGAGGTCTGGATAGAGCCTGGGCTGGCAGCAATTGAGCTGGCGTTATTGGAAGACGTATATACAATTCGAATATGCCTCAGACCTCTGATGAATCTGTCAATGGGATTGATTGACTTGGATGATATTTGTGAAGTTTTTACAGAAGCTAAATAACCGTTTCAAGTAGCCCCGAGGCGGAGCGACCTTCAGCCGCCCGTCTTTCTCCATCTCTCATTCCTCAAATCAACGCCGTCTTTCATTTCACTTATGGTTGATGAAATTATCAGCATATAAAGCGAAGAAGTGAGATACGTTCTCACTGCAATTCAACGCTTTCACTCTGACCGTCTACAGACACTTAGTTAACACATGCGATCACTTTCCCTAGCCATCAATTCATCCGCGTAACATCATTAGCACTATGTTTCGACCTCGCCTTGGTTTGTGTAAACAAAAACTGTAGTCTATCGGAATCAGCCATTGCTGGGTGGCGATGAAGATCTTGATGGGATTTTGAAGCTAGTACTCGAAAATATGTACCTCGGCGTTTGGACCGCCTCTACACAGCCTTACTGATTTTCGCCACGTCTGAGCTTTTGAACAGTAAGAGAGGCAGTCGTGCGGCTTGCGGCTGCAGGTGAATTGACGAACCAGGTGAATGCAACGATCCGCCTTGTGATGAATGCGCATCTTCTGATTTGTGGAGTGATGGATTCGGGCTTCAGTCAAGTCGAAGAACGAAGCGATGGCCGAGTTTGTAGGTATCGCTTCTACTCGTAGAGCCCACTTGTAACATCTCAAGTCCACATGTAAGCATCAAACAATCTAATCTTTGCCATGTGGAATCATCATAGGGTCCTTGAGACCATCCCGATCCGCTATGCCAGGACCGTAGAGAAGCGGAAAGTCATGGCGTCGCATCGCCTCAACCAAACGCTCAACGAAAACATTCAGAGACACCCGTGAACGATGATCGTGCCTTTTTTCGTACTTTCTCCCGCTTGCCGCATGAGCCTTGCAAGTTGCAACCGCAGACAAGACCACGGCGACCAACTGTATTCTCCAGTACCAACTGTACAGTAGACCAGCGTCTGCCGTTCTGCCAGTACATAACACGTTCGTGCAGCAATCCGCTCCGCCACTGCGTTGCGTACACAGCTGAAGGACTTCCAGGGCCAACATCCAACCTGCTGAAAAGCTTCATTTGCATATGCGATGGCAAAAGTCTGCTGCGTCGATCGAGCTTGCCAAGATGTGGGCCAACAGTCCGCCAACTGCGGGACTAGCAGATTGAGATGCGAGGAAGGCCTTCCTCACCGCTTCAGGCCGGTTCGAGATGCGCCCTTCATGGTCGGAACTCTGGAGGTCAGCGTACCAAAGAAAAAACCAGCCGCAGCTGAGGCTGTAATAGAGTGGTTCCGACATGACTGTGGGCTCATCATAGAATTAGAGGCGAGATTGTGTGCTGATATCCAGCGAGAGTTTGCATAGATTAGCTGCATGTCCTGAATTGCATGTTTGATGTCGCGTATATTGATTGGCGGTCATGGACTTTGTAGGGACGTAGATCTGGAACGTTGATCGCTCAGTCCAAACCCTGTGGAAGAGCCCTTCCGGGTAGCGACAATGGACCCTGAACTTAGAGCTTTGCCCGCCGCCAATTCAGAACTCAGGAGGCAGCCCCGGAAACAGCTCTCACATGCAGATATAAATTGATTATTGTCCTCTACAGCCCCCTCTTGTCGCCCCATCCCTTCTCTCATAGATTGCTTCCCCAGACATTGTCCTCCGGAGCCAATCTATCACAGGTAGAGTGCACCTTCCGTCGCCTTGTGCTGCAAATTGGACCCGAGCGAGCTTTTTCATCTTTGACCTTTCCCAACAAATTCTCAACCTTCCCACCGCCAGACAACATCAACTTCCTCCATCTACACGCTTCCTTACTCCTTCAAGACTGTTCAAACCTCTGTTCGCCTCAACACGCACTCACAAATCATAATGGCAACGTCAGCAACCAGGCAAAGGCCTGTCACTCGACGAACTGTTACGTCTGCCTCTTCAACAACGGCGAACTCTTCGGCTCCAACCCCCTTCGATTCACCTACGCAATCAGCCTCCTCCACCTCTCTATCCTCACTAAGCTCCATTGACGACGATGAAGACCACTCGGAGTCCAAGGGCGTCCTGCTCGACACATACGGTAACGAGTTCGAGATACCCGATTTTACTATTAAGCAAATCCGAGACGCAATCCCGGCGCACTGCTTCGAGAGATCGGCTGCCAAAGGCTTTTACTACGTCTTCCGAGACATTGCTCTTCTAGCCACCACCTTCACCATTTTCTACAACTATGTGACGCCCGAGACCATTTCCTCCAAAGCAGTCCGAACAGCGTTGTGGGCCTTTTATACATTCGCTCAGGGCTGCTTTGGCACCGGATTGTGGGTCCTTGCTCATGAGTGTGGTCACCAATCCTTCTCTCCATCCAAGACCTTGAACGACTCCGTTGGATGGGTACTACACTCTGCTCTTCTTGTCCCATATTTCTCATGGAAAATCTCTCACGGAAAGCACCACAAGGCAATCGGAAACATGGAGCGTGACATGGTGTTCGTGCCAAAGACTCGTGAAACGTATGCCGCAGGTATCCGAAAGGCTGCTCACGAGCTACATGAGCTCACAGAGGAGACTCCCATCGTCAGCTTGGCTTGGTTCATCGGACAGCAATTGGTCGGATGGCCAATGTACATCCTGACCAACGTTACTGGACACAACTACCACGAGCGTCAGCTTGAAGGCAAGGGTATTGGCAAGAAGAACGGAGTCGGTGGTGGCGTCAACCACTTCATCACCTCCAGCCCGCTTTACGAGCACAAGGACGAGCATTTGATCCTCCTTTCCGACCTCGGTATTGCCCTCACGATCGCTGCCCTCACCTTCATCGGGAAGACCTTTGGCTTCCAAAATCTTCTTGTGTGGTATCTGTTGCCATACCTTTGGGTCAACCACTGGCTTGGTAAGTTCGCCACCGTTTGGCAAAAGTCAAACTCACTAACAAGAATACAGTCGCCATCACATTCCTACAGCATACCGACCCTACTCTCCCTCACTACGAGGCTTCTTCCTGGAACTTTGCCCGTGGTGCCGCAGCAACCATCGATCGTGAATTCGGTTTCATTGGCCGCAACCTTATGCACGGCATCATCGAGACCCACGTCCTCCACCACTACGTCAGCGTTATCCCCTTCTACAACGCCGATGAGGCCAGCGAAGCCATCAAGCCAGTCATGGGAAAACACTACCGATCCGATACCCGTGGCGGTGCTCTCGGATTCATCAAGAGCATGTGGACAGCCACCAGATGGTGCCAGTGGGTTGAGCCATGCGAGTACGCTACTGGCGAGGGCAAGGGTGTTCTGTTCTTCCGTAACCGAAATGGTCTCGGTGTTCCACCAGCCAAGTTGAGTGCAAAAGATGTCAAAGTCGGTTCGGGCAAGAAGGGAGCAAAAATGAACGTCATCGTTGATGCTGAGAGCGACTAGAAATCTACCTGGTTGCTGTGATGCAACTGGAGAGATGGGCGTGAATTTGGATATACGCTCATCTGGAGTGCCTGAATATTGACTATTCGTTATTCATCAGGAGTTTTGGTGTAGCGTTGCTGATGGACATGGGTATGATGTCCACAGACGTGGAACATGGAATGCTCTCGTTGATTCATTGCATCTTCTTTTCCTATATGTTCGATTAGGGGGTTATCTGCTGGAGATGCTTTTTCTGAATGCTCGAAAAAAGGCAAGGATGGAGCGGCATTAGCTTATACCACGTAGACATACTCAATAGAGAACTCGTGCGAACTTAATATCATAGACTATCAGCTGCGCTTGACCGGAGGAAGTGCACAATGTGTAGCCTTTCTGTCAGCCTTGCTTAATTGAGTGCGATCTGACAGGCAGACGTGGGATATCGATACGAAGTCGAGTTAAGACAGCCTTGAAACAAGAAAGTAGTTGACGAGGGACCAAAGAGGTTGAAATGAAGGTCAGACCGGATTCAGCGGGATGCGTTTGGATGTAGGTATCATGAGGGAGGGTGACTATTGATCTGCTGATCTAGCTTTATCCTTGATGTAGGGAGCGGGGTAGCACACACAGGAATCGTCACGAATCACGATCCGATGATGAAGAGATATCTATGACAAGTGTTTGTGCGTCCTTGCTTGTTTTCTATGTAATTTGTTGTTGTCTCTCGTTCGTTGCGATCCCATTCGCTCAAACCCTTAGCGGCTTGGCTTTGAGTTATCGAATTTCGCTAATTAAGGCGGAAGAGCGGTCGTGTACTATGGTTACATGGCTATTAGCTGTTAGTCTCTGGCCAATGCGTTAATCCCTGGTGTTGTAGTTAAAATATATTTGAAGCTGTAGATCTCTCTGTATACCACAGTATACACAGTTTCTTCAGATTCTGCTTATAAATGTATTAGAATATCACAGGGTTCCTCAAATCTGACTGCGCAGGGCGCTCGGACCCACCATCCCATCTTTTGAACTTGAATGTATTATGCTATTTACCACCGTTTGACTTGCAATGGATCTCTGGTTTTTGCTGAATCATCTTACATCTCTCTGGCATCTCTCTGATCTTTTTCCGTATCATTGTGAGCGTTATCTTGTCCCATTCTGCCTGGATTTCAGCCTTGAAATGAGCCACCGACGACCACCCCCTGCCAGCTAATCTGGACTTAATGATGTTCCAACAAGACTCAATGGGATTGAGATCACATGATTGAGGAGGGTGAATAAGTAATAGAAAGTCTGCTTCTCTTTTTATGACTGCAGGGTCACTGTTAGATGACTTGATTCCGTGAGAAGGATCACCATCCTCTTGAAGCCAGTATTTGCGCTGCTGACGCTTCTCCAAGGCCTGAATAGCTTCAATGTGTTGCGGCAGTATCTTTTTGGCGTAGAAAACCTGTGTCATGCAGTTTCCTTTTGGTGTTTCGTCCTCCTTTGCCTTAAGGTCTTGCCAGACCTTCAGCCGGGCTTGGTACACTGAATCCAGCTCGTATTTGAGTTGTTTAGGCTGCTTGACTTGCCTACGGACCTTCTCTGATGGCTCAGGCGGATCCTTGTAGAATATGAGGTTTCCTTTCCTGTTGTATGAGATGCCGCCGGCGACGTGAATAGTAACATCCAAAACGCCTTCTAGCTCCTCATTGACACCTCTCTCTTGCCCTGGAAAGCGTAGCTCATATTCAGGTGCATTGGCGAGTTCTTTTGACTGAAAATGGGCTTCATCTGTGAACCAAATCCAACTCCAGAAGCCTAGGATGGTCTTTTTCTCGTGTTCTTTACCGTATTCAACCCTCTTTGGCCGATTTGCCTGGGATATCTGCTTCTGATAACGCTTCTTGAATCGCCTAGCCCCTGCATTGTATACGTGACGCTGTAATGTCTTTGCGGAAGGCTTGCCGGGGCAGGAATTGGCTTGTTCCTGCCAGCCTTTTTCGTGTATGGGGTCATCTTGGTTCGTAAGGCGGGTAAGATCTGAAGCAGATACTTTGGTAGGCCGCCCTATGATGCAACTGCTCTTTCTCTGTGATCTGAATGCTGCATCACCAATAAGTTCTCGTAGTTTAAGCCAACTACGTGCAGTAGAAGTTGGTATATTGATTTCAGGGAGGTATGCGATTGTACCGACGCCGTCGGCCTCATTCTTGCAATCCCAGGCCAGAAAAAATCGCATTCTCTTCGTGGTGTCATATTCTCGCCTTGCAGTCTTTCTTTTGGGTGTTCTAGGCGCCATGGTGGTGGTAAATTGAGCGATAAGTTGGTGTGTACGTGGAAATTGAGATGGGATGGTGGGTCCGAGCGCCCTGCGCAGTCAGATTTGAGGAACCCTGTGCATCAAGATCTGAGTGAACTAATGGGCCGGACACCATAGTAATCTATCCAGGTCTATTAGAGGGAGATTTAACGCCGGCAATTGGTCATTCTGTGGGGCCCCCCGCACTTACAAAGTCCCGAAGCCTCACCACCACGTCAATACACCTTATTACATAGAGAATTCATTGTTCAAAAGCTGTTCAACTTATTCCATTTGGGGTATCCTTAAGAATAAGCGTGTAATGTCGCTGTGAACATGCCTACACACCAAATTTTTGGTGGTGGGACATATTTGCACGGACGTGACCAATTGCCGGCGTTAAATCTCCTCCCGATAGCCAGGTTTCTCGTACTATATACAAGCCCCAAGTATATATATATCTATGGAGGTGGAGGAACTGCGGCTGTCACGTAAACGTCACCTGTCTTTGTTTCCTCTTAATATCCCTAACTACTACTAGTATTTAAACAACCTCTCTCATGAATGAATTTAGCTATCTCTACTACCCTCCTCCTCCCTCCTAACCAACTTCGACCTACTCAATTTTACGAGGAAAAAAACCAAAATGAACTTACTTACTTTCTTCCTCCTCTCGCCCCTCACTCTCACAATCGCCCTCCCTACCAACGACGCGAGTGTTATCTATGAGATCGAGCGAAATACACAGTTGTTGAGTTGAATGGACATAGAGTTGCATGTTCTCGCCATAAGGGCAGTTCAATCAGGTTATGTAGGCCATTCTACAGTGCAAATAACAAAGAATGACTGTTTGCAGCAGGAATGCAGCAATCCGGTGTCTTAACAATCCACATCACATGTCTGATACATGATCTACATCCTTACATTATCTCTCTCGATACTCGCGTTACCAACTCTAACCTGCTCTTTCGTGGCGAGCAACTCGAGAAACGACAATCCTATGCTGAATGTATCTCGCTTTGCCGGCTGAGGATCGACCTAGACAAGAAGCCAAACGAATACTACGCATGCATTGGGAAGTGCAAGCAGGGCCCATCATGTGATCGTCCGTGTTAGGCCTAGGGATACGAGATGGAAGGAGGTGGAAGGGGCGTAGTACTGGATCTTGATTCGTCTTGTGGAACTGTAAGCAGGAGAAAAGGCTTGATGTATAGTACAAATGTTGAATAGGCTTTGTACACGTGTAGAAATGATATGAAATGAATGTATTGATTGATGATGTTCTATGTATGGGATCTGAAGTCTCTTCCGTGCAGAGACTTCAGGCCCCTGTGTGCCAAGTAAGGAATTCATAACAAATACTTTGGTGTGAGCACGAGGTTGGTTGCGTTTGTGATAGTGTGCTACGTTTAATAGGTGCCGCGTGTGTCTTTTCACTTGCTAAAGAGAGGTCTAGGTTCTTAACGGGTTGCGTCAAGGATAGAGAGGCTCGGGCTCGTGAGAGAGTACAGCCTGCTCTTTCGAATGGACCACTGGGATCTTCGAATAGCTAAGATATTGGCGATTTCTGGTGTTCCGACTTGCTTGATTGATTGATTGATTGATTTTATCCTACTCGGTTGCAGCCGCTTAATTACGCAGCTATGTCCGGTTAGGAGGACTTCTTCAGACAGCCGACACGTGATAGATTATATAATCCACCGCGCCCCACTTCGCCCCGTTCACTGAAACAAGACCAGCTGTCCCCTCGATCCTCCCTCTTTTCCCTTAACCAGTGTCTCCAAATGCCCGCTGGCTCTTGTAGATACTGGTTACTCTGCTAGTATATCGGTGCTATGTAGACTCCAAGAGGCAATGCCTCGTGTTTCGCTATCCTTCTACCTACAGTCTCCCTCTAATGCTCAGCTTTGACTATCTGCTTCGCCTTATCCCTCAAGGCTAATGGGTTCCCTAAGTATGTTTCTGCTTGTGAAAGTTGCCTTACACCAGATTCCTATGCGGCAGTGTATTTGGTTGTGTGATGCTGGAGACAATAGTAACCATCGTAGTCGTGATTTCGCTGCTTGGGTGTGATACTCCGGGTATGCCCGTAGACGAGGCTGTCTGGTAGCTGCCGTATTGTATGGCGCCGATCGTGCTGTAGACCTGCCGTCTTATAGTCGGAGCCTACCTGCTGCTAGTCGCTCTCCCTACTTGCTATATCGCGCTCCTACTCTTGCCAATGCCATAACTGGGACGCAACAGTCTGGGGAGAGGCTCAAGGCTACGTCTGCTAGCTTGCAGTGAGGGGATTTGCCGCCAATAAGCTCCTTCTATACGTCCTTACTGCTTCCTGTGTCGCGCACCTACTCTTGCCAATGCCATAACTGGGACGCAACAGTTTGGGGAGAGGCTCAAGGCTCTGGACCTCAGCTTGCAGCAGGACGGTTTGCGGAGACGATAGTAGATGAGGTTCTCTAGCAGCTGCCGTATCGTGTCGCACCGATTGTGTTGTAGACCTGTCGTCTTATAGTCGGAGCCTATCTGCTGCTAGTCGCTCTCCCTGCTTGCTATATCGCGCTCCTACTCTTGCCACAGCCATAACTGGGACGCAACAGTCTGGGGAGAGGCTCAAGGCTACGTCTGCTAGCTTGCAGGGAGGGAATTTGCCGCCAATAGGCTCCTTCTATGCGTCCTTACTACTTACTGTGTCGCGCACCTACTCTTGCCAATGCCATAACTGGGAGGCAACAGTTTGGGGAGAGGCTCAAGGCTCTGGGCAACAGCTTGTAGCAGGACGGTTTGCCAAGACATTGGGAGAGGTTGTCTAGTCGTTGCAGTGGTGTGTGGTGCCGATTGTTGCACACCGGGCGTCTGGTGTTTGAGTTGTGTTGAAGGTATTGCCGTTCTAGCGGTGACTCGTCGACTCGGAGCGTTGCAGTGTCATCTGGGGTGATGGACTAGCCGGGAGATAGTGACTAGATGGTTGCTGTTGTCTTTGGTGGACGCATCGTTCGTGTAGCTTGCTCATCTGCTTGCTCTGCCGTGGCCGCAACGGCGACTCTAGAGGTATCTCATCGACGCTGAGGGACGCGCGATGGCCTCTAGAGGCCGGAGCGGCCACTGGCGGAGGTGTTTTGATGATCTTTAGATGATACTTCTGTAAATTCCAAAAATTGAGTTCTCGCTTTGTGTGCTGTTTTCAGTTCCGACTTGCTGATATTTATTATATCTGCTATTCAAGCTCCAAGAAATGCATGTGACTCGAGCGAAAACCGTTAGTGGGACTTCACACAACGAATTTATCGCATCTCTTCTGAACATTACAACCACATCACCCAAGCTATCTATCATATGCCATCCGATTCCATTTGCAGGTCATCCACAAGGCCAGGAAACTTTCCTAATAGATGGCTGGGCCGCTTCTACTTAGTGCAGCCAACGCCTGGGTGAGAGTGATGACAGTGGCAGGCAGCTTAGGAATTACACCCTGCTTGATAGCCCTGTCAACCTCCAACCCGTTCGGGGGCGTTTCAATAGCGTCTACAACACGTCAGATCCCTCTAAACCTCAATTGGAAGAAATACTCACTCTCGCCAATCACATAGACGTTATAGTTGAGATCAAAGAGTCTATATACTGAACTAAGAACAACGCCAGAAGTCCTAATTCCAGACTACAATATCATCAGCATTGATCAAGACAGAATCACTCACTTTCAACTCACAATAACGACGGTATTAATCTTCTGGCTCGACAAAATGAGCTCCAACTCATTCGCGGTGCCAGCATAATACCTGATCTTCGACAGGATAACATCATAATCATTCAACGGAGTGAAAGCAGGGTAAAGCTCCGTCGCGGTTTGATTCATCGTCCCCGGTCTCAATCCTGCAAAAGTCTGCGTGAATCCACCGGCGACATCAGGATTAAGCGCATTGACAGAGTAGATACGCGTGAAGAGGGAAAGCGGTGGTGGTTTTTGAGCGTGGACGGCATTGATCCATGTCGCTGTGCTGTTTATCCAGGAGGTACCTTCAGTTGTACTTGAGATGGAGCCGACGAGACCATTTATTAGGTCGAGGTTTAGGACCGCGTAGTGCTGGCCGAAGGAAAAGGTGTTGTTATTTGGAATGGAGGAGAAATTGGTGAAGTAGCCTGGTGCTCCTTGTGCTGTTGCTGAGACAGCGAAGGCGAGGGCGGTGCTGAGAATGGTGGTTGAACGCATGTTGGCGAAGGAAACAGAAATGGTGGGTCTGAAGGACGATAGCAGCTTTAGCTAAGAGAGACAGGATCAAGGCCTGAATTTATATGTTGATCTTGTTGAGGTCATACTCCGAGACCTAGAAGCTTTGCTGTGCCGTCACCCATCGACAGCTTCTGCAACGGTCCGCGCGAAGGCAGGTTGATCTCATTGCGTTCGGCGCAGTTGGCTCGGAAAGACAAGGTCGATTTCCCGCAGCTCTTAGCAGTATGGTCTAACTCCTTGGAGATGATGACGATTTTCGTAGATGATGGAATACTTTCGTTGAATTGGTTCTCCTCAAGACGCAACAACAACTTAAATCTCATCAGCTTCATCAACAATCGGACTCTATGATCGCGTTTTATCCTCTCTGTGCCCAATCCCTGTGTCTTCATGCAGTTTGAGATAAGCATTTCACCATAGAATAAGGGTGCTATTCGAAAAGAGAAATCCGTAGCCTCGCGCCTCTCCAGACAGGAGCATCATCTTGCTGCCATATGTTTTCACAAGGCTATAGGTTCCCACGGTCTGCACTACTAAAATTGACATCACTCAGCCTGCCACTCCATTGTCATCGGGACGCTTGGAAAGATAACTGCTGACAAAGCGCAAATCTCAAGACGTTCTAATGGAATTAAGTCTGGTAACTTGGGGCAATTTCAGCCTCGCCAGATGCTATTTGCTGCAGCTCTACTCGATGCTCGGAGGTACCAAAATACGGAATCGATTGACCAAAGTAAGACACTCAGGCAGGCTCAGCCTTATAACATAATTTATCCCTGCTCGTAGCCGCACCTTGATTCGCCACTCCACAAACATCACGATCGGCGCGTCAGCATCAGCCACGCGACCTCCAGGCTGGCGGCTACAACATCAGGCATCTGATTACCTTCACCTTACCAGCGCAACCCCACCCAGCTCTAGAATCCTCACCATCCCGCGAACATACCTCTCTCCATCCTCCCCTTGAACGACACAAACACCACCACCCCCAACATGTCCACCACACGCTACTCCCGCCTTGACAGCGACGAAGAGCGGCTGCCGGAGAACATGACACGCATAGGCTATCATGCCGATACTGAGAGATACCAATACCAAGACACCTCCGATGGCAGCTACTGGGAAGGTCCACCAGGTTCCCAATATGGCATTCTCCACCCAGTAGGTTATGTCGACCCCCGAAGCGACGAAGAAAGACTCCTGGCATCAGAAACCGAAGAAAAGAGGTGGAAAGAGGTGGAGAAGAAGGATTGGAGGATGTTGATGCCGTTCTTTTTGCTTTGTGGTGTTTTTTTACTTGGGGTTTGGTGGGTGGTTGGAGGGCGGGGTTTCTGGCAAGGGAAGGCGACGAGCTGCGCGAGGGATCAGTATGAGGTTAGGATTCGAGCTGGGGATACTTGCTGGGGTATTGCTGGGGGGAAGACGGAGGTTCTCGAGCAACTGAGGCGCTTGAATGAGGGGGTTAATTGCGATAGATTGGGGGTTGGGCATGTTGTTTGTCTGCCTGGTGGTGAACAATAGGAATAGAAGTTTGCATATATACCCGGTTTTAAAGCGTTAGACATTGGCAGATTTCATGGACTTTCACCATCCGTACACGATTCATCCACGATCTCTTCAATCTTGATTTGAAAATGTATCTGTTTGGCGACAGATCTGGAATTAGTCGCGGATCAGACACGCGTGTCAGAATACTCCAAAGATTGATAAACTCGCTTACAAGAGAATAAACTCTAGCTCTAAGAAAGAAAAAGCAGAATCTGGACCCAACTTCTTAGCCGCGCTCTATATCGAGAGATGATTTTATAGAGAGGAATTTTACCAATATCAATACGAGCTTAGACACCCTGAATATCTTGAAGTATTTAGGAAGGAAAGCGAATTGAAGAGTTATTAGATGTGCTTAAAGTTTATCCAAAATAATAAGAAGCCTTAAGATTGTACAGACCTTAGGTATATACTCGGTTTAACATATCCTATACTCCTGCTAAGCATATACACGTGAAAGCTGAATTCTCCATGAATCGCTATCCCGCCTTCACTCCGAGCTTCGATCCTAGTCACTCTACTATCTCCAATTCTGGATCTAGATCTCGGTTCTCGAATGGCTTGGACAGTTGCTTGATGATGACCGAGGAGGCTTAATCTTGCTCTGGATGTAAGGGCTGATGACCGTCTAAGATCTCCATCTGGTCGCTTCGTCTTCCGCCTTGATTTTTAACATGTTACTAACGTTAAAGCGGATCGTTGACTGTGGAATAGTAAGTCGCAGCGAGGTACCTCGTACCAGCTTCTTAGATTATCGTACCTCACAACGAGAGTAAGTGTGCTCGATGGTCTCATTACCCGGGACTCATCGCAAGTCCATCATCATCATCATCATCAACATTCACAAACGCGGAATAGCGGTCCATCTACCTCTCCAAACACACCAAGAAATCCAACATTACTGAAGACGAAAAATGAAAGCAAGGAAATTCGGTTGCGCAATATCCGTTACAAAAACAATGGGGTATAAAATTTGTACAACAATCCAACCCACAAAACGATGAGCGCGCCTGCTGAAATGCCGCCTGCCCGTCGTGTACGAGGTATAATCCAACCCACCGAGTTTTCGCTCCAGAAATCCAAATCGACAAAAACGCCCACTCCTCATAAATTCCACATACAGCCGTCCATTGTCATCCAATCCTGTAAACGTGCGCCGTTCGTCCCCGAGAAAATACAAGACCGATTCCATGCCATTTCATTCCATCACATTCCTATAATCCTTATCCCTCCGACTCGTCTCTGAGAACAATTGGCCATGTCCATGGAACTCATGATCAGCATTCTCAGTATTCCGGCAATGTCCACAATCAAACTGCCAGAATTTGGTCGACACCGATCTCAAGTTGACAGGCTTCGGGTACAATGACAGATTTGACGGCTTCCCAGCAAATTCACAACACGGCATCCAAGACCTTGTCTCTCAACGCTCGGTTTTCATCATTCAATTCCCGCAGCCTCTTCTCACTGAGTTGATACCTCTCTTTCCAGAATTCGCCTCCAGAGCGTGCATCGATATCGGTATTGTCACTTGCTGCCGTGTTGCCGTCCTCGTCCTTCGGCTTCGATAAGTGTAATCCTTTGATACTGAACTGGCCGATGATGCCGCCTAGTGAAGCAGACCATTCCACGTCGAAGGATTCGCGAACGCGTTTGGACGAAGATGTCGAGTCGTCCATCTGATCATCAGAGTCCTCGTCAATGGGAGAGTCATAGCCATCATCATTGACTTTGAATCGCCGGATGATGACCCGCTTATCACCGCCCGTCTGCGGTACTGGTACAAGAGGAGACTGGAGACCGAGCGACGCCGCGAGACCGAGCCACGTTGCGAGAGCACGGAGGTGATTTGTGTGTTCTGGAGAAGTGGAGAGGTCGTGCACCAGTCGGCCGGCGGAATCGTTTGAATGCGCGTTCAAACTCCTCCCAATTATGGCTTGAGCCAGATCTTTCGCTTCTTGTCCTCTCAAACGTTTTGAACGCCCAGAAATCTCAGCTTGAAGAAGTTCGGCGGCCAGCGCGCGTTTGACATCTTCGTTTGTGAGCACCTTCGTAGACGGTAGATCCCTCTCCTTCTCCACCATAGGACTTGTCCTGGGCGGCAAGAAATGATGGCTATCTCGTTCATCACACTGGTCGTCCATATCTGTGACCGTACTCTCATTAACATTTGAAAAGAATGAAGAGGTGGAGGTCATTGTGCGTGCCGTGCTTGCGGTACTTAGCGCAGGAGTCTGTATGGAGCCGGGAGCCCGTTGGTTTTCCCTAGTCAAAGGAGATTCATTCAGCCGACCGTTGACAAGCAGTGTAGGTGTGATGAGAGAGACTGGGCCGCCGCGATTTTCAGGTACCTGGACTTGAAGTCGTTCAGGCCTTGCCTGCAGAGGCTGTACGGGTCGACTATGGAGAAGGGTGAGGCTGTGCGGTGTCGTTGCAGATATGGGTGTTGGTTGTTGGGGTGTTAGAAATTGTGGCTTTGGACTCTCAGTCGTCCCTGGTGTCGGAGTACCTGTGGAGATCTGGTTCCTGCCCAAGTCAATAGTGGGAGCCTCTTTGATTTTAGGATCGGCTGGGAAAGTCCCGAATGAACCGTCCCGGACAGAACGGTTGCTCGGGGGTCTTCCTCTAAGCTTTCCGTTGACGGTTGTGTTCGTTGATGTCCAGGCTGAAGAAGTTACAGGGCCATGTTTTCTCCCTGTCCGTTTCCGCGACGATGACGGCGTGACTGCAGATCGAGGTTCGTCGAAGTAATGATCAGGATGTGCGCTCATAGGTGTCATTGCTGGATGAGGCGTCGAAGGCGTTTCGTTGCGTGCCCATCGGATTTGCTGTTGTGAGGCTGTGAGTGCACTTCTTGGATGCTGTCCGGGCGTCATTGCAGACCAAGGATCTCCATGGGGATAGCCATCAAGGCCATCAGGATGAGCACTCATTGGGACGGGTGCGCTTGATGGGTATGCAGATTGTGGATAGGAGTTGTCTCTACTTCCGAAAACTGAGGTATCCAGATGTGGCCTTTTGGGCTCAATGGCAGATGATGGTTCCATGTCATCCTCCAGCTCGTCCGCGCGCTTCCGGCCTCGTTTGGGCTGAGTACTTGGGTCCAGAGAATGCAGAACATGATCGTCCCATATCTGAATTCCGTCTCTCGACTCTGGATAACCTTCGTTTGGGTGTGGTATTTGTTGAGAATAGGCGAGTTCATTACCACTAAGATATCCAAAGAAGGCATCAATATGCCGCTGTTTTAACCATCTCTGTGGAATTGATTAGCCAATGCTTTGTCTGCTTGATTCGAATAATCATCGAGACAGCTCTCTGATTACGCTCGAGCATCACGATTCCATCTCTGACACCTGGATCAACACTCCATAACTATCTAATTTGCTTCGTTCGGAGAGCGAGAACTGCCTCTCTACAGTGGTCTCGGCAATTCCGTGCCGCTAAAGAACAGCTCATATCCAAATAGTTCACCGTGATATCGGAGGCGATAAATTTCAGGTAACCTTTTTTTTTTTAAGTTACTAGAAATTAATCGACATTGTTATCGTCTAAGATGATATTCAGGATACTGCTCTCGTCTGTTTCTTGGTAGAAGCGAGACAGCAATGACAAAGGGACTGTGCTCGCGCATGGAAAGTACTGAAAGCCGAAGGTAGGCACATTTTTGTCTCTCACTATGACAGCGGTGTAGCTACCTTATGCAAAAAGAGATGATGTTGACTCACTTTCAGTCGAACTCCGTATTGTGATACCTTCTGAGCACTCTGCTTCTTCTCCGCATCAGGTTCCTTCACTCCCAGCAGTTTAATGATATTGGTCCAATCCTTGCATTCAGGATCCTTGGCCTCATGCCTTCTAACCAGCTGATACAGGGAAAAAATGTTGGGCCTCACTTTTTCACTGGCCGGAAGCTCGATAAACTTCTTTTTCAACACTGATGTATCCACAGACAAGGGAAAGCAGGGGTTGCAGTACAGGATGAAAGCCACGTATGCATCGGCAATGTTGTCCTCGGCGACATTGCGATCGGGCAAGGAGCGGTCTTGCGGTAGGTAGGATTGTTGGAATGTGTGTCTTGGGGGAGCGGGAGTGAGGGACGAGAATCGCGGAGATTGGTGTTGCGAGGGTGTCTGAGGCGTGGCTAGGGAATGTCTATCATGGGCCTGATCTTGGTAATACTGGTGATGCAGATGTCCGTTCGCGTCGTGGGGGAGGATATGCGGAGGGGGAGCAGGTTGTAAATTTCGTGATGCGCCAGGTTCTATATGTTGTTCCATGTGTTGATACTGGTTTGCGAAAGGTTGTCCATCGGGACTCATAGGCCGTTGGAAGTGATGCGAGTGGTGTATAGGGACATGGCCAGATTGATTAAAGTCCATGTCTCCTAGGTAGTTTCGTGGTAGACTAGGTCACCGAACGGGCCATGAGTCGATGTCGCCGTCGCCGTCGCCGTCGCCGTCGTCTACCTCGTCTTGCACAATGTCAGCCTGCTGTACATTGGACGTGTCGTACAATTGTCGCGCAAGGTCAGTCTATTGTATGTGTCGGCCCTGTAGGTGGGATGCTGGTGGACTTGAACGCACATCACTCGTTATGCTGGATGCTGGACCTCAGTTTGGCGCTCTTCCCTGGTCTGCAATGTGGTCTGGCAATTGGCTGCATGGGGCCATGGGCGTTAGAATAGAAATAGCAAAGGACGCTACTCTGCGCCTCATCAGCGGATCCCAAGGTACGGACGGTTCTTGGTATTGGTCGACGCCTTTCCCTCCAGGCCTTCACGGCTTACTGACATGGCCATCATTCATCTATTCTTAGCAATGTTTGTGTAAACTCGGGTGCAGCCGCCATCACATCCCGTTTGTGACAAACTGGACGGATCCGTTGTGTGGTAGCGACTATATTACTGCTAATTACCCTCGATACCTCTACCTAGGTACACTTGACAGCTGAAAGGGCCCCATCACAGTCACAATCGATTAGGCACTTTTGGCATACGACCTCGCTTTACCGAGGTAGCAGGTAGGCCAGGACGCGACACAGCAGTGTCCAGAGCCGAATGCACTCTTATTATATTTGGAATCGTACTTCTCTAGTTACTGTGACCTCGCTGATTTCTACTTGCTTTTGCCAAACACCACCATCGACATCTCCAGGAATAGAAGCGCCTCCCTTACTGTCCCCCCACACCGTCATTCACCATGTCAACCGCACAGAAGACTGTTGCCGAGTCGGTCAAGCCCTTGCCGACGACCACTGCTGCTCAGCAGAGCGACAACGTTGCTCATGCCCTGGCTGGCGCTGGTGGTGGACTGTTGTCCATGGCCTTGACGTAGGCTACACACCAAGAAAGGGATGCCAAAGCTAAGGTCGACGCAGATACCCTCTCATGACCCTGTCCACACGCGCCCAGGTCGAATCCAAGAAGGCTGAATCATCCACGCTCGATGCCGCGAAGAGAATAATAAAAAGAGAAGGCCTCGGAGGTCTTTATGCCGGATTGGACACTGCTCTATTTGGCATTGGCGTCACCAACTTCGTATACTACTATTGGTATGAATGGACTCGCGCCGCTTTCGAGAAGGCCGCTGCAAAAGCAAACCGCGCCTCCAAGAAGCTCACAACTGTGGAGACAATGATTGCTGGCGCAATTGCTGGGTCCGCAACAGTCATGCTCACAAACCCAATCTGGGTGGTCAACACTCGGATGACCACAAGGAAACGCAGCTCCGACGAGCCTGTGCTTCCTGGATCGAACCCAATCAAGGCGCCGTCTTCACTTGCGACTCTGCTCTCGCTTATCAAGAATGAGGGCCTGACCAGCCTTTTCGCAGGAGTTATGCCAGCGTTGGTGCTGGTCATCAACCCGATTCTGCAATACACTTTCTTTGAGCAACTCAAGAGCGTTTTGGAGAAGAGACGGCGAGTGACACCCACCGACTCATTCTACCTCGGAGCCATGGGTAAATTACTCGCAACAAGCATCACATACCCATACATTACTGTCAAAAGCAGGATGCACGTTGCAAAGAAGTCACACGATGGGGTAGAGGCAAAGAAGCTATCTATGGGCGAGACTTTCAGCCAAATTCTGCACGAAGAAGGATGGGTCGGCCTATACGGAGGTGAGTTGACCTTCGCTCAGTTCCAGGTGCTTTCTTGGAGGGTCCTGAATCGGCAGCGTTTTGCGTGATTGATCACTCACATGCTGATACTGTATAGGAATTGGACCAAAGGTCACCCAGAGTGTTCTAACGGCGGCGTTCCTGTTCGCTTTCAAGGACGCTCTTTACGCATATACCATTAAGCTCAGGCGTGCGGCTGCCCTCAAGAAGTGAATCTTCTTGATTTAATGCTCGAGGCACATCACAAGAACAAACACGCCAACAAGAGCATTCAAAAAAACTTTCCAATTCCAGATACCCACGACACGCCAAATTCAAATACTCGGGAATAGATCAGATGCTACAAAGGCAGACATGTCGAGCATGTAGATTGAGCATAAACAGCAACAACGACCCCCCTTTCAAGTAAACATTGAGTAAATACTTCCACCAAGGAAAAAGTCACAATTCAAAGCAGAAATTGAAGAGGTTTCGGTTGGTAATGCTTTCTGTTCTAATATAGACTTAAGAATGTACGCAGCCATAAGCTTAATCATTTACTAGCCATCAAGATCAACCATCAAAATGCCTTCCACTGCATGTGAACCACAGAAATGCTATTAATTGGTACTGTTTACCTCCAATTCTCGACTTACCAGATCTGGCATGTGTAGGGCTGACTAGCGTATTTTGCTTCTTCGACCAGCCCTCCCTCCACAAGATAACACAATGCTCGAAGATCAGGTACCCGCAAGTACTGTGCCGTCGTCCCGACCCCAACGGAAGCGGAAAAAAGAATCTACGGGGAGCGTGGAGGGGTCGCGATTCTCTGGCTACTGACAACTACCGACAAACACAACTCCAAATTTTCCCGACACTGTTGTCTGATGAGTTTATGAATCGAAGGCGGTTACTTAATCTGGACAACGTGACGTCGTTTATATCTTGAAGCTGTCTCATCACAAGGATCAGGTTTATCGCAATAACAATATCCACCACGCCGTCATTCCGATCTCTCAATTATCATGTCATGCCCCTCTATTCCAGAGGCCTGGTCTTAACAATGTTCAGCTAAAATTGGGCGGCCATACTCTGCTTTCTGCGAATTAGAATGAGGATTCTTCTGCGTCCGAGGGCGATAACTCGTCTACAGTCAACGAAGACATGTCGTCAGAAGAGAAGGGTACGGATGTCGAACTGGAATTATCAAGATGTCGAAATGGAGTATTAGAAATGTTGAGAACGGCGAGGAGGCAATTGGTAACGAGGTTTCTGTTGTTGGGGGTCGGCAAGATTGAGAATACGGTGTTATCTTGAAGTTTCAGCGAGTCTATTGTAGTGGATTCTGGATTCTGGATTCTGGATTCTGGGTGATTGTGATGGGGATGGGGGTTTAAATGCTCAAGATTGGTCACGCGTGTAAAAAGAAAGGTGTGATAGTCACACCTCCAGATTCTATCCTGACTCCTATTCATTGACGGATTGTCGATGTTGAAATTTGACGCATCCATGGACAGCGGCTAATGTCGATGAATATATATCAGCCAAAGGAAGAAAGGAGATTCTGGATTCTTCGAGGTCATCCCTTATCTAAGCGCCGGCAAAGATGGCGGTCGTCAGATCCCCATCCTTTCTTGCAAGCGCTTCGGCATCAGCTGCTCAGACATTTGACGAGGGGTGCGCCGAGAAAGACGAGAAGAAGGATAAGAGCTTGGAGGGGAAGAATGAGTTTTCCGCTCTCCCCGTTCACTTCTTCCTCGCCCGCTTTCTCATTGTTGGAGGACATGCTACCTCCCCTCGCCCTAGCTCTTCGTGAATCAGTTGGAGAGCAAGCGACTTCCAAGTCTTTGAAGAAGTTATTGGAGTTGATATCAACAGGAAAAGACAAAGACTCTCTTTCCTTCTGCGCAACGTTGGATCTAGGCACTAAGGATTGTCTATTTTCTTCTGTTGCTGGACTAGGGGTTTATGATGTTGATTTCGGAACGCTGCTTGGGAAATCGGAGTTAGTAAGACGACCATGATTTGATTGTGCCGTCGGGGGAAGTGGAGCAATAGGTTCGATGGCCAGATACTATTAACAAAGATTACCAGGAATCGACTTACATATTGGTATTATAATAGCTTGCCATACTGTCCTAGCTAGAGGTTTACGATGAGAAACAGGGCTCGCGGCGGAGCATTCACTTAGATACCCTCTAGTACACTAGTGATCGGCACAAAAGAAAAGCGTGCTGAAAAACGACAACGCGCATGCAATGAGAAATCCCCACTATGGCAGCGTAAATTGCAAAGCATAGATGCAGACAAGGCAAATTCCCATTGAAAAAGCAAGCGTAAAATGAAACTACCAAGCAGGAATCTCGTCGTCTGCTAGCATAATTTGGCGGTGAGGATCTTGGCCCTCTTTGGTCTTCTCAGCTGACATTGCACAACTTTTCGCGAATATGGCACAATAAAAGCTCGAATTAGAACGAACGTCCTTGGAGCTGAGGTCGGGTGGCTCTTGGTCTTGGTCTTAGTCTTCGAGGAAAATCGAAACCTCCTGCCGGTCATTAGGAAGGATTCCAAAGTCGTGACGTGTATCGTCTGTGATCGTGTCGGCTTCCAATTGCGTTGATGGCAATGAGCGATATCAACTTCGAATCTCACTCCAAGGGATGGTTCTCACAGGATAGGTGTGTGTTGATGACAGAACAATCTTGTTCTCGTTGGATTGATGATGGCAGAGTGTATTGTGCATTGGAGTTGACGAAACCAAATGAAAGCGCCCAGACCGCCACATGAAGATCAAATTGCAGTTATTATCGAAACATCAATTGCCGTGCTTTCTTAGTTGCCTGTACTTCTATACCGTCTTGCTTGCTTCTCCTGATCCAACCATCCCGCTACTCATGAAGAGAGAAACTATTCTTGGGTATAAACACTAACCACCGGGTCCTATCCCAGTGGAACCCATCCCAGTGGAACCCATCCCAGTGGAACCCATCCCAGTGGAACCCATCCCAGTGGAACCCATCCCAGTGGAACCCATCCCAGTGGAACCCATCCATACCCGAATGTCCATAAAACGCCTCGCATAAATATTATCGTAACAGCGTCAATCGCCTGCCTCAGCTCCTCTTCGCTACAGTTTTCGCCTTGCTTCAGAGCTTGAGTCGGGCGTCATATTGCACCTTCTCCACCTTACACCACTCGCTCACCAGCGAGACACCAAATCGGATTGCCTGGATAGGAGTCGAATCAGGGCCGATGGGTAACGAGAATTCGCCATCGAAAAGCGGCTCACCCTTCTCTCCTACCAATTTCTCTCCGTCACCCTCGCCATCCAGACTACCGCTCTCACATGTACCAGGAAACCTACTCTCCAATATCTTGCACGGCAGATGTTTCTTCGCTTCCAAGGAATGATCGATCAACGCTCTCCAGCTGTCCAGTTTATTCTTCAAATCAAGATTGACCCCGGGGATAGGCCCAGCACCGCTTGCCTCACTCGAAGCAGGTCCGCCTTGAGGAGATTCGACTGCGGTAACCTGATTGGAGCCAGACTTGGATTCCTTATCAAGCAATGCACTATGGATTCTCGAATTGATGGCGACCCCAAGGTACGCATGTAGCCCCTTTAAGTCCGTAAACCGTCGCGTCGAGCCTCCCAAATGATGAAAAAGAGGCAGCATGGAGATCCAAGTATTGTATATTTCGCAGACCCTCCCTTCCAATCGTCTTCGAGCATCTCCAAGGGTATAGGCCAGCATGTACGAAAGTATGCATTCCAGAGCGGTTAGCGCTGCGCGTTTATGATCATCATCAGTGCGTTCGTTGTTTTTGAAAATGTCTTGGTTCTCGTGTTTGATTTTGCGACCAAGTTTATTGTATTGATTTGATAGTTCGTTCAAAGCACGAAGCTGCACTGCTCTTATACCTGTTCCAGCAGGGTTCAGGGGCGCGGATGTGGGTCCCTTCTCACCACTCTTTGGAAGAGGGGTACCAGCTGGTGTGAGATGGCTGCGCTTGGCTCCAGGTGTTGGCGCATTCGACTCATTCGAAATGGACCGCTGCATGGCAGCAGATTTCAAATGATCGTTGCGAGGCGTAGCTTGTGCGGGTGTTTTTGCGGCAGATTTTATCATTGCAGGAGACAGCAAGGGAGCCTGGACCGGAGTCGAAGGTTTTTGATCGATATCAAGACCTTTCGGACGCTTTGCTGAAGGAGCATCGCCTTCTCCAGCTCGGGGGCGCTTCCCGGCTGTACCTACCGCTTTTGGACGGCCTGGCTGGGAAGAACGAGGAATTTCTCTCGGTTCTGGTTTGCTGCTGCGGTCTGTTATTTGGGAAGCACTACTCGATGCGCGACCTCGAGCATTACCGCGCTCTCCCCCCTCGTTGACAATCTGGTCAATCTGCTTCAATTTTGAATATTCCCGGCTTGGAGTTGGCAACAGCTTCAGGAGCATTTGAACGCGCTGTTTGTTACGCTTCCCGTACTTCAATTTGACTGTGAGTGACGGTTTCGACACCACCACTTCAGCCTTGCTGACTTTGAACTCCTCGGTTGTCTTTCGTACAGGGGTATGTGCACGCTCCAGATCTTTCCTGCCAATCACCTTCGGCACAGTCTTCGCAGGTCTTTCGGTAGGCTTGACAACAGCAGCAGCCATTGGAGGTGGTGATTTTGCTCGTTCCGGCGGCCGTATTTTGGACGGCGCAGGGTTTGATGTCACGTGTTTTTTTGCTTTCTGATCGTTCGCGGGTGAAGCAGCCGCAGAACCGTTCGAGGTCGCCGAGGGAGTGGCAGCCTTTGGATTCTTCACTTCTTCTAGAAGTGCGGCCTCGATTTGTGGAGGTAATGTAGGTGAGAGCATGGGCGGTAGATCCCACTTATCGGCAACAGGAAGGAAGGTTGGAGAGAGTAACGGAGGAAGGTCGTGAGGCGCGCCGTTGGATTGTGAGCCTTGCGAATATTTGGGGTCACGCCGTAAAGGTGTGGTTATTCGCGGCTTCTTCACAGGATGCGGCGATTCTTTGCGGTCGGTTGATGATCTCGGGGCATTAGAGTCGGCATGAGGTCTGGGAGATGTCAGTATTTCGAAGAAATAGTGATGATTACCCAACTAACCTCTTCTTTGAGCCAGAAGCTGGCGGTGTCTGGGTAGCTTCCAGTGACCTGGCAGGCCTAGGGCCAGCCTTGACGCCGTTGACCTTCTTCTCTTCCATTTTTGGCTCGGCCTTCTCTTTTGCCTTCTCTGGAACAACCTCCTTGTATTCCACGGGACCGCCAGCTAACTTGGTCTTGTATGCGCTCAAGCTAAGCTTCTTTTTCGTGCCCTGGCTAGGTGTACTCGTCCCGCTCAGGAAGCTGGGCGCTTTCTGCGCGTGGTGTTGTGTCTTTTGCCTATCGCGATCCTCATCTACTTGACTCCTGACTACAAAACAGCTGTCTCCCGGCTCGCGATAGATGTAGGTCATGTACTGGAGGCGCTCCTCGTCCAGAGAGAAAGGCGTGTGTCGCTGCCAACTATGCGCTTCTTGCCGCGACGGGTAGTGGAAGCGCGGCTCGTCACAGGGAACGGAAAGAATGTATGGGTGATCAGGTACGGCTCTAAATATTCGATCGACTGCGGCGTCAAGTTTTCGTAGTTCCTGGGCATCTCGATCGGACATTCTGGGTTGCGATGGTTTGCCTCCAGAGTCTCTGTCTTGATAGGGCGGTTCGGTTATGGACATTCCTTAACGCGTATGTATGAATGGAGAGAAATGGCGCGACTAATAGCGTCGCGAGATCTGGCGGTGGGTGATGGCAGTGGTGTATGGCCGGGTCGCGGGAGGGGATGTATCTGTATGTGCCGTTTGCGGGATTGGGATCTTGTATTCGTCCCTTTAGATCAATCGCTTCTGTTATCCCGATTAGCATTGTTCAAAGGAATATGTCGAATTGCGGGAGGCGGCATATACATTGAGTGAGGCTGCTGCTCTTATGGTGTCGGGCTATCCATAGCGCCGCTGAGAAGAATGGGAGGTCCAGGACTGTCGCATCACTGAATATCCCGGCAGTTGGATTGCAATGCAGAATGTCGCATCCTCGTGTATTCACCGGGCGGATCAGTTCTTGGTGGTGGACGTGGGATGGTGTTGGTGCAACTATCGTCCACCGGATCCACAGTCCGTATTCGGCTTGTTCGATGCTCGCTTGGCAAAGCCCACTGGGTAGGGGTAGAACTACAGGATTCAGCTATAAAAATCACGTAGTCACCCTCAATCGCTTCATATTCCACGTCTGCCTATGCATCTCAGCCCCTACTATGGTATACACAGTACTCTCGGCTCCCACGTGCAGGACATCATATCCTGGCCTCGTGTACGTCCGTGCAACTGCCACTAGGGCAACATTCTCGTATTCTTGAACCTCAAGGCTCAGTCCTCGAACGACCAAAAGAAAGAAACGGCTAGAGTCCATTTCGGCCCTTTCATACCAATCCAGCTCACGCCCAGACTTGAATTTCCCTCAGGGGCCTGCTTCGAGCACTTGAAGCTGACATTTCGATGCTCGTTCAGCTATCAGTAAGCAGCTCGACATACCCTACATCGACCTATTATTCTGTCATCTTTCCACTACCGTCTGATCGATTGCTGCCCTTCTATGCCAGCCTATAATCAATACACCACTTTCAACTGGGTACCGAATCCATGAATTCCTGCCAATGTCATTTTCGAAGATCGCCCAGACAATTATACACATCCGCCTCGAATTGAGAGAAAAGCCCGGCGTGTGTCCACCACATTTCCTCCCAGACCGTCATTCCGAGTAATCAACCTTGCAGGAATCATCGATTGTACCCCTGGGCTGAATCGCGGAAACGGCCTCTCAGCCTTCTCTCTCCATTTTGGAAGGTATTCCCATCCGTCTCCATCCAACACCTCGCCCGCCAGCCTCCTATCTCCACCTCCAGCCTCCCCTCCATATCAAAAACATCAAAACAATACCACCACTCCGGACTTTCGTACCCCCTCCTACATCGCTCCCGCGATCAACTCCCTCACCCTCTCAACCCTGCCCTCGCTGTAACCCCAAACATCCTTATCAACAAGCACCAAGCAAACCTCCACAGCATGCGTCTCCGTATCAATCCCATTACCGATGGTCACCCCATCAAGAAGACACCGATAAGCCAAGTCAATGGCTATATCTTCCTCGCTCCATCTGTAGTATTTGTCGTGGCTGTCACGGTAGTATATAGCGAGAATGTGATTGGAAAAGCTCTTGTGCTGCTGGGTTAGGGTGTAGGCAATAGGGATTGGTGGGAGGGGTTTTTGGTAGTTTGGAGATGAGTGATTCTGAAATTGATGGGATGAAGATGGATTCTGGTAAGTTGGGTTCTGACTTCGGTTTCCGTTTCGAGATTGATAGGCTGATTGTTGCTGTTTGGAGGGTGTCTGGTAGGCTGATACCGGGGGCGGGATGTTGTTATAAGCGTATGATGGCATTCTGATCGTTGATCACTTCGGATAATATCCAGAACTGGAGGTTGGTTCAATGTTCGATGTGGGATCTGCTGACATTGATTAAGTACACATCTTCTCTCTATCGATGCCAAGAAGCAAAACATATGTCAACGTACCTGGTTCCTATCCGTTGATGTTTGTTGGTGGAGGGAGATGTTGTTATTGTAACTATCTTCGAAGCCAAGTTCAAAAGATGGACCATTATATAGACCCGAAGGTCGCACCACAGATCTCGCTGGGTAAGTCGGAAGTAGCAACCGGGATGCTTTGTTGGGATAGTGAGGGCCTAAACTTCACCCTTCACACGACCCGGCCTGTGATAGTGAAGCTGGGTTACACAGGGAAGTGAAGAGTCGATGAAGGTAGATCGGGTTGTGAACTGACTTTATGATCTGATCAGTGGACTGTTTCCGGAATCAGTGGCTCGATAGTATGCTTGTGGAGATCGGAAGTGACCGTCATGATCTATGCGGATCGCAATGCCGAGTGTCAGGGTGGTTGAAGGAGAGGGAGGTAACTGCTGGGCCAGTGACCTACCATTTCCAGCCTTGCGACGAGCTCAACGTCGACAAGCCATCACATTACCCCTTCGAGATCTCGATTTCAAGGCTGTGATTTCAGATTGCCGATGATGGCCTGCTCATCTGGCCATGACAAGAGCCAATAGAAACCCATATAAAGATCCAATCTCAGGGATTATCACCCGATACCCGCAGGGCGACGACCCGATTATCGGAGCTGTCCGAAGTGGGGGATACATTCGAATACTCCTCACTTCTGGCATTCTACTGAGGGCCGCGAGCGGTACATGTGAGTCGTTCACTCTAATAGAGCCCTAACTACATTGCAGTGAGGTTCTTGGGTACATGAATAAAATCAAAGGGCTACTTCGAAGCGATCAAATTCCAGTCGATGTTGAAGACGAGGTTAATGATGCTATAAACAAATTCCGAGACTTATTTTACAGTACCGAAAATCAGGGACCTGGGCTTCATCTGACAGATTTATCGATGAACGTAGTGTGAGTTGTCGCAGTGGGCTGGATTCGACCCTGTCAGTCAGACCAGAGAAATATTCATCGTTGAGTTTGAAGGTATCGAAGTAGTGATATCTGCTTCTAGCCTGCCCAGGTATCCGTAGGCATCTTTCGCGCGTGCAACATCGATATGCTATCCATCTTATCTCAGAAGGTAGTACCGCCGCAGAGATACGCGGAGCGGAGGATCAAGAGTCGTTGTTTCGGCGACTGTGGGGTCTACGCCGAGCTCATCGTTGCGTAAGAGAGCTGAAGAAGGTGAGAGACGAGGCTTCTTGCATGTAAATTGCTAACTTCCAATCCAGGGCATAACCGCTTGCAATGTGTAGCAGAGCTAGCATGCTGTACGGCTGAGACATTGCTAGAAGTAGTATTGCTGGATGGTAATATAGTTTCTAGTAATGCTATAGCCGACATTTGGAAGAGGCAATGACAAAATGGAGCGACAGTGAGCCGAACGACAACCTTGGAGTAATAGGTGGTATAGGGAGTAGGTGATCAAAACGGGAGTGATTCTGGAGAAGATCAGGTTCGGGATGCAGAAGACAATTGAACTTGCATCAAGACCCGCGAGTAATGACAGACTGATGACAAAGTGGTATCTTTGGAGGAATGCAATAGCGTTCTCCAATTGGCCATCGTCGGCAACATTCTGGGGAGGACACATGGCATAGCACTGCATAACGTGTTGTTTCGTCCAGTGCTTGCCAGCAACGTCTTCAACAACGATGGTGCTGTTGCTCCAAAGCTTTTGTACGCGCTGTACCAATGGATGTTTGCCTCTACTACGTACGTAACAAGACCCTAGGACAGAATTGGAATTCACGTCAAAATAGGGCAGCCATAGTAAGAGACGCGGCTGTTTTTAAAGATCGACCTGGCCATTTTCAGATCTTCATTCTCTTTTGGACCACATTCGTGTACGACTCAAGTGAGAGATGGAGTTGGAGTTCGGAAGGCTGATTCAAAGAGAAAAGAGCTCTCGACTTTGCTGGAGGTACAGCCGTCCATGCCAAGGCTGGATCACGCGTGCTTGCCCATGGTGTTTTCTACACATGGGTCCCCCCGATAATTGAATCTATACTGGATTCATGTTTCACGCCGCCAGCCGTGACTATTAACACTTCGAGTGAGCACAGCAGCCATTCGACCGTAGGAACGATTGCTTGCAGCAACCGGAGTTGCTGATCCGGTCCACGCAGCCGACAGTCAGTGCCGTCCGTCCCAAGCGGGAGCTGCTGGACAAATAAATGCCGTCCTGGGTGCATTATTTCTCTGGCTAGGTTGTTTTGGATTCGATAGCGGCGGTGCTGTTGGTGCAAATTTGCGTGCAGTATCCAAATATATGTGCACATACTCAGTTGCTTGCTCTACTGAAGTTTAATTTTGGATTTGAGCTTGGCGGCTGGTCTTATCTGGCCTGAGGGAGGTTCTAAATTGCCCACTGACGCCAATACTAGCAGACGCCGCGTTCCAAGCGGAGCCTCATCACTAAAATTCCCCATCATCAATTTTTGCAACGGTGCGATCATCGGTCGCGTAAGTATTACCCCGGCAGCTGGCTTTGTGCCTCATCAAGTCGCTCCGGAATTTGGAATTGTGGGAGTAGCAGTCTGCTTTGGCCTCATGCAGACACCTTTGAGTGAAACCATCAAAGATATGCACTACATATTCATTGTGCATGCTATTGGAGGATTTGTTTGGCATAGTACTTACAGGATTCTTTGCTTGGGGCGATATCTCAGCCTCAGCCGCATCTAGTAGCGTTGATCGCAATGGAGGCGGCTGAGATGAACGATGGATGGCGTGTTTTTGGCGAGCCAACGCCGAAGACGAAGGGTTGTAGATATGAACGGGCAAACAATGTTTGTTCAAGATGGCGATGTCTTAAGCGATTATCTCCTGGACAATTTAGACCTACCGCCATTGATAGGGCAGAACTCGTCATGATTGACAGGAGACTAGGCTGGAAGCAATGATATTTTTGGAAGAGCTGCTACACTCTAGCTTAATGACTATAAGCGTGGTCTCTACACGATGATTATTACAACAGAGACGACCTGGGTGTTTTCGGGCCGAGAACCATCAGCTAAAAGCAGTGCGCAATGGCATGTTGGTTTCATTGGCTGATGCATACACAGGGAACATGATTAATTCGGCATGGTCTAGCGGGTTGGCGTCAGATCTCCAGCGCCAAATTGTGAATCCGCAACGGCTGCGGAGAACATCGTGGGCTCGAGCCACGAGTTGTGAACCTCCAACCATCGCCTCTCGCCACTCCATCCGTTATATCCTCGCGTGTAGCTTGTAGTAGATGCGCTGAAAAGGAAGTTTTTGAGGCAATATGCAGGGCCTTCCGACCCTTCTCCTTCTCTTCGTGAAGAAAACTGGACGTGAGGTGAGACTCGTGGGACCGTGAACAATGCCTGCGGTAGCACAAATCATGCCACCACAAATTGCTTGGTCCTGAATCAATTCGAGCGAATTATCTATCGGATGGCTTTGCGGCAATGACTACAGTAAAGATGGGAGATTGGAGAGGTAGAACCACGATTTACAGCCGCACGTCAGACTACACAAAGCTATTCGGGCCAATGCATGGCCGAACAGGAGTAGGAGTTTACTTGCCTGCCATGGTAAAACTTCCAGCCGTAGGGCTCTGCGAGGCAACCATAGCGTCTTTGAGAACTGAGGGTGATACGAATGTAGGCCGGGGCTAGTGATTGGCCGAATACCACTTTATCTGCAAACCGGAACGCCCTCCATCAGTGAGCCCCACGGATCAAGGCTGTGTCCGCGGAGAGTGAACAAGGGGGAGTGAAGCTCGCGTCCAGGAAGCCATCCTTGGACCATCAACTTCCGCAAGTCGAATAGAGCCTATCACTGAACCCGTCCATGATGCAAAATCGGCGATAAGTATCTGAAGAGTATGGCTTTCAAAGAGAGCAGAGATACAAGGACGTTTAATTGAACACAGCAGGATGAAGTAGCCATGGATGCAGAGTCGGACAGGATATACCAGATTCAGTTGTGCTTTCGAGGCAGACTGACGATGAGTCCACTACCCGTGGCTTCCGCAGCGAGAGTTGTACGGAGTCTTGACAGGGTTGGTTATCTATGGATGCGAACCAGCATGGCCGCAAATGCAGTGGCTGAATGATTATGGATGTGCCGCATAGTAGTAGCGTTTGCGCAAAATGCAGGAGGGCCACGGCTCAGCCAGGGTGCTCGATTGAGATGCGTCCCTGTAGTTGTGAGGCCACGATGAGGGATAGCTCTGGGTGCACTGTCGAAGCATTGATAAATAGACGTGTGCTGGCCGAGTATCACCAACTGACTAAAGCGTGAAGATAAGGCCTACACGGGGGGAGGTGATGATGGAGATTCTTGCTCAATGTACCGGTACAAGCTTGGAAGTTTGGAGACCCCCCAGTGGGAGGGATGGCCACTGGTGGAAAGGCTATGGTGTCAGCGTCCAAGGCGTGGGCACTGAAGCGACTCGGAGTGGATGCTCATGGACTCAAGAGAGACGGGACGGGAGGGCACTTGAATGGATTGAGACGGGTGAGCAATTGAGCCATCGACAGCAATATGAAGAGCTGATCTCAAGCACTCCGCGAAGCTCAATGGATCGAATCGTGTCTTCAGTTCTTGGTGATCCTCGTTTATTGGACAAATCAAACTAGCTCCAATCGTACCCCAGTTCAGGTCTTGGACAGACTTGCACTCCCAAATCAACTCCGCTTTTCACTATCCACGGCCTCTCCACCATTTCCCCAACTCTCTGAACAGCGACCCCCCGCCAACTAAAGTACGAATACCGCCGTAGCACTGCTATCACGCGTCTCTCCCCGTACAGCCACCATGGTGTCGGCCCTCTGAGCAGGCACACCCACTCCAACCGGTCCCTCACCACCATTCGCTTTGGATTTTATCGCGACGACACTCCAAGCCGATACTGCAGTCAGTAACTGCTCACTGCCGATACCTCTACCTATCGCTACCCTCCCCCGACTGCATCTTCCCGTCTGGACGACCACTTCTCGCCCAAGCCATGTTCACTTCACCGCCTCAACTCGGACAGGACACAATGCCAATGAATTATTACGACGACAGCATTGAGGAGGACCCGAGCAACTTCAACAATAGCACCCTCTTCTCCGAGTTCCTGAACGACTACGACTCTCCCATGCCCCAGCATGCTCAGATCAATTTTGGTTCTCCCGCTGCTATATTCGCGAAACAAGAGCCGAGTCCCCTACCTCAGCTCCAACCACGCTCTGCCGTCTCGTCTGCCTCTCCCGAGAGCTCTTCACAGGACTCCTCGTCTGATTCATCTGGTCCGAGGAAGCGGAAAAGCCCTTCGAGCTCCTCACCCTCTGCCATGTTTGGCTACCCGACCCAAGAAGCTCGAAGCTGGATGGGCGATGATATGGACATTGACCGAAAGAGAAGGGTGAAGGTGGACTCACCGGTTTTCAAGCAGGACGACTCCAACATGGGCATGTTGAATACGTCAATGACCGAGTCTTTTAACCTCCACAGCACTGGACACAGCCCGCCAGCCTTGGTTAACACGCCATCCACCAGCCATTGGAACGCGAGCCCATCAAGATCTCTGGCAGACCAAGAATATCACAGCATGTCTGTTCAGGCCAGGACTCCTGCTGCTTTCAGTTTTGGCAGCAACAGTCGGGATAACACTCCACCCTCTGCCATCTCCTTCGAAGGACAACACACTCCGTATCTTGCTATGAGAGAGTCTCCGGACACAGACAATATACCCTATGCTTCGCGGAATGCCTTCGGCGACATGAACTCCTTCTCTACCATGTTCCCTTCTCCGACTTTGCAATCAGCCACTGCGGGCACAATCCACCCGGGTGATATTGGGCGATCTAGATATAAGATGACCATCTCACCATTGGGCCACAAATCGCGAGTCGAGACCCAGATCCCTGTCAAGTTTACCGTGGAGCCAATGCCACCTGGTGTTAAGAAAATTCATTTGCCAACCGAGACGATCGCAAAAGCAAAATTCTTAGCGAAGGAAACTCTTAGATCCCCGGATACGCTCGAGCTCTCTGCTATGTTGGTTTGCACAAGTGCTATGGAGAAGCCAGAGAACAAAGCCCGGGCTTTGGAACTCGCTCGCGAAGGCAACCATTTACAACATGGCAAGGAGCCACGACGCTCTTCGACCGGGGAGGTGAAGAAGAGCACAGAACCTGATCCGAATGACCCGGACTCGCCGATCAATGGCGGTCCAGTAAGGATTTGCGACAATTGTGTCTCTCGTGAACGCAAACGTGCCGGCCGCAAGAAGTCGAAGAAGCAAGAAGACGAGGAAAGGTGGTATGAGTACGAGCACGACAGAATCATCATGTTCAACACGCAGGAATATCTCGACTTCCATCCCCCAACGCCAACCAAGGATCAACAATATTACGATTCCACCAATTTCTCGCCCGAGGCTATGCAGGTTGACGCGCCCATGCGAATCGTCTGCTATTGCCGACATCAACAGGAAAAAATTGGGTTCCAGTAAGTTATTCCCTCTCCTACCAATGAATTTCAACTAATCGCGTTTCAGGGTCATATTCACGCTCAAGGATTATCAGGGTCATGTCCTCGCTCAAGAGATCACACAGTCTATTCTCATCACCGATGACCACAAAACCCACACCCAAGGCATGAGTACACCGAATGGTTTACCACTCGACAATGGTTCCCAGTACACAATATCTCAAGCGTTTGGAGATTCTACGCCATTACAGCCTATGGGTCTGCCAGGTCGCGCATACCATTCAAGTACCAACCTGGCAGCGATGAGCGGTTCCAACTATTGGTCTAATCCTAAACCCACAAATGCTATGGGTCAAAGTACCACAGCCTCCATGACACCGCGGAATCTCTCGAGACCTGCGTCGCCTTCTGGGCATATAGGGCCGAAGAAGAAGCGTAAGGGCTCTGGGGGCGTCCACAAACTGCCTGCAAACTTAATGATGACTCGTGCAGACCTTGAGCCAATCTCAATACCATCAGGAACCACATCTGCCACACAAGTCATGGCTTCATTGGTGTCTCCCGAGACTGCAGCTCTCCAATTCGACTCGAACGTGCATTTCGGACAGGGAGGTCAAAACTACTCCATCACCAATCCACCGACGCCCAGTGGTGTGCCATTGAATAGAGACAGCAAGCCGACAGAGAACAACAGCTACTTCTTCTCGGCGCCAAACTCAGCACACGCCAGCAGAGCAGCAAGCCCAACCTCATTCACCAGACCACAGATGGCGAACACTTTTCAAACATCGCAGACTCAAATGGCTGCACCTTCAAGTACACCCTTCTTGGGCATGCAGTACAACGCTGAAGATCAACAACAGCCAACGCCAATTGTACTCAAGGTGAGACCTGATAAAGGTCCGCTCAGTGGTAACATCGAAGTGGTCGTCCTCGGTAAGCATTTTCATCGCAACCTTGAAGTCATGTTCGGTGACAGCAAGGCCACAACTACCACTTTCTGGAACTCGGATACATTGGTCTGCTTGCTACCACCTTGTGTCCGTGCAGGCCCAGTCCCAGTCACCTTTGTGATCTCGGGGCGTCAACATTCACCACCTTCGGTTTCGTTATCGCCAATGTTTACATACGTCGACGATTCCCAGCAACGACTGTTTGAGCTTGCTATCCAGTTGCAGTGTGCTGCTCAGATGGGCCCTGGGGTTGACCACTATGGTTATGCACAGAACATTCTTGCAACCCATGGCTCACAAAATGGGTTCCCAGGTGGACAAGGAGCCACCTTCAATGGCAATGTCTTGTGTAGAGGCAACGCCGAGAACCTGCTCATGGCGATCATCAACAAGGTAGACCTCATCGACACCCCCTTTACGCCAAACTACGACATGCAGAGAGATAATGGTGCCAGCATGATTTCGCTCGCATGTACTCTAGGCTTTGACAAGGTAGTTGCGGGACTCCTTGCCCGAGGTGCGCATCCTGACCTTGTTGATGCTGGCGGATATACACCTTTGATGTTTGCTTCCATGCATGGGCACGCTAGCATCGCACGTCGACTCGTCCTCCGAGGCGCAGATACTAGCCTGAGAAATTATCGAGGGCAAACCGCCGCCGAGCTTGCCAGCTCTCTGGAGGTACTCCAATATGTTCGTCACCGTCGCCATTACAGGTCAGCCAGTGCTGGCACACCATACTTCAGAAGCCGCGCCAACAGTGCTGCGTCAACTAGGTCAATGTGGGGCCCTCCTTCGTCTGGTGCAAGCAGTACAATGTACACCACTGAAGATGAATCGGTTGTGGACTCAGATGCCGAGGAAATGGAGACTGTTGCGCCTGTTACACACCATCTCCATCCTTCCAGGCGTCCTAGTGGTGTGGCCCTTCGCTCGCGACGTACCAGTGATGTCCAGCTTGTTCCAAATACTGAGGTGTTCCCGGCAAATGATTTGGTGCTACGTTATGGTGGAGCAGCCAGCTCTATTGCCATGCTATCCGCTCTCAGGGATCAATTCACGGCTCAGATCAATGCGCTGCAACAGAATTTACCTAGCATGCAAGATCAGTTGGAACATAATTTCCCGGCGATCAGTCGTCGCATTAGTTCTCTTGTGCCAACCTTGAGACCCGCGTCACCACGTGCAGATTCTCTCACTGCGGATGCACCGCCACCATATCACGAAGCGTGTCCAGATGGCCTTGACAACGATTTCGATACAAAGCCACCTGAGCTGTTCACGACAGTGGCTGAATCTAGTCGGAATGCCTCCGTTACGACTCTTCGACCAGTCGCTCAAACCAAAGTCTTGCGGCAGAGATCTTTCACAGAGCATACCGTCACCATTGGAAAGACGAGCCCTACCGGAGAGGAGGCTGCACGACTCCGTCGCTTGCGTGAAAAGACAGTGATCACAGCCAAGCACGATCACAATCTGTGGTTCATATGGGTGAGCAGAACTCGCTGAACTTCCTCTTTCCTGAACAAGTACTAATCAAGTCCTAGGTGCCACTCTTCGTCGCTTTCGTCATTTGGTGGTACTCTGGTCTTCAACTTCCCCCCGTGATGAATTGGCTGAAGAATATCAACGAGACCGTTGCCGAAACCTTCGGAAAAGCTCTTCCCGCCCTGCCATCGATTCCAAACCGAATGCGTCTCCCTGTTTGATTGTCCTGATTGTCGATATTGTTCTTCAGCGCTTGTTTGCATACTCTTGCATCTGAATCTATTCCATCCGAGCGTGGCGTTCGAGGTGAATATATGCATTCGGGGCTTTCCTTGCATATCATTGGTCGATTGTTCGCACCACCTATTGTAACTACTTTCGTCAGGAAATCTCGCTTATTTCTTTCTCTTTGGCTCTGCTTGAATTTTCTTTTCACGATGTCATGACTTGTGTATATTTGCGTCTACATTTATGCAACAAAATAGGTGCTGGTACGACGGTAGGGCGGAGGAATGGCCTGCGGGACTTGGGGGTTGAGGCGAAATGGGATGATTGGTTGGAATTGGTTCCGATGGAATTTCTGGCTGTGGATGGCGGGGTTTGGGAGGGAATGATAAAATTTTAGGAAAGCGGTTTTTCCCCAGAGAGAAATGACGATGCACCGATGTGCTGAGGTTTGGTGTAAGATGTTTTTATAGACACAATTGCACAGGTTCTTGACCTTTTTCTTCCTTACACAAACACGAGCCAAGCATGGGCCGACATCAAAGATTAAGAATCTGACTACTCATAGGATCAAATGACTGACTCTCGAAATTTCAATTTAGACGAAATACCACCCGTGATGTTTGCGCCCCTTCGCGACTGACAACAATGGAAATAACCCTATTGATGAACGTATGAGTGGTTTTTGGTTAAACACTACTTGCGCCACAGCCTAGCACATATTGCTTTAGATGGAGGGACAAGCCGGGAAATATTGTAATGAGTTGTGAAAGGCTGGTGTATATATAGTCAAATTCCATTGGAACATAGCACACGGCTACCGCCAACTTGCGACACCCTGCAGCTGATATACATGTTTGGAATCAGAACCTCGCCTCCACCTTGTCAAGAGTATCGCTCAAAGCAAAAGTACTCTTACTAGTCTTGCTCCTCACCTTCTCAAATTGCTCTCTCGTAAACCCCTTCGCTTGTACCGCGGGATTGTATCCCAACCCAGTCATCTTGGCAACTTCCTCCGAAGTCCTCTTCGTGGCTGTCTTCCCGTCTGCTCTCTTGAATACCGTCACCACCACGGCACCACCAAGTCCAATGTTATGTTGTAGTGCCGCTGATGTATCGGGGATCAATCTATTGTTTGCCCAGCCTCTCAGGTGCCAGACTAGTTCTGCGCATTGTGCTAGACCTGTTGCTCCTAAGGGGTGGCCCTTCGAGATGAGGCCGCCGCTGGGATTAATTACCATTTTCCCACCGTAAGTGATGTCGCCTTTGCGGATCATTTCGTGGGCTTTTCCTATGGGGGCGAGACCGAGGGCTTCGATGGTTATCATTTCGTTTGCGCTGAAGCAGTCGTGGACTTCTGCTACTTTGATGTCGGCTGGAGACATGTTGGCTTGTTTAAACGCTTCGATGGCGGCGTATTCTGTCATGCCAAAGCCCATTAGGTCGATGGAGGATTTATCGTAGAGTGTTGTATCATCTGTTGCCAGGCATTGACCGGCGATGAGAACTGCTTGGTCTTTGAGATGAGGCCGAGCGTCCTGGAAGGCTTGGGAGACTACTACTGCTGCTGCTCCGCCATCTGATGTCTGGTATTGCTGTTAGCAGATGATAACGAAGACTCCAGGGAGGGTGGTAACTTGCTGGACAACATTGCAATTTGGTGAGAGGCTTGAACATCATCGGACTCTGCATAATCTGCTCATGAGTGTAAACATCACGAAACTGCGCGTAAGGATTCCGCGAAGAATGCTCATGATTCACCCTCGCAATCTCAGCAAAATCTTCCGGTTTGCTACCATATTTCTCCATATGCTCTCTTCCTGCATTGCCAAAAAGCTGGCAATTTGGTGGTGCCTTTTCGAAGCCTCGAGTCTCTGCCATCATGGCGACAGATAATTGCAACGCAGACTCTCTGTCGTTCCAAGATGTTCCTAGAGATCCAGGAGACATCTTTTCAAATCCAACAACGAGAATACAATCAGCGGCCCCGCTTCCGATGAGGGTTTTGGCCATTGCTAGACCTGTTGATCCGGTTGAGCAGTTGTTGTTTACATTATAAATTGGAATCTTGGTCATGCCGAACTGTAGAAGGTTAGCAAATGCAGGATATTATGCACTCGACTTCTAGTCACTCGCTTGATAGAAAACGCGTTGTCCACATGTGGAATCGCCATAGACATAACATGCTATTCCCTGGTCAACGTTATCGTAGCTGATCTGCGCATCGAGCATAGCCTTGACGCCAGCCTCGAAGCCTAATTCGGTATATTCTATCTGTCCACGTGGCTTGACGAATTTTGTCATCCCTACGCCGAGGACGTAGACAGGGGCGGCGGGTTTCGGAACCATGATGGTGGAAATTGAATTTTTTTTGGAATTGGGATGAATCACAATATCATTGACACAATTCCTGGAACTCGAAGATATAGTAGAACCAATGTATAAAATAATATTGGTGACATAGGATCTTTGACGGAAGCGAAGGAGGGGAAATATACAACCCTCGGAAGTCGGCTACTATAGGGTTAAGGACTGGCTTTCATGTGGCATACATCGCTTATAGGAGTATGGTAGGCTTTGCATTTGAGGAACCCATGGCTTACATAGTAGTTTGATGTATTTGCAAGGGAGAAAAGAGGATAAGAAAAATTGTATGTACGTAGTGGAAAGTGAAATTACGTGCTCGGTACTACTGCAAACTGTCAGGACTTATTGAGAATACCGTGCCAACTAAGCCAAAAAGACTGCAATACGAGCAACTGCTTGTGTGCTTGCGGTGTTCAATATATATGCCTGACACAAACGTCATTCTTCTCAGTTGATTGACTCCTTCTTTTCTACGACATCGCGATCTATATGCCTATATATTGACCTTCCTCTTCACTAGATACATGTTCCACCATCACAACCTCTTAGGAGCTTTCAAAAACGCGTCTTCCGTAGTCCGTCCGATCCCAGGCTCCCTTCTCGCCATCCTGTTATGACAACAGAAGAAGGCAACAATGTCCACCCACAACTCCGGAATACACCCGCTTAAAGTCTCGCGCTTCGGAATAGAGTCTTTCTCCTACGAGGAATGGAAACCAGGCAAGAATGGCAAAGGTGTAATCAATAACGTCATCGACGGAGACCCCCTCGATTCCTATTCCGTGAAGCTGGAGGAAAAATTCCGCGCACAAGGTCTGCAGGTTATTACGAAGCTATCTTCCATCGAACTTTCCCCGAACAAGCTATCCTATCCTAGAGGGAGCTAGGACTTGGAAGGTCTAAAGAATGAGCACATCGTTGCAACTACTATCTATTACTATGATGTTGAGAATGTGACTTTATCGTGTTAGCGATTTCGTTAAGAAGTATATCTAGACGTGACGGAGCTTCAACATGAACCCTTCTCCATAATCTTTGGCACCTAATCCATGAGACACGAACCAGCCGTCCAGGAAATTGGTAGTATCGTCACTCCTGATGGCCGTCTACTAGTCTTCCCAACACTTTGCAACACAAAGTTGACCCTTTCAAACTTATCGATCCAACAAAGCTTGGGCATCGCCGTTTCCTGATTCTCTGGCTCGTGGATCCGCGTTATCGTAGTGCATCAACTGCGAATGTGCCCCCACAGTAAGCCGAATGGAACGGTGTACTGACTGGAAGGTGGAAATATCTGCCACAAGAACTGAGCGACATAGTTGAGAAGCATGAATTAGAAGGACAGATGATGCTGGACGATATAAAGGCGGTACAGCTGCAGTTGATGACGGAGAGGACGAGATTTAGGAACACTGGAGCGCAGAATTCAGGGGTATAATCTATACGAGTATTAAATAATGTCAGAGGAGTACCAAGAACTCTCTCCAAGATAGGTATTCCGATCGCATCTACAATTGCTTCTCTCCGACAATCTACAATTTATTACCGACCAACTTTTCACGCAGTATCTCTATAATTAAGCAGAATCGTCTATCGAATACAATTGAGTTCCAATCCCTCTCAAGCCGAAAACCATTCCATTGAATCGCTAACAAGACTAAAAGTCAACCCCTTTCGAAACTATCAAAGCCAGCGCCCACAATATTCGCCTGGGTATCAAAAAGTCAGTAGTGAGTGACTGAGACAATTTTACGAAAACTCACCTCTCGCCAGAGTGTGTATTCATGGACAACTAGGCCAGTGCGTGGAGTCGCCTTTATGTCCTTTCGATCCATTATTATTAGGATTCCATCCACCCGCGGTAGAACCACCAGAATTTCCACGACTCCCTCCTCCTGCACCATGATTGCCACCCCCTCCACTACTTCCACCATGATTGCTCCCTCCATTACCCCCTCCATTACCATTACCCGATCCATTACCCCCGCCAGGTAGCTCCTTCTCCACGGCGGATACGTCTCGACCCTTGATCTTAATGCCCTTGCTCTTGCCGACATTCTTATAGTCAACTGTAGGGTCAAAGCACATGCCGGTCTTCCCTATGTTATTGCAGAGTGTGTTGACTTCATCTCCTCCGAGCCAACCATCATCGCCATGAGCCGCATCGTTTGCGTACATCCAATTGGTCAGCCCTCCCAACGGCGATCCAGTTGGTTTGTCCCAGCTTTTGTTCGACCTGACGTATCTGCCTCCACTATTATTGACTAGAGTTTGCGTGGTAGCACCGTCGCAGGCGAATTGCCCGCACTCGTTTATGCCCGCGCAGCAACATAGGCGGTGTTTATCTGCAGATGTGGAAATGGTAAAGAAGGAGAGGAGTAGAGGGTATGAGAATTTCATAATAGACGAGGTAGGTGAGGTACGCACAGTGAAGTTTTGCGATTGCAATGTCTCGAGAGAAGGTGAGGAGTGAAGAGGTAAGTAAGACTATGGCCAGTGAGCGTACTTTATACACGTCAATGTCGTGCCCTTCGTACATCTCTTCTGACTCCCAGTATCCGCGTTTCATCTCGAGTCCTCGACTGGCTAGAGATGGATAGTGTATCTCGTATTTGTATATAGCCAAGCGGACCAAGCCACTGAGAGAGTGATTCAACCACTTCACAATCTGAATTGCATCAGGCATCTCTACACGACAACAAGGGAAATCACGGGAGCTAGAATCGCTATGGCGACTGTTGATCTGATGCCACCCCAGTCAAAAGCAAGGAAAATTTTGCATAGCTTCATACTACTTATGTTATGTATGCGGTATTTAAGCGAAGAACTAAGGAATCCCGATCTCGATCTCGTTGATGTCCGTTCCGAGGATTTATACCATGCTTTCAAGGACACCGAGGACAACAACTTTTCAGTCAAGACAGCCAAGCAGACATGTAGTATTATCAATTAAATACGTTGCTTAACGTCGATCGACAGATTCTTCTCCACAATTTGCCTGTTCTATGGTGCTCGTCCCTGGATTTGATTGGAATTTTACCAAGGTCGTATGAAGATTCAATGTAAATCTTGCGGATCCTTATCTATCTCTTTTCTGGTTTTCGGCGGTCTGGGGTGATTCGGAGCCTCTCGTTAATCGTTTAGACCGTTTAAACCGGCATAGACGCTGTTTGTGGCTGGTGGTTAGAATACTCCCTTATTTCCAGAAGATTTCCTTTTTAGTATCGCCGATCGCCAATCAGAAGTCGAGCCTTATACAAAATCTCCTTATCGCGCTAAATCTGCCAGAACTCTTCAGCGGAATTGAGGCTGAGCGAAGCTGTGACCAGATGAGGGATAGAGTAGCTGTCTTGGCTGCTCGGAAAACAAAGCAATTTGAAGAGTATTTTCTGCTATTTCGCACTTATTGAAATTTGTGAGGTTGGAGGGCATTCTTGTTCTCGTCCATATCCGGGTATGGTATCCTAGATGCTGGTCGGACCCTTATCGAGGGCGTCAGCCTCAGCCTTACGTCGATAGACTTACTAATATCGATGTTGCACGGATCCATATATACATAGCATGGCAGGCAGCCCCCTGTTGTTTCTTATTTTGGAATTAACATTCGGCTAAACTGAAGATATAAGAAGATTTTTCGTGCGATCTGTTTTAATTCCCGCATTCTACTGTATATCTCATGCTTGCATCAGGACATAGTACAAATGGTGACGCTATTTTAGAGAAGTCGTTCTTGACGATGAAAGCCGATGACTGGAGCGACTTGTGGGTATGTACCTACCCAGGCTACCCTACAGCTCCATAGCTTCACAGCGGCCACGGAAAATCCGATCATAGTGTTTACTCGGCACGGTGGAGCTATGCTTAACAATTTAATTTATCGATGACATCGACGTCACTCCTCTTCGTATACTTTGTAAGCGCCTACTCTATAAAAAGACTGTCACTGTCGAGCATCTCGGAACCTCGCGCATCTAAGAGCAACAGCGACTCGACGAGCGCGCATGGTTTGGATACTGAACTCGAACATCAACACCATCCGCCATCATACCCTCCATCCTGCTGATAAGATCCTATGACCTTTACGGCCAGGCTATCTACTATCGTCCAGAGCGTTCATGCATCCTCGAACATCTCTTTGGTCTCCCTCTTCTCAGGGAACGCAAGGACTGTCAAAGTGGCTGGGTAGATAGGGGTCTAAATATCGACGAAAATCAACCAAAACCAAACATTCTTCTCCCAACAAAAAGGTTTTCGAGAAAAACCATCACCTTCCTGGTTGAATCCCGCCGAAACTGGCCCTGTCTACCCGCCCACTTTGGCAAGTAAATGCGGTACCTGGTTTCAGTACTGTGATAATCAACGTCTAGCGGCTAGATCTTCATAGGGGTGTTTTTGCTGGGAAGCATGGATCGGATCAGGGGGATCCACTGACGTCTATCATCCATGAGACCACAGTCGCTGTCAGTACTATCTTTGTGACATCCAACAAACTGAAAGAATGGGAAGAGCATCTGTATTGGCACCCCGAGATAGGCCTTACTTGGCTCAGTGAGCTACGTCTCAAGATGACGAGGAGAAATACTAGCACGAACCTAGGATTCCCGTATTCCATAAGCTCCACTACCTGGTAACCTTGGAACGTGTAGATGTAATTGTCGTTGCTGATACTTTGTTGAACACGATCCGAAAACCCAGGCATCCGGATTAGTAAACACACATTGTCAAACAAGACTAGGTGACGCCTCATGTTGGCAAGGAATCTGAGAAAAAGCGAGAACCGGGTATGCACTGACTTTTGATAAATAGAGCACTGCATTGATGTAGTTCGTTTCAGCCTCGTGTGCTCTGCAGACATGACGTTGATACCTCTTCGATAGCCAGAGGATCGAAGCTCTTACACACCGCCCATTTTAATCGCCTGCATACGTATCGCGATTACAATGCCTAGAAAAAATGGTCGAAGGAAGAAAGCAGAGCGCCATATTGTGATCTCACACTATCACACTCGCCCTTTCCCACTATGATCAAATGCTTCCGAAACCATGCGGTGGCCGCGGGGATTTGGTCCCAGAATGCCATTAGTATACGAATGTCCAACCCCAAGCACTCCATACACCGCGTCAAGACGATATATTTAAGCAGGAGGCTCTTATCATACTCAGATCTAAGCTGTCCAAAATATCCAAGTAGAAGACCCATATCATCTTTACCGCTGAAAATTAAGTTTCCAGGTTAGGCAGGAGGTCGCATAAATCTGCACGACGGAGATAATCAGCCAGTGAAGAAGAAATTCACCGGTTCGCCGTTTCCTGCAAGTTCAGTGGTTGTATTCTGCAAGGTACGTACAACCGAGTTGTCCACGCGGCTTTCGGTTGCTACCTCATTGCACGACAACGGTCCCAGCCATTATACCACCATCGGGCAGTTTTCCTTGCAAGAAATACATTTGGAGTCTACCTCGCAGCAAGCCCTGTCAAACTGTAGTTGCTGAGGTTTATCGTTGAGAGTGGCGAAAGGAACATATCAGGGATTATCGCCATGGTATAGCCGTCGGCCTTGTTTGTAGTGGATTTAAAGTTCTTAGCTAAATGACCATAGCTTTGTTGAACGAGTACTCGGCTAGGGTTGGGTTAGAACCACCTCCATTAGTAGGAGCAGGGAAATTCTATGGCCGATATCATCAAAATCCAATGCCGCGAGGTTCGAGTACATGCGGTTTGATCTTTAGGGGGACACGACTTTTGCACAGCCTCCTTGCCGACGAGTCTTCGCTGATTTGCCCACAGTGATTGTGCGATCTGCCTTGCATTTTTTCTTCTAGAGATACGAACGCTAGAAACCGGAATGGCTCCTCATGCCTCGTCTAAATATCTAATCATAAAGCATCGAAACTTGGTGAACTCTGATTGTACATACTCTCTTTACAGCAAGAGCCACTAATTCCACAAGTCTTTCCTCTTCAATCTGTACATCGTCGGCGTACCACTAGCGTGTCTCGATTTTGGCATCTGCGTGGGCACTGAAGTACTATGGTCTGGAGGATATTACATTTTAGGACGCGGATCACTCACCAGGTCCTACAACATACTAAAAACAACAGAATCTACGAGAATTGGAAGTCCCGAGGCCCTTTGTTGATGATCCGCGTCCTAACATGTAATACCCTCTAGACCATAGTATTTATGATTTGGCATGCCCGCTAAATTGCGAAAACCTTTGCGATTGACATTCTCAGGGAGGATCTCAGCCATGACTGAGCCTGAGCGGAGCCACATACCATGCGTCAAGCCCGCACCGTGAACTCCGATAAGCACATCGCTGTTGCGCACAATTTGGATCTGTTCCTGAAGAGATAGTGAAGCAAAATCGATGGTCTGGATGTGCTCGACTCGGTTGATAAACGTGACCACAATATCACCCTGCGATTCCGATATCGTCTTGATGGCAAAAACGCAATCACACGCGCAACAAAAGCGCGAAGAATGGGAGACTACTCTCAGGCCAAGATTTCCCAATCGCTCTGCCAAAGTGGAGAGCCGGCCCCGGCCAAAGGAATTATGACGTTGCAGATTTGGGTCGTGTTTGCAAGCAGCCAGTCTCTTGTTCCGAAGTACTTTGAGCCTTTGAGCCTTGCAAGTTCCTGAAGCCTTTGAGCACCAGTTCGTGAGGGAGGATCTCCACAACTGCATATCCTTGGTGTTGAACATCGCCAGAGCGAGACCAGCGCCGTGCACATCCGCCAGGATATCGGTATTCGAGGCTAAGGTGACTTAAAGGTGATTCCTGTAATCTTGTTACCCGGATCTGCTCTGGATGAGTGGTGTTACTCTCCTTTATTAGAAAGTACGTTTGAAACACCCTCTTCTGAATCGCTAACATCAAATTGACCCTCGCCTCAAGATTCACGTCTCGGATTGTACTACCCCACATCTTCAAAGCATACGAAGCGAATGAATCCTCAGATGTTGCCTCCTTCTCTTTACCATCCTCGGATACGAAGAGGCCTTTTGCCCAAGAGTGGCCGTGATACCAGTTAAAACACGTCCCCAGACTAGAGTCTTGAATTCATTGTACAGACCAGACTTTGGATCGATGTAAGAGATAGCAGCGTTGAGACCGGTATCGATCTGATCCCAGTACTGGTTTTGGAAAGCCATGTGCCCTGATACGAGGACGTACTCTGCGAAACTTGAAATCGCCCAGAGGTTGGATGGATCCGATTCATAAGATGTGATACCCAGTACGCCAGCTGCAACAAACCAATAGTATCCCATCGATTTCTCTTCAGCTCAAAATACAATACTAACCAAAATCCGAAGCTTCAACTAAGAGACTCCCAAGCGACGCTCCGCCTAAGGAAAGAACCCACTTACAGGATCTTGAAGACTGAGTTAAGCAAACATACTATCTTCACAACTAGCCTAGATTCCACTTGTTATTCACAACCAATGCCGGCCTCAACCCAACACTCAAACCCGCAGACCAAAGATATCTATCTCGTTTCGCCCCATTAGTCAAAATTGTATCTGTGGCCTCCAACCCGAGAATATATACTGTAACCAACCAGAACTGTTCAAAAGCTAGGTATGGTGAACGCACGTGCTCGCGGCAATAGTTCCGTAGACTGATGTCGGTAGAGGCGTACGAGAAGGAGGGTAAATGGCATATTGTTGCTGCGGAATGACAGCATAGGCTAAGAGAGGCAGGATAGAGAGTGCCAGCGATTTCATGTTGCTAACCATCGAAGCGGTCCACCAACCCAAGCAGAGTAGACGGGGAAAACTGTGAAGAAAGGATGATCGAGCCGCCAGCAGTAGTTATAATCGTGGTAGTCAACGATCAAAGCCAAAGCTCGATCTATTTAGCAGAATCATCCTAGTCGTCGAGCGACATTCGAAAATCATCCTGCGAGGCCGAAATTTACTTCCTAGTAGTCGCACCGGACTGGACTTTTGGGACAGCGCCCGGCCTGGTGTCAATATCTACCACATCCATTCTCTTAACTTCCTTTCTTTTTAGCTTGAATAGCATCTGTTTCTCCTCGCGTAGTCTTCTTGACTTAAAGCGGGGTAAATACAGGACGCAGTAACGACTCATTTCTAAGCATTCCCTCACCATCGAGCTTCTTCAACACCCCTTCCTCACGCCGGCTATAGGGACACAATAACTTGGATTATTCCCAATATTTCAAATTTCAGTTCACTGTATCTCGGAATGCGAGTGACAACATGATCCAAAATGACGATCAAGCTGAATTGGCGTCAAAACCCGTTCAGTCTGCAGCCAGACTAACACAAAGAAGCAATTCAATTATACCAAAGGGCCCTTATTAGCAAAAGACCAAGACCAAAACCATACCTAAGCAATAGGCTTCTTATAGTAAACAAAACATATCCCCATAACCTTCTCCCATAACCCATTGTCGCCCTTCATGCCCCCATACAAATCGAAATCATAAGCAGCATCAATCTTCCAGACTTGGCCTTTTTTGATCTGCTTAATCGGCATTTGGTCACTAGGGCAGATACTCATATCGCTGATCCGCTTTTCTGGTGGCATGAGAGCGGTGTGCGACTTGCGTTTCGAGACCTTCGCCGTGTGTTTCTCGTTCTTTGCGCGTACTTTTGGCGCGCTGAATCGAATCGCGGATGGGCCCATGGTCATTTGGTGTGGCATAGACATGTAGCCTGGCTTTGTACCGTAAGAAGCTTTGCTGGTGCAGGCGTTTACCCCGTCGACTGTGAGGACGGTGTTTACTCCTCCATCGTGGAGATGACCATAAGCACCAATGATTTCCGCCTCGACCGTTGAGGTCCAGCTATTGTCGAGCGTGAATTTAGCTGCTTGGAGTCAGTCAAGATTGCAAACAAAACTAGTACCTGCGCTCACTCTTCTTCTCAGGCGGATTTGCCTCGCTACTGCCGCAGTTCCGAATGTCATTCCAAGCCATGCTCACATCATTCTTGAGAGGATGCCCTGGAATATAGTCCCACACCATGGTGTAATAGACGATCTTGTCGTCCGCGTTCATGTTCGCAAGATCAATCAGGGTGCCCAGCTTGTCAGCACTTCTCAGCTTGTACCCAGAATCCTTGGACCCCATATCAGCGAAGATGACAGGGACTCGCTCATTGCCACTAGCGAATATACGCTCAGAAACGTGCGCTGTCGTATTAATTCCTACGTGAGGAACAGAAACCTCGAATTGGCTGCAGGTAGGGTCGGAACGTCCAGGTCCAATCAATACTGTAACTGAGTGATGAAGCATGAGCCCTGTATCAACGTTCGCGTCCTTTCCATCGGGATACTCCAGGCCTGCACGCATGCCTATGATTGTACAATCGCCCTCGCAAGGTCGCGGGAAATCAGTATCCGGCCAGTTTTCGAGCATACCATGCATGTCGCCATTGGAATTTGCCTTGCCCATACCCTTTACTCCTTTGACCTTATATGGGCCATACCGCATCTTGACGGCTTTGGCGCCTGGAACATTAACTTTCGATTGGACATCCTGTCTTCTTGGAACATTGGCCGCCTCTGGCGGATCCGCAACTTTGCCATAGCCCTTCGCAAGATTAAGGGTGTATTCGGACAAACCTCCAGCCTTTGTCTTCGTTGCGCCTAACGCTTTGGCAAAGGCCATCAATGGTTTTGCTAAATATTGTCAGTAGCAGCACATATTGCTTTGCAAGATTGCCAATCTCTTACTAGCACCTGCATCCCCAAAATATCGCCCCAAAGATTCTTGCCCACCAAGAGCAGCTTTAATAAGAGGTGTCATCTCCAACAATAGTGCTGGGGAGAGGTTGGAGAGAGAGATGCCTCCCAGCGCTTCTAATTGTCTCTTTTGCAACGCGAAATCGATCGAGTCGGTCGCTACGGAAGCTGCGCACGCCGCAGTAAAGAGCGAAAGCAGAAAACGTACCCTCATTGCTTGAAAAGAGTATGTGGCATGAATGTACACAACCGTAGGAGAGAAGCAAGTGTGCTACTTGAATGAAAACCCAAAACAGGAGGCAGTGTCGACAAATACCTAGGTTTGCACAATAACGACAGACTGAATGAGTAAGTGCATCATGATCTCCATACTTGCCGGCAGATGGGGACCATTTGGTTATCAGTTCTCACAATGTAATTAATGCGAGACACATTAGCGGAGGTGCCATTCTATATCGACAGTACTGCGATAAAGCCGGTCTTCGGCATCGTCGGTCTGGTTCCGATTGCAAAATCTAGTTGGCTGCATTGACATGTGCCCTACACATATTCTACCTCAAGAGCGACTTATTTTGCCCGCCTGGCCATCACCATCGCGTCTTGCGACGTGCTCCTGGATGCTAATATGAAAGCCGCGGTATATATGAACGCATGTGAACAGCTGCGGGCGTACGTTGCTGCGAGCGACTGAGTCTGTTGCGATCGGGTGCTAGACTCGGTTGTGATGTGATGGATACATATTTGCGTCAAGGTGTCCTGGAGCGCCGTCGCACCCCTACTGGTGGTCACTCAATGTAACAGCGGCTCTTGCAGACATGGTTGTTTGTGGGAAGGCTCGAAGGAGGGCTACGATAGAAGAATCCAAGGTCTACCCAAGGTTGCATCTTTAGGACAGGTGAGAACCGGTTATCACGAATGTTAGTCAACAGTAACAAAAAGCAGTTTATCATACTGCCAACGAACCCGAATTGTCGTCCGCTCCTGCGATAACCAGCTAATCAATGATGTAGCATCCCTCAGTTGTCGTTCCTTACTCTCCATAGTTCACAATGTATCATATTTAGCAAAGCTTCACAGCTAAATCACAGCCTCAACTCTTATACCTCGAAATTCTTTCTCTGTCATTTCCCCCAACCTCATCATCTTCTCACATCTACTACAAAAGTTTTCTAGTGAAATACTACTCTCATTTCCCATTCTATCCGACTCCGCCATCGAAACCTACCAAAACGGACTCACAACGCACAAGGAGTTTGCAAAGGGGTTTATAAAGGACGCCAGGCCCTCTCTAATATGTCTGCATACACTCCTCGAGCAGAATTTCAACGCCGATGATGTCTTGTTCAGGATTTTTCCGAGGGTGGATGTACCATATATGCGAGTTGTGTCTCTGTTTTCGAGCTGGGAGTGGAAGAGGACTTTGAGAGAGATGATGGCGGAAGGCGAGGAGAAGGATAAGTGTGTTTCTAGGATTAGGGCGAAATTAGAAGAATTGGAGAGGGAGGAGACGTGATCTTACGAGGGAGGGGGAAAGGTGGCGATAGATAATAAGAATCAGGTATTCTAAGATACTTGCAATTTGGGAAGGGTTTGTTGCCGTGGATGCAATTCTTGAAGGGGTGGGTAGCGCTAATGCCGGGATATTTGAAAGCAATAATCATATTGGTGAAGCGATCATTTACCTGATTTGTTCAATTTCCAAGAGACTGAATTGCCAGGCAACCTAACACGACTTTGATAACCCACTGCCCCAATCCCTTTGCTGTTCCCTTTGCCATGCCCCTTACCATTGATGTCGCTTTGGTAAGCCATGACTCACTCGGTGTCTCAGGCACGACTTTCTTCTCTTCCTCCACCCACTTTTCGCACGGCGTTTCTTCGACCTTCATCCGCATCACTTTCATCGTCCCCGCCCTCGCCAGCTCCGCAAGCGCCTTAGATATCATAACCACAGAACCAGGCTCAGGCACTCCGGCCCCATTGTAAGGAACCATCGCCGCAGCGCCTGCGAATAGTGCCAGTGGTTTCTTGAACTCTTCCTCAATCTTGTAGTGTGCGAAGAAGATCTCCGATTGCTCAAGAGGAATGTTGAGGAGGATGCTGAGCTTCAACAGTGGCTGTGCTTGTTTCCGAAATCGAATTTGCCACTCTTTTTCTTCCGTATTATTGCTCGCGGGGGGCGGCCAGAGAGTCCAACCTTCGACAAGGACGGGCATATCTGTTACCTCATCTTTGGCGTTTCTGTGGTATAAGCTTTTTATCTTTTGCTTGTCAAAGTCGCCTTCTATTTTCTCGGGATTTTCATATAGCTTCTTTCGTGCCTCGCTTTGTTTTCGTGTGAGACTTGGACGATCTGGCCTTGTAGGGTCGGGCCTTCGACGGGCTGGGGGGTCCTTTTGCTTTTCCAATTCAGGTTTCAGCTGTTTGGCTTGAAACTCTGGATCTGGCCGAAAGTTCTTGTATTGCATTATGGTATCTCGAATGTCCAAGTCTCGACAGACTCTGCGCAGGTAGATCTCTCGTTCTCTTACTGATTTGTGATCGGAAAGATTCTCCTTTATTTCGGAGATAACCCCAATTGTTGAAGTCATGTCGCCTGTGGTGGTCATATTGCTGATAGAGACTTTGTTGCAAGTGTTGGAGAATGGCGTGGTACTGACGAGCATGGTAATATAGGAGGTTTAAATGTAGCACTTCGGGCTCTGGAATTATAAATGTTCCAGCATGCACACGTGGAAACCATTTTTGTGTGTAATCAAGGCCGCGATAGACTGAGTGTGACCTTACAGCAGGGCGTGAGTAACCTTTTACGTTGGTAACGATGCGATACGGCACAGCATGCCGCCTAAAGCTATGGCATAATGGTCTTATAATAGACACTATGGATACAACAGCCAGCATAGAACATTTGCATACCGGAGAAGTTAAGAAATTAAGAAAAGAATTTCTCCGCCTTTTTCACACACAGAACATTGCCGTTGCACCGGCGACATGTAAATAGCGCCCGTTCTGAAATATTACGCTATCATGAAGCGGTCTTTGAACTACCGCAGAATATTTACAGGTCGCCGGTGTAAAAGCGATACCATGTGGGCTTTTCTTATTCAAGGTACTGTAAATACTATCTAAGAGGCAATTGATTTAGCAATATTTCTGTCAAATTTTCAACTCCGTATTAAGTTCGAGCGGAAGCCTTTGACTTGCCAGACACGTATCGAGACTGCAAGTCATGATGGTAGATAGCAGGACTCTAAAGACTGCACTGAGATTTGCTGAGATAGCTTTGAGCATGAAAATATGAGACCGGGGAGGCCTTGAATCGGTAGTGCTTTGCAGACTCGAGGGCAGTTTCGATAGAGCATTGCAGAGTGTTGGAAATGAATATCTCGATAACATTGATGTTGGTGTTGTTGTTTCGATCAGGCTCCAGAATTGGTGGTCTTGACACTCCGCTAGCGCCTCTCGGAGATTCGGCGATTAAAAAAGTTGCATCTTGAATTGAAACTCCTTGCGCCAGAACGGATAACTCACACTGCAGCGCATATAATCTCTGTCCACTCAAGATGGCCCCGAGGTTCGTGCCTCGCGAACGAAAACACCGAAAAATTGCCCGCCAACAAGACGCAAAACACAGTTCTGCTCAAGACGCTACCGAATCAAATGAACGCGAAATCCTACCCAAGTCACAAAATGAGATCGAAGCAAGGAAGCGCTCCATGCGCGAGGAAATTCGGGCGGCACAACCTAAGATGAGCTCCAAGAAACAGAAGAGGCTGGAAAAGTACATTGACACAAAGTTACGGAAGGATGATACGCTGGCATTGATTAAGAGATTGGAAAAACGACAGGAAACTGTCGATACTAGTCTATTTCAGAGCACGAAGAAATTAGGTCAAAGGAAAGAGACGAAGAAAGAAGCGCTTCGGAGGGCACTGGAGCTCAAGAGGCGAGGGCTTGGGGGAGAAGAGGAGGACGAGCTCTTGTTTGAAAGGCCGAGCAAGAAAGCGAGAGCGACCAAATGGGGAGAGAGTGAGGAGAGCGAAGAAGATGAGGAAGAGACAGTCCAGAATGCTCTCGTACAGCCAGCAGCTGTGCCTGCGACCACCGTTGGTGCTGGGTTGAAGACGCCCTTGCAATTGGGGGACGATGGGAAGCCAATCATCAAGAGCAGGAAGCGTAGGAAAGTGGAAATCAAATTCGACTTACAACCAACTGTTGCGGAAGAATGGACAGGTATTGATGATTCTCAGTCCGAAGCGTCTTCCAATGCTGAGGAGGGAGAGGAGGATAAGGAGATTGATCATCCATCTAGCTCGGATGCAGAATCAGAAGACTCCGAACATGATGCAGAAGACAGCGAAGAGGCTGGCGATTCCGATTCCGAAGTCGAAGACGAAGAGGCTTCCGATTCAAGTCATTCAGACACCTCACAAGCGCAGAAGCAGAAAACCCGGACATCCGCATTCAAGGTGTGGGCGGAACAAGCAAGGGACGACGCCATTGGATTTAATCCGTCTACTGTGATAGGTACCATTCCACTACAACCACACGTAACCGAGGAATTCAGAAAATCCTTTGTACCCAGGCCTATAGATCAAGAGCCTTTGCCAGAAGGCTTCATAGCCGAGTCCACGATCGATAGGAAAGTGCATTCCGTTCCAGTTAATCGTTCTGAAGACATCCAGATTGCGCGGTCACAACTGCCAATTTTTGCCGAGGAACAAAGATTGATGGAGGCCATATTCAACAACGATGTGGTGGTGCTGTCTGGAAGTACGGGCTCAGGTAAGACCACCCAGATCCCTCAATTTTTGTATGAGGGAGGGTTCTCGGATCCACATAGTCCAACCCCAGGCATGATTGGCATTACACAACCGAGGCGTGTGGCAGCAATGAGTTCAGCCAAGCGTGTCGCTCATGAAATGGGAAAAGACGGCAACAAGGTTTCGTATCAAATTCGATTCGATAGTACTGTAGGAAAGCAAACAAGGTAGTTGGCCTTCCTTCTTCTTCGAGCTTTCCAAACTGATACCTCTTCCTTCTAGGATTAAGTTCATGACTGATGGTGTGCTTCTACGGGAGATGTCTGAAGACTTCTCCTTGAGAAAGTACTCTGCCATTGTGATCGACGAAGCCCACGAACGTACAGTTAATACCGATATTCTGATAAGTCTCATGAGCCGTTGTATCAAGGCCCGAAGGCAATTAGCGAAAGAAAAGCCTGAATTGTATTCTTCCTTGAAACTAGTCATAATGTCCGCCACCCTACGAGTCTCGGATTTCCGAGAGAATAGCAGACTATTTTCTACACCTCCTCCACTCCTTGATGTAGCAGGTCGTCAGTTTGCCGTCACCACACATTGGTCTCGAAAGACATCTCAGGACTGGGTGGAAGAAGCTTTTAAGAAACTCATTCGTGGGCACCGAAAGCTTCCTGCAGGTGGTTTCTTAGTCTTTTTGACAGGAGCTCAAGAGATTCGCACGTTAGCAAAACGCTTAAGGGACACTTTTCGATCGACTGATTCGGGGATCAACGTCGAAGCAGAAAACGTGGACGCTTGGAACACTGAAGATCAAGCCGCAAGCTTTGAGTATGATGAGTCAGAAGACGGCAGCAGATCTGAAGACCCTGATGCCGAATTTCAAATTGGAGAAGAAGCCGAGGAGGAGACTCAGGCAGTTCACGTTCTTCCCCTTTACTCACAAATGCCTTCGCGAGAACAGCAAATGGTGTTCAAACCGCCTCCGGACGGTTCTCGCCTTATTATTCTGGCCACCAACGTCGCAGGTAAGATAATAGCCGGGTACGATACTACTTTATATCGAGTACGTCTCTGATTGACAATGCAGAAACATCCCTCACCATCCCTGGTATACGATACGTGTTCGATTCAGGTAGGCACAAGGAGCGTACGTTCACTGGATCGGGAGTAGAAAGTTATCGCACGGCATTCATTTCGAAGGCAAGCGCGAACCAGAGAGCTGGAAGAGCTGCAAGAGTGGGACCTGGACACTGCTATAGGTATGTTCTGACTTCATAACTTTGTCTCAACTACTAACGTCTGTAAGGCTCTATAGTAGTGCCATCTATGAGTCATTTGCCGACTTCGCTGAGCCCGAAATCTATCGGACTCCAATTGAATCTATCGTGCTTCAATTGAAGACGATGAACATTTCAAGAATCGATCATTTCCCGTTTCCAACTGCGCCAGAGAGGTCATCCTTACTAAAGGCAGAGAGTCTCTTGAGGCACCTAGGAGCAATCGATATCCATGGCCGCGTCACTAAGCTTGGAATCGAATTGCAGCAATATCCGCTGTCTCCTCGATTCGCCGCTATGGTTCGATTAGGTTTGGTCTACGGATGCTCCCATCATACGCTGGCCATGGTAGCTGCATTGGACGTGTCTGAATTGCTGATCAGCGATAATCAACTCGATCTAAAAACCCCAGTCCGTGATGAAGACACTGCGTGGACGGCAGCAGAGAGCCAGGCCGAGACGCTGCGGCAAAGCCGAAGACAAGCCTACAATGCAGCACAAGCGGCACTATCGAGACTTGATTTCAATACCAGCAAAGTCACTGCACAGGCTGATTGTATCAAATTGTTCGCCGCAATCTACGAGTTCTCAAACAGCAGCGATCAGGAGCAGTGCTGTCAAGATAATTTCCTCCGAGCAAAGGGCTTACAAGAAGCTATGCAGCTTCGTGAGCAACTGACCCATATCGTTCGTACACTAAATCCAGCCTCGGCTCCAGGGCCATATCAAGCCGAACTCACCAAACCAACCGATAAACAAATCAGGTTTCTGAAGCAGATCGTGGCTGCTGGTTTTATTGACCAGGTAGCTATTCGTGCTGACTGCCTCCCTGTTCCCCCCGAGGTGGAGCGCAAGCCAAAAAGGGCTATCGACGTCAGATACAAAACCCTCCTCTCCTCCACCGACTTGGGAAAAACCAGAGATCCAGGCGACCTTTCAAGCGAATCCGACGTCTTCGTCTACATCCACCCTGGAAGCATCTTAGCACGCGTCCCCGCAAGTCAAGTGCCGCGTTACATCGTATATCAACTGCCTACAGAAGTCACAACCGTCAGCCCCGGGCAAGAAAGCGAGGGTGCGACTCCATCCCCTGACACCCGTCACGGCCGAGCAGTTGTCTGTATTAGCGAGGGGAACAAGTTTGTTGCAGGTTGGAAAACCACTGGGTAAGATTGGCGTGTTACCCAGTATTGGTGGACAGGATAGGAGAGAGTGTCTTGTTCAACTGAACTTATCTGGCGAGGGAGGCATGATGGGATGGCCGCTTGTTACGAAGAAAGTTGTTCAGAAGAGGGTACCGAATGAGGGTTGGGTGGTCGAAAAGTGGATTGATCAAAAAGATTAGATGGAGGCGATTTCTTGTGACTGGAGATAGTTGCTCTCGTTCGTGATGTTGAAGTCATTCAGAATACCAAATCTCTCACGGCTTGACCGCGACATAATTCGGTGAAAGATATGCAATGGAGTCTAGAGAAAGATGTTCAATGGTTCACCGCGAATTTGTGCACGAAATCATGTAAAACACCTTTCAATTATTTCCATCCGCCTCTTCTACCCTTCCCTCTACTAATTCGAGGGATCCTTCAAACTCTCTGGCGGTCTCGTGATCTTAGTCAAATGATCTCCATTCAGCGTCTTCATAATCTTCCCCAATCCCTCATGACTATAATCTTTCTCATTCCACATATCTTTGTGATATTTCACCCTTTCGACATCTCCCTCCTTCACGAGTGCTAGACTGATGAGGGAATTTACTGCTTTGGCAGGCAGAGCATGTGGACGATATTCTTGCCTCAATTTGAAGATGATTTCAGAGTCCGTTGACGAGACGATTTCTGTGGCCAATGTTTTCGATGAAGCCATTATTTTTGGGATTCCTAAGATCAACAGTCAATTTCCTGTTGTCTACTAACGCCCCGACACGGAATCGTCAAAAAAGAAAGAGTCGAAGGAGAAGATCCAAAACTCACCAAACCACTGCCCAGCTATCCTATATCTATCCTCACAATAACTCCACGGGTCGTCATAGATCGCCTTTTCCGTGTAAACCAGCATATCCTCTTCACTCGCACTGCCAGAATACAATCTCGTGATCTTGTTCAAGATTTGTTGTCGTTCTTTCGATACTGGAATACCGGGCGGGTGGGGTTCATAGTCAACGCCTGATGATGCATTTTTGGAGGGATCGGGGTTTTGCGTCAATGCAACTGGGTCGGGTTTTGGTTCGTGGTTTTTGGGATCGTCATGGGCTTTTGGGTCGGCCATTTTCTTTGTAAGTTCTTGGGAGATATTCATTGAGCTGGTGGTTCGAGGAGGGTTGGAAAGATGGTATATAGCTTTCAGCCTTGGGATGAGAGGGTCATGATGACCGCATCGATTTGTGTATGCTTTTGCAGTCTGACAGGAGTCATGATTGGACATTCTAGATACTTAGGACTCAAACTTGGACTTCTTCGGGATCTAGATGATCAATTCTATAGCGATATAATCACTATTGCTTGACGAGGCTGATTGAAATGATGATGACTAAAAATCCCTGTTTGGCCTCATGCATAAAGTTATCCAAAACATCTAATGCACAACATCGTGAAGCCATTTCAAGTCTACACACTCTCCTTGGAATTTCTGCTCGCACCAAATCTCTTCCACTCGGATTTCAGCCAATATGGATACACCAGCAGTCCAGTCCTCGCCTTTCCCAGCGCGTACGAAAACGACGATATGCACAATAGCATCCCACCCCACGACTATAACCTCTCACTCCTTCGCCGATAAAATCATGATTACCATAAGTCAGGATGGGAGACTGGGCCATTGGGTACGTCCTTGTTCCCACCGGAAAGACACTCTCGCACTGCGGAAGGTTGTGAAGCTATAAATCGCTGAGACAGATTTTGAATGAGAACAGTCCAAAGTTAATAACGCCATAGATACATGTCCCCCTAATCCCAACACCTTCATCCTCGACAAACGGCCCAGAACCCACAATTTCAAATGACCTTGACTCTGATCTCCCACCGTCAACTCTCCTTCCAGATTCGCATCATACCGGTATGCTGCTTCTCGTAACATAGTCCCTAAACTCTACCTCCCACCTTTCTCAAGTCGCACCCCAAAGTCATACTGACCATTTCACAGCTACAACAATATTAGGTGGCACAGGCACACCCACCCTCGATACCCTCGGCCAACTCCTCGCAACACAACTCGCTTCCCTCCTCTGCTCGCGGAACCCTGAAGAAGGACGGATGCTAGTATTAGGTTTGGGATTGAGGAAAGAGTTAGGTGAGAGTGGGAAGGTGGGGCGGGAAGAGTTTGCAGAGATGGTTGGGGGTGTGTTGGATGTGCTATGAGGTTGGGACAGAAGACAAAGAAAATGAGCACGAGGGCATAAAGACATGCGCACCGGGAAGATCCAAAGGGACGCGTTTTTATACGAGGAACAAAGAAGAAGGTATCAAGTTTATTCGGCATCGTCATGGTAGCGCGAGGGACACCGTCGACGAGAATAGGCGGCATCATACCCACACTAAGGGCCAAAGGCCGGCATGACCAAAAGATGCAGAGCAAAGCCAGGTCAAAGGGAAGAGCTGACGCAAGCCGTTGAGCTCATGGAGCTATCTTGCAAGCATATAGGGAGAATAAAGGAACTCGTATCTAAGTAAGACTAAATTGCAGCTACTTCGTACTAGTATCCAATCCCCACATCAACACCAGTAAATCAAATTCACTCCTTGAAGCATTCAACCTCGCCAACAACCAATCCTCACAATTCATCTCTATCAAGCAGTCAAAATCATCAAGATAACTACGCATTCCACAATCAAACCCATCATAATCCAGTCAACGGTATCCTTCAAAAGATATCGTCGCGAAACTCCCACAACGTTAACCATACCATCTCTCCCCCATAACATAAGACATAGCTTCTTCCATACCCCTTCACCACCAGCACTTCAATCACACATCTCACCTCACCTCCCACAAAAACATGCCTCCCGCGTTCGAATCCAGATCTCGAGGAAAAACCAAATAGCATCCATCAGAATTTCAAAATTGGAAAATAACTCTAGGTAAGAAAGCAACGGAAACCACCTGATATAAACTCCCCGCGTCCTCAACAAACAAGACTATCATACCAAATACGCAGCTCCATCGTTTTTCACAAATCGCATTGTAGCAACATATGGAATCATCGGGGCGGGGAGGGGGCCTATGCGGAGTTTGAAATTTTAGTCAACCTTGTCAACCGTCAAAAAGGTCGAGAGGGAGTGGGTGGACAGGTGTCAGATGCTGTGACACGCTGTCGGTGCGTAGGACGGCACTCAAACGTCAGCTGAGATCCTGTCGGTCAATGCCACGAGAAATGGTAGCTGGTGGCCGTTGAATTGTCAGCCGAGTCACAAAATAAAGAAAGTGATTCGAGGGAAGCACAAATATAAGTAAAGGAAATGAAAACAGTCCGCAAACATCTAAAAAAGTCTACTACCAATCTAGCTAGGAAGACAGCAGGAGGTAGGACGTGGATAAAGGTGACTCTGGGGTGGAAGTATATCTAGGTTACAACCTCTGCAAACCTATTATAACTTTGAATTTCGCTTCTAAAAGAAAACACCACGCAGCAGATGACAATCCGCTATCGCATTCAATAGTTTAGACCTCCCAGCCAGCAACAAAAAACCGTGTGCACTTTTTGACTTTCCCAATAATGTGAATTTGTTTCGAAACTGCGTGTGATCGTGCTTGCACCGGTCGCAAACAGTTCTTCCGGTGCACCGAGTCCTTGGCTTGTCGTCGTTGTAATCGTAAAGAGAGTCGCTGGCATGGGTATTAGATGGGGCCGAAAAGTCGTCATTCATTGTAAGCACACACCTTAGAAGCACTTGCGGTGAACGATGGAAGGACCGCTCTCGTCGTACTCTTGCTTGGAGATCCACATCTGCTGGAAGGTGGAGAGGGAAGCCAAAATGGAACCACCAATCCAGACGGAGTATTTGCGCTCTGGTGGAGCAATGATCTTGACCTTCATGGAGGATGGGGCGAGGGCAGTGATTTCCTTCTGCATACGGTCGGAGATACCTGGGTACATGGTGGTACCACCAGACTGTGGATTTTATTAGTAGATCATTCTGTATCGCTAGAAATGCGCGAACTTACCATGACGATGTTACCGTAGAGATCTTTTCGGACATCGACATCACACTTCATGATGGAGTTGAAGGTGGTGACGTGGATTCCACCGCTCTCAAGACCCAACACGGATGGCTGGAAGAGAGCCTCTGGTGCTCGGAAACGCTCGTTGCCAATGGTAATAACCTGTCCATCGGGAAGCTCGTAGGACTTCTCCAAGCTGGAGCTCTGGCTGGCAGTCTGGATCTCCTGCTCGAAGTCAAGAGCGACGTAGCAAAGCTTTTCCTTGATGTCACGGACGATTTCGCGCTCGGCAGTGGTGGAGAAGGTGTAACCGCGCTCAGCAAGAATCTTCATTAGGTAGTCGGTCAAATCACGACCAGCCATGTCGACACGGGAGATGGCGTGGGGAAGCGCGAACCCTTCGTAAATTGGGACAACGTGGGTAACACCGTCACCGGAGTCGAGCACGATACCAGTGGTACGTCCGGAGGCATACAGCGACAAGACAGCCTGGATGGAGACGTAGAAAGCAGGTGCGTTGAAAGTCTCAAAGACAATTTGCGTCATCTTCTCACGGTTGGACTTTGGGTTGATTGGGGCCTCGGTGAGCAAGACTGGGTGCTCCTCTGGGGCGACACGCAGCTCGTTGTAGAAGGTGTGGTGCCAAATCTTCTCCATGTCATCCCAGTTGGTGACAACACCGTGCTCAATTGGGTATCTCAGGGTGAGAATACCACGCTTTGACTGTGCCTCATCACCAACATAGGAGTCCTTCTGACCCATACCAATCATGATACTGTTCCAATTATTAGAAGGTGGCTAGGCGGTGTAGGTGAGAATAGGGGGAATTACCCATGGTGGCGAGGTCTACCGACGATGGATGCTAGAAATTGTTAGCATGCTGAAAGCATTGATGAGGTGTAGCAAGATGAGTCCTGATGAAGCTATCTTTGGCTACGTGGAAGAGGCAACTTACGGAAGACAGCGCGAGGAGCATCATCACCGGCGAAACCGGCTTTGCACATACCAGAACTGTTTTCAAGTCAGCTCATGGTTCATTGATATCCCTCGTCTGTGATGCGAGTTCCGAGCGTTGCATGATGGGCATGAGGCTGGCAGCACAGTACACTTTTGTGTCGTGGCCAGGGGAATGGATATTGGAACTCCTTACCCATTGTCGATGACGAGGGCTGCTACTTCTTCTACAGCACGCAAGACGGATTAGCTGGTGTCTTCAATGCCATGTATAGGTCGAGCCCATTGGAGCGCGATGCGCCGGTGATGGCTTGGTGAGGTGTCGTTTGGGCTCAGCTTACCTTCCATGGCTGCGGTGATTAGGGTGCGGGGAGAGTGTACGTGTCGGGTGAGGGCGACTCTATGGTGTATATGAAGGTGATGGAAACTGGAGCAGCTCTAGCTGGTCTCAGTGAACAATGTTTGATGTTGTTGTTGGTTGACGGAGAGGGTCGGGTTGTGGAAAGATGGATGAAGTCTTGGGGATTCTGAGTTGGAGTTGAGTGCGAGCCAATTTTACGCTAACAACTCGAACACGTCGAACTGGTGGTGGGGATTTCAAAAAGAGAGAGGTTGGCAAGAACAAATAGGCATACAATTCACTCGGGACGAAAAGATGGACCGAAGATGTAAAAGTCGGTTCAATTCTGCAGCCTGCTACCATATCCACGACTCTTCTTTGCCTTGTTGTTCCCTCCCTTCAGTGTGCACGCGCGGCCTGGCACCAAATACCGCCACCGATGCTGGCACAACGATGAGAAAGTGATATACAGCTGCTAGGCACCTGAATAATCCTCTTGGCATGACTTTCCTTCTTCTTCTTCCTCTCTCCTGACGACGATCCTCCACAAGTCCCAGCCATCGTACACCGCAACGAGCTTTGTGTTGAGAGCATTGAGGGGCACTTTGTATGGCCTGAGCTCCTGAGCTCCAAGGCACGCACCGAGCAGGACTCGGCCGCCCTGGCCCCTCTGGTATATCTCCTAATCGCCGTCGTACAGGCAGGAACCATGGTTCTTTTGAGTGACTCTGTGAAACCTCACCTCTCTCTATAGAATGCCAAGGCTGAGCATGTCCTACAGTTGGAAGCCATTGGAAGTCTCGTGAACTTTCGCTGATGTTCCCTCGTCATCAGCGGCAGGCATGTGCAATTATACCTTGGAACTACAATATGGACTGAAAAACATAACCGAGATATTACTTTGCAAACAATTCGCGACTACAAATATTAGTCTTCTCTTCCATAAACCTCATACGTCCCGAGCTCTCATAGAATATTCGATCCATTCTCAGCCATTCAGAGTCATCACAAAATCTACTTCGCTGCACGGCCAGGCGCACAACTCCCAGAACAGCCACCACCATGGATCCCTCTCTCAACGAGCTCCTCAAATGGAGTATACAAAACTCCACAGCCTCGACAGCCGCGCCAGAAGACCCAAACGCATCAGCAGCAGACCCAAGATCAACAGACACGCAACCTTTCAATTCACGCGCCCTCGACCCAGCACTCCTGCAACACCTTCTAGGAGGTCCCTCAGACGCAGATCGTATGAAAGATGCCATGTCCGCGATCCAGAACCCGGAAGTAGATCTGGAAAACAAGTTGATAGCATTCGACAATTTCGAGCAATTAGTCGAGGGAATAGACAATGCAAACAATCTCGAAACCTTGAAGCTATGGGTACCACTGGTGGAACAGCTGGACAGTGCAGAGGCTGAGATCCGAAAGTATGCTGCGTGGTGTATTGGAACATCAGTACAGAATAATGTCAAGGCACAAGAGACGGTATGTCACCTATATCCCCCATCAAGAAAAGATACTAACATAAACCCAGCTAAATTCCCTCGGCGCAATACCCACGCTCATCAAACTCGCTACTTCAGATTCCTCACAGCAAACAAGGAAGAAGTCCATCCTCGCCCTCTCCTCAGCGATACGGAATTACCAGCCAAACCTCGATGTGGCATTGAAATACCTACCAGGCGAGCATCAAGTAGAGGGAGCTGTGGACGCAACAGATATGGAGGCTGTTGACCCTATCATCTCGAAATTAAGAGAAGCGAGTGCGAAAATGGGCAATGGAGATACGAACGGAGCCAGCTGTGCGGTAGACGGCGTATGTACCTGAGCAGCCTCAGAGGATGGGACCCAGGGTAAGAAGGCGTTTAGGACGATGCATCACGATTATGACTGAGATAGAGAGACATCTGAAGAGTGTGCAATGATACAAGCATACTCCTTTCGAAAAAAAGAAGGACCAATCAGCTTCTCATCAATCGTGCCAGGATCTTCAGTCATCAACAACTCACTCGAGTCAGGATAGTTCACACAGGAAGATCAGTCTTGTCATTGCTGCTACCCATACCTGCAAACGATGGCTCCCCTCGTACTTTGAATCCACGAATCCAACTATGTCACAGCAGTCTCTCAATCTCAGATCACCATCAATAAATTCCCAGAAACCGTGAAAACAAACTGACCCGTCAGAAACTGAACACCATTCTTGATGTGAATATCATACGCAACTTCTAATCACGCTGCCAAAACAACATCAAGTATATATAACTGCCAGTGAGACCCCTTACCTCCCAAAAGATAAACTTGGAGGATAGATACACGAGAATTAATCACAACCACAATCCCAAAGATCAAAAGGTCAAAGAAGCCCGCCTATACGTCCCAACCCAACATCTAGAGTTCTGAACCTACATTCTATCCATACAACAGGAAAGGAAAGTCAAAGACATGATTGAAAAATAAAATTATAGATCACAGTCCGCCGCTTCCTGCCCTCTCATACAAATCTCCACTCCATCGAAAATAGAAAGGTTAATATCAATACTTCCGTAATGTGCTCAAAATTTCCAAATCTCAATGTCACAGATTATGCAGGGCGTCAATATATTCAGTGCAATGGCATCATTGGAGCGACCTACGAGTGAGTAAGTAGGTGTAGAGGACGTGTAGTGAACAAATACATCATTGGACTTTGTGATATATATCACGGGCACGGACAGAGAGCATTGCAAATATTAGCACACCATCATAAACTATGAAATTACAATTAGAAGAAATCGAGTCCAAACTATCCCCAAACATCAAATTTTCACTGCACAAAGGGGGACAAGGCTGTGATATGGGCGCGTGCGGTGCCAGACAAGGTATTTCCATGCCCTAGTAGAGAAAATCGATGGAGAGAGATAGTCATGTGCAGTATACAACCATGAAAACCAACCAACATCCATCCATCCATCCATCCATATGCTTTGCTCGCTCGCTCACTCAAAAGGTCGAAGAGAAAGAGAAAGAAGGGAAACGCACCCGCTAGCTAAGAGAAGAGAGCCCAAACACAAACAAACGCTAAACAGACCCCTAGACAAAAGAAGAGATCATGACAATGAGAGTCAAAAGTCAAGAAATGACCAATCTTCCACGACAGCCAGAATCATCAACAAGGCAACCGACGAATCAGTTGTTTGTCAAATCATCGATAGCCTACCAAATAAAAAAGTTAGAACTCCGCCTCCGCCCTCGCCTGCTTCGCAGCCAGAACCTCACTCACCTTGCCAAAATCATAATCGTACTTCTCCAATGTCCTCACAACAGTGGACCTTGAATAGCCCATCGACACCAATCTCTGCACGCTAGGATCGTCATGCACAGAACTCTCTGTAATGGTCCTACCAAGGCTGGGCTTGGGAGCCTCCAGAGCCTCTGGTGGAGCAAATCTGCCACTGCCGCTCATTCTTGGTGGCTCAGATGGTCCGAAGACTGGAGGCGTGGGAGCTTCGGGAATACCTGCTCCGAATGGTGCGTTCTCTTCGAAGCCCTTTCCAAGACTAGATGCCGCGTTGGGAGGTTCGCTGCTGATACTCTTCATCATTGCATCCCAATCATCTTGTGGAGCCTTCTTTGAGCTTGCCGATGCTTGCAGGGAGTTGAAGTTGGTTTCGAAATCACCAAACGAGTCATCGCCGAAGCCAGATTTGCCAACTGTCGGTGTGCGCTCAGAAGCCATGGTGCCAGATTTGGACATTGCTGGAGAGTCAAAAGCTGGGTTGAACTCTTCAAAGCCTTCGTGATGCTGGGAGGTGAACATGTAGTCATCATCGCCTTGATCGTCATCATCTTCCTTGGCCTCAGCAAGGTCATCGAAATCAGCACCAAAGTCATCATTGAAGGATGGTTTCTGGGAGTGATTGCCAGAAGAAGAGCCTTTGTCTGTACCGCTAGCACTTGGGTGCGAAGGCGCGCTGTGGTAAGCGTCAGAAGGCACGGTAGACGAAGCCGGTGTAGTTGACATTGGTGGAGGGGAGACTGAGAATGTGCTTGTTGGTGCAGCCGAGCCAGATTTACTGGTCGACGATCCACCAAAGAGTGCATGTCCTTGACCACCTGAAGCTGGAGTCACGAATGTGGCTGGTGGAGCCTGGGCTGGCGCTTGAGAAGGCGAGGCGATTGGATTGTCACGAGTGGGCAACAAGCCGCCAAACTCAGCAGGGAATCCACGCGGCTCAGAGGGCGAAGTCGAAGTGTTGTATGAAGGAGGCGACTGGTGAGCTTCTGGCCGAGGTGGCTCAGCTGCTGGCTGTGATGAGAAGAAACTGGCTGATGACGGCTCTTTACCGCTTATTGCAGGCCGGCTGCGGTCTTCGAAATCGTTCTGGCTTATCTTGCGCTGGTGAGCAGGGGATGCTTGCGTGAAGTCATCATCGAAACCCGCCTCGCTTTCCGAGTCACTTTCCGACTCTTTGACAGCGATCGGAGGGAATTCGGAATGGAACTTGTTCATAGCTGGATCACCAAGAGAACCATTAGTCGACGAACCGGTCATTTGTCGTGCTGCAGGTTGATTACTGGCGCCTACACTTGCGAAGGCAGAGTCGAAGTCGCTCTTGGTTGTGGCCGTTCGACTTGGTTGGCTGTAAAGACTATCATTATCGGTTTCTTTGGCCAAAGGAGTTGGATCTGGGAAAGCTCCTGGGATGTCTCGGCCAAAGGACTTGAAGAAGTCAGGCTTGCTCTCTTGCTGCGGTCCTCGTGATTGTTGACTAGTGATGCTTGCGACAGGAGATGCATTGGCATTTCGATCAAAAAGCGAAGCTCCTGTGCTCTGGTTGGTGTCAGTTCTCATTGGCTCAGGTCTGTCGAAGGCAGAGGGCGAGGACGATGTGGCATTGGTTGGTGTCTCGTTGCCGGCATAACGGCTCACCGGTGACTCGACTCGTACGGAAGAGGCAGTAGTTTCGTTGCGTCCGCCGGCAAATGGAAGATCACTGGAAGTAATCTGACGAGACGCAGGTGGTGGCGGAAGATCCGCTGGGCGAGGAGACGCAGATGGAGTTGGCATGCCAACATCGGAGATTGATCGATCCGATGGTGGAGGGAAAGCTGATTGACCGTAAGATGGTTGTGTTGCCGGGCTACCAGTTCGTGCTGCAGGGCCCCAGATGTTATCAAATTTGTTCGCACCAGCATTGACATTAGAATCTTTGGATTCTGGACGAGCAAAGCCACCTGGAGACATGGTGTTGTCTATCGAAGGCTGTGGAGACTTCCTGAAGAATGGATTGGTGCTCTGGCTTGCAGTGGATGGCGCAGGGCTGACAACAGTGGACTGTGGTAGCCCTCGAGAGTCATCGACTTGCGATCGGCTGAGTTCACTGATCTCGTTCTTCAAACCGTCACGTTCAGTCTCGCTCTTCTCCAGTTGTTTCTTGTTGATCGACACCATGCCCTTCTCGTGGCGGCTGTCATTCTTCATCTTTTCAAGCTGGGGACGAAGCTGGGCCATTTCAGCATTGATCTGACGCATGCGTTCCTTCAAGTTTGCGTTCTCTCGTCTCTCATTCTCCAAAGCCCCGCCTGCTTGCTGGTGCTGGGTTTGAAGATCGTGGTAGTCGGCCTCAAGAAGTGCATGGTCTTGCTGGAGGCGCTTCGTCTCTGCTCTAGACTTTGTAAGCTGTTCCTCGAGAACCTGGACAGCGCTGGCCTCCTGCTCGAATTGAGTGCGAAATTGACTCAAGCGAAGCTCTAGATCTCGTCGTTGAGAATTTGTGTTGTTAAGCTCGTTCTGGGTCACGACCTTCTTCTGTTGAACTTCTTGCATCTGGTTCCTTAACGTTCCAATCTGGCTGGACATATTCGCTAGCTCAGCGGTCTCGTTGGTTAGCTTCTTGCTAATTTCTGGATCGTTGTCTCCAAGCAGGTCGTCCAAGGCTGATGGTGGAGAAGGTTTCATATCCCGGTTCTGCGCAGCGGACGAAGTGCCCGAGCCACCGGTTGTGTGTGTGGCCAATCCTTGCCCAAACGATGAAGATGGGATGAATGGCTTGAAGTGAGAATTAGAAACACCACGAGGAGAGTTGCCGCGTGGAGAACTGTTGCCAAAGGTTTGAGATGTTGGAGAACTGGTCTTGTTGTTGAAAGGATCATCAAATGAACGAACACCGCTGGCAGAGCCGCCAGTAATCTGCGATTTCTGTGGAGGCGCAGCAGGTGGTGGGTTTGACAGAGCATCCAAGCCGAACAAATCCTCAGCAGCAGAAGGTGGCTTTGGCGCAGGTGCTGGCGCAGCAGGTACAGAAAACCCGGTAGCTTGTGGCTGCATGCCTGGCTTAGGAATTCCGCGCATGCTTGGAGGGATCAGATTAGGTGGAATGATTGCAGGCAAGTCAGGTGTCGCTTTGCCGCGCTGATCTCGAATCAAGTACATTGCAACTGCAAACTCGTCGCGATTCAGTTGATCTAGACCACGAACAGTTGACAAGTCCCAGATCGCTGCGAGCGAATCTTGAGGCAAACCAGACTCGGAGAAGAAAGAGACAGCCTGGTCACCGCTGATATAACCGTTACGGTGGGTGTCGAGCTTGTCAAACAGCTGGTCAAATCCATTCTTCTCGACTGGACCAACCAACCAGTCGGTTGGAGGCGCCACTGGAGGTGCTCCAAATGCTTGACGTGCAAGTGGGCTGGCAGTACGTCCTCCGGCACCGCTGAATTGGCGAGGCATGGCAGAGGCAACTGGAGGAGCTGCAGCTCTCCTGGATGCTGCTTCAATAAGACCAGCAGGCAGTGTCTGAGGCAGAGCCGTGAGAGCACCAACTCTGTACGAAGCGAGCAGGTGCATGGCTATGACGAATTCGGCTAGAGAAAGTGCGCTGCGTTGTTCAGTATCAGCGAGGTTCCAGACATGTGCGAGGATGTTGTTCGGTAGGCCAGATCGTTGGAAGAAGTCACGAGCTTTATCTCCTGTATTTCTGTTAGTCAATTCGAAAGCCTGATCGATCTACTCAATTTACCATCGAGAGTGCCCCCTTTTGGTACTCCGCCACTTTCAAACAACCGAGTATAATCTGCTACTCTGTCCGGAGTAAGTGGAGGAACACGGACTCCACTATTTTGCGCCTGCATCGGAGGTGGGAAAGCGGGAGGAGGCGGCAGAGCAGCAGCCTGACTTTCGTCGAAGCTCTGTCCTGGAGGCATATTGACGCCTTCAAACTTTGGGAAACCAGGTGGACAAGCTGTATGGAGAGCCGTCAGTCACTATGTGATCTCGTTATAGGCAGCAGACACTACGTACGCTGCAGCGCTAGATCGAGGCTTATTGGTCGTCCAGGACGAGACTGGAAATGTCCGATGAGTCGCATGGCTTTCGAGAATTCGTCCTTCAGAAGGAACCCGCGGTTCTCAGTGTCTGCCATTGCCCATATCTACATACCATTAGCCGTCCACAGCTTGATGAGCAGGCGCGCCATAGCCTACCTCGCCCAAGATATTCTCCGAGAGCTTTGTCTTGAAGAACAACGTAATAGCGACCTCGCCCGTAACGATGCCATCCCCCTTTGTGTCGGCTTGCTTGAACAGAATATCGAAGAGTCGTTCTTCCTCGCGTGTGAGATTGGGAATGGCGGATTTGCCTGTTATTTGGCCATGGGTTAGCTACGCGGGTTCTCTACAACTCCTCTTGTAGGTGCAGTTGGCGGTCGCATACCTGGAGCGCCAGTGGTGTTGGCCATGGTGCTACTACCGCTGCTGCTGTAATGCTACAATCATGCACTCTAGTTGTGGAATTGTAGTATTCCGTCTGTGATGATGCTTGGTGTTTGCTGGCCGGAAGCTGTAGGCTGGGAGCGTTAGCGATCGCGGTTGGCTGTGCCTCCGAACAGCATGCACGATCTGTCGTATCGTGCTCGCGATGGGCGATGGCGAGGTGGGCGGTATATGAAGGTTGGATGATGTTATTATGAGGTTGTTGTTGTCTCCTGGTAAATGAGTTCTGAGTGTGCTGACTCGGGTATCTCTGAAGCATTCTTCTGCACCGCCAACGAATGAACATCAACGCCACTTCACTCTGCCAATGACCGTCAGTCAGCTGCTTTTCTGCATGAAAGGCTGCCAGAGAATACCCATCATAAGGCGACTCCGCATTTCAACGCAGCATCCTACACATTTACCAACGAATGAATGTCCATCTCACCTCGGAATATGTACGTGAGATAAAGAGCTACCGTCTTGCTCATTCTTTTTCTACTCTGTTCTCAAAACCTTCACAAACTACAGATGGAATTGGCATATTCTATTGAAGGATAATTACAAGTCTATTCTGTCGGCTCCGATATAGGTCAAGAGCTGGATACCTTATTAGGTCACTTCCCCAATTCAGTACCACCCTATCCCGGTAATCCAAGCTGTAGCTCCTATTAGCAGAGCCTACGTAGTAAATCCCACGTCAATCTTTTAGGCAGGTAGCACAGCCGTCCTAATCATCGCCAAGAAGACATTCAATTCCGCGCACCATTTTCAGGTCGATATCGAGCGTCAGGGATTCCAACCATTCTGAACGAGAAACTGCTCAGAGTGCTCGATTCCGGTCTCCTACTTGAAAGAGACATCTTTACAGTTCCAGAAAGACGGCAGCTATAAGGAGGTATTAGGCAAGCAGGTTTCTCCTCACCTACACTTCTCTGCACCACGGGGCTAACGCGGCTCGAGCCGTTGCTGCGTAACCAATCACAACCGGTATAAACTCGTGCTTCACGTTTCTAAGAAGCATGAGAATTTTTCTGTTGGAATGCGTCAATCTCCAAATGTCCCACACAGTAGGAAGTAGAACTTTGAATGCCAACAAGGTCAGATGTTGGAGGTCGACTTGAACATATCGAATATGTATGTCAAAGCAAATTATACAGTAACGTAATGTGACTACAATCTCTATATGCTAAGAGGAGAGTCGAGACCACACACAGGAGAGGAGAATGCCGTAACCCATCATGCTGACAATCGAATTGGAGTATCTCAATCAGAGCTCGCCTGACTCCCAAACGCCCGCAGGATGCAATACATGATGCCATCATCATTTCGTCCCATCTTTGCGCCTCATGTCCTCGTTTCGGCGTTGTTGCATACCCTCTTCCACTTCGCAGTAGCCCAAGGCCAAACCCGCCTCTGGCTCTTTCTTACGCCACGCTTTTCCGAGTAGCCAATCAGTCACACTTATGACCTTTGGCGCACTATTCCAATTGTCTCCCTCTTGTGCATGTTCAATAATATGAGTGAGGATCCTGCCCTTGGCGTCGAATTCGAAGAGAAACAATCCGCAGAACTCGTTGTCCCCATCCTCATCTTTACTACCTAGCCATTCGGTGATTTTGTCCACTTGAGCTCCTACGCCCCGGCTAGCCTTCGTCTTGCCACATGTTTTCCAGCGAACTATAAGGCGTTCATCACCAGAGTTCGAAGATGCGCTATTCTTGACCATTCTTTCTGAAGTGATGATCAGCTTTACGTTGCCAACAACTGGAACACGGCCCCAAGCAACAGGTGATGTCCATAGAGCAGCTGTATATGCAATTCTCCCCGTGACCGTTGGAAGATGCGGGTGCGTGGAGGGAAAGAGACGTAGGGTAATTTGTGGCGACAGAATTTCTTGAGGTAACGGTGATGCAAGGAGGGTTGGAAGACGTTCGTGTAGGATTCGAATAGCTAGAAAGATCAGTCGATTGTACGACTGGTCTGATGTGGAGTGACATACTCTTGCCCAGCTTCAACTTCCGCTCATCTGGTGGTGGATGATCCAGTCCACTACCTGGACCTTCGGTAGGTATTTGAAATGCAGGAGAAGTGCCGTTGAACCATACTTCAGAGCATCGAGAGTCCTTGTCGTGTAGATTGGCCAGATTTCGTTGCTGCTGATGCAGAACAGCTTGATTAAGGTGGACGAGACATGGTCGTTGATGTTGCGGCAGCAGCTGCGCGCGGCGTAAGCTCGTAGGCTTAAATCTGCGCATGAGCCTGCCGGTTGTCATGTATCTGTCAAGACATAGGAGTGATAACTTCGTGGTGGAGTGATGGGGTCGAAAGACTGGATGGAAGTTTACGGAGAGGAGGAAATGTATTGATATTCGATGAGGCTTTCACTTGTTCAATGACAATGACATAACGGCCAACCACCTACAACCACCAAGTTGCCGAAGGATATCACCCCATCTTTGCCCATTCGGACCTCTTTCTCCTACTTCGAGAAGAGCTTCCTTCCCTGAAAAGCACTAGTCTCTTTTCAATAGATACAATATCTGGGTCATCGTGCATTCAATCTGTTCGATCCCATAACACTATTGCTGAAGGGATACAACAGTAGAGATCTTCGTGCCTTGAAAACCTAGATTTCATGTTCAAGGCAGCAATTCATCCACCAACGCGCCACGCATGTCACTTACGCGTCCCTCCGATGTATCTTTGTCAGTAACCATGGAACAGACGCCTAACAGCAAAGTGCATGTCAATACTTCGCCTGGCAATTCTGGGCGACTCCGAATATCACGAATCAGAGGAGCCTCGCGTTATGGCGAAAGTCGACAGTCAGGGCGCAGATGCTTAGGGCACAGCATAAGTGTGGAGGCAGCAATCAGAGTATGCGCGCCCAATGTAATCTCTCTATAGAGGCCACAGAACATCGCTGTTGATTACGAGGGTCTTCCCAAACCCCGACCGTGAGCCCAGATGTGCGAGTCGCACAGTCTCGAATCAAGACGTTTACCAAGGGGTTATCCACTGGTAAATAGCAGCTCACCACTGGCTTGAACAGACACGAACATTGATTTCACAGTGGTGCCTTCAGTTGACATCCCTGTCCCTCGCCTCAAATCTACGAGCTCAGTTTCCTGATCGGAGGTAGCAGTATCTACTCCGTACTCATTCGGGATTTATATCCTTCAGTTTTTGGCAGTTTGTCATTCAAAGTCGACAGAAGAGCAGCATTATTGATCTTGATTCTTGACCTATATTTGGCGCTTCATTGAAGTGAGACACATTGCAAGCCGGCGGCAATACATAAATCCCTCGTCCGGATTCCAATCCATTTAATCAGGTCCACGAACATCTTGGCGACAAGGGCATTCCGTACGGAGTAGTTCTGCAGAAACACGCCCTCCTTGTTTTTAGGCTCCACTCCTTCGATATGAGACTTCATATTGGCCAAGACGTTCGATGATTTGCGAAGCAGCGGAAACACAAGGCCAAGCTCTGAGGATTGACAACTACGGCAGGCGGACCAGACTAGATCTTGGCATCGAGGTTAAATCGAAAACGTTGCCCACTCAATATTCCGCCTTCGTGGAGACATTCATACCCAGTGCTTCCCTACATGTGCTTTGTTTACTTTTTTTGTTAATGATCTAGTTAGTTGTTAATTGCGAGCGCTTCGGAATCAATTGAGTGGTCGACGACATTGCTTGGCAACAAAGAAACCACCTGCTGCGGATGAGGCCTTTTCGAACATCGATCAGCCAAAAAACGAGAAGGAGAAATGAAAATCTCGTTCTCTGTCGACCTATCCTTCCCACTGAAGACGTATGGCAAGTGCGTCGTTACCCGCGCATTTCTTCGCGTCTCGAATTACATTTGGTCAAGACTTTGCCGCGCCCACTACATGAAACGCTTGGTATTTCTTGAAAACATCTTGACCGGGCCTTGCCAATGTTCGTAGCTTCATACCACTTGTCCTCTATTCACATTTTCTTGTCCGTCTCACATCCGAAACTGAGAAGATTGTTGCAATGCCTCCGTGCCACAAGAATTACTGTCTTGTGAAAACATAAATCAGGGTAGTCTTGCTTATTTGTCAGGGCGGACCACAATTACGATACAGGACGCAAACTATTTGCGTTATTAATTTGATATTCTCCAATTTCTATTATAGCTCGCGTGCTCGATTATCTACTATACGTACGGTATACGTACGGTATACGTACCTTCCAAGACCCGTATCTTATTCCGAAAAAACCGAGGCCACCAATCATGGCACGTTTAACTGTGGACGACGATGTCTTGACAGTGGGGGTGGGTCTTGTATGGGGAAGGAAGTAGTTTCTGGGCGCCATTGCTAGACCCTAGAAATGAAGAGAAGATACCCATGGAGTTGAAGACTTGGAGAAACTTGAGCGGCCAATTTGACAAGGAAAAAGAAATCAACTGCTTCCAATTTGGGATACAAGTACCTTGGCATATACTACTTTGCCCCATGCCTATCATTGTCTATCATTTATGCAGCCTGCCTATAATAACCTCCTCTTGCCCACATCTACCCAGCGGTCACAAATCCTACCAACATTCACAAAACTAATCAAAACTTACCCTCAAAACAACTTCCTGCTCTATCTGTTCTTTCCGCTTTCGGGAACTCATTGACCACTCTGAGCCCAAAGCAATCCAGTGTTGTATTCGCGGAAATATTCTTTCCGAGACACGCTTACCTCGCACCTCAAATATTACCTCGAGATCCTCCTTCCGTTGCGCCCGTTCAATTCTCGAAGGCTCATCATCATCCTGAACATCAACATTAGAGACTCCAGCCTCATCTTCCACAATGGCATCATCACCCAGACATGCTGAAGCTTCGTCTTCTCACGCCATGGCTTCATCCCACGAAGACACCCCATCCCACGAAGACAAAATCACAGAACAAGATTTCGCTTCACAATTGCCCCTACACCTCACCCTCGAAAACCCGGGCATCAAGTCAGTCCGCCAATCGATGTACGAACAACCCAAGCCAAAGCCCCGATGGTTCGAACAAAAACAGAACATGACATTCCAATTTAAACTCACGCCTCGTGGTCGCACTGCCGGAGGCGCACCAACCGCTTCCAAAGTACCAATGGCAAACGAAGACGGCTCAACAACCGAAGATAAAAATCTCGACTCCGGCTCCGCCGCCGAGGAATCTTCTTCCTCTTCTTCCAAACCCCCAGGAGCAGGCGGCCCAACATCAACCCGTAACATCCCCATCCACGAACTCACGGAAGATCCAACAGCGTGGCAGCGTCTTCTCACCTCCTCCCTCTTTTTGATGAAAGAAGATCATCTCCCGAAACCGGGACAATCTAAAGTTGTTGATTTGGGACTTGCGCATTCGAGGGGCACCGGTGGGAAACATTTGGCTATGAAACATCATTCTAGTGGGGAGCATGAGAGCATTGTGCAGAATGATACTAGTGAGGCGAAGAGGGTTATGTGGAGGGTTGTTGTTCGGCCGGTGGGGAGTGCGGGTGGGCCTGTTAAGACGAAGGTGCCGATGGCGAATGAGGATGGGTCGAGTTGAGGTTGTTGTTGCTCGGGTCTGAGTTTTGGTTGTTGTTAGATACCTTTTGGAGTCTTTCAGGGGATGGAGTATGGAGTTTGTGATGACTTTTTTTGTAAGATTTGACCCATTTGAAAACTTACGAGCCACTTCCATTTTTTTTATCGGTGGATTTTTGCAGTATTGTGAGATTGCTCGATAATGTTTGACTGAACCAATTTCGCAAAAATGGCGATTACTTCAGGAAAAATAAAACTCCTTGGCAGTAGATAGCTCGTAAGTGGTTTTTCGTTCCCATTCGAGCTATCTCGATACTTTCTCATCACGCCATGGTTTGCATGGTTCTAAGATGAGATGACGCATGAATCGTCAATATCACCACTCCCTCGGTTATGTATCTCGATTCGTACAGACTTGATCGAACTTGCATGCTACTTTCAATATACGACAAGACGGTATCTCATTCGGTCGGCTGTCCCCCAATTCCAATTCCCCATTTTCATCGGCCATGCGCTCTTCAAATATGCAAACAATGTTGAACTGTTACATCCCTTTCCCGACCTATGCATCAATGCTATCATTCATTTCATCTTGTCATCACCATACTCCATTTCCTGCAAAGTCTGTGCAATCTAAGCATCTTTCGGCCATACCTGCTTTGCGATGTCGACTTCCAACCTGACCTTCGCCCATTGCTCCTCCTCGGATAACTCATTACCTTCTTGTGTCGAACTAAATCCACATTGGTGCGAGAGGCAGAGTTGGTCGAGACCTAGTCTCTCATTAGCAAATCTCGATTTTTGCAAGGCCTCTCGATTCTCAATCTCCTCTCCCAGCTCTCATCCCACCCCCACCCCTGACCAACAAACAAAATCAATGGGCAGAAACGTACCTTTAGGGCAATATTTCGCCGCCTCATGCAACCTCTTAATAATCTCCTCCTTATCATCCAACTCACTCTTCTTTGAACTCATCAATCCCAAAACCACAACCTTATCCTCCGGCAAAAACCTCAACGGCGCAAAATCTCCACTCCTCGCATCATCATACTCCAGGAAATAAGCCGAGACGTTTAGTTTTTGGAAGAGCGTTTCGGCGACGGGTTCGTAACCGCCTGAAGCGAACCATTGGGAGCGGTAGTTTCCGCGACAGAGGTGAATTCCGATAGTCATATCCGAAGGTACCTTTGAGACGGCGGCGTTGATCAGGTCGGCGTATTTTTGGGTTAGCTCTGCTGGGTCTTCATTGCGGGCAGCGACATCGGCGCGCATTTTCGGGTCGCAGAGGTAGGCGAGGTTTGTATCGTCTTTGGGGGAGGTTGTTAGTTTTCTTTTTTAGTTATTTTGGGTGACTGTATCCGAAGTTGATTGAGAAAATGATGTAGATCTCGAATGAAATGAGATAGAAAGTTGTTGGATAAAGGTGGGTGTAGGATAACCTTTGTGCAATCGAATGGAATTCAGTGGAGAGACTAACCAAGTTGAACGAAGCGACAGCCAGCCTTGTACAGCGAGTCAAGCTCAGCCTGATACACGGCAGCCAGATCATCAAAGAAATCAGGATCCAAAATCGGGTAAGACGTGATATCAATGCTCGATCTGCCACCACGGAAATGAACCATCGTCGGCGACGGGATACAAACCTTCGTCGACGCTTTCTTCTCAGCGCCAGCCTTCTTGATGGCCGACTCTAGGAAATGGAAATCCTCAACTTGAATCGGTTTGTTATGTTTCAACTTTCCCATGACGACCAATTTTGGCGGTGAGAATCCCTCTGGTCCCTGGTGAGATGAAGCATAGCCGCCTTGGACGTCGACACCATCGAGTTGCTTCAGGAAATCGAGGTGGAAGTAGGCGCGGCGGAATTCGCCATCGGTGATGGAGCGGATTCCAGCTTCGAGCTCTTTGGTGACGATGGCTGAGATCTCAGAGTCTTCGATGGAGCGGAGCTGTTCGGCGGAGATGTTGCCTTGGGCGTTTTCTAGACGGGCTTTTTTGATGGCTGCGGAGCGTAGAAAGGAACCGACGTGGTCGGCGCGGTAGACGCCTGTTGGGAGGGTCATGATTGAGCTGCGAGACTGAGTAGGCAAGTAATAATTGGCTCTATTGATAAGATGGGACCTTTCAACAGCAGAGAGGGAAGAGACGATTTGGAAGACAGAGACACGGGAAGTTTTTGTCTACCTCCCTATGGTGGCAACATCACCTAGCATTTATCACAGGGAATAACAGTCATTGGACAGAGCACAGATGATTGTGGAGAGGGGCCATCTCGACACGGCAGGCTCGGCATCCAAATGACTTCCTTACGGAAGAGGTGCTGTAAGACCGACCGGATCTTGTTAACATTGGGGCTTGATGGAGGTTGTGCTATATAATTGCGAGTTAAACTAGATTGGGATAATTCCTTGGCGAGTTTCGGCAAATCCTTTCGGTCTGTCTCCTTTCTTCCTCCCCCTCCACCTTCGTCCGGAGTAAAGTCCTTGAAATTTCATCATTATCACGCGGGTGGCATGCGTGAGATGGTAAGATTACCGGTACTTACTTGGTGTGTAACTGCCGGACCTCGCTTGCTCTCCACCAGAGCCAGGAGACGCTCCACGATGATCCTTGTTCTCGTTCAAGAGGCTCTTAACCGGAAGTCAATCAGCTGTGTCTTTCTTGCTGCTCCAATTTTGCTTTTTCCCTCACTTGCCCAGAGACTGGAGTTCTTAGCTACATCACAACAAACTGGCGATTGGAGAAAGACTGGCTGACAAGAAGCTTTTTATCATTGGCCTGACTTAATGACTATTGGTCATCAAATCCCACCATGTAGAGATCTTTTGAGGTGTAAGTTGATATCCCTACTTTTTTTCACCCGCCATAAACATTGATCGCCTTCAACCGTAATCATCCCCTTCACTCCATGTCCGGTGGCTATCATCAGTCTCATACATCGACCTACTCGCACCAGTAGCCGTGGACCTCGCCCAGTTGCAAGCGAGGCAAATTGAGCTGATCTTGCCGACTGTTCAGTTGGATGACTGGATATCCACACCAATCACTTCTGTCGAAAGTGCATCTGGATTCTTTACCTTTATCAGCTATCTATTTTGGCAGGCGATCCATTTTGATTGAGGCGATGTTGAATATAGGTCTATCAATCCACAGAGGAGCACGTGGGTAGTCGATCCGGCAGCACTTTCCTGGTTCCATCCGGACTCTGAGTGGATCACCTTGGAAATCGGGCTTAGGATAGAACAACATTCCGTAAGGCGTATTCGGATTCCATTTTGCGGGATGGGGACCTGTACTCTCGGGCTTGGGAGCAGGATTTGGAACGAAATCGGTTGAGAGGTGTGGAAGATCTCGACGCTGAGATAGCGAGTTCCAAACACAGTATGTGCTCCATATCTTGTCGTTGACATTGTTCTCGGGGCCTTTGGACAATAATTGAGAGATGTCGTTCAGGTCGGGTGCATTTATGAAATTACCGATTGAGAAAGTCTAACAGACCATGTTAGATACTGACTGGATCAGGACAGCAGACCTAAACCCATAGATTGGCTTAAAGCCTTGTATCTTTGGATCGGCCACTTACCCAAGTATTTTCCTCGCATTTTTTGCCCTTGTAGAACGCGCAGTATGCCACCTTGATCTTGCCATTGCTTGTATCGATAGGCGTGTTGATGCGTGTCGAAGAAAGCTCGAAATTATCTTTACTTCCATCCAACTTCGTGATCAGGGCGCAAGTATCTATCCTGGAAGCCAATCCAATGTAATCACCACGGAACTGGGTCTCCTTGTAGAGGTCTACACCTATGTGATCGGGAGTTGCCTGTAGTTGGTCCTGGGTAGGTGGAAGAGCAGCGATGACGGGGATATCACGCTTGGGGGGTGCGGTCTGGCCTGGGTCTAACTTGACGCATTTGTGGCTGAGGATGCAGTCGTTGAAGTCCAGACCAGTGCCAAGATAGCTGCTAAGGTCATTCAGCTCTTCTCCCGACGGCACCCCGAAGCTCGCCTTGGTCTTGCATTCCGAATCTGTACGGAAATAGCAGTAGGTATATGGAGTGCTTATCTTCAGCGAAGAGACCCCGAAGTTCAACGGAACCAGACTCCTGCAAAGGTTTTGTGTATAACATGGGCGAATCATTTTACCCTTGTACTCTGCATCCTTCCACATAGCAACACAGAAGAGATCTGCAGCGGATGTGATCTCAGGTTCAGAGAGTTCTGTGGGGCCACGGATCTGAAGCTCTTGGACTCCACGAACAACATCGGTAGATTCGGCGGATGTGGAAGTACTGCTATCCTCACTACGGTCGATCTTGTGGTCACAAACGTAGCTACTGATGTTGTCGTTCTAGTTGAGGAAGTCCAAGATGGTGGTGTTCTTATTGCTGACGCCTCTGAATTCTCCAGAGCAATCGTTAGACGAATAGAATTTGCAGTAGGCGTGGTAGTTGAAATCAGGTCTAACTGACGAGACGCCCTGGAGGGGTGCTATGGTTTTTGGTTAGCTCTAACTGGACATGAAGGTAATCCTGATGCATCACGCTGAACAGAAACGCCGGTCCTGATTATCTCCAGCCCAAATGCAATCTCATACGAGACCAGGCTTCAAAGCTTCTAACAATCTATATTCCCAGAATGTTGAAGCTTTTCAAGCCTCTGGAATCATTTCATGGAAGTATATATTGAGCCAAGGTGTAGAGCTCTGTCATTGTGCAGCGTGGAGTGGTGCGATCCTACCTGGCCAACAGGTCTTGAACTGGATACACAGGGAAGCCGATGTTCCTTTGAGATGTGTGTCCTCGAAGAAGAAGATGCAGTAAGGATTCTCCTCGGCCGTGTCGCGCTCAGCGATCTCGTTCAGTTGGTTCTCGATGGGCGCGCCACCAACGAGTGAGGTGACGTCAAAGATGGCTAACGCCTTCAAGACGAGAGTGAGCTTCATCTTGACGGCAGTCAACGGTGGTCTTCTAGAAATGGTCAGTACGTGCTTCGATTGCCTCAAGTTGAAAAGCTGACCAGCTTGCTAGATCAGGCAGTGAGCGTACCTGGTCAAGGTTGTGGATGTGCGAGCGAAAATACTCTGGTGGACCGGAGTTGGGTTGTTGTTGTAAGGTGCAGAAAAAAAATGAAGGATGGGAGATGTAGAGGCTGAAGTGGTAGAGAAAGGTTGTAATGAACACACCTTCACTTGATCACGCTTGCTGATAACTCCTTAGCGTGGATAGATCATTCGATATCAGCGAGGAACACAGAACCTTGGATGGGTCACCGTGAGTCGGGTCACTGCTTACACCTGGCGATGCTTAGATCCATTAGAACGCGACAGTGACGGGTTGAAGAATCAGTGTTGTCACCCAAGATAAAGCTCGCACGTTTCCCGGCAATGTTGATCTTAAACATTGCCAGAAATTTATCAATATCGATCTTTCGTTTGCATTAATATATCGAAATTCTATCTTGCGTAGCACGCTCATAAAATCTGCCAGAATGCCACGCTACGTGCCACCATGACAAGCGAATCCTTCAGTGCATATCGTCCAGTCCCTCAACAGTACATTGCGATAGCGCAATCATCACCGTTCGTATTGTGGGTGCATGTCGTGATAGCACCTGTAACTTGCGAAGTGGTCATTGAAGCCCGTCCTCTTTAAGTCACTCATCGGGTAGTCCAAATCTAGCCATTCAAATAAAGTACCACCACCGCTCAAATGGGCTCTGCATGTGTCATCGATATAGAGGGAGCACCTCATCCTCGATCCGTCTGGTTGGATGGTCATATCGAAGTCGACCGAAGACAGCCAGAGGTGCACATTGGTTTTGTGGCATACGTTGGCTGGCAGACACTGAACGCCGTCCCCGGCACGGTAGGAGCCCCACATTTCGTAATTCGCCTTCTCGCAGAGTTTCAAGCACAGAAGATCATCTCGCTTGTTGATCGACTCCCTCTTCTTGGACTTGGAGCTGTGTTTTGGGAGTCGATTGCACTTGATGCTTTGCAGCTTGTCATTGAGTTGAGTCTGACTCAGATCCTCAATTGGACCTAGAACGTCCAAGACTGGTTCCTTGGTGCCGTCCATCAAAACAAAGCTGCAATCGCTAGTCTCGAATAAGCTGTAGGACATGGCGCCCGCTGTGTCGGTCTCGCTGGGGTCAAATCGGATCGACGAGATAGAGGAGTTGAATGCATCCTTGAATGGCCAGCATGTGTTGATGTATTGAGGCTCCTTCTGGCAGGTGCCCTTATAATGAGCGTCGGTGCAGACCTCGACTTCGTTCTCTGGCCATTGAATAATCTGGCGAGCGAGGATATTTCCGCTGTTGTCCTTGTTGGCGAGAGCTTTATCTTGAATAGGAACTGCGAGTATGGTGGACGCGAAGAGGACGGCAAAGGCCCAAGCTATGGTACCCGTCCTCATCTTGATGGTAGAGAGGGTAGGTCTTTGGAGAAGTGAGTATTTAGCTGGTTAAAGGGGGACTGGTACTTAACCTACTTTAGGATATGGATTGTTGTGTTTGCAAGAAAGGAGCGAAAGATGTTCAGATAAACATTCCCCGGCCATCAGAGATTGTCAGCGTGACCTCTATGTCTGCCACGTGAATCCAACTGATGAACTGCTACTAGCTATTGGAAAGGAGGTCATGGATTAAACGATCTGCTAGTAAACGATCATATCTGACTGTATCGGGGTGGCTCGACAAGATTGCCGGCTGGTTAACCATAAGAAAAAAGCTCGTGTTGACCATAGTAGTAAGCCATTCCTCCCGGTACATCATTCCTTTGCAGCCTGATAGGCAATCTTTCTTTCTTCCTCGTCGGGAATTACTTCTTGCTCATAATATCCTCGGATGACTAGTCCCTAAATACCTTCATGATAGATTGATTGAGCAAGGTGGTGCTCAACTTCTCCTGCTGGTTAAAGCCGCGTGTATCTACCCGGACTTCAATACTCACCTAGGATGAAGAGCTCACCTCCATAGCCCCGTAAATCAGGGTTTCTCTCTCTCCCTCTCCTTCTCCCTCACACACACACACACACACACACAAACAATGGCACCTACCAAGCCCAAATCCAGTCCAAAAGCAAAAGCCACCACTCTCAAGGACATCACCAAAGCAAAGCCCTCTCTCAAGACAAAACCCAAAACCCCATCCCAAAAAGCCCCAACCAAACGCAAACCCCGAATCTCCAAGACCAATACCTCCAAATCCCGACGCCCCAATCCCAACTCTTTCTGGGGCCTCCCAACCGAAATCCACCAACTCATTCTCTCCTACACCTACAAAGACTGAGACATGGAAAAGAGTGTCCTCCGTAGATGGGGCGAAGCCAGATTCGTGATCGGGCCGGACTATTTCGATACCGATGATCTCAGGGATCGGATACTCTTGTTGATGGATGTGAATCCCAAGGTTAAGAGGGAGATGGAGTTTGTGCGGAAGAAGTGGTTGACGAGGGGGTGGGAGTTAGCGAATGCGAAGGGTAATGGGAAATGATGGGTTTGGATGCATGGCGGAAAGTGCGAAGTGGAGGGGAGTGTCCGAGGGGGGAGCCAGTCCTGACGAACCACCAATGAAATTTAGGATGCCCATCTCGATATTGATGTGAATAGAATTTCTGGCGATTTGGACTATGAAAGCATCCTGAGAATCCTGGATTTGAAAGTAGTGGGGGGTACTCCAGCCAACGGTTCTTCCTTGGGAGTGAAAACTAGAACATTTGAATAACTTGGGTAGTTCTGTACGGACTACCTTATTTTGGGTGTGCTACTGCTAGAGAAGATACGAACAGTACCAGCCTAGCAGAGATTGAATGCCTTTACCTAGACTTCGAGAAACCTCATCTCTTTGCGCCTTTCAACTACAACCGTCTACCTCTGCGGCCGCCTTAAGAAGAGTCGAGTCCGAAGGGGTAGATGTGCCGTCCTGAATCCTGCCAGCATTCATACCAGCACGGGCCAAAGCACGTAATATAGACGGCGTCTTTGTGCCATTTCCACCTGTTGCACGAATCTTGACATGTAGAGCAGTGATACCGGGTTACTTACAGCGGGCCGCTACATGTTAAGCGGCAGGCGTGGCGGCATAGGGGAGGAGGATTCGTCGCGATCGGTTTTACTTAACGGAATCAGTATTTCCCACAGCTCCAAGAAGGAATACAGGGGTTCTTACACTTACATGCCACCAGTCACACGGCTTGTTGTTTCGCGGCCACTGGAATCACCCAGGATATTAGCCTCTAGATTCTGGCTCACTGGTATCACCCAGAATAGTAGCCCCTAGGAACAGCCCGGACGTGATGTCCTTGTATTCGAATTGCCCCACTGTTAGTATATTACGTTTAGGCTCATGAGACATCTGTGATCTAGACGAAGGTGTCGTTAAAGCCTTCGGAATGCTAGCAGTTTACTATAGGCTGGCTGGACGCAATATTTGTTTGCGAAGATGCGAGCAATGCCGAAGACGAGCTCGCCCTCGCGGGCTTAAGTTCCTAGAGAGATGTTTTCTTGGGGGCGTGCAACCTGCTTTTTGGGAGCCATGGTTTCGAAGGAGAAATGCTTATTCGTTCGAGTGTAAAGATACGATATTTTGTGTGGAAGATCAAAGGTTGTGGACTCGGGAATTGCCGTCTTAAGTCTTGGCAGGACCGGACGCCTACAGAATGAATCGTGGAAACCTTCCATCGATCCTCCATTATGTTGCCTCTAAGACCTTTCTTGGTAAAACCATGAAAGCGCTTCAACTTCTATCAAACAATATGGTTGTTCAATGTATATCGAAGGCTGATGGTTCAGGAACTTCTATAGACTTCTAATCATCCCGAGAACAATCACTGACAAAGTAAAATCGTTTCAAACTCAAAAACCGCATTAATCATCAAGATTCTTTCAATGAGCTCATCTATTCCATTGTGCTGTATAATGGAAGGTTACAGTATGTAGAAATTGACTGGGTGTATTTGTTTTGAGCGAGACTGAGATGGCGTCAAATTATCATCAGTATGTTCGTCACGGAAGTTCAAACGAATTGGTGACTTGATGTGGCGCTGGCCATTTGCGACATCTTCATGCACCAAGACATCTTCCTCTTTCGGTGTAGGCAGTCTACTTTTCACGTTTGAAAATTACGTTGGAGCAAGCAAGACCATTTTTACTGAGTCCATTCCATGTGTTACTCTCCGCGGCTCACAGACTATCTATGCATTCATGAGTACATCTGCGATGTTTGGCACGATCTCGACCTCATCCAGTGATTTGACGAGGGTATGTGTCTTAAGATCTTCTTCTGTAAGACGTTCATTGCCAGGTCTGTCGACGAGGAGGGCTTGCATACCTGCCTCTTTGGCTGCCTGGATTTCTGCTCGCCGTTAGTGTGGTCCCTTAATAAGTGAGAATTGGACGACAGCATACCCTTAACGTTGTCACTCAGGAACAAGATCTCTCCAACCTTCAAGCTCATGTCTTTGGCAATCAGCTCATAACTCTCCTTCTCCATCTTGGGCCCGGCGGTGACGGTATCATAGTTGCCTTCGAACAACGTATTCAGATCCTCAGTCTTTTGCCCTGCTACCTCGCCTTCCTTGACACCCTTGCTGATCCCAACATACTTTGAAAACAGCTTTTGTGCCTCGGCACTTCCAGAGCTGAAGATAGCCAAACGCAACCCAGAATCCTTCCACTGTTTGAGACGAGGCGTGACATCTGGAAACAAAGGCGTGACGATGAAGCCACTCTCATAGCCAGTCCGCCAAAGATAACCTTGCAGTTTCTTCAAAGCGGGGTCTTTGACATCAGAAGCGGAAAGTTGGTGGACATGCTCTAGCAGCGCGGCAGATGAAGCCTGCGCCTCACTTGGAAATACCGATTTGTACGGCGAGAACTCCGACGAATCCCATTGTTGCTCGAGTACCGATGGTAGGGAATTCAGCGCATAAGGATACTGTCCGCGTAATCAGTTTCGTGCAATCAATTGTGGCTCTGCTGGGAACTTGAAACGCAATGGTGATGAATGTGCTCGCCATCGCTGTGAATGATGTAATATTGATGGTTGCTAAGTGTACAATGAGGTGATCTGGGGTGACAGTGGGGTGAGGAGGTAGAACGTTGCTTTGCTTTGTGAGGCCTATACACAATATGCTGCGAAACGTTTAAGTACATAGATTAAGCTGGTTGTGAAACTTTCACCAGCCTCCACGATCTGTCGGTGGGTCCACAACCGTTTGGTGGCAATTTACAAGCGCCACAACGTAACGTTCAGCCAAAGAAGAGCTGTAATACCTAGAGCGGAAGCTTGATGTTTGAGGGCGCAAATAATGAGTGAATAGAGATACAGGTGATTTAGAATATGGCGATTTGACCTACCAAAACGTCTTTGACGAACGAAATCGGACAGATCGTTCCTTCTACAGTGGTCACAGGGACAAATGTCAGCGCTTGACTTCAACTCCATGGTTCAACGCTTCTGGGCCAACCCTATGATGATCGCCTCTTTACTATTTTGAAGCGGACAAGTGTGGGGAAGACAAAGGGAAATTTAATTGAGCGCCTACGATCAATAGTACCCCGCGGAAATTGTTTTAACAGCTGCGTAACCCGGGTGAGCTATTGATGTAAGCAGGCGTCGCGACCAGCGCCTCCCCAGGGGTATACTCTGACCACGAGGTCTCGTTATCACAACGTTACACCAGGTTCTTACAGCAAAAGCAAAGCAGAGTATAGAACCTGGGGTACGTTCGAGTTGACACGAAAAAAATTGGCAAGATGGGGTGCTGACAGGAGAACGCGCGTGCCTAGTTGTCGCTGAGAAGAATTGGTGATCTTAGAGCGCTTGGTGTTGAGGAGCAGAGGATTGACCAAAGTTTTGGTCACCAGCTCACCATCGATCGGCTCACGATACTGCAGGTCGTGTGGAGGTGGCGGGGAGTGGAGCAAGTGACTGACTGGATGCGCCGGCCCGATGAGCTGCACACTGTATGCAAGATGGATGAGGTTGAAGAAAAGACGGGATTAAGAAAACAAGAGACGGGAGACGGACGCACCTATGTCGAGAACGACTGTCGTAATACCCTTCAGTTCGACCATGTCGCTGCAGGACAGAGAAGCGAGAGAAGTATGTAGGTTGTTTATTGGACGACTGGGAAGGATTTCACCGCTCTACAGTTAGTATCGAAAGGTTTGGTGTTGTCGCGAAGAAAATTTTCAAGAAAAGGTGTGTTGAAGTTGATTTCGATTGGCCAAGATGGCTCTTTCACCGTCTTTTGTAAAGTGGCGATTATCTTTGCCAGCGAACACATTTGCTTGCAACCTCACTATCAACTCCATCTCCACAGCCAATCCACATTCGTACATACAGATTCTGAAACTGCCAATTGTGTTCGCGTTCTTCTTGGTAATACACCACAACGTTTCTGTTCCGGCAGCGGCAGCTCGTTATGCTCTCACCGCTGTCCGTTACTCTATCCCACAACCAAACTACTGCTGCACCTCTGAAAATTGCACCCTCCACACGATGAACAATCAGAGTCTCGAACATGGCATTCTTCTCTTCCACCAGGATTTACGAATACGAATTGTGACAGCGCGAGGCTGCCTCGTCTCGACGGAACCCACAAGCTTGCAGGTGACCTGCAGTAGCATCGGTCCAATGCTTGCGAGAAACGAGAACGAGAGACTTCTTCTCGAAGAATGATGCATGTTGTTTTGTTGTCCGCATTGTTGCAGAGCTGCAGACTCGAAGCTGTCCCGCCATCTCGTTTGGCATCGTGTTCTCTGCTAAGCCAAAGGAGTGCCTGTCCAAGAATTGTTGAAATTTTCATCTATCCAAATAATTCTCCCATTCGTCGTCTTTCACCGCATTGTTTCGCGAGTGCACGTCAATATCTCAATCTCTTCAGGAAATGTGGGCTTAGGGCACTGTTTGGCACAGAAGCGGCCGACGCGACGGGTTTGAATTGAAAACTCGAAGGCTCTCTCGCGCTGGGCCATAACCCCTACGCTCGCAGCGGGTGCGCGCGCATCTCATTCTCGGGTCTCCGCAAATTGGGGAACGAGGAATGGTGCAAGCTAGTGAACGCCAGAGAGTGTCAAGTGGTGCATGAAGACGGGCCGACCAGACTCGATCAGGCAGTGTTGAAGGCTTGAAGCGAGAATGTGCCCCTTGCCGGGGCCTGGATCTGCCTCGAACACATGTATTGACTGGCCCAACGTGGACGCCTGACAGCAGTTGAAGGAACAGTCTACGGCGTTGCGAGGGACAGCGTACAGCAGGCCCGGCAGGATTGTAACCACCCAGCGACGAGAGAAGACCAATAGGCCAATTCTTTCTACGAGGGTCCGTGTTGGTCGTGGAACTGAGGGTGAGGGCACATCTTTCTGCTTCCACGTCTTTCGGCGCTTGGACTGACAATAAATCACCGCAGCGACCCACCCTCCCTGACGGCCTGTCTATCGATTGGTGGGCGTGATTAAGTGACGTTTGGAGCGCCTGTCCTTCGGGCGAGTCCGGTCGCGGCTTGGTAGATCACGACTGTGCTGCAATTTACTGCTGAAACTCGATTATCGAACGATGGAGACGGGTTTCAAGTAACCCAGAAAATCGTAAGGATACAAACGCTGATAACATTTGCCACGTCTGCGTTTATTTCTACATCTGGCAGCATCGTTGTGAAGACTGAAGAGCGACGGAGCTTCCAAAGATAGGATCGGTTTTGGCGACTCGGACGCTTGAAGGTTCTGTCATGTTCCAGCGGCTTTGCTGGGTTTGCTGGCTTGCTGGCTTGCTGGGCTTGCTAAGCTTAAACTTGTTGTGCCAGACTAGACGGGTGCCTATGCCAATTGCTGCGTGTCTTTTTACGTGCTCGGGTTGCGTGATGCTCGCCTCCCAGCTCCGATCAGTGGGCCTGCATCGCCTGCCATTCCAGCGCAATTCCAAGCAATTCTACGGAAGCCGATAACGTGACGGTGGTATTGTATTCAACCGCCCAACGTGGTATGGCCGCATTTCAAGCTGTCGAAATCTTTTCTTAGCAGGGAGCGCCAAAACAAGGCACACGTCCAGCCCTAGTCTGCATTTGCTCTAGCTTTGTCACTGCACTTTTATTGGCTCCTCTGTGCAGCAAGTCACTCTCGAGCTTGACAGGCCAAATCAGCTAGCTTCCATAATACACCGCCTGAAGACTGGCTCCCACCTTTTCACGAGAAGCCCTAGCTCCGTCTGTTTTCATTGTATACCTCCACCCTCAAACTCATCTACGTCTTCGTCCTTCCGACTCTACTACCACATCCTCCTGTATATTGTTGTTGCTGCCTCGTCTTCGCAGTTGCTTCTCCGATCCGTTCCTTCTCCGACCTACCTACGCAATCCCTCGTTACCACCCTCATCACCTTCCCGCTACCTCTCCAGCTCCTGCCGCAACGACGAGCACAACTCAGCAACAACAATACCAAACCTCGCCTTCTCCAATCCGAACTACATCAGCTCACCTAGTTACTCCTGTTGTGCCCTATCTCTTCTGCATTGATGTGAGCAAGCCTCATCATCTGCCACTTCTTGACTCGTCGTCAATGCTGCTGCTCTGAGAACGTTATCTTCAACAACCTGCCACCGCTCGCCATTCGACAATTGCTTCCAAAGCCTACATCTACCAAGCTGCTGCCTTGGCCTGCTCGAAGCGTCTAAAAGCCTCAACTGGTCATCCGACCATCGTCACTTGTCTCTGCGAGACCCGTGCTCAGTCTTGACAGTCATAACCAGCCCCGATCTGCTCGACTTCTCCACTCCACCTGTTCATATTCCACGACTCTCGACCCCTAACCTGCTCGATCCTCGATACCGTCCTCTGCCTGCCACGACTCTTCCTTCACGAAACCAACACCGGTCGTCGTCCGACAATAACGACTCTTTCCTACCCACCTCTTCACTACGTTCACACCCTTCGCTGAGTCCACAGCTTCCTTTTGGCCATATATCACGACTTAATTCATCAAATGACCGCCCGCTACACTCTCTAATCTTTCCTTCTGTGCCTTTCGGCGGCTTTGACGGCTTTCCGCTCGGACTTGTCCATATTTCATCTACACGATAGCGAACTGAGCGACACTGGAGTTTTCCCTTTGGCATTTCGAAGCAGATCTGCCACTACCTGGTTTCTTTTCATCACTGTACCTGGCGAGCGATTTTTTTTGAACGAACATTTTCTTTCTTCCGTTACCACTGCTTCGTCCAGAGCCGAACGAACAAGAACACGAAAAGTATATAGACATTCACAGGAGGCTTACTGGATTTTCGCCACTGCTTAGCGTTTGCTGGCTGCCTGCTTCCCTTCACACGATCAACCAAGGGACCAGCCCCCATTCACCTGAACCCATGGAGTGCATGCGAGACAACTTCCAGGAGGGCGCCCTTCTCGACGGCCGATTCCGCACCCTCGCTCCTCTCAATCATGGTTCATTTGGCATGGTGTTCAAGGCGTTGGATACCTGGACCAACATGGAAGTCGCCTTGAAGTGCTCGGCCAAGCCTTCAGCGACTTTTTCTCACGACCAATGGTTGTCAGTCGACGATAAATCCGAAGAGCTCGTGGTCCATCGTCGCATTGGCGACCATCCCAACATCATCAACCTCCTCCACAATTTCGAGGACGAGTATCACACATACCTGGTGCTTGAGTTTTGTGCAAATGGCGATCTGTACGAAGCCATCCGTCTTGAACGAGGACCTGGTCAGACTGAGCATGTTCGAGAGTGCATGCTTCAACTTGTCGATGCTGTTCAGCACATGCATGCGAAGGGAGTCTATCATCGGGACATAAAGCCAGAGAATATCCTTCTCGACCGCGATGGTTCTCTCAAGCTTGGCGACTTCGGTCTTGCTACCACAGACAGCTGGTCATATGAAGCTGCTGTTGGAAGTGATCGATACATGTCTCCTGAGCAGTACGATCCTGGTAACCAAGGCTACTCTCCAGCCAGCGCCGACGTTTGGGCCATTGGTATTTGTCTATTGAACATTCTTTTCTCTCGCAACCCCTTTGCTGCTCCATGCCTGTCAGATCCTCTCTTCCTCGACTTTTACAACGACCGTCAAAGCTTGTTCGACGTCTTTCCAAACATGTCTCAGGACACATACGAAGTGCTTGTTCACTGCTTGGCAATCGACCCCTCGAAGCGGTCTTTGTACGCTGTCCGAGCTGCTCTAGACCGCGCTGTCTGCTTCACCACTGACCAAGAGACCCTCGATGACTTCTGTGCTGTCGAGAGGGAGAATGTGATTGCTACTGCCAATCGTTCGCCTCTCCGCACCCCATCCATCAGCACTCCTCACCTGGACCAGGACGGCGGCTTTCAATGGCAACGTGCTTTGGCAATGTCACCCCCTGTTCGTCAGTTGTCTGCCATCCCTGACACTGAGCATGAGCTCATGTTCCCGTCCTCGGAGAACTCCCATCAAGACTGGTTCTCCAAGCAAGGCACTGCATCGGTCGCATCTTTCGTCGACTCGGGTCTCGGCATGTCTCTTAAGTCCACAAACATGGAGCTCAAGCCAGACTCTTTCCGATACAGCCGATCCAAGCCAATGCCCATATCTGGCTCTCTCCCTGTCACCATGGCTCGTCCAATTCCAAGCATGGCTTCCGTCTTCGGCAAGAAGCGTGAGCATGTCTCCAAGAGCTGGAGCGATCTTTGGGACGAAGAGGAGGAGGAAGAGAATGCCATTCGCATGAGCATGGAGAATGACAACACCATGTCAAACCGTGGTCGTGTGATGGATTTGAAAGAAGAGTCAGAATCTGAGGGTCGTGTCACACCACGCCAAGGCCTCACGGAGATGAAGAATCCTGCCATTGTCAACAACAGCCGCAATCGCACTCCGGACGCTGTTCGTGACCCTCATGTCAGTGAGCACACTGGTTTCATGTTCGAAGAGGACGAAGTCCACATGCCGGCAACACCTGTGACGCCTAGCAATTCACGCTATTCACCACCACCAAAGCGCTCTGCTGTTGACAAATGGGCAGCTCTGGGTGAGCGTCGCAAGGGTTATCCCACCCCAAGCAAGACCCCTCAAGACAGCTCGGCACCTCCTCGCAAGCGTAGCCGTGCAAGCAGCTGGCGCGCTCGCACCATTGACTGGAGCAACAAACAACAACAAATTTCTTTAATCGGTAACGAACTCGGCGTTTTGGAGCATCATCAACGACTTCATTCTCCCCTAGGAAAGAGCAAGGAAGTCCCCAAAGTTGGACCTTGGACTTCAAGCAAGGACTGGCGACGTCACGGTTCTCCTCAGCAGGAAGACTTACGTGAGATTGAGTGGGTGTGGAGGCATGACCTCCACCTGTAGTTTTGTATTTTCTCCTTTTTACTGTCATGATAGCTTCCCAGGGGTGGTTCATTTTGTAAAAACGAGAAGAAAAAATGCGTTTTCATTTTTTACAAATCGAACAACAATTGTAGTTTTATAAGAAAAAAGACGGAGGAGACATTTTCTACATTACTGAACTTTTTTTTTTTGGCTGGATTACGGGGATTGGCTATGATGGAGTATGGAAGGAACTGTAGCTGGGAAGCTATCAGGCGAAGGAAGAAAAAAACTCAACTACGCATCTGGAAATTGTATCACGCATATGGAACAAAAGGTTTTCTGATAAGGGCGATTAGGATTATCAGACTGGTTCAATTGACAGATTTACCCACTCAAACAACTTGATGCCTGCATTCTTCGTCCCTGTGACTGTGACCTGTTTGGCTTGGTAGGATACACCGCCCTTTATACACCGCTAACACTTGTATGCACAGGTTCTTCGACGACCAATGGTTCTTGGTGCCCTCGCACCTCCATTCAATTAAATGGACGATAAATCGACGAGTATGATGTAAGAGTAAATTCTTCTTCTTTTGATTCCTTACGGGGCTGACTCTCTTGACAGGACGGTGAATAATCTGCTTGACCAATTGATAAACCCATGAGACTGTTTGTAGAATGTGCTTTTATTCATGGAAGTTTCAGGGGGGTGAGAGTGGGAGTGGGAGCCTCGTGACCCAATGGAGCGAAATGCGTCAAGCTGAGTTTGACCATGATTGAAATATGAATTACCAAACCGGAATCGCGGAATAGACGAATGGGGCAAGTGGGGAGATGAGTACTTACTGCATTCATTTGAGAAAAACCCATCAGCTGATTCCCAGATGTTTGGGGTCGGTTAGTGTTGCATCATGGGCAATATGATTTTAATATCTGACAGACGGCTTCGACCTTTTTGTTGTTTTTTCTGCAAGGATAGGGTCGATGGTATATTATTGTGCGAGCTTTTGAGCTGGAGGGGGGGAGCTGGTTAGAGAGGGAGATTACTGTGTAGGGAGGGGTATGTCAAGTAGAGTGTTGGGTTGGAGGGGTGAATTGGGATTTGGGATTAATACCCTTCGTCGGAGGATTCCGACAGGGAAATGAAGTTGAGGGTCTCGGTGGACACCGTAGCCCTGACGGATAGAGGCTGAAAGAGATGACGGAGGTAAGATCTTGGCGTGTGGAAGGGCTTATAGTGCTTTCTTGCTGTATGGACGAGTTTGCGGACGGACACACGTTGGAGGTGTTCGTGGGATGGAGTGAATCTATCATCTTTTTTGATTGACGTGTTCATTTATTTTTGCACTTAGTTCCTTTCGCTGGGATTGAGGACAGAGCTTGGACGAACTTTTCCATCTACTATATTTTGCAGCAGCTCTTTTGGTGACGGATCTTCCTCGGTACTTTGGCCTATCATTGGGTTTGCTGGATTTCCTTGCTTGGGAGTTGGGGCTGTGGTGGGCTTTTGCGGTTTGTGGGATTTTTTGACGGTGTCGTTACTATATTTGAAACGAGGTAGTTACCGCATCCTTTGGTCGCTATGCAAGGAAGAGTGGCTCCCGCGAAGGATGAGGTTGATGAAGGGAACTGGTGTTGTGGGATTCTTAGTGGTGGTTGATTGGCTGATAGATTGGGGTTTGGGGTTTGACGTGCGAGGTCGGTGCTCGTTGATGGTTATGGTTATAGTTATGGTCATGGTCATGGTCTCTGCTTACTAAACTACAGCTGGTTACATTACTCCGGATATGAGCTTTGTGGCAGCTTGAGCATTGGACGTCATCAATTGTTGTTGTTGACAGACGAGGAGTTGGTTCCGTACAGAGAGAACTTGTGACGTCGGAAAGTATGAGGTTCAGATTGCTCCAATGCTATCGTGGTCTTTGATGAATGGGTGATAATTGATGAATGGGTGATATAGATGAATGCTTTCGACAGGTACCTCGTTTATCCGTCTCACGGGCTCGGAGGTCAATTTGCATACTACACTAGATACGGTAACTGCTTATTTTTGCGCCGCAATTAAGGGAGGTCACTCAAAGCAAATGACGCAAAAGAAAGAGTCGCATCAAGACAGGTTGCACTCGCAGATTTGCAAACTTGTTGTCAGAGCTTCACGGTGGAGCCACCATCACAATCCACGGCCTTGGGAGTTTAGTCACGATACGATATCGGATCTTTCTTCAGAAGCAAAATACACGATCAGAGCGATTGGGACCTCCCTTGCTTGTCCTTCAGGACACTGCCGAACGTTCGCCCGTCGCGCGAAAAACCATCGTGTCCTTTCGAAACATTCTCAATCCCCTAGCCCATCGCGGTGTCCTCTCGACAGGCTACGCCAATTCCTTCCCTGTCCCTCCGCCTCCGTGGTAGTCGATAGTCGTACCCACCCACCATCAGAAGATCACGTCTCCACTGATCAGAAGATCGCGGGAAAGCCGCCGTCAAAGGAAGATCATCGTCTTTGCTTGCATATCAAATCTTGAAACAGGCGCATTTGGTATCCACTTTCAAACCGGACTTGGGATAATGGTGCTGCCTGCTGGAGGATTATTCATCCTATCTGTTTCGCAATCGATTTTGCTATCTGCGAGTCCGCCTATCTTGCCAAGTTTTCCGCATAATTCGATCGGAGGCGGGCGATGTAGGAATCCTGATGATCCTGGAGATAAGGTGAGCAGTGGGATTTGTGTCAGGAGTAGTGAGTGTGAGTCTTTGCGTGGAGTCGGCGTTGAGGGGTGGTGTCCTGGGTATGGGACTGGGACTACTTGTTGTGTTAAAATGGGATGTTTTCCCAAGGATGAGGCGGGGAGAGGTGGTGTGAGGGTGGGTAGCGCGTGCACTTGGAAGGAGGAATGTGGAAGTGTGTATGGCGGGAGGATTGTCAATGAATTGGCTGGAGGTGAGATTGCATTTCCTATGTCTTGATCCATATGTACTGCCGATGGCTGATGCTGATATCCGATGTGTGAAGGTAATTTGTGCCCCGGTAGAACTGACTTTCGATGCTGTGTTGGTGGTGTCTTTTCCGATATGGTAGAGGGAGAAGAAGAAGAGCAAGACTAGTAGCCACTCACTCCAAACCCTATCTGTTATACCTATCGTAGCTTGCCCCAGTTCATCCACCTCTGCTCTCACCATTCCATAGCTCCTTCGCTTCGAGTTGCTCGAGACTCACCAGATACCCACCATGGCGATGAATGCCTGCACTTGCGCCTCAAAGAACTCCATCAACTTGACTGTGCTAATGTGCTCATATCCGACTCCAGGCTTCTCATCAGCAAGCTCCTTACCACGAATCTTCCATTTCTTCATGACGAAACACATGTCATCCTCGACCACCGAGTGTACCGTCTTAAGCATACGGGCCAGAAAATGGTCGCGCTGCCGTTGAATATGATCACCTTTTAGCAACTTCTCCTGGCTTGCAGGCCAAGTTTATGTCATCTTCGAGGTCCTCGTCGGTAACGGTGTAGTGTAGAATTTTCTGGCGGGTTTCCATCGAGAGTCCCAGGTAGCTGCAGTGCTTGGTCTTGGAGGCCATGGTGTGAGCTTTTGGTTTGTTGACGATTGTTCTGGCTTTTTTTTTTTGAGTTGGTTTGAAGCTGGTAAATCGTTTCAAAATCTGCTCACCTTGGTTTTGGTAGCGGACACGTAATTTGTTGTGGAGTCGAACGCGGAAGTCTCGAGGATAGACTTCTGGTAGCACAGAAAACAAAGTGGACCCTATCATCAGATAGTGCCTAATGCGAGGTCAATGTAAAGACTCGTTGCTGCTCGGGATGAGGAGAAGGTTACTCGAAGTCAAGTGAGTCCGATCGTGAGCCGGGTCACTCGATGGGATTTCCGAATGATCTCGTTGAACGCTTAAGACGGGAAAAGATTCCTGGCCTGCCTACAAAATCTGCCTCTAACTCCAATGCGATGAAGTATTATGTGTCGTAAACTCATCGTTGTCACATCGAGCCATCTAGTCTAAGACCATCGTCTCCCGGATCATTACCAAAGCACAATGTACGCTCCTAAAGTGTCGAGGAAGGCTTATCCTCCCAAAGGTCCTGGTAGTAGTCCTCAACCAAGTGAAGAAGATCCCCCATATCTTCCAATCCACCACCATTACTGTTCTGCTCCAAAGACTCAGGATGAGGCACATCCGTCTTATTCTTCCCAACCTCATTATAGCCACTAGAAGAACGAATAACCTCATACCCCAGAGCCCCAACACTCCACTCCAACCCACAAACCGCACAATCAATCTTCTCAGCAACCATCCCAACTTTCACTCTCCCACCACACCTAAAACAAGAGAATCCGCATCTTTCACAAAGAGGAAATTCCTCTTGTTCTCTATCGCCTATGCGAGGTCGAGCAAGACCATGGCAATGCGAACAACGAAGCATACCTGGAACCATCTTTCCCTCTTTCGTCTCATTCCCCGCCAAGGCCCTCGTCGTCGCATCTCTAAGAGCCTGGGGAATGCGATCCACCGCTCTTCCGGAATCGCCAGCCTCTTCTTCTGTGGTGAAAAAGTGGCTTGTACATAAGGGTAATTCGCACTGTTCACGGTAGAGTACTTTTCCATCTTTACCACGAACAACCTTCCCATTCACATCGAAAATCTCAAGCATCATTGAGTTCTGGAAAGTCATCGCTTTCTCCTTTAATTCATCTGAGCCGGGTGTGTAATCATATGGCCCATCGTACTTTTTCGCCTGCACTGCCTGTCGTTTTGGAAAACCACCCCATTTTCTTCTCTGGATCTTTCTAGTTTTGACCAAGTCGGCTGCGATCGCTCGGCCAGATTCCTCTTCGATGATTGGCGCGCCTGAGTCGGCTCTTGTATTTATTGCCGCAGGTTCGAAATGGAATTGTTCCAGTTCTTTAAGGTAATTCGGTGCATCAACGCCGACCTCGAGTAGGTTGACAGTACCATTTACTTCGCCGATGAGAAGGCTGGAGAAATCATGGTTGAAGGCGCCAGACATGATTCCAGTATTGAAGGTTGCGAAATCCCGAATGTGAGCATCACGGGGTGCTCGGTGAATGTCCCATGCCTTAACAACACCATCCGAAGATCCAGTGACCAGCCGTTCTCGATTCTCTCCCCAACCGCAGAAACCGACTCCGCAATCCGTATCTTCTTGAGGTCTACCCGGTTCGAGCTCAGCAAGAGGTACTCCGTGGGAAAAGCGCTGCAGAAGCTTATCTGGCCTACGCAGATCCCAAATATAAACTTTGCTATCTGTGGCGCCGGCTGCGACATAATTCTCATCAAAGGGAGAGAATATCACATCATTGATGTCTCGCGCCGGACATTCTAGCTCAAGCCCTCGATGGCTCCAACTATCTGCGGTTTGTGGAGAGCAGATCCGGATGACGGAGCGTATTCCTTTGGTCTTCGAATGGCTGTAAGCTGAGCACGCGGTAGCAAAACGAGCGCTTCGAGGACTCCACGCTACATCGAAGATGTTGCCAGCTGGAGGGATAACGCCAATGGGAGTATTCCTAGACACATCCCACAAGCAAGTCTCGCCGTGCGTAGTCACGTACGTCTCGTCACCACCTGTCGGAGCGAATCCAGCGAGCAGATAGTTTCTGACTGAACTATGAATGCCCCACCGGAGAGCAGAGGGAAATACTTTTCTGTCCAAAAAGGTTTGCGCTTTCCCAGAACCGAATCGGTTCAGTTCCTTTTTCTCTCCAGTAGTGCCATAAATCCGGATGCCCGACTCGATGTCTCGGGAGCCTGTCGCTAGAAGGTCGAGGTGTCGACTTGTGGAGAGCAAGTCTATTTCGGTGCCGTAGTCCACCATCCACTGTTGCTCGCAGCGACCATCTCCGACTTGGTACGACCTTAAGAAATTATCGTACCCGACCGAGAACATGTGTAATCCATCTCTGGAAAAGTCGACCATGCTAACGGTGAAGAAAAGGCGTGGGTCTTGAGAGGCGTGCATGGAATGACTGGCATTCGCACCCTCTTCGGGCTTCTCCCTTGGGCGGTGGTGCTCAGGAAGCTCATATAAAGTCGAATGTTGCATGTTGCCAAATAGTAGGTTGTTTTGCCGGTTGTACTGCATACTAGATGGATCCACGATGCACATTGATCCAGCCGCGAAGTGTCGGCCATCGGGTGACCAAGCTATCGCACCAACATCTCCAGAAGTACCTGTCCATGACTTTGATGGTCCGAGAGAATCAAATACCGTTCTTCGAATGCTTCGCAAGGCAGTATTTCCTCTACCAAACTCTCGTCGAAGTAGGTGAGTCGAGGTTTTCTTCTCTGGGGCCAAACTCTGAGCGGGAGCCATGCGCAACCGCAATGGAATATGGTTCAGCTCTATGGTCGATGCGTCCAACAGCATCGCTTGTATGCTTTTCTGAGTTCGATCTCGAAGTTGAGGCAACAGCTGGGCTCGGCGAGCGATCTCTGCTATCTGAGCATGGCCTGCGGCTCTCACCGCAGCAGTCAGTGAGGTAGCCGCGCCTAGGTTGTTCTCCAGACGAGAAATCGCACACTGTCGCAGGGCCTCTAATTCGCTTTCTGTAGGATCAAGATGTAGAGACAGCCCCCGCCAATCGTCATCTTCCTCCCACTTTACGGTTTGGAGAGCGGTCTCTAATTCTCTGCGTTCATTACGACCGAGATAGGGCTTCTTCCGCCGCACAAATGAGCCGTCTGGATACTCCTTGCGAGCGAGTACATGATACTCCGAATCAAAGCCTGAGTCGTAAGCGGTATCAGTATAAACCGACGCCTCGTCTGACAGAGCCTCGCTCTCAACGTTGATTTCTCGGGCCATCATGGCCCTCACATTCATCTCGCCTTTGCCAGTTCTGGCTCCTGGACGTAATCTCCCTCGTACAGTAGCAGAGCCGGGGGTGATCGCATCAAACGTGACTTCCTCGGCAGGCTTTCGTGGCAAATCAGAGCTCTTGTCTTTTCCAGAGAGTTCGGGGATCTGATCCACAGACGATGCACAAAGAATCTCTCTGTACAAAGCAGAGCATCCTTCAGGAATCGAGCCAGATTCCACAAACTCGGAGAGAAGACGCCAAACTGTCACGATCGTGGCATCAGGTATAGTCCTAAGGATAGCCTTGATCATAGCAGCGCGCTCCCGGTACTTTAGTTGTGTTTTTCGATATTTGACACCAATTACCTTCCTCAAGTATTTGGTCGCGCAACAATTCGTGGTTCTGCCCATCTTTCGATCCAGCTCCGTCCAATTCATTTCACATTCTTCCTTGAGATAGATGAGCAAAACTAATTCTGCCTCCGTGAAAGGACTGCCTTGTCGCTTCGGTAGGATACTTGAGTCGAAAGCTCTGTGACCGGCGCGTGTAGCAAGAACACCGGCTAAGGCTTGAGCACTTTGATTACGTTCAGAGGCCTGTAAGGTTTGAGGATATCCAGTGGCGACGGCATTGCAAGGCTGGAACGGAACCGAGAGCCTAGCTTCTGTGGATGGTGGTATAGACGCGTACTGCAACTGCCATGAAGAGGGACTGGCGTTAAACTCGATAGGTTGAATTTGTGACAAACTCGATTCTGGTGTCTTATGAACAGAAAAAACTGCATCATCGAATGGGATGATACGAAAAGATGAACTAAGGCCAGCCTGCTCGAGTGATGGTGGCAAAAAGACTTTTGGCGATGGAGCAGACGGTACGTGAGGTTTGGACGCGCTCGGAGGAGTTCTGTCTAAGGAGGAAGCGGTTTGAGGCGATTGGAGGGAATGACGGAAGGATCCCGTTGTACTAGACGGGGTGCTCTGTCTACCGGTAGGAGCCTGCGATTTGCGCGTCGGAGCAGGTGAAGATGCATGTAAGCTTCTCGGAGGGTCCACCGACGAAGGTTTTGCGCCAGCCGCGAGTGCTTCAGCAGTGGACAAAAGAGCGCCAAAGTCGGCTCGATCTTTGTCATCTTTTTCCCTGGCAATTTTTGCGATCTTGTAAGGAGACAAGGAGGCCGCTGGCACAGAAGAAATTTGCGGGGAGATATTCGTTCGTGGTTCTACACTGAATGCTTGCTCCGCATTTCGCTTTCGTGATTCGATAGGCATCCCTGCCGTACCTGAGGTTGCACGTGAGGCGCCATTGATACCTGACTGAAGTCTTGATTTCGATTGATGCAAATTGAAGGAGGAGGAAGTACTCGTTGCTTCGCGATCAATAGAGTTCAGTTGGAGTCCTTCGCTGGACTGAAATGGTGACGCTGATGAAGAGGTTACGGTGAAAGGGCCATTTGTGACAGAAACGTTCCATGAATGGCTTCCATTTATTTCTGGCGGACCAGCAACAGTGAGGTCTACATGCGCACTGGCTGATTCGGTAGTAGTAGGACGGAAGGCTGGATCCGAGTCTTTCAAGAGCGTACCAGGTTTCGAGATGGTGTTGGAGCGAGCACTGAATTGCTTCATCATCGTCTTGTGAAAAGGAGAGAAGGATGCCCCGTCAAATTGGATGTCATCGCCATCATCATCGCCAGTGAGATCGATTACCTGGTTCCTGAGGCCTTTGTTAGTTTGCGCTGAGAATGTTGGAGGTCAATAGGCGACGCGATACGCGTGCTGGGCAGGGCATGAACCTCTCCGAAACTTACGGCGTTCGGTTCCATAATTGCGCCATGGCTTACTTCATTCTCCGAGGGGCTGTATAGTGAAGTAATTGGAGTTCAAAATCACTTAGAGGGTTGAAGTAGGAGGTAGGTAGTACAAAGTAACAGAAAGTAGGGGCACTCGGTGGTACTTTCCAGGTTCCAGTTTTAAGCGATAGCTTAGCGTGTCTTGGCGTACAATATATCAGAGTTAATTACTAATACATTAAAGTGAAGTTCTTATAGTAGAATTACGAATAGAGAACTATAACCTCTTGTTCCAAGACCCTGCTAGACCTTCTCTTCAATTCGTCAAATGAACTTTCGTTACCTTTGCCCCTTTAATCACAATGATCAACATGACCTGTTCCATCTACTTCTGCTCATATTCACACACGTTGACTAAGTATCAACACCATCAAGATCACCCTCTTCCTCCTCTTCTGCATACCAACACGAATCGAGCATTGCGTGAGCGCCTCAACACCACGACAAGGTCATCCTCATGACATACGAAAGCAAACAGCAAACTTGATGTTCAATAAGGTTGGGTTCGTTTGGCTACCAGTACCACTTCTGGAAGATTAAGATTAGACTTCGCGCACGGCTCGTTCAACTTGAGTTCAGCATCGCTTAAGATTTGCATCGAGGTTATAGGAACTCATCCATGTCGACCTACAGCCGAGTATATCCTGAACAAGATTTGGCGAACAAGCTATGCCGGAAGAACTGCCAAAGTACTAAGTTCTTGGTCATCTCGTGCGCCCTAATACCCTTCGATCGCGGCTTTGGAAGTGTGTCTGAAAACATCGCCTTCGAAGGCCAAGGGCATTCTTCCTCATGCTCGATGCTTTACTTGACACAGTATCCATGCCACCAACTTACCAACACGCGTCAGTCTTGTTTCAAAAACCAGGTCCCTAGTAAGGACCAACCAATGAATACCAAAACAAGACTGACGCGCGTTTGTACGTGTTGGCCATTACATATCCCTGTTGAACGCGTGTAGTTGTGAAACTGGTCAATTCAGTTTCAGACTTTCGCTCACGAAAACATTTTGGTACCTGATTCGTAATGGGAACTTACACATGGTCTTGTAGGGCGGATTTGAGGAACATCGATGGCGCACTTCTACTGTTGTTTGGCATTGAATCCATAGAGTAGACATAAGATAAAAGCATCGTATCATGAAAAGATATTCACGCAAGCTTGGGGTACGTATCGACTCCTGCAGCGTGCCTGTCGCAGTTCAGCATTAGGATCAGACAGGTTGATTCCCTTTTTGTCATCGAACCTTCCGCCTTGTCAGTTCGGTAGCCTGACCTTTGCCGCTTCCCCGTGCGAGAACAGATCTCATTATCTCAGTCACTCAGTGAATCATCCGAACTTCTGCACATCTTTCCTCAGGCGTAAACCGGGGAAGTGGAAGAACATCGTTAGCCTTGCATTTGCTGGGCCGGCCTAACCTCACACGGACTCGAGGGCTATACGAAATCTCCACCCACGCTCTCCCCCTACGCATGAGTCCCGAAGCTGGAAGCATCATTTCCCCTTGCGAAGGACTTGATTCATTATGGCAAGGATCCTTCTTATCTTGTCTGGTCACAGAATAACCCTGTCGGACCTCAACACCACACTATTTCTCAAGTCGATATTATTGATCAGCTTCCATTAAGGGATTTTGTATCCGTCCATGGCTTCAGATTTGATTCGTCCCTTTCCTTGTCTCATGCTCGAGACGGTGGACCCTCGAAACCTCACTCTGGCGACTAGCTATGCATGCGACTAAAGTTCCCGCCTTTAGACCTTTCAGCAGGTGTGTAATTGTCCTTCAAACACGCTAATTTGTCTGTGAGTCAAGCCATGGCAATCGGAATGGGCGATTACTACCACACTTTTATTGGTCGACACGGCGGTAAACATAGGAGAGAATTGGGCATGACCGATCTTCTTGTAACAAAGCTATGAATGAATGGGAAAGTAAGCGAATGCCCCGAATAACAGGGCGGGAAGTTTTGCATGCCCAGAGGATTACGGGACTTGCTCCGTTCCCAGGAACCACAGCAGCGGCTTCGTCCCTTAGCTGTTGTGAGGACCTATAATAAGCGTCAACGTTCGAACGTCTAGCCTTTCCACTAAACCTTACCTTTTCCTACATCTTTCCTTACCTGAGCATATCAGCTTCAGCTTGGTCTTGAACACCAAAACTACAAGTCCCCCAAAGTTACTTTTCACGTCCAAGCCCAAGAGATATTCGACATCTCGTCACATCATCATTCTACCATTCACTTTCGCTTCCCACTGTATTCTTCTCCCGTAAGAAAGATATCTGTTCTTCCGTCCACAAGACATCCTTGCTGACAATCGTAGTAATTGCAGCTCTCCGCAACCCACGCTCCACAAAGCTCATCATCACCCAGAAGAACACGGCATAACAACGTCTATTCAGCAAAGACTAACAAACCAAAAACCACCAAACATGTGCAACACTGTAGATTTCATCTATGCCTGCTCCCATCGTCTATCACTCCAAGGTGAGGACATCCCACACTGGATAATGGTTGAGCACCAAAACGGATTCGACCTTGAGAACAACAGATGGGTGGGAATGTGGTACGACAACGGAAATATCATAATCGACGATATCTGCTTGGCTTGCAAAGAGGGTATTCAGATTTGGGAACAGCAACGGAATGCTGAGCGTGTGTTAGCACATCAGGAACAGATGCGGAAGGAAATCGCTGATGGGGAGAGTTGTCGGAAGGACATTGCTGTGAAGTGTGGATAGCCTTTGATTTTTGTGGTGGGCGTTTGATGGAATAAAAGTTATTCTTGGGTTTGATTGGCCATTTTCAGGTCGATGGTGGTGTTTTGGTTTTTGATTTCTGAAAAATTTGATCTTGCAAAGCTGAATACCCACAATGAATGAGGGTCAACTTCATTCATAAAAATTACGAAGAATATTCTCTCTGTTTCTCTACTTAAAATTTGTCCATCGACGGCGTCAAACTCTACACCCAAACCCACCAAAAACCATTCATTGAATCCTCAGCCTGGCGCGCGCCTCCAGTCCCAACCTCTCATACCAAGCGCTCATAGCAAGCAAAACCAACAAAACTCATCACTCGCGGCAATATTGAAACACCTTCACCCTTCATCTTTTGTTTCTTTTCCCAAGCGCTTCCACCCCCAAAAAAGAATCCAACATATCACATATCTCAAACAACGCCTCACGAGTCACTACCACCCCCATGGAAATCCTGAAAAAAGAAAAAATACTGCGGTCAGAGGCGGCACATGCACGCTAAACATATCTTGATGACTATCAACGCCTTGCCAATAATGAGGGAGGGTCCGTGAAACCACGATTTCACATGAAGCTAGGAGAATGGATACCTCGCTTATAAAACACGCCTCCCATCGGCGATGCATCTGTGGATATCTCCTAGGAGTTCACGATGGGCGAGGATATCTTGCATGACGTCTATAGGAGTGGTCCCAATTGGTGAAACGTATGGGATCCACTTACCTGTACCAAGAGTTGGGAGTTTTATGGTGGTCACTAAGAGGCCGTCTGGCTATCTGAGACATGATTAGAATCTAGTTTCGTGTATCTATGCCGGCAACAACGCGCACCAATAGGTGTATCATACCAACCTCCGAACTCAAAGGCGACGATGACGGCTGAGCCTATTGGTGCTTCGAAATGCCCTGAAGAAAGGAGATTATGATGATAGCGGCACATATCTTTCTCAAAACTCAACAATATCGATTGCCTCGTCCCGAATTATCAATTGACTCCCTTCCCTCCCAAAAAGCAACAAGATCAACACCACCTCACGCCTCAATCTTCAGCCGAAGCCATCGCCACCATCGGCATCAACTCCGCGGATTCCACGCCCGAAGACCCGAGGAAACAAAGAGCCGCAGGAAACCGCAGGGACGCGCAGCCCTGAAGGACTGCAGGTGTAAAGCAGCAAGTCCTACCAGCAGGCGAAGGGGAAGCGGAAAGGTACATACCTATCCCAATCCCCATGCTCGGAAAAACTCTCAAAAAAATGTTGTTGTCGTTGCTCCACCTCTTTGGTTCCAACGTCGTATAACCCGCCATTCTGGAACCTAGTCTCCCAGCCGTCTCCGCGCCGCTTGCGCTTGGGTGGGTGGTTACTTGGGCTAGGGTCGGCCCGGGGCATTGGCATTGCATCCACCATAAGGTAGCGTGGGTAGGTACTCTATAGCCTTGCCCTGCTTTTGTCAGGAGATAATTCCCTTCGATCCGCTTTGTTGGGATGGAGATGATGTATCGAAATATCTCATTGTGCATTGAGAGTGGGCGTAGGAAGCCTGCGGATCTGAATCCGAGTTGTTCAGGTAGTGCGTCAGAGGGAAGACGGGCCGATGGGAAACATGGTTTGAATTTCAACCTTATGGAGAGTCCCTTACATTATAATTGGAGCCTGCGAAAACTGGAAGATACCCTACAGTTTTCGCGATTTCCTCAGGAAGTTATTCTGTTCACCGAAAATTGGCGATATCGAAGAAGTATTATTGATACCCATTGAGGTGGAGCATGCAACTCGTGGTGTCAGATTCGACTACATGATTGGTAAAAAGAAAGACAGTCATAGCCTCCGGAGTCTTTCATATGAAATCGTTCCTTATGCTAATCACTACCACAAACACTCAAACCCACTACCCAGTTCCCCCATTAACCTCAACAACAGCCCCATTAACATACCTCGCCCCCTCCCCCATCAAAAACACAACCACCTCAGCAATTTCCTCAGGAGTCCCCATCCGCCCCATCGCAATCTCCCTTTCCGTCCTCCCAACAGTCTCCACACCCGCAACAACAGAAGCATTGGTAGGCGTATCAATATACCCCGGCGCAACAACATTAACCCTCACCCCCTTCGTTCCCAACTCCAGCGCCATGGCTTTGCTAAACCCAACGACGCCATATTTGGTAGCGCAGTAAATCGCGTTGTTGATCCCTGGGTGCAGACCGAGGATGGAGGAAACGTTTACGAAACTAGAACCCGGGGAAAGGTGTGGGATCGTGGCGCGAGTGATGCTATACATGCCTTTTAAATTGGTATTCATCAATTTATCCCAGTATTCGTCTGTTGTTTCGATTAGAGGGGAAGGCGTTGGATTGACGCCTGCGCAGTTGAAGATGTGGTTTATGGTTCCGTAAGTTGAGATGATATGGTTGATATGGGCTGTGCAAGATGTTGAGGAACTAACATCCAACACCTCTTGGAGATGGGTGCCTCCGCATCGGGAGTTTGTTTCTGAGAGACCTGTTTCGTTGATGTCGGAGAGGGCGAGGGTGGCGCCGAGGTTGGAGAGGGCGATGGATGTGGCGCGGCCGATTCCACTGGCCGCGCCGGTGATGAGGAAGGTTTTGTTGGTGAAGGGGAGGGTCATTGTTTTGGTCTTTGTTGAAAGGTGCCGAAGATGTAGGCAGGTCTTCTTTGTTAACCTGGATGGACAACCTCAAGGAAGACATCTCAAAAGCCCATTTTGAGATGTCTTCCTTGGGGTTGCCCATATCGGAAGATCGTCGCGTCGGATCTGATTGCCGTCATCTCTTACTTGGATTTTAGCCTATGGCACAGCTATCGATATGAGAAAAAAGCGGCCGATATTGTCGAAACGAAGACCTGGAAATGCTAAGAATATTTAGTTTAGTCTTTCCAAAGGTAACAAGTTTAAGTAGACCAAAATATCTCAACTTCGGCTATTTTTTAATCCTGCCGTGGGGGCGCGGACCTCGTTAAAGAAAGAGTTTATCCCAAGTAGGGGAAAGGTTTGGTATCTCCCCTTATAGAGATTTTTTTTACCAAACGGGTTCCAATGGTTGCTACACAACCTAGGATTTGAAGGGATCGTTCTCTATGTCAAGGCAGTTTAACTGCCACTTCATCCCGCGATATTTCCAAACACAGTTCCACACTTGTATGTTAGAGAGAACAGAAAGAGTAGCTTTCCTCGACCGATTCTTCCAATTCGTCCAGGAACTCGAAAAATTTAGGAGTCGGAGACAATGGTAATAGGCTATTTCCCCTCCACAGGGCTACGTCTATCAATCGATGCACTCGGTCCGCCACAATACCATTGCGTCCTCATCGTTATTGATTGGAGGCACTCGATCGCACAGTAACCACGCGAACCGTTCCAATTTCTTCCCGTCAAGCTCATGAAGTCCAAGTGCCTTCCGCATCTTCAATTGAAACTCCTGCTGCGGCCAGTTCTTCTGCCAAAATGAGCCCTTATCAGAAAGATTGTACTTGTAAAGAACGTGAACTAGAAGCTCTTCAGGGGATTTGGCGTAGTCTACTTCGAGACCCGCATCTTGTGGTAGTAGTCCCAGCAGTCCAAAGATTCTGTCCAACGGGTTTTCGCATTGGCTGTCTACAAAATCGCCGCTTGAAAGGATGGCCCAGGAAATTTGGAGAGATAGCTCGCTCAATCTCAATCGGTTCAAGATTGCTAAGACTACAGCTGGTATCCCGATCTTGATCGGCGATGAAAGCATCGCTTTGCTGGCGGGGCTGACAGGGCCTCTGAAGGACTCAGTAGAACGAATTTGTCGTCTCTTTCTTCTTTCTCCTTGGTTGGTTAGTTTCGAGTCTCCTTTTAACATTTCATTCTCCTCTTCTGGTGTCAATCTTTGTGTCCAGGCATGTAGTTCGGCCAAATGTTTCCATTCCAAGCCCCAGAATCCGCACATAATAGTCATTTTCTTCGCCAATATGATTTCTGCAGAATCCAGAGACGAGTCCAGTAAGACCTCATGAAAATCCCTTGTAGTGTCAGAGTATACATTTGGCGACTGGTCTGTGCCGACGGCAATGCAGGCAGTATCGAGCATTGGGTTCATTGCTTCGAATTCTCTCCAAGATCTGCAAAGGATCTTGCTGTTGGTTTTTGTTGGAAATGCCCAGTACCCCAACCACCATGTCACACTCCCCCTTTGATGGCCCCAGCCAGGCGATGACTTGTCGTGCGTTGCTGAATATAGAGCTCATCATTGTGACCAGGTGATTCCTTTCATATATCTCATCTTGGCGTATACAAATCGCATCAATCCAAAGCCACGAGGAGAAACGGTATGCTTCCGCCTCGTCCGATCTAGACATCACTCAGAATATATGAAGTAGTAGGGAGGAACCTCCAAATATTTCCTCTCAAGGCGAACGAATGGTCGTCAATGAGGATATCGTGCTCTGGAACGGCTGGGCCCCAGGCATAAGAAATTGCGTCGTAAGCCGGGCACGTTAGGAAATCGAAGGTTGGCATTCCACTGGCCTGTCCTATGAAGAAGGCAGAACCCGAGTGAGACGGACCTGTGTTTCAGCTTGCTGGAGTGGGATATGACGGAAAGGGTACGCGGTGGACATGGAATGAAATAGAGTTTTGCAATTGAAAACAGAGTGATGTTTGTGGAAGCGAAACATGAACAAGAACAAGGCGATACCATTTAGCGGCAGTGCTAATGCCAAGCCCCCTGCAATTTGAAGGGAGGACTCGAAGGTCTTCAGAACTGAACTTTGAAAATCATCATACATTTCTTTCCTTCTTAAAAGAAAGAATAGTCGCAATCTACAGAATCGCGATGCCCTGAAAGAGCAACGCAGGGTATGTAAGTCTGTCCACCCACCGCCTAAACCAAAATAAAAAATAAAAAATGCGTATACCATCTATCCAACTGTCAATCGCCGAATCCTCTCCCTCTTTGACATTCAAACATATTCCCCATGCAGTCTAACGGGTTTACTCAAGAATAACTCCTCTGCTTCACGACAATATCTCCTATCCCCACCTCTGTCTGCTGCCACTTCACTCCCCCAACAAACAATAAGCGCGTCCAAGATTCCCAAAACAATACCTTCCATAGCTCCGAGAACACCCCACCCAATGGCCGCAGCACCAAGCCCAACAATGTACGCATACAGAGATCCGGAATACGAATCAACCAGATGCAACATCCGAGCCGTAGAGACCCATCCACCGAAACCAAGGGCAAGCGTCATCATGTACCTCGTAGCGTGAAGAATGAGTTTAGCGGTGCGGTATTGGACGAGTGTATCTGCTGATGGAGCGTTGACACTATATGGTCCCAGTGTAGTCGATGCTTCGATCGGCGAGACGAAGGACATTTTGCTCAGATTGGTAGCGGAGGTTGTGAGGGGTTGAGAGTGAATGGCTGCGTAGGTGAGGGTGAGTGGGTTTGTTAGACTTGCAATTGGACTTGGTACGAGGGCGTAGAAGACCCAAGAGAAGGGTACTATTAGTCTTCTCGGGAGTAGCAAGAGTGGCAGGCGAACTGCGACGGTGAGGAAGGTCGAAAGACAGATTGAGCCAAAAAGTGGACCCGTTGCGTGTTGAAAGGACATTTGGACAACGGTTCTCGACGATGGCGTTGGTTGCGAGTTGCGGTGGAAATACCACTGACTTGTTGTTGCAGCAGAAGTCGCCCGCTGAATGCCGGAAATTGTTGACTGCGTCCACAGGAGCATGAGGACGTAGAAGACACCTAGCCACCAGGTGCTCACGTCGATGACATAGAGGCTCTTTTTGCCAGAGCTCCAGTGTCCTTCAAGGAAGACACGAGTGAATAGCAAAAGCCAGACCCAGAACCAGGTTACTGTGGCAGCGAGGGTGACGAATCCTGCAAACAGCAAAGCAGGCGTCTGGGCCAACACTGACGAGGCGAAGTCAAGAATTGCGATAGCTTTGCCAATCGAGAAGCGTGCTTTGTAAGTGACATAGCACCACATGAATGCGCCAGCGAGCGGAACGAAGGACAACACCCGCATGGCTTTATCCTGAAATCGTGTCCCGTGCCAGTAACCTTTATAGCTGGAAATGAGAGGATATAAACTGAACGATAGAAGAATGATAGGCACTGCGATGAACATGAGATATGCCAAAGGTCGAAGAAAGTTGCGGAGTAATGCCAGCCAAACTGCAGCAACGATGACTGCGACCAGGGTATCCACAGCCAGCAGGTGGAAGGACTTGTGCAGGACCGTGTAGACCGTATCTCCCAGGGGTTTCTTCTTACTTGGCTCTTCAGTATTCAAGTAGACTAGCAATGATGTGGCGAAAAGCGATGCCAAACATATCCAGAACAAGCTCGCCCAGAAGGGATCGTGCTTCATATCAATCTTTGGAGGCTCGATGTCCTCCTCCGATACTCCAAGGGGCACGCTCTCGCGGTCCGGGCTTGACGGTCGTGGGTTGAGTTGTGATGTCTCGTCGTCTGTCTCATACGGATTGTACATATGCTGTTTCGATATGCCAGATGTTGGGCGATTTCGGAATTGCTGAAATGGCGGAGGATTATCCTCTTCATGCTCCCGGTCTGCGAAGTCCTCGGCATCCACTTGATCCATGCTACTGCGTTCAGATGACGATAATTCCACGTCCACAAGTTTGCCCTTCCCTTTGCTTGATGGTGTGCTTTCTGACTCCGCAGAGCTTGCTTCTCTTTCTGGCTTCTCAGATACCGAGTCCTCCACAATAGTCGGTCGTCCTCGTTTGGGTGCCCGCTCGCCTTTCCACGAGCTTCGGATGCCTCTGCTTGTCGTATAGTGCCGGCTCAGCGCATTGTCTCTCTGCTCATCATCTATCCCTGAGTTTGCCTCATCATCGACTTCCGAAGACTCTGATAATCGACTTGCTCCAAAATGCCGCCGTGACTTTTGCAAAGCGTAATAATCCGCCACCTCTCGCTCCCTCTCCTCGGCATCGTCCTCTTCCCGAAACTCGTCGGTAGCACTGAAAAAGAGTGGCGCTGGATTCGTCTGGCCCCGTGAAGCAAAGGGGAACCTGGACATCTGCGAGCTGCTACGTTGATAAGGATCCGGCATGGGTTGTCGTTGGAGATAACTGCGGGAGCCCAGGCGAGAGTTGTCGCGTCTCTGTCGCTGGTCGGAGGTGTTGAGTTGATCGTCAGCAGGATTCAAGGAGAATCTCGATTGAGACTGGGCCAGGAAGCGTGAGGCATCTGTTTGAAGGTGTTTGTTAGTATGAAGTCACGCGAGTGTTGGTAGGCAGGTGTGAGACAAGCGGTGGTATGGTGACGATGGGAGAGCCGATAAGAGCACTGGCAACGTACATTCGGAGAACATGTCTCAGGCCTGATATCGGAGCTTCTTGTTGTGCAGATCGAGTTGATGCTTGAGGTGTTGATAATATGTCGGGGCGATGCGATAACCGGTGAATCAAGCTCTCGAAGCGGTGAATTGGTAGAACCGGATGGGTACCGTAGAAATGGCAGCGAGGTGAGGTTGGTAGAGATGAGGATATTCCGGAGGGAGCAAGAGGGATGTTATGGTGTTGTAGGAGTGCTAGCAGGAGCAGGTGTTTGTGTTGTATTCGGTTGTCACTTATCACTGTCTTGGAGCCTCAACCTCCGACTATCTTCAGCTGCTAGCCACCTGCAGGGATGGATGGATGACATAGTAACGTAACGGCGAGTAGTGGTGAAGAAGATTATATCGTGAATTGTACTTGTTTTTGCTTCTTGTCGCAGCTATCGCTTTGAATCCACATATCTCCCCATTCCTTGCTCCCTCTCCATCTTCTTAGCCGCTTCTTCCTCTTCCTCTTCCTCTTCTCACCTTCACCAACTCAACATCAGCCCAGAGCTATATCCAACACTGCTCTGCCACGAACACATACTTCTCCACGCGCTTCCAGTCATCGCAAGACCATCCCCTCACCACCGCGAAACCCCCAGCAACCGATACAAATCACCACCTACACACCCACGAAATGGCCCAACCCTGGGATTACATAGCCAAAATCGTCTCTCTGGGAGACAGCGGCTGCAGAAAATCTTCCCTAACGATTCGCCTCTGCGAAGGCCGCTTTGTAAACCACCACGATGTCACAATCGGCGTAGAGTTTGGTTCGCGCATAGTCCCTGTCGGTCCTCCCTTTTCGCATACCCTCAATATCAACAACCCCGGCCACCGAAAACAAGCCAGTATAGAAGCTGGATCTGGCGCAGGAGGAAAGGGGAAAGCTGGCGTCGTAGACAAGAACCAACGGCATATGAAACTGTCTCTGTGGGATACGGCAGGACAAGAAACATACAAGAGCATTACGAGGAGTTACTTCAGGGGTGCCAGTGGAGCACTGTTGGTTTTTGATATTACGAGGAGGCAAACCTTTTTGAGCGCGACCGCCTGGCTTCAAGATCTACGACAAATTGCCGAGGAAAACATTATCGTCGTTTTGGTTGGAAATAAGAGCGATTTAGCACCATCGAGCACAGTCACGAAATCAACAGATGCGCCGCAGGAAGGGGAGGATGGGAAGAATCTGAGGGAGGTTACTGTTCAAGAGGCGGAGACGTGGTGTAGACAGAATCATGTTTTGCAATATGTGGAGACAAGCGCGAAGAGTGGTGAGGGCGTGGAAAGAGCTTTCCTAGAAGTTGCAGAGCGGATATATCAGAACATCGAAGCTGGGAAATACGATCTGAAGCGACAGGAGAAGTGGCGTCAAGAGCGCAGCAACAGGAGGCGGCAATGGGAATACAGCAAGGACTGTAAACCTGGGTATGAATGATGCGGCCGCGAGTAGAAGAGGTGGGAAAGGAGGTGGAATCTGTTGCTGATCACCATACTCAAGAGCAAGAGCTTTGCACATATTTGTGCTTTCGAGGTTTGAGATCTTCCCGTCTGTGGAGGCTTATTACATATTTTGGCATTTCAAGCGAGGTGTTTGGGGATCTCTTAGAACTGTCTACTTGGCAACCATGGTAATACATTGCACAACCCCTATCTCCATATCTGTTCAATTCTGTCAAGCGAACCTGCAGGTTATTAAATTTCAGGCATGGGGCTTCTTGCCCCCCGCAACCATCCTTGTCGTTTTATCCAGCGCGAGAGCAGCTCCTACGAATGTCTGGAAGTGATCGGTAACCTGAACCTCTTCCCCAATTCACCTAAATTCACCATTTCTCTCCTCCTCTTAACCAGCACGCTCAGGACTGATGACTCCTCGCATTCTCAAACTTACGCAAAAACTCCTCCATCCGCTCTTTATCAGTTTTCTTCGGACAGGCAGCGCATATGACGTGTCCGCAACTAGGGACGCTACAGATAGCCCCCTCTGCAGTTGCATCTATTGCTTCATGGGGTTCTCCACGGAGGAGGCAGTGACAGCATTTCCAGGTGTAGGAGCGTGGGGTTTGGGCTTGGGGTTGGGTGGTTTTTGTTGGTGGTGGTTGTGTGGGTTTGGGATCCATTTGCGAGAGGTGATGAGGTGGGTTTTCGGGGTTGTTATGGGGTATGGGGCTAGGTGGTTGTGGAGAATGGTGATGTTGAGAGGAGTGGCCGGAGTTTTATGGTTTGGGAAGAACGGGGAGGTTTAGGTTAATCCGTATTTGAGGAGATGGGTCGGAGTGGTTTTTGGCGCGACATGCTCGTGTCAGTGAGAAATGAGAAAATTAAGTCATCGTGATGTTACTGTGGGTGTGGAATGAGGTGGAATGATAGGCGTTCTTCCCAGAAGGTGCATTTATTAGTCCAAGGCTGTGTCACAAGATTCACATTACTTATCTGCCCCTATTGTTAGCTATGATTACCACTCACATTACAAACTATGGAAAGATAGGCGTACTTCTAGGAAGGTGATTTGTTGGTCTAATGCTGTGTAACAAGATTCACATTACTCATCTGCCCCTATTATTAGCCATGATTACCCATCACATCACAAGACGACACTCGAATATTTAAGGAAGAACCTGTCGCCCACACTTATCCTAACCCCATAACTCCATTCCAGTCGAGTATCGAAACCTGTATTACTAAATTGTACCAACCATGACACAAGAAGAATGGCTCTGCTGTCGTTGTTTACTCTATTTCGGAGGAGAAATTACGATGTTTGTGACGCTGGATATGTGTGTTGTATGTCAGCATTCGCGGTGTGGGCGTTGTTTAGTGAGACCGGTGGAATGATGGATGAGGGTGGGTTCTGGTAGGAGTGTGGGGGGAAAGGAAAGAGTTAGGGGTTTGGAGGTGTTGGAGTGTTTGACCTGGGTGCAGGAGCGAAGCGGGTTTTGTTTCGATAGGAGTAAGTGAGTGAGTTGGAATGATGAGATGTGAAACTGACTTTATGTTGGTGTATGTTTGAAACAACCTCACAGAATCCAGCATAAGACATCTCTCATCAACTGCCTATTCCTCCGTCGCCGCCCATACCTCACCTCCTACCTCATTCGGGGCTAAAACACCACGCTTTACCACCAATCCACTCAATCCCAAATCCAAATCCAAATCCCATATCCATCTCTCCAGATTCAACCCATTCTCCGACCCATTCTCCGAAAACAGTCAGGAATTGAGAAATTTCAACTTTGGCCTTGAAATCGCCGGGATTCTTCAAGTAGTATTTCGAGGTGAGAGTCGTTGTATTGGTAGTAGATCTGATGTAATTTGATGTAAGTTAGACTTGCTAATCTTCAAGGTGAGGAAGCTAGAACTTGTTGAGAATTACTCCCACGCAGCGAAAGTAAAAAAATAGCCCATTGTGAAATCTGGGATCCGCAAGGGGCGTGTAACAGAGTTAACCAGACGAACAATAAGTTTGATATCAGGACAGCGTGAGATATCAGGCAAGAGCGACCTGACAAAGTAACCTGGCTAAGAAGAACAGCATAATAGAAGCACCCCGCATCTAATATGTTACCATCACGTCATGTACTAGTAAAACATTTTGATCATACGCACCGTATTAGAAGCTATAAATACCGCTACACCTTACTCTAGCCAATCTTCTCTTCTCCAATATCCAGCATCCAATTACCACTCGATCAATCAAACAACCTCAACGATCAATACAATTAACAATACGAATATTAATACGAATATTAATACGAATATTAATACCAATACCGACAGCTCGACAGCTCAAACCAAACTAACCCTTCAAACAACCTACGAATTAAGACAATTAAATTAGCAATGGAAGCTAAGGCCTGGATCTGCTGCCAGTGCGCAAAGGGCGAAGAGAGGCAATTCCACAGGACGCTGTCTTCGGCGTGTAAGCAGTGTCTTATCAAAGAGTGCGGACATAATCAGTGCGATGTTTGTACTGAGATACCTCTGGGATATATCGAGAAGGAAGAAACAGCAGCAAACAAGAAGGCGAAAAAGGAGCCACACGAGAGTAAGAAGTGTTACAGATCACCTCAAGACCGAAGAGCAGGGACAACGGGACTTGCAGAGGATGGTTGGATAACAAGAAGTTGTTGTTAGGACTGATGTGGAGTGGAATCCGTTGGGCGCACAAGAGGGGACTGGTGCAACCAGGTCAGTCCTAAGAGAGAATAGTACGTGCAGGAGTCACGTGATATTCCACAGTTCCCACAGCACTTGGCATTGCCCACAGTGTGGGAAGTGTGGGAATACACCTTGGCACCCAGAACCAGAAGGGTATATAGGGAGGACGTTGGACGGACTTTCCTTTCTCTCTTCGTGGTTATCTCATGTTATGTTTCTCACATAGGAGCTTCTTCAACCTACTACAGTAACGACCTTTTACTTAGATACAATCAAGCACAAGTCATATGCACACGAAGCAAGCCCACCCCCAACCTTCATACTAACCGACAAGCGTTCAGGATTGATCTGAGGATCAAATCGGTTAGACGACAATTGAATTGGGAGATACATCGGACGGCTAGGATCTAGTGAGCCTCCAAAGAACCTGAGCAAGGAAATGTACTTAAGGTAAGTACTTCCAGACTGATATTGCCCTTACCCCAAACCCGCGGACCAGAACAAGAGAACACAGGTGTCAAGAAGGTCTTGACATAATCAACTGTGTTGAGAAACGAGTTCCCCGTAACAAGAAGGCGGAGAGTCTAGAGGATGATGCAAAAGATGTTTGGGAGAGAAAATGGACGGCGAGGCAGAAAAGGGCGGGAGAGAAGCTGGTGCAAAAGAGAGCGCCATAGAGAAGCTTGAGGCTTACGTGGATTTGCTGAAGAAGGTTGTCGTCGGAGATCCTGTGAAGGATGGTGAGAGGAAGGAAGTGGAGGGGGATAAGGATGTGGCGAGTAAGGAGTGAAAGGGGAGTACGGTGAAGGTCGTGTTAGATTATTGAGAAGATGAGGTACAGGCATGGTTGGGGCTAGAAACGATATTTAGCTGGCGCGGAAATCTGGAATCATTGGCTTCGAGGATGAGAGAGGGAGTGTGAATGTGAACATTGGACGGCTTATCTGTAAAGCTTATGTAGCAGTGAAACTTGGAAGATACTTACATGATTTTGCATATCAAATTCTAACGTGAAAGCTGGTCAGCGTCTGGTAAGGCCCAATAAAGTTGAATGATGGTAGTAATAAATAGGATAGCTACCCGAAATATTCAGGCATCACCATGTAGCAAGTAACCGAAAACCCGGCTGCAGGGTAAAGTGCCGTACCAATAGCGTTAGGTAACTGACACATGGCTGCCCGGCATAAAAGTGTGAAGAAGCATAATCAGTGACAAAGTTAGCCGCAGCTCGCCATAAAGAGGAGCATCTTACCCTTAACCTCCCCATACTCAACACCACCACCATATCCGAAGACAAAACCCAGCACCCGAAGATGATTTACTCATTACGATCGCGCACAATGCGAGCTTGCAAGTGCTGCAAGTGCGATAAAGGATTCCCGATAACATACGAACATTGCCACAATGGGATTTGCAAGCATCGTTGTTGCCTTGCATGCAGAATTCTGATTGAGTTTATATGAGAAGGAGGTTAGAGCGTTGACATGCTTTTCGAATATGCGGTACTTACTCCTTCATTGACGACGATAAACCCATGGCGTTCTTGTGGGTTTGCCGTCTCAAAGGTCCGCCGAAGTCCGAATCGACCGGATGCGCAGATCTCCTGACAGAAACGACTTTCGAATTCCGGCGAGCGACGTATATCGCGGCATCGACAAGCCGAAGAGGTCAGAAAACGAGCTGGTTTTCGATCCCCAGAAAACGAGATTAGAAATAGTATCGACAACTCGACGAGTGAGGCTGAAGAGCGAAAACATTCATCAGTTTCCAGAAGTCGAAGCTCATAGCAGAATTGACTGGTCACAGTAGACGGTAGACCATGGTGAAGAAGAACATCCATGGCCGTCACACAAGGAAGGAAACCGCCATTAGCCTGAAGGTGTTAGGATCCGCAGATGTTACAAAAACAACACATCACATACCCACATCACTCCTATATACATAAGCTCACCTTGCTGCCTATCTCTCCAGCAACTCCTCACCATTCCGAGATCATCCAAGGAAGCATACGGACCATTACCAAGTACACAACCTTAGCATGCAAAACACACCCAAAGAACCAACACGGCAAGGTTGCAAATGCTCTGCCGTAAAATCAATGGCAGAAACCGATTGCCTCACAAGAGCGAAAGGGTACAAAGGGGCCGATCCAGGTCCAGCAATTTGTACTCATGAACGTTGTAATGAGTGTCTTGCAACTACTCCCACGCCCGCACCTACTCCGATGCTCGCATCTGCGCCGCAGCCAAAGTTAATGTTGAAACCTAGCTTTTACCAATCGTTATTAAGGTCGAATACGGTAAAAGCGGCATCAGCAGTCGAAGCTACAGTAAATGATCATGAAGTTACAACGCCGAAAGAGGCGCAAGTATCGAGAACGGAGCCTTCATACCTAGAAGAAGCTCCGGTACAGAAGAAGAAGCGGGGCGGCCTGTGGAAGAAAGCGGTAGCGAAAGATGGAGCTGTATCAGTGGCCGAGACACCAGCAGAGGAAGTGGAAGTGGCCGAGACACTTGAGATAGAGGTTCCAGAAATTGAAGTACAGGACGTTGTTACACCAAAGCACCAGACATCAAAGAAGAACAGGGTATCGCCGAAGCAGGCCCCGAAGCGACAGTACCAGTAGCCAAAGAAAATCCACCGGCCCCTGAAACAGTCACAGTAACGAGAGATCTTCCAGCAACGAAAAGAAGGTTGGGTAAGTGGTGGCCGAAGTCAGAAACAACATTATCAGCATCCAAACAAATCTCCATGACTGAAGCAACGACAGCAAAAGAAGAACCAAGGGACGAAGCAACAACAACAACACCGACATTTGGAGACATCCAGCTGTCTCGATATTATACATATACACCTCACGAATCTCCCACGCTAGACTTACCCGAAGGCCTACACCACGCTTGGCAATGTTGCGCATGTCAGACTGGAAAATTGCACCGTGTATGTCCTGGTGATGAGATTTGCCCATTATTACTGCCTAGAAGTGGGGTGAGGTGTACACATAAACAGTGTAAAGACTGTACGAAGAGGATCATGAGGGGGGTGTTTTATGATTGAGATTATTGATGGATGCTTGGGAGTGGTTGTGATTGTGGCAGGAGTTGTGGGAGACTCGGAGAGAAGATGGGTTAGCGGAGTGCTTGTAGTTGCGTTATGAGTGTATGGTATGATTAAGATTTGAAAGTTCGAGGGTCGATGTTTGCTTGTAGGAGTGACAGAGAAAGTGACAGATCTATTGATGACCTGTTTAGAATCAGCGCTAACAGCTATCTTGTAACAATCAACAAAGGAAAACATACCTTTTGTCACGCGCTCCATCGATGATCATAAATATCCCCTATTGGAGTCTCTTTCTATTCTGCTTTGCACACAATTTTTTTTTGACAGAACCGCTTCTAATTTGTTGGCAGCAGCGACTTCATATTTCCTATTACCCATAAACGTAAACGAAAAAATGAACACGAGAAGCCCCAAGACACCGATGCCTTACTGGATCTGCCACTTGTGTCATATCTATCGCCAGATCGAGATAAGAAATGCCGTGGGAAGTAAAAACTGCAAAGCAGAAGGATGCGGATACGCGCGGTGCCTCGATTGCGGCTAGGGCGTTGTCACGAAACAGGTGGGGAAGTAGAGAAAGCGCGATATGTTGAGTGGTGGAGGCATCTTTGAGTCTATTATTCTTGGAAAGATGGAGCGTTGCGGACAGATAGGAGGAGTGGGAAGCAATGATTCATGACTACATGTAAAGTTCATGAGCGAAAAGAGTCTTGCATAGCGTGATATTAGTTAGTCATACCGATCGCTGTTCACGCTTGTCTTGTATTGACTAACGTGATTGCGATGATGTCTTACCTTTTTCCTTCATTTACCCGCGAGAGCTAGCTTTTATCAGATAGTTGCGAGCCAGGCCTCACTACTTCGATCCAGAAAATTTTGCGCCTCCCTTCCCACCATCGTGGTTCTGAGTTTGCTGCATATGCTATAGCCATCATGATATCAAAACATTCAGGTCTCAGTATATCAGTATATGCCAGTGCGCATGATGCATCTGCTGTGAGCGATATATATGATCAAAGTCGCGAGTGCTCCAGATTCAGGCGCAGGCCACGCACCTATCTTCCGTATTGATACTTTCAAGGGATGATCAAATATACTGAAAAAGTCAGCATCGACAGATCGCGAGAAAGGGAAAGGATGATTGCTACTCAGTTCAGTCATACCCACCTTTAAATCGCCATAGACTGCGACATAAAGAATCATCTACTCCTCCACAGCAGCACCGCCAGTCTACTACAATCAAACAGCCACTATCGACAACCGGAACAGAACGATGTTCGGTTACTTCGATCCGACCGCAGAATACTACGTTCCACCCTTCCAGCCATCTTGGGTCTGAGTCTGCTGCGTATGCCACGCCAGCAGTGGTAGAAAGAAATACATACTATCTAGTCAAGCACGATGCGCGTTGTGCCTACATAGGCGACGCGAATGTTGTGAGAGATTTATATGAGCGAGAATGGTGTAGGAATGATGGGGATTTGAGGGATACGTTCTCGCGCCCAGAAGTGCGCTTGATTTATTGTGGTACCACAGTAGAATACAGAACGGGGCGCCACACTCTGGATTGGCTCCTGCAAGCAATCTGTCCTTCCTTACTACGGGTCTCTCGATGTCATGATCTGGAAATGTTACTCTACACCCAAATGGTGGTGCTGTGTCCCCGCTGTAATGTGAGAAATGTTTTCTTCCGGCCCCACTAACTGATGTCTAGCAAGGATTATGGGACATTTAGGAAACTAAAGCTGAGCTACCTCAACTTTGGCCTCTATGTAGTCAGTACTCTTGAGAAAGTGCCAACGGCGCGGAAGATACGAACCGTTATCTCATGTCTGGGGGCGACAGGGTTCCCGTCAACCTGGCTGATGCTCTCCGAGACATCCGGACTAAGAGAATGTTCCGTTTGTTCTTCGTCCAGCCGGGAGATATCGCTATCGATTGGTTGGTGAATGCTAGTATCTTGGAGGACCGATGGAAAGGCTAGCCATCAGTGGGTTTATTTCCCGGCCTGTTTTTGACGGAGAAAGAAGGTAGGATTCGGGGTCGAAAAACCGGACGCTTATTAAGCCACCTGATAGGACGAGCCGATGACTACTGGCCTCAGAGAATGGGTTAGAATAATCAAGAAGATCACTCGCTGCCCACGTGAGGGAAAGCCTTCTGCACTTGGACCGGCAATTCTACTGCAATCCTTGATTAACAATCTTCGGATTCCCATCGAAATCCATAAACCTCTCGCGGACGTCGAAGTTGAATTGCCAGATATTCTCAGTATCAATATCGATCTTGATTTGCAAGCGTTGTGCTGCAGTCAGTTGATTTCTTAAGTATCTAACCCCTATTCTACTTCAACGTCAGAACTTCGGCAGCGCGCCAATGGAAGAACAACAAAACCGCAGCCACCCCAGCCAGTGGATGCCATATAATACCGTGTGGTTGAAAGTGACTTGTGGGATTGCACAAAATCTTTCCAGTCTGCGATAGGCCCCAGAACACCGCCGCCACCACTCCAGATATGAATGCGCACCACCAAAAGCTTGAGCTTAAGCTACCTGTCCATGGCTTTCCTGCTCTCCAAATTTGCAATTCGAGAAGCAAGTACGCAAGCAAGGGCGCGATCACCAGCAACATTGAAGTCTCCTTGAACCTAGGTTGCACAAGAGCATGTACGATTGTCAGAGCGGCAACGAGGAAGCAGTATCCAAGCCAGAATATCGTAGGTGACGGAACAAAACCCCGGCGCAATGAAAAGACCACCAAAAAAGCCATAAACATATATATTGACACCGCGTCGAGGATTCCACCCCACATCGTTAGTGATGCGTGAAACCACATACTGCCCAGCCCCAAGAATAACACCACAAAAACGTATAAATCTGCCACCCAGGTGTCCGAGCCTCGTATTAGGTTCTTGCTTCCAGAATCCCGAGTTTTCCGACGATCCATACACACCACCGCCGCAACGAGGGAAGAGGTGAACAACGCGTACAGATTCGACCATGTATTGACCGCTTGCCGGACGCCGGGTTCGCCGATATCGGAGGATTCGAACGCTTCGCACCAGCATGTATTTGTTGGTGTTGTAGTGGTGCAGGGATCTGGGGTACCTGGCCAACCGTAGTGGACGAATAGGAAAAAGAAAAGGAGGATGGTGAATGAGGTGGATGTCCAGACTATGAGGCTTCTGTACAAAAGGAAGCGGTGTCGACGACTTGCTGGGTGCGGAGAAGTCTCTGATATTAGATTGGTTTCGACTTCAGAGGGGAGGGTGGATGCGAGGACGTGGAGCTCATGCATGGTTAGGTGGATAAGGTAACGATTGTTGATTGCGTACACACAATCAGTATTGTGGTTCTGGGCAATAAGACAAGTTGACAGGCTGCGGAAGGAAGGCACATTGGAATGTAAGGCCCGTCGATGCCCCTTGCCGATTAACAGGAGCGTCCAAATTCTGACCGGTATTGATTATTTCCTGGCCTTTGATCAAAGTTATTGTTGCTAGTAGTTCATCGATATTGATCATGAGTTCCAGGGACTTTTATATATTGGGGTTTGTACTTCAACTTGGACAATCCACACGTTTTTGAGTGACTGAGTGGGTGATTCTATGAGCTCTGCTCCCATAGCAAAGCCTAGCTGAAATACGTAGATTAGTTCATTCCTACCCCTCCAGTAATAAAAACTCTTTTAAAAAGGCTCGGTATATCTTCAAAGCCTCTGGAGCGGTCCTGTCCGAGTCCTCAGCTGTTAATGCATCCCCTTATCGTATATCAGAATTGCGGGCGTTGCTCTCTCAATATTACTCACTCAGTCATTCGAAAACGTGTGGATATTCCACGTTGATGCACAAACCACAATAGACGGTAGATCAATTGTCGAAATAGTGAGAAGGTGAGATGGATCAGTGGATTGATTGTGGGGGAACATTGAGGCATGGTACAGCGCTGTGTCTACAATCGATTCCGGAAGTAGCTCAGTGTGTTGCCATTCAGCTAGGTTCCTGGGAAGTTTGGATAAGTTCTGTCAATGCAAAATGAAGGCGAAAATAAGCATCTCAGCGTACATCATATCCATGCAAGCGCAGACTAGAGCATATTTAACCGAGCGAGGTAAGGAACATCAAACCCTCGAGTTTATTCTTAGGCCATTGCTTAAAGTACCTGGGCTATGCCTAGAAGTATCTCCTGGTGCTAGGATGGTTAATAATCTCGACTCGGCCTTGACTGCGGTAGAGGCCTCAGATTCCGACTTCTGCCGCGGATTCCACGACTTTTTAACACAGACCCTAAAAGAAGACCCTTCCTTACTTTAAACCGCTTTGGGCAGCCTAATTTTGAGGAACTGATGTCGAGCCGCGCCGTCGTTTAGGTGATTGGGAATCTCTGATACTTCCCTGTGATTCTTCGGAGGTCGTATTGTTGAACATGCTTGCTTTACACTGTGTTCCATTGGAGTGTATAGGTTATGTAATCGAGACGAGAGCTACCGATGTCCTATCTTTATACCATGTGATAGCAACATGCTAGTGTCGGTCTCCGTATTACTAATATCGTATCGCTATCGCCACATTTCTGGCAACATTCCTTACATCCGAATTATCTCGAGCTTTACGTCCGAATTACCTCCTACATTCGTGAGATAACTCTCAGCCCTATCTTGTCGAAACGCTCATGTGATTGATAACTTTCACATAGGAGTGTCTTGCTCGCTGCAGATCAAATTTAGCTTTTTTGGAGGAACGAAGCAGCGAAAATTAAAATACAAAGAAAGTGAGAAAAAGTCGAAGGCAGAAAGAGATCACAGAGATGAAAGAAAAGAAAGAGGCGATGTTCGGCCACCAAGCTTTTGATCTGCCGATCTCCAGCTGGAAATCGGGCCTTCTGGGAAAACCCGATACCTATCCAGGAGCAGTCAAAGCCATCAGCTTCCGATATCAGAGCATCGGCGTGACGCAATTATCGTCGGCCTATCGACCATGTCGGATTCGGCCTATCTGTCGGCATAATGTTATGATCTACAGCGGCCTTAATCAATTATCATGACATTTTTACCCCAATATGCTCCATGGGCTAAGTCCACGTATCCCATGGTCTTAGCTGGGGTTGGGTTTTATTAAATTGCGTCTCCGCATATTGTATGCCTGGGGCAAAACTGGGACCACAAACCTTCGCTTTTCGAGAGGTTGATCAACTATACTCATTATTCGTTTTTATCAGATACTGCTCGCTGCAATTATGTTTCAGCCTCGTGGAAATGCGCTTTTGGGGACTGTCACGGCCTTGACCTCTTTGGGTTTCCTTCTTATCGGTTACGATAATGGCCTCATGGGTGGTCTGGGTAAGCACTCTCTGTTTTGTACTTCGCGAGGAGCTTTCATCTGATAGACGCATAGTCAATGGGACCGCCTTCAAGGATTCTTTCGACACTCCAAGTTCGACTATGGTTGGTGTTATCGTAGCCATATACGAGGGTTAGTCACTGATCCAGTGGTGGTTTGACGGCATCTAATCTAGAAATAGTTGGAGCCTTTCTCGGTTCTATCTTCACCTCTGTGGTTGGCGAAAATCTTGGTCGCAAGAAGAGCATTTTTATAGGAGTTGTGATAATGATCATTGGCGCTATTCTGCAAGCGACAGCATACAGCCGCGCCCACCTGATTGTGGGCCGTATCGTTTCAGGCTTTGGCATAGGAGCCATCAATTCGACAGTTCCCGTCCTTCAAGCAGAGTTTAGCCCCAAGGCTAGCCGTGGAATATGTAGGTTTTCTCCCATCATCAGAACAACAGCATTGAGTTCATGACTAATGAGCGTGAAGTTGTCTGTGCACAACTTTCGACGTTGAATTTTGGCATCTTCCTCGTCTACTGGATCGACTATGGCTTCGTTTCCATTCACAACAGCTACGCTTGGAGAATCCCTGTTATTCTCCAGTGCTTCTTCCTCCTTGGCATGCTTTTCATTCTCACCATCATCCCAGAGTCGCCTCGATGGCTTGCTGCTCATGATCGGCCCGATGAATGTCTCGCTGTTCTTCAACAACTTGCTTCTCCCAAGGACGACGAAACCACGGTCAGACAACTCCATCAGACAATCCTCCAAACTGTGGCTCTGGAACGGTCGCTCCAAGTTGGTTCGTGGAAAGATCTTTTGAAGAACGACCACATCAAAAGCCAGCAGAGATTGTTGATTGCATGCGCCATACAGAGCTTTCAGCAGCTTGGAGGCATCAATGCCATTATTTGTGAGTCATGCTTACCGTTCTTCTCACGTTGACAAACCGCTTACATCGTTCGTAGACTACACAGGCACACTCTTCGAACAAAGTCTTGGATTCGACTCGCACACTTCGGCTCTGATGTCTGGCGGCCTTCAGACATGGTTCTTTGTCGCTTCATTTATCCCATGGTTTTTGATAGACCGTGTTGGGCGACGTCCTTTAGTCAGTTCAAATCTAGCATATATTCCAATTCTGTCTGTTAGTAACATGCTTAAAATAGTTACTCTCCATGGTCAGTCTCATGGCTGCCGTCATGGCTGTCGAGGCTGGACTTATACATCAAGTTGAGAATAAAATGAGCAATGCCAAAGCTTGCGGAGCCGCAGCAGCGGCTATGCTCTTCATCTTCCAGGGTGCTTTCACCGTCGGGTTCCAGGCGACTGTGTAAGATATAACCTGTGCCGTATGGAAAACACCAAAGGCTAATCAGATCAATAGATGGGTCTACCCCTCCGAGATACTCCCATTGCGTCTCCGACAACGAGGCTCCTCCTTGTCCACCAGTTCAAATTGGATCTTCAACTACATGATAGTACAAATCACCCCCATCGCAATCGACAATATTGGTTGGCGCACGTATATCATTTTTGCGGTGCTAAATGCCACCTGGGTCCCGATCATGTATCTTTTCTTCCCCGAGACCAAAGGACTCGAATTGGAGGAAGTCGATCGTCTGTTTTCCGGGGATCCGGATTATATCCAGCCTGGGCTTGATGGTAATGGGGATCAGGATTTGGTCCGGACTGAGACAGGTGGTAAAGCGCGGGTCAACGAGATTGAGAATGTGCAAGTAAATACTAAAGGCCAAAGCAGCAACGTTTAGTCTTAGAAAAAGTCTACTGCAGCGGAAAAGTATGGCATTCTATGGAATCAATAATATTTGCTTTGGTAAGACATAGACGTCGCCAACTCGTCAGTATCGATCGTTTGATTGCTTCGGCAACCATTCATTTTGAGTGTGCGCCGACTATTTGACTTTCTCCAGCAGGTTTTCTAAAACATAAGAAATAATGGTAAACTTTCTCGCTCACTTTGAAAACTGTGCACGGCTTATCTTATTGACTCAAGTTTCATGGCTCAGATCATACTATTTATGGTTGATGCCTCCAGCAAGAATAATACTCTGGCCAGTAGCATATCCTGTCTTACAGAACATCTCAACAACATTCGCTACCTCCTCAGGCTCTCCCAACCGTCCAAGCGGCAACTCCGTTGTTGCTCCATTGAGCGAATTGATACTGGGAAGCATGCCAGTATTCCCGATCATGGCTGGAGCCACGTCGTTCACCGTAATGCCAAATTCAACGAGGCGGGAAGAAAGGTTTTTCATCATGCCTATCGAACCACCTTTGGAAGCTGCGTAGTCTAGTCGGAAGCGTAAGCATATTGAACGACCGTGGAAAGAAAGGTACTCACGACATCCGTTTATGCCTGCTCCGTATGCAGCGATGGAGGAAATGAAGATGATTCGTCCCCAGTGCTGGGCTTTCATGCCTTCAACAACGCCTTTTACGAGCAAGAAGGGTGCTCGCAGATTGATCTGGACCATGCGGTCGAATTCGTCAAGTGGTATTTCCCTGCAGCGGCGGTTAAAATCAAGGATCATACGACTCGCGAGATTTCTTCAAGGTATCATCTTACCATACATCTCTTATCCTTTTACCATAACCAGCATTAGAGACCAAAATATCAACGGCCCTGCCATGCTCTTTTGCCACTTCTTCACAGAGCTTGCTAGTCTCCTCTGAAGAAGCTAAATCGGCTTTGTGTACTGATACTCTCAACCTGTATTTGCTTCCATACTGTTTTCGCAGCTGCGCAGCTAATTCAGATACAGATGTTTCGTTGGAAGAGTACGTAAGAGCCAGGTTGATGCCATGAGAAGCAAGTTGACGAGCGCAAGCTGCACCAATACTGTAGGAAACATCAACGAATTGCCTCAAGTTTCTAGAACAATATTGAAGAGAAGATTACGCACCCGCCTGAAGCACCTGTGATGAGAGCGAGCCGCCCTTCCACGGAATTGTCCGCAGCCATGATGTCGAGTTATTTGGAGTTTGACCGAGTTGACAAAAGGTGGGCGGCCAGGTGACAAACGAGCTACTATTGTATTGGACGGATGGTACGTGTTTTTCCAATTCGGTCGTAGAACCCATATGACACTATATCACTATATGTATAAATGATGATCATGACACAAACCAGGTCGGCTATATATTATCCCTGTCATTGTCAAAGGCCGACCCGACGCGCTCACTGCACGGCATCGGCAATAGAACTCACCCCGCAGATCATGCATCCCCTTTTCTCAACCACGCTCGTGTTCAACAGGTCTGTTCGAGTCTGGTCGTGTCTTGTTCCTGCTTGCCTATCCAGCCGCAGAGAATGCCGATGCTTTTGACGTTCGGAGGAGTTCTGGGGAAGCGAGAGAGACGCAAAACCCATACACCGAGTGCTGGTGCTGTATGCGTTTATCGACTGAGACTCTACAAATTCTATCCCAACGGAACAAGATTGATACCGCTCAACTTTTGGCACAATCCTTTTCGCTCTCACAAGATGATTATCGTTGATATTGATATTAACTGGAGAGATAGCTACAAGTCCCATCTACCGACCAGCGTAGCTACCAAACGTTTCAATGCAATGGAACAAAAGAGCCCCTTTCTCACTTTACACGAATCATTCCTGGATATCATCGGCCCAAGTCCAAAACTCGAGCTCCTATCGGAAAACACCGAATACCCCTTCGCCCACGAAGCGGGCGTCTTCGTCCCATCCAGCAACGAACTCTACATCACCAGCAACCAGCACACCGACCGAAACGGAAAGAAACATATCAAAATCTCAAAAGTAAAACTCACACGCGAGCCAAAATCTTGCTCATGCTTCGCAATCGAAACGGAAAACGTACCAATGGCAAACGGCGGCGTCCCCTACAAAGACGGTATACTCTTCTGCGCTCAAGGCACCTTCAATCACCCTGGCGGCATCGCCTTCATGGAATCAAAAGAACCCCATCACTCACATTTTTTAATCCAGAGATACAACGGCAAACCCTTCAATTCGCCAAACGATGTTGTGGTGCACAGCAACGGGTCCATCTGGTTCACGGACCCGATATACGGTTACGAGCAGGGTATTCGCCCGCCGCCGGAACTGCCAAACCAGGTGTATTGTTACGAGCCTGACAGTGGTGAGGTTCGTGTCGTGGCGGATGGATTTGGAAGGCCGAACGGGATTTGTTTTTCGCCGGATGAGAAGGTCGTATACATAACTGATACTGATCGTATCCATGGGGATGGGAATGTCGATCCGAATCGAGCGGCAACTATGTAAGTTTCTGTCTCTTCTCTTTCAATTTACGGAACAAGGCTGATTTTTTTTGATTTTTTTTTGGTGTAGCTATGCTTTCGATGTCGTTGAGAAATCTGGAAAGCTATCTCTCGCCAACCGCCGCCTCTTCGCCACTGCAGATTGTGGATGGCCGGACGGCATCAAGTGCGATATGAAAGGAAATGTGTACAGTGGATGCGGCGATGGCGTACATGTCTGGTCTCCCACCGGAGTCCTGCTGGGAAAAATACTTGTCGAGGGCGGGGTTGCAAACTTCTGTTTTGGAAGAGGTGGAGAGATGTTTTTGCTGAACGAGCACAGGCTTTGGAGGGCGCAATTGAGAGGGTCTACGAAGGGTGCTTTGCTTAAGTTATAGAAAGGATTTAACGATGCTATATATCAAATTTCTATGGCGCGCGCGACAGGCGGGTAGTGTAAAAAGTAACTTAGTAATTCGGACTTCAGGCCTTCCATTTCTTCTGTCCACGAACTTTTAGCAAACAAAAACAGCATAAACAAAAAGCATTGCGTGGACCGAGAATCGAACTCGGGGCCCGTGCATCCTGCTACATGGCAAGCACGGATTTTCTATACATTTGGTAGCATCTAATATTATACAAGTGCGGGAGGATTGAACTGACACCACTAAACCACCCACGCTTTATGCTATGGTCACTCGAGCACTCTGATATATATTGCAAATCAAGAAGTGTAGGAAGACGTGCGTTATCGATTGAGAAGAGGAGGTCATTAAGCTGTGTTGTTATCGATTGTAGATACGAAAATAAAGATCGTATGTTGGGATGACACCACAACGGCATGTAGAGAGAGGTTCTACCTGGAAGGTTGGGGCAGGTGGGAAGATGTCATGCCGAACGATTCCTAGGTTCGTATCTTGAAAGGTACACGAGTCGATTTTGGAGCTCTCTTATGCTATTGATTTTACCAGCTCTCGGAGGCTTTAAATATAACCATCTAGATGCAATTAGCGCGAAAAGCTTCGTAAACCTAATTGCTCGCTCCCATCCTTATGCTAGCTATGATAGATAATCAGGAGCGTTTCTTGTTCGACTCTTGTCCCTAGAGGGTGAAGAGATCACCGATACTTTGAATAATTTGCGTACGGAAGTTCCCATTTCTCGTCCTTGATGTGACATTAAAGAACCAATTTGACACCAACCTGTTTGTTCTCTACAAACTGTTGCATTGCTGCCATGCTGGAAGCCTTCCTCGCCCGCAGATCCCCTTCTCCAAGTGCGTTAGGCCTTCCAATAGTATCCACCTCTGGACCCCCAGCGAGGCTCAGTCTTGTTTCAACTTTTCGATTGGTACTCATTGGTTGGTAAGCTGATCAACAAGATCGGAGGTCACTGATTGGCGAACTATCCCTAACAGAGACCTGTACTCATTGGTCGTTAAAATAAGCCTGACGGGCGCTGGTAACCATGATAATATTTTCGGTTCGAGTCGATAATATGCCTTCGCCAGCTTCCTAGCCACTTTTTTGTGTAACCTGTTCAATGCCAGATAGATCTCCCTCATATCATCCCGAGCTTCGTCCTAGAGACGTCGACAATCTCCCACGAGCAAGAGCCGTCCTCTCCTTTCTTCGCGAGAACATCGTTGCATATGAGTGAGGCGGCTTTGGATTGTTCAGGGGTGTGCGAGCTGTGGTATTTAATGGCGGTGTCGCGACCAATAACATGTGCGGCCCAGACTTGGTGGTCTAGGGTTATAGCGAGGATGTAATTTTACGTCATCCCATTGAGGCATCAAAGAGCCCCTGCGGTTTCTGTGAAACATTAGCGCCGTGTTCGTAGCATTGCGCCCAAAGCCGCACAATGAGGCCATCAACTCAGTGTCCTGGCAACCGCCAAGTGATTTAGAAAATCGTTGGTGATCATGAATTTCAGCAATCCAGAGGACAGAATCGCCAGAAACTTATCCACATCGATTTTTGTTTGAAAGTCTTGCTGTGGTTTGAGATTTTTGGGGAAGGTGTAGTAGTGGAGTCGAACGTACCCAGAATGGAAGAACGCAGGAACGCATTTTCAGCAGCGTAGTCGCGCGTCGAAGACATGATGTTCAGCGTGGCTATCTTGTGTTTTTGTTCGGTGTTGTACTGACGAAATATTCGTGTGCATAAAAGTATGGATTAAGCTCTTCTTCTCCACAGTTAAGTAGCCCCCAATATATCTTCAAATGGTGACTTTGAGAGAGGGGGGGAAGGTCGGTTTGTTGTAGATTTAGTGTCAACCAATAAAATAGAATTGATCTTCCTCGTCAAACTCAACGCCGTCTTTTTCTGAACTGTAGTCATAGAATGCAATCGGATTTAACTTCGTAATTGTCCTCCACGCTTGATCTTTCCTATTCATATCATGTCCGGTTTATGCCCTGATGCACCACTCCTTTTTCAAACAATGAAAACCTTGCCGCAACGAATTACGCCATAACATGCCATATGGAAACTCATGTCTTGAAGTGTTTATCAAGGATTTCCTCGTTCCCCTTGTCCTCGTTGAGTAGATCATCACCGACACAGACAGACATTGTAACTTCCTGGCCATGTGTTTTATCTGCATACTCGCAACCAACACATTTCGGCAGCTTTTCATTCGCACGCATCAGTCGCTCAGTCTCGAGGAAATCCTCGATAAGTGCCCGATACCAGCCAGCATGCCATTCTCGGTCTGCAGAGCAATCCCGTCCCCCATGTCTGTGGCACCGACTGGATTCATTCAAGCAAGGAAATTCCAGGCCATCTCCATTGCTGCTATCTTGTTGCCAACCCGGGTGCTTTCGTCGATAGATAGCTCGATCTTCGTCACTTGGATCTCCGAAGAGCGATGATATGTCATGTCAGGTGTTGCCCTCTAGCCTCGTTCCGAAGTGTCCGAGACCCATTCGAACAATGACCTTGATGCCTCTTCTCTTTAGCCATGCAACCTGTGTTGCTATTCCTCGTGGATCATACCGCAAACCTTCTACCAAATAGATATTGAGCTCTTTCAGGCCAGAGAATTCACGAATAAGCTCCAAGTCGTGCCTCAATTCAGATTGATGCTGCAGATCGGATGACAGGTACTGCCTGTTGGTCGGTGGATGGAGAGGTATCCAGCTGCGGCCACCGGGTTCATTGTACATTACATCATGATGATGGAGTAATTGAAGCTGGAGCCCAGGCTTTTGTATAAGCTTCCCAGGTTTGATACCAGTATTGTAATGGTCGTGGTGGAACAGAGGTCGGAGAAGTTTGATGTCGGGCATATTGAATACTTACCGAATGTAGAATATCTTTGCGGCGTGGAGTGCAGTTTCCTTTCCAACAACAAAGTGATTCATGAATCTTGAGGCATCTTCAGGAAATCGAGCGCAATCTAGCCGGGGAGATTCAGTATAATTCGAGTAGGGGTTGTCTCTATTGTAGGGATCGAAGTTATTTTTGCTTCGACCAGTAGCCCAGCTCTGTGACATCCTGAGGGGCTCCTCCAAAACGTATAGGTATTCGTAGATCATGTCCACGAGCTCGCGAGGGAGTCTGTAGATGTGGTCCCGGGTGGTGCGGATGGCGTTGAATAGGCTGCCAGCGTGCTCTTCGTACTCGCTAGATCCTGTCAGCCTTGATATGTTTATTGTGCTTCTAACTGCTCTAGAGCTTGGAGTTCACTCTCCCATTTGGCGGCTTCTCGAGCGGCACGCTTTTGAGCTTCGCGGAAGAGCTGTATCTTCGCATCCGCAGCAATCCTGGCTTTCTCGAAGCTACAAAGGTTAGTGTTGCTCGTTCTCGGCGTCAGACCTCCCCGCACCGGATTGGTGCGGAAAAGATAGCTTTGGTATTGTTCAGCGTACCGCCGACATTCTGTCAGGAAAGCCAGCTCCGTGGCTGTAGGCTTTGAAGTCGATATTATATCATCACTGGCGTCAACTCGACTTTGACGAGTATCCGCCATAGCTGTGATTGAGGTTGAGGTAGTTGTGATGGACAAGGGGGTGAGAGGTCGAGACGAGAGAAGCCTGTACGACTCGTCTCAACAAAACACGCTACTGTGTTAGCGGCCTTGCGCTATCTCGTGAGCAGCCCATCGAAATCTAAAGGAAGGCCGCTCTGTTTTTCAGCGTCCTACCGCCCACGCTTTAGGGCACCCGCCTAGTGAGGTATTTCTCCAAACCCAGCACGTCAAGTTGAACTCTGAATGCCTCTTCCACTTCATGATCACCACTGATAAATCTCTGGCAAAATGATCTTGAGACGTCGTCAAAAGTCTATCAATGTGGATCTCGATTCAGGCAATATACACTATATCCAGCGGTTTACAGGAGTGACTTCAATTGCCGGACTAGCCTGTAAGCAATCATCAATAAAGGCCGATAATCCCTAAAACAATCAACTCCTAGACCTATTCCAGAATCTTCCGCGACTGGCTCAAGACCCGGGCATAGAGCAGAACTCGCTAAAATGCACAAGTCATTCCACCACCATCGGCTCGGTTATACCATCGGCCTTGGTACGCCGCCCCACGCAAGCATCAGGCTGAGAACAGAACCAAAAATATCAACCTCCAGCAATAAAATACAAGAGTATGTTGTATCTACCAATCCATTCATACCATCAGTAATACAAATCATCTTCTCTCAAAACCGACCACAACTATCGAGCCAAAATGATCCAAAAACTCCACTCCACCCACATCTTCGTCATCTGCGGTTCCTCAACCTCCCTGACAAAAAACCTCGCAAACTACTACAACTTCCCATTTATCGATGCCACTGGTGATGAGGTATATCATCTCCCCTCCCAACCCGTAGAACCTTAGACTTACAGTATGTCTAAGTTCCACACCACGCAAAACCCGAACAACATAACCCCTCAAACCGAAGCCGAATCCTGGGAACAACTAATCCAACTTCGAGAAAACGCGGCAAGATTGTTGTACGATGGGGCTCCGGGGGTGTTTATCGCTTGTCCTACGTTGGAGGAAAAATATCGTGATGTCATTAGAATTATTAGTCTGACGAGTAGGGTTGCTGTTCATTTTATTTTCCTACACGTTGATGTTGATATGGCTAGGAAAAGGCTTGAGTCCGCGGAGAGCATGGAGCTTAATCGTCTTGGAAAATCGCGAGCAAAAAGGGATCATGTTCACTACCTCACCTCTATGGGAGATGATCGAGCAGATTTTGAACCTGCAAAACGGATTATCGGGGAAATATTAATACAGAATCGATGATCTTATTATTTCTCACAAACTATAACATCTCCAACCCATTATTAAGCTCAACAACAACCTTGAGCACAATATTCCCCTCCCCATCCTCTCTCCTCGTAGCCATCTCAAACGCATCCCCCACAGCCTCCAACCCACAAAACCGATGCGTCAACAAACAAGAAAAATCAGGAACGTCACATCCCTTCCTCGAAAATATCTCGATCCCAGCCGGATACGTATCAGCATACCGAAACACGCCACAGAGATCCACTTCCCGCAGCGCGGCAGCAGAAATGGGTAATGTCTGCAAAGGCGAGCCCATACCGATAATCATAACTTTACCACCAGATCGCGTTGCCTTGATGACGCAATCAGTGGATATTGTATGTGGAAAAACAAGAGTAGAATGGTACGTACGAAAATAGCGGTTTGAAGACAGGAAGAGACGCCAGAGCATTCAAAGACAGCGTCGTAGCCTTGATTGGGTCCACCGACGAAACTAGCCACTGAGCAGAGTAGAGTGGCGTTGTCTTTTGCAGTGGTAATGGATTCATTGATGTCATTGCCTTTCCGCATCGGCATGACAAAGGATCGATCTGCGAATCTTTTGGCAACTGCGAATTCGGTTCGTCCGGCGTCGATATCGGCGATGACGACTGTTTTTGCACCGCTCATCCTGCATACAGCGGAGACGAGGAGGCCAACTGCTCCGGCGCCGAGTATCAATGCGGTGGTACCTTTTACTGACCCTGCTCGACGCACTGCATGGACACCGACACTCAAAGGCTCAACCAGTGCACCCATTTCGAGCGATGTATCGTCTCGTAATTTGTGGCAGAACGCAGCAGGATGATTAACATATTCCTGGAGGGTTCCTTGCACGTGTGGAAACGATTTGGCCGAACTGCGGAACTGCATGCTGCTACAGATGTTGTACCGTCCCTCGTCACAGCGAGGGCAATTGGCGCAAGGGATTCCGACTTCGAGCGCGACGCGGTCTCCAACGGTGAGATATTTGACATCGCTGCCGATGGCAACGATTACTCCAGCGGACTCGTGTCCTAGCGATAACGGCTCTTTGACTTGAATGTCACCATTGCGGTAGTGCTGATAGTAATGAACATCGGAACCGCAAATTGCAACTTTTCGAATGGAGACCTGGACCTCTTGTGGTCCTGGAGGATCTATAGGGCGAGATTCCTGAACGACATCAACTTGTACTTCCGGAAATTGAGTAGGGTTGAACTGACAATTCTCAAATCCTTGGGGCCGTGGAGCACCGATGCTCTGCTATAGTTCGGCTGAGTCTGTGGGTGCATATTGCCGAAAGGCGTAGGCAGCTTTCTGTCTATGCTATGCGAACGTGAGTATCTCGCCTTTGTTATTTAAGCATGTTGGGCGAGGCTGAGGGATATGCGTGAAGTCGGACCGAGCAAAGGCCGAGCGGCGTATCATTCCTTGGACCAGATGCCGAAGTCCTGGGCCGATGACCAGCCATGAAGAGTGGCATTGTGAAGCTTTTCGAGCCCACTAGAATGTAAAGTTGTTTCCCGAACAGAGAGCATCATACCAATCAACAGTTCCCTCGGCTTCCCCAGGGATGCCCATCTGTTCGCTCTCGAAACCGGGACTTTGGAACATCAGACCGTCAGTGGTACTAGCATCGTTGGTGATGAAGTGACCCACGGCTTCCAAATCCCTCCAAGAGAACCCAGCGAATGGATCCAAATCCTGTCCTGAAAGTTCACTCGATCTCGTAAAATTCTGTTCTGAAGTGGCTTGTTCCGTATTCATTGGTGCTTCGGTATGGGAGGCACGATTGCTTTCTTGTTGTCGATCATTTGGCTCGGGTGACTTGCGCCAAAGGAGGTAGAGTAAGCGAGCATAGCGACGGCCGAGGCTGTTGGGGCCAGTTGCTGAGCGTTGAAGGCGATCTATGGTAACCTTAATGCTGCGGAGGACACCTGCGCAAGCCTCGATAGACAGAGCACCTGCTATTCGTGCCTGGAAATGATCTTAGGATTCTCCCTTGTCGATAAAACTAGCATGCACCTACCTTGTACAAAAAGACTGCTGCGTATATCACGTAAAGGTAGTACTTCAACGGCATATATCGTAGTCCTGACACCGGATCTATGTAGCTGTTCAAAGTTTCCAGAAGCGATGACGCTGCATCGATAGACTCGTAGATGAATCGTGCATCAGGTGAGCCAGCAACATTGGGAAAGAGTGCACCTCTGACTGCGCTTGAGGAAGAACTCTGACGTGCTCGATCGACGGCACGATTCAGTGTTGCCTGAAAGGCAAACGCGTTGATGTAAAGGCGCAGGAAATCGTACGATAAGTTGAGCGTTGCCTTGACGTGTGGAGTAACTGCAAATGTTAATCAGTCCTCGAACATATTTGGGGTATTGGGCACACGTGCAGCTGAAACTGCCATTTACTAGCTTCCACCTCCGAAGCATTGCAGTAAAATCGTCCTTTCAGAGACTTAGTCATGCCGATGTTTTTAGAAGGGGAGATGAAGAGGATCGTACAATGTAGCGCACATATTCCCCACCAACATAAAGATGTTCTCGGTGACTCGACGATGAATACAGAATGTCATGAGCATTACTGAATAATTGAGTCAATTCCAAATGGGCTTGGAAAAGTTGTGAGAGGTCGTCTAATCCATTACCATTTGTCTGTAGTGATGGGAAATCGGTAGAACGCAGAAGCTGACCAGGACCTGGACCTCGAGACCAAAAGGCTTTACCAAGGCGAATCGATATTTGACGATCGCTCATGTAACAAGCTAGACAGGTTGGAAGTCAGAGCTAAACACAAAAGATGAATCGAGAACACTTGCCTGCCCAAGCTATTCGTTTGCGGCCAAGCTGCTCGTCTCGGGTTTCAGTCTCTTGTAGTAAGCCTGTTTGCTCCAACCTCTGCAAGTATCCCAATCTAATGGCGCATCCAACTTGCATCCAAGCTCCATAATCTTCCTCGCCACGACCAATGGTAGACGTTACTTGAGCCCTTTCAGGCGCCCATTCAGCGAGAATAAGTAGAGCCTCAACGGCGCCAACACTCATCGAGCCCGAAAACATCAATTTCGAGATCAGTGTCTCCATATATCGAGAACAAGCGTCGTGCGCTGCAGACCAGGAAGTCTCGTCTTTTGTCACCACAATTAGGATTGCGGTCATGAGGTGCGGCTCCTGCTCGAGGAAATACAGAATGTCTCCACCATTAAAGACGTCTTTGCAAGCAACGGGAAAGTAGGCATGATATCGTTCGCGGTAGCTACGAAATGGATATCAGTTACTAAAGCCACTACACGCGGCCAGACTCACAGGTTCAAGAGGTGCGAAGCATCAGCACGCGTCAGAATGCCGTCCACAATGGGGGTATAAGCAATCGGGGAGGGTGTGGCAGCTGTTCTTGCTAGATATGAAGTGTTTGGATTCGTTGTTTGCGATACGCTGTTCCTTTCTTCAGCGCTGCGATCCGCAACTTCGGCCAGAAGATCCAATGCATCGGAGGGGTTTAATAGATCAGTGGTGTTGATGTGATTTTCAATACTATTTGGTACGCGCGATGTACGTCGGGACAGCGTCGAGGCAGGGCTTCCAGCTGGTGGGCCAGGCCAGTTTCTTTGCCAGTCTCCAGACGTAGAAGGTTCCCTCTGGTTTGGCGGCGAAGACCACGGTATCTGATGGGCAGACTGGAAGGTCTCCACGCCGTTTGCTGCAGGAGTCTCAGCAAAAGTCACTGGGCGTGATGCAGAACGAGTCGCATTCACAGTCGATTCTCTAGTCCGGGCGCCACCTCTTCTTGAGGATACGAGGACGCAGTCGATCTTTACCTGAGAGCATCGACGACACGGAGGTCCTTTGGAGCCCTCTGAACCCCTTCGTGATATCAGCATGCGATATAGGCAAGAGTAGAGTCGTATGGATCTAACATGGTCAATATGCCGGGACTTACAGGTCACATCGTGTCTTCCTCGCGCGGCATGCCAGACAAGCCCGAGAGGTCCGCTTCTCTTTCGTTTCGGCTACGCCCCTTCTGATTGTCGCCGTCTGGTCACCGACGACGCTCATGGCGGCTTTGGTGTTGCAAAGAGTTGAGCAAAAGGAGGTCGGCTGGCGATCGTATGCCTTTCAAAGGCCGTCCCCGCACTTTTTCGGCTCGGTCACTGAAATACAATTAATATATATAAATATATGAGCGTCGGCAATTGCGCCGACTCGGACCGAGGAAGATGAACGAGTGCGAACAGCAATTGCCGACGCTGATTACTGTAGCCTCACGCCTGGAGACGCCGCTTACTCGTAGCCTGGAGACGCGCCTGGAGACGTAGCCTGGAGACGCCGCAATACCGATGGGAATCCCCTTCTCCGCATTCCAATACCGAGTTATCCATTATATCATGGAGACAAATCCCTACAACAAAGTCGTCGTACCCACTGCGAAGTCCTTCGTGATCGCGGGGCGATATGGAAAAACTGGGTGAGATTCACCATCGGGCTATTGGGACCTCCACTTTCGCTATGCATCGGCAACTGGCACGCGACGTTGCCATACATACAGCTGGTCCGCTGTCGAACTCAGCCTTCAAATCTCCTCTCGAAATTTTCTTGTTCCGATATGTCAGCAACCAAAAAATCATCGTCCAGCATCCTGATGCTGGGTGTCGTGCTTCACGCCCACGCCGAATTCGAAGAGTTGCGCAAAATCGCCCACGTACAGGTCTGAGGAATCGAGTCAAACGAGTTGATCGTTCAAAGATTGATACCATCTAGCAAATCACGACTGGTACCCGGAGCGAATTTATCGACGACTGCAAAAAAGGCGTATACGACAATGTGGTAGCGATCTCACGAACGTTTGATTCAGTTCAGGTACTTTTTTTATCCAAAACATGATTGAGACGTCATTAACACCCCCAATCTAGTTAACGGGTCCCTTCGACGCCGAATTGGTCTCCTATCTACCTTCGTCGTTAAAATCCATTTCCCACAATGGTGCTGGGTACGATCAAATCGATGTCCCCAGTTGCACAAAACGAGGCATTCTCGTTTCCAACACTCCTCAGGCAGTAGACGCCGCAACGGCAAACATTGCCATCTACCTAATTCTTGGAGCTCTTCGCTGCTCCTGGATCGCCGAGTCTGCAATTCGACAAGGTCTATGGCGAGGTCAGAGCCCGCTCGGTCACGATCCGGACGGCCTTGTTTTAGGAATTCTCGGCATGGGCGGTATTGGAACAGCGACGGCACAAAGAGTTTCTGCTTTCGGCTTCAAATTGCAGTATCACAACCGCTCTCCTGTCAATGGCTTGGAGAAATCTTTCTCGACAGCTGCTCAGGTGCCGGAGTATGTTTCCTTTGACGAATTGTTGGAGACCAGCGACGTGATTTCTGTCCATCTTCCGCTTGGTCCCGCGACGAGGAAATTGATCAGCGCAAAGGAGATTGCACGTATGAAGAAGGGTGTCATTATTGTCAACACCGCACGAGGTTTGATCATTGATGAGAACGACCTCTACAATGCACTCGAAAAGGGACAGATCGGGAGCGTAGGTTTGGATGTTTACGAGAAAGAGCCTGAGGTTCACGCGGGGCTTTTGAAGCACCCCAGGGCGGTACTACTACCGCATATTGGTACGGCGACCGTGGAGACACAGGTAAGACTGGAAATACAATTCTCCTTCAAGTCGAGATATTATACTAACAATTGGTAGAAAAAAATGGAGGTTCTCGTCATTGACAATGTTAAGAGTGTCATAACGCAGGGGACTCTTATCACGCCTGTATCCAAGCTGTAGAGACAAATCCAAACAGGGAGCTGCGCACCTGACACAATCAGACTCTTCATTACAAACCCTTACCTTTCTTCTCACTCGCAATTTGTCGGTGAGATTAGGAAATTTTCCAACGAGTGGCGATCAGAGCAATTTATCGTTCCCTCCTTACTCTGGAGACCCTCCCTTCTGACATGCAAGCCCATTTAGCTTCACACTTCAGTCCAAGAAGAGAACTAATACTACTCTCGCACACCATCGTGAAAAATCATTGTAACTTCCAAGGCGACTATCCGAGTTCAGCGGGCCAAAGAAAATATCCAACCAGATAACATAAAACCTGCTAAATCTTCTCTACATATACAAGGTTCAATCTTGGTCTATCTAAATATCCCCATCCTTCTTCACTATCCGCTCGATTACACCCCCAAATTAACCTTCACGCAAAATAAAATCGGTACATTCTCTTCCTCCCCGTCACAATAGCTACATTTCTCACTCCCATACTCGTAAAGAGAATAATAGGAGAAGTTGATGGATTATCCGGTTTCGCCTAGCGAGCCGGTTGTGGATTGGAAGGTGGTCAGATAAAGTTCCTTCTCTCTACTCCATCCCGAAAGAGTAGAAACTTCGGAATGTTGATTAAGAGCAGTTATTGGATGCGATTGAAGAACAAAGCAGCCCTTCCAAATCGCACCACCCAGGTCCATCATCTCCTCCAAAAGGCCCAAGTTTACTCCTCTACCCAACCCCGAAATGCCAACCAATTCATTGAATCTAACGTGTTTCACCACTCAGTGGGCCACCCTAGTCAGTGGGCCACCCCATCAAAAAGCCCATTCTCTTGGTACAATAATTGCGATAATGTCAACACCAACGCCTGAATCAGCCCATAAAGAGGCTAGATTACTTCTTGCGAAGCAAAGCTTTCAAAAGAATTAAAATTCAAGTCAACGTCAAATCTCAGCGTTGTACGATATATCTCGAGCTACACTTCAGCGTCGTCTCAAAGGCATCAAACCACAGAGCGAATCCAAGCACAAAAAACGAAAGTTACAACTACATGAAGAGCAGGCTCTAGTTCAGTGGATCCTGGACCTTGATCGACGCGGATTTCCCCCTCAGATTATTGACGTACGACAAATGGCAAATGTTTAACTCGAAAAACGTGGTACAGAACCTCCACCACAACCAGTCGGGAAGAACTGGGTATCCCGCTTTATCTCCACTCAAACTGAGCTTCGTACAAAGTGGAATCGCAAATTCCATTCACAGCGTGCCAAATACGAAGATCCAGTGATAATTAACGCGTGGTTTCAGCGCGTTGAAGAGATGCGTCTATTGTTCGGTATCTTTACGGAGGATACATACAATTTTGATGAGACTGGCTTCATGATGGGGGTATTTTGATAATGATCATAGTGGTGGTAGATTTATTGGACGATAACATAAAATTAAGTGGTGAGGGTGGCCCACTGAGTGGTGAAACACGTTAATGGGATCCGATATATCAAAACATGTAAGATACATCGTCAAGAGCACATTCTTCAAACCCTCTTTCCTCCTCGTCCTCGTCAGGTAAAGACTTCGAATACTGAAGTTTCAGCGACACATTCTACAGACTCCCTCGGCGGCGTTCCAGGAATCTAAGATGTCAAATACATCTTCACTTCCCCCCAATCAACAGTATACCCACAGCCCCTCCAAAATCATCATGAAATCATTCGTGCATCGTAGATTGACACCAAGGGTTAAGTGGAAAGCAGTATATTAAATCCAAGTATATATACTTTGCAAACCCGCAAAGCCCAATCCAGCCGTGGAGCCGGTGTGTTCGTAGGTAGTAGTCCATATCCACAGGACCAAAGCCCAAGTCCCAACCCAGACATTCATCCCATTCGTAAGCGTCATTCCCAGGTCATTAGATGTGATACAATAGTACAAGATACGATGCTCAAAGGGGGCGGAAACGCATCATTCCAACTCAGTCTGCCCGGTAGCAGAAGAGTAACAAACGCCATTTTTGTCTTCCTCTTCCTTGAAATCTTGAGACTTCGCCAAGTCCCAAACACCATTGCGACGAAAAAGCACTTCGTTCCGGAACATGGGGGGGGGGGAAATATTGCCAGAAAAGAGGCTGGCAACAGAAGAAAGCAAGAGCGCCAAAGCAGACTACTCCAGGAAAAATGCAGGAAAAAGGGTTATCGAAAAACCACTCACGCGTTCACGCGTCACCGCCTCTTATCAAACATCTTGACCGCTCCCCAAGACGCGCCAGATGCTCCACTTGTGTTCCTCCCCGCCACGCTCGTCAACCCATGCTTCACCGTTAGGAAACCACGCGCCGGCCCACCTTCTCCATTCCGCCTCTTCAGTCCGCTGCCTCTTGATAAAAGTGGGTCCGAGATCAAATTCTTCGCCGAGGGCCCACTCATCACTCATAGAGGCGCCCGTCACAGAGCCCTCGTTTTCTTTATTAGCACCGCCGGCTCCCGGAGTGATCTTGCGACCTTCATCGGGCAAATCTTCAATGCCAGCGAACGGATCATCGTCTTCTTCAACGGAAACGGAGCCAGGTGATAGGGGCTTGTTGGGGTCGCCGAAGGTTCGCGGGTCGACTTTCAGCCACTTCATTCGTTCTGGGTCGAAAACCATGCCCCGTTCTATTCTTGGGCCTCGTGCTTGAGTGACCTGACTGATCAGAGCGGGTCGAGGTGGACTGCCATGACGAGGGATTGTATTCTGATCACGGATACCGAGTACGAGCGCAGAGGGAAATGAGTTGGTATGATGATGGTGAGAATTGTTTGCATTGTGGGTAGGATGGAGTGGTAGAGTAGTATTAGAAGGATTGCTAAAATGGGTGAGGGCGTGCTCATTGCCCTCCCATCGCTGGAGAGTCGCATTATAAACCATTCCTTTATCATCTGAATTCTTGTTAGCGAGGTGTTCACTTCGCACGCTTCAGGCAGCTCACTTTTGAGACTAGTGGTCGATGTCATGGTTTTAATCAGTGTTGGACCTTTGAGGTCTTCGGATCGTTTCTTGCTTCGCAACGCGGTTGGGCTGTTGTGTGGACTTCGCGCTGCAACTTGGGCTCTCCAATTGATGTTCATTGCAGGCGGCACAGGTCCGACACTTTTTGGCCGTGGCGTGGAGCCCCCATTATTTAGTCTCTGTTCACGCGCTATTCGACTGGCAGCGGTATCACGAGCAAAGCGTGGCAGATTTTCTGTCTTGTTGTGTGGGAAATAACCCCGGTTCGACGGAGTTTGAGCTTGAGGTGTTGAAGGGACTGCGGATGTAGACGCAGGCGTGACCGTCTGCGATCTTTCTGGCAATACGAGGTTCAAGTTTGCTCGACTGTCCTTGCGGCGCAAAGTCCTGGGCGGTCCGGCAGAAACTGGCGTTTTCATGTATTTCTGCTCCTTGGTTGCCGATGTTGGTAAATCGTCGAAGGAATCGAGCTCATTGCCGTGGCCAAACACTCTCTTCTTTTGGACATGCAAAGTCCGCTGGTTTGCTGCTACCCTGGCAAGTGAAGCGGGAGCAATCCAAGATTTTCGGTTTCCGACACGACTGGGAGTGTCTCTTGATTGTTCCGTGATTGACATGCGCGAGAAAGATCGCGCTGGAGGTGAGAGAGGTCTTGAATGGTGTTCCGAGTGCTGGCGAAAGTGCGTTGACCCTTTGGTGTTTACATGTTGCGATTGATTTGTAGAGACGCCAGCAGGGAGGAAGGGAACGGAGGGCTTTGAAGCAAGGCTGGTAGGTGGGCGGCCAAGTGCGGGAGCAGATCGTTTTGATCGGAGTAGCTGGGAGTAGTTTGCGCTCGTTGTGTTAGATGGCCGACCAAAACGGGTGAGTTGCGGTTGCGCGATTTGAGGATGATAGGAAGCGCCGGATTCGTATACAGGATCTAGCTGCTTGGTTTTGGAGGCGGAATTGCTAGGCCTTGGTATTCGCGATACAGATGGCTTGTCGGTGAATGTGAGTGACGTGGTAGCAGATCTCGGTGGTGGAGCTTGTACCCGAGCAGACTCGATCTTGACGTTGCGATTGATTTTGCGCTTCTTTGGGTTCTCGAGAAAGTCGCTGGTGTCGTCAAAATCGAGACCGGACAGCATATCATCATCCTCATCAGCATGTGTGCGTCCTGGCAGCGCGCGTGGCTCGTCCCATGCAGCTGCGACTGGTGCTGACGTGGGGATCTCTTTCCGCTCCTCTTGCTCTTGTCGCTGCCGTAGTTTGGCAGCAAAATCGATTGGTTCAGTGGGCAGTACCAATCCACCGAGTTCATCATCTTCACTTTCCACAGTCATGATGCTCCCCAGACTCGGACTCATTGCCGACACGGACGAGCTGCGACCGCGCAAGTCTCGTCGAGTGCCGGCAAACCGGATTCCCAAACTCCCTTCTGCCCATTCTGTATCAAAGTCGTCGTCGAGGGTGCTGTCGTTGGAGGGGGTGATTGGTGTCTCTATCCTGGGTCCGACCTTCAATTGCAGTCCACTGCCTCCATCATCTCCTCCTATATCGAAATCATCGCCCCAATCGTCGGCGACGTTTGTCTTTGATTTTGTTTTCCCGAGTCGTTTGATAGTGCCACCGAGGAGAGCCGACTGCGGGACATTCTGCGGAATTGGGATGCCAACCTGCTTCGCTGACGAGATGGCGTTGGAGATGGAGGATTCGTCGTCTGGGGTTATCAGGACTTGCCAGTCCTCGTCGGCGGCATTTGATTCGGAGCGCACTGATTGTCGTGAGGATAGACTGGTGGGTTGGGTGCTCAGTGAGTGCGAGAATGCCAGGCCACCTTCGAAATCTTGGTCTTCGTCCCAGCTTTCGACCTCAACATGGGCCATTGCAGCAGCAGCGTGTCGCTGCGGGACAGTGTATGGGGATGGCGGGTAGGTGCTCGAAATGGGGGAGTCGGTGAGTGTAGGTATGTTACTAGGTGTGGTGTTGTCTGAACGTAGCTTTAGGAGGCTGGTGAAAAATGCTTGGGTCGCGGGCGTGTCGCACGGGCTGACTAGACGCGTGAATGACAGCTAGCGATGTGATGAGGGATCGAGGCAGGAGACGGTCGGCACAACAATCATGTATCTATCTATTGTCGCGCTGGACTCGGCTCTGATCCGATGTTTGAATATATATATAGGCCTCAGGCTGACCAGAGGACGGAGTTGTGGAACGACGCGATGTGCAAAACCAAACAAACGCGTTCTGCTGCCTAGATGGGCTGAACAGATATAAAGTCGACTCTCGTCCACACTTGACAGGCCGACGGATGGCTGACTGCTTCTCCATGGCATCGCTACGCACACGCACACGCACACGCATACTGTGCACACCATCAATCGAGGGTTTCAACTACAACAGAGTCGCGTGCCGTTCATCGAGCCAGCTGCCGTCCATCGACAGCGGAACCGTCTTCATCCTGACCTCCATCAACACGGTTTCACATTGCCAGGCAAGGTCCGTCTAATATCGCAAAGAGGAACACCCCGGCCAAAACAACCTCCCGTCTCCGCCACCACACCCTAGGGTGCCAGCCTGCCAGCCTGCCAGGCGGCTGCCAGCAAAATGTCTAGAGAACGGATCCTGCGTCTGGCCTTCGCTGACGACAATTCTGATTCGTTTGTCTTGCTGCACATCGCAGAGGAGAGCACTTCATCCTCCTTAATCAAGCTCACTGCATCAGGCGGCGAAGAGACTTTTCGCATAGCAGGTGAGTTATTTGGACTTCACCCCGCCGATATCATCAATCCTCTCTTCCCTCCACCCGCGTTGTAAGCAGCAACACTGACGTGGGATCCCTGCCATAGTAAAGCTCGATCAACTATCAAAGTTCCGAGATGGAAAATACAGTGGCACAGCGGATGAATTTGCCGCTGTGCTACGCACAACACTCCTCTTGGACAGCCAGCATGCTTCTCCGTCTCAGGCTTTGGAAAAGACGGAATTGGTCGCTGAGATAAACAAGCCCACGAAGAGTGAGATAATAAGCCTCATATGGAGACGGAAAGTCAACGATTGGAATGTGCGTTATCAATCCTCCCTCAGAAAAACTTCCAAAAATAAAGCTTTGACGCGTCGAACCCGTCGAGGGTCTCAACTCTGCAATATAACCTTCTGTATTATAGAGTCATACGCATACCAAGCTTATATTACTTGAATGAGTCGCGTGCTGATGGAGGCACAGCAAAAACTGGGACAGATCGACCTCCCATTGTATACAGGTCGTGAACAGCCTGACGCATTCGAATGGGCCGAAATTGCAGCAAAGAACTTTGGCGACTCACGAAAGCATGTGGAGACTCTTGAAGCGCAGCTCGCCATGCAAACGGAAACCATTGACAAGCTCCAGTCACAGCTTGACAGCATTGTCAATGCTAAGGCTGATCACGAAGGCGTCCTATTACACAAGTTCACAGATCTCATTAACAGCAAGAAGGTCAAAATCCGTGACCAACAGCGTCTGCTCGGCACCGCGAAAATAGATCCAGAGGCTGGTAAGTGTTACAAACTACAGCTCTTCAATTTATATTTCCGCGCGCTAACCTGTTGTAGTCGCCCGCATGGCACCCGTCACGTCGAGGTCTCACAGAGCCACGGAATCACGTTCATCCAAACGCAAGGCCAACGCTCGTGCTGAGCCGTCAGACGACGAGTCCTCGGATGTTTTCGAGGACGTTGTGGTAGAGGACGAACAAATGGATGACGATGTGATTTCTCAAGACACTGACGAAGACACTGAGGATGAGAAGACCCTGCCATCACCTGTGAGGACTGGCATGCGAAGGAGAATCGGAGGCAGGGCTCCTGTGGCTGAAAGGGAGAAGACCCAGACACCAGAGCCAGTAACAGCACGTTCGATACGTGGAGCGAGCAAGGCTCCTGAAAAGGCTGTTGATGAGGATCTTCCACCACCAAAACGGGAATTGCCATTTGCAAAATCGAAGCCGGCAGCTCTCGAACTTAAAACCATCAGAGACGAGGGCGAAACTGATGACGATGATGAATTATGATACTAATCAAGACTATATACCATCCACATCTGGCCCTGGGGACTCGTTGTCCCCATCTTCTTCTCTACACAACGTTAGGATCGATTCGTTGGATATCAATAGTTTAAAGTGCGTAATCGTTTTGAATGCGTTGAAAGACCCCGGGATCAGATACTGTTCTCGAGCACGTGGACTAAACTACTTTGGGCGAATATTTCAGAAGGCATGGAGTTACAATATTAACAAACTATGACGAGTGCCCCGGACGTTGATGGGATACACAACTCGACTTCCCAACATCTCCAGGTTTCTACTTGCTCATCCTCAATCCCGCCATCAATCAAGTCCAAATATCATTCCGAATGTGGGATCCCCCGACCGCCTCGCGCCGCTTCTACATCGATGTCTTACTAGGAGCTTTTTCATCCCCCGGTCTAATGCCAGCATCTGCTCATTAGGGTGCCCAAACTCCCATATGGTGTGTGTGTGTTGGTGGTTGGTGTAAATGGTGAAGATTTGCTACTGCTGTGCTTGGATAAGGTTGGAAAGCTGCTACGGTTTATGAAAGAGCGAGGAGTCTTGCAAATACTTCTATATCCTCCCTTGTTGCTCACGAGCACAAAATCACGGGCACAGGGTATCTGTTACCGGTCATGCTCACAGCTGGTGGTAACTTTGCGGTACAACTCTTGTCACCATCCATCGCTTGCAAGTTTTGCACACGCTCGATTGCTATACTGATTTCAATATCACCAGATTGGTTACCACATTCTCCCTCCCCAGGCTGGAGAATGACCCTGCACCCTTTCATGTCCGTATTGGCAACTTACCTCTCCATGCTTCCTCACATGATTCAGCTCATGGAGTTGCACCAGCTTCCCATCATGCAGTGTTCAAATCAAGCAATGCCGGAAATACTCTTACCACCTGTCTTTTGAGAAGATAGTTTTCGTCTACGCAACGTACATTGATAAACTCGGAAAGTTTATCGAACTCGGTTTTTCGATTTTTAGAATAGACATATGAAAATAAGGTACGTCTGTTAGACTACTTTTGTAGCATTTCTTAATCGAAGACTGGTTGCAAAGGCCATCTGATATTATCCAGAGTACTGATCGGTTTTCTTTCCGACCCTTCCGCACTCCACAAGGGAACAGGGAGGACTCAGGCCAGATACAGGCTCTCCAGGGCGTTTTCGAAGATGAGATCCACTTCAGTGATTTCTTCTTCTGACCTTAAAGCCCGGCGTCAACAGCGGGCTTGTTCCGCCTGTCCTCTCCTTTTGGCCCTCGGAAGCGGTCTGTGGATTTAGTACGCCTGTATGAGCAAACGATAAGCCTTATGGACTCATGGTAAAGTTTTAGGATAAGGGATTGTATTCAGTTCTTGATGAAAAACCGCTGTAAAAGTATGCCCATTGTCATTGATTGATAGATCTTCTTCTTCTTCTTCCTTGTTTCTACGAATTATGGCTTACTTCTTATTTTCGTGGTGTTTTGCAAAGCTAGTACCAATATGCTTATCGAGTGACGTGACGGGTCGGAAGTGGGGATAACAGGTGCGGGAGGTGGGAGGTGGGATGATAGTGGCCGCTCTATTCAACTCGACATGATGAGAGTGATACGTGAGTATAGCAGATCTCTGCACAGGTAGGAACCGTAGGAGGTGGCTCTTCAGCTGGGTGGTCAACTGAAAATCATTTCCTAAATCTACATATCCAATTCACAATCATTGGGTGAGTACTCTCGGATCACTCTCTATGGTAATCTCAGGATGGTGGAGCTACAGGACGCATCCAGATTCCAGGTACTCGGTATTTATCGAAATTGTCCTGGTTGTCCCGCAAGGCACAATAGTGGGTATCTCCAGAGGTGATGTCACCTCGTTGACACGGTCATGACCAAGCGTCACTTCAGATTTGGGCTTGAACGCCTGTGTGCGGAATTGGTATGCTAGTAATCGTATAAAGGAGAGTTGAAGTCTTGTATCTGCAAGCACACGCACACATATCTTCTCTCATCACTATATCAGCGAGATGATCTTTCCCAATACTCTGGCTTATGCTTGTCTGCTTGTCAAGGCCGTGAACTGTTATACCGCAAATGTACCACTCGAAACGCGTTCTCTCGATGAAATCTACGAGGCAGCCCAAGGCGAAGACGGCAACCTAGTTGTAGCCTGGGGCGGAGATGGTTCGTAGACATTCTGAGAGTTGTCCTCGTTTGCCTTCATGTTAACCTTTGATCAGCCGGAGTTCAAGGAGACGCCGTGAGGGCGTCATGGAAGGCTCGCTTCCCCAATATCGCCCTAGATCTCTCGGTCGACCTGTCAAAATACCACGATAGCAGAATCGACCGTGCGTGGCTTAACAAGAACGAGACGGTGGATATTGCCACTCTCCAAACCCTCCATGATTTCAAGCGCTGGAAGCAGCAAGATCGTCTCATGTACTACAAACCGGCAAACTTTGGCGATCTATACAGCGGAGAGAAAGATCTAGATGGTGCTTTTCTCCCAATGGGAATGTGTAAGTCTCTCCTATCCACTTCCGAACCCTCACTTCACTCATCCCTCCCACATTCTCAAAGGAGAACATGATACTTACGCCAAGGAAAAAACTCACAGACACCTTCGGAAACTTCTTCTACGACTCCACAAAACTCTCCCCCTCGGACATACCAAAAACCTACACAGACCTCCTAAACCCCTTCTGGAAATCAAAACTCGTCCTCACATACCCAAACGACGACGACGCAGTCGCCTACCTCTTCAGCCTCATCGTCGAAAAATACGGCTTTGAATGGCTCGACGCTCTGGTCCAGCAAGACGTCCAATGGGTAAGAGGAACAGCAACACCAGCCTACACAATCGTCGACAACAACCTCAACACCACCTCCTCCGCCTCCCTCGCCTGCTCCGCCTCTTCCCCCGCCGGAAGAATCCTCTCCTTCACAACAGCCGGCTATTCACCCGGCAACGCCTCCTTCCTATTATCCCAAGCCCCGCAAATCCCGGAACAAATCATGGCGTGGGCGCAGACGACGGCAGCGTTTTCGTCTACCAAGAGACCGGAGAGTGCGAGGTTGTGGTTGAGTTGGATTACGGGGGAGTTTCAGCGGGGGAGTGGTGGTGGTGGTGGATTTTCGCCGCTTAAGTCTGTTGATTTGGGGAGGGTTATGATTAGTAATGGGACGCAGACGAGTGGGTTTCGGGGGTTTGTGGGGGATAGGAGTTTGGTTGATTGGTGGAAGGTGCAGTTTGAGATGAGTGTTGGGGCTGCGCAAGGGCCTGGGCCGATGGAGATGTTTCCTTGATGATTTCGTTTTCTGATGGGTTTGTGGGATGGGATGGATGGGGATGAGATGGGTTGGTGTTGGTGATGGGTTAATGTTAATGATGGGTGTGGGTATTTGCTGTAATAGACTACTTCAAGCTCTTTTTTGTTCTACTTCATTACTCTTATTATACATACTCGATTTTTTAATGTAATAGTATCCATATGAACCTGAAGTACTGAAGCGATTCCTCTCATGTGACGGCACGGCATGGCTCCTTTGCCGTCACGTTACTTCGTGGCTCGGGCGTATCGGCTTAGCCACATTGTGGCTAAGGCGCGATATCTTCGCGCCCTCGTAGTAACTCGCTCTCTACCGTAAATTCTATTATCACACTCAGTTCTTAGAACCCTAGTTCATTCTATACATCCTATCGCTGCCGTGACATCTAAGAAGTTAAGCCCTCTTTTATCCGTATTCTCTATACAAACCATAACAAGTTATCAACGTCCAGTTTACTATTCCTTACTACGAATATTTCTTCCCATTGTCCGCTCCTCTTTCTAGTATTACGTACCTTTGTCGAGAATTCTAATAAGAGCTAGTATTAACATTAATAATATCTCTATCAACTACGATCTTACTAAAATATCCCATTACACGGTCTCGTCCTGGGTCGTGGGGATAGTAGTAGTATAGGAACGATAGTGCTCCAAAAACATAGCCATAAGGCGAAGGCAAATACCGAAACTGGAGTTATACGCCAAGTATAGAAAGAAGAGAAGAATTATCTTAGTTTGGTTATTAGATAAGAATTTATAGCGGAGCTAGAATTAAAAGCTAAGACTTGACGTAAGAGAAGAGAGGAGCTATGTTCTAGTTTGATCATTAGAATCAAATCCAAAGCTGTGATGAGAAGAGCTTTTGTTATCGTAGCTACGTGAAAGAAGTCGCAGTCATCGAAAGGAAAAAGGTTACTACTAACACCTCCTCGCCTACCAGTGGCGCCCCTCCCTATCCTCTATTCGTATCCCCTTTTCTTGTACCGTATTATGTATGATAAGCGGCTTCTGTCACCCACTACCCTTGATAAAAAAAAAACACAGTTCCGCGATCCGACGTCAGATTTTTCAAAAAGCTGTAGTCAGCAGAGTAACAGCGCGTCCCAGGCTAGTAGCAACAACGAATGAAAACAGGATTTATTCGCCAATCAGTGGCTTCAGATCTTGTCGATCAGCTTACTGACCAATCACTACCAACCTGAAAGTTGAAACTAGCCTGAGGCGCGCTGGTATCGGCGCGAAGCTACTGCTGGTCGACCTGGTTTACCTCCTACTTATTTATCAGGAACCTGATATATCCAGGATTTCCCCTCAAAGCTCTTCCCAATTCCCAAATGTCCTTGCCAGGTGACCAAGTTAGGACAGCAAATAAGACAGGAAAGACAAGAAAGACGTAAGACAAGATCTCAAAGTCATTAATCCTATACAACCTGCAGACAAAAACGCCAACCCTAATCTTACCATTGTTTCGCCATACAGTAATAATCGAGGAATACCCCAACGAAACTTTGTCGGGGTCACCCAATAAATGCATAGTAGTGTATAAAGCATGGACCATCCCAGACATGACCAACCAAACCCGCAAGGCCACCTCCACAAACCCAGTATCCAGGCTCGGCAGCAAACTCCGAAGCACCGGCCAAATCTCGCAAGACAGACAGTACGATCGTGCTGATATGGTGGTTATAACAGCACTGCTCCTATACCCCTTACCACACCTTCGTATAATACACATTTAGCCACTAGCCAACAAAAGCGACGACAAGGAAATTCGTAAGCACATGCCGCAAAAGATGCAATCAAGCTTCTTTCTCGTAATCCGTGGACAACTCTACTGTCTCGAAAATCTTGAGGCCGGAGCTGGAGATGCGTTCTTTTTTGGGATCCGAATGTATTCATGCGCCTTGCGTCATTGGTGGTCTCATCTCCTTTTGTGCTGGGCGACGGCGGCGGAAAGTGTACATGCCTGCCCAGGCCGTTGATATGGCAAAGAGAAGCCTAGAACTCGCGTTAGTACATGTATCGTTGTGTGAAATGTGGTGGGCCAGTTGCATACCAGTTGAGAGCACCGAATGCAACGGATGCTTTGGCGACATTGCAGACGTTTCCGAAGCAAACGCGGCTGCTGAGAAAGAGGGCGAGAGCAATGAAGCCCGCGAACCAGAAGGTCATGGTACTGGCATCTGCGGCGAGGAGCGCGAAGCGATTGTTCGCAATTGCAGGGAGTTTGTTTAGCGCGGCAAGGCTAAGGTAGATTGTCGTGACGAGGGAGAAGACACTGGAGAAGAGGAGGAAGTTGATTTCGGTGGGCGACATGTCGCGCCAATAGTTAGCCCACCAGTTGGAGACTGTTCGTATTGTCAGATCTTATCGTGCCTAAGTCTGCTAGCTGCTGAGAGTAGCGCTGGTTGAACTTACCATAGGCAGTGAGGCCCAGCACAACAACCGTGAAGACGGCCTGAGCACCACGAAGAGGAATCATGAAGTTCACCATGTTGACGATGAGAAGTTGTTTGAATGATGAGAGGAATGAAGTGGAAGCAAGGTTGAGGAAGTGTAGAGATGAAGGTGAGATTATAATAATATGAACTGTTAGGGCAAAACTGGAGATGAGTAAGTAAGAGGTGCCAACGAGCCTAGTCTTAACGACAAGAGAAAGTGGAGAGAGGGCGACACAAATAAGAGCGTTCTTACGCGTCTAGTACAGCCCCGAGAAGCGACTTCGTCGTGGGTCAGAATATGTTTTACTCGCTCAAACTGTGCCAGCTTCAAACGTCGTCGCAAGACTTGATCGGCCAGTGTCATTGACGGTTTCGTGAGCCAAGAGGTATCTTCAGGGCTGTATCGTTGCGTGGAGTGTTTGATAGTGCATGAGGTTGATCATGTTTCATCCTTGCAGCAATATAGAGTCGTTCATCAGAGCAACTTTCGGCTAGCCCGCGGTATTCTATGAGTGGGTCTGACCAAGCGAGGAATATTATAGGCTGCTATTTGTGTGATGAGAACTTGCTCTGCGGAAGGCCTGGCAGTGGTGATAGTAGATGTTGGTTTGACAGTGTTGGATGCAGGGTGAAAATGTTTTTTTGGTGTTTTGGAGTTGGGACGAAAAGAAGCGGAGAGAAACTCGGCACTCCGAATTTCAACACCACTGGATTACTCATTCCAATTCCAGAATGAATCCGCCTCGGTGAGCCTTGATCTCAACAAAACCACATCTCCAAGCCCTCCTCTGCCCACTGATCTCCAGACACGAATCATGCTCTCACAGCCCTCTTCTCAGCCACGTATCGCAACGTTTCCCATGTTTCTTACCCACGTTTTGCCCTTTGCCAAACCACACTTCCAAGCCGTGATTTTCCCTTGCCCACTCATGGAAACCCTGTTACAAGCCTGGGTGAAGCATATCAACCACTCTACTGCTGTGTTTGGAGCGAGAAGTAGGAATTTTCCCTGGAGTACAAACGCCGCGAATGTCAGATCACGTTCGATTCGAAAGTCAGAAGGGTTTCGTAGGGGTGGCTTGATGCAGCTGCGAACACGGTGAGTGGAAGATCATGTCCTTGGTCGAGTCACTAGCTCGGATGAAGCGGAACGGAACACTGCCGTTCGAATCTTCTGTACTTGTGCATAGACTAATGAGCAGATGCAACAGCTTCACGCGGACACCTAGTTCCGATGCGCTTCTTGCCATATACAGCATCAGTAAGCACTACCAAGGAAAACGACAGGTTGCAGGGATTGCAATCGTCCGCGGAAGAACCTAAGGCGACTAGGCGGGAGGATATCTATCTACCGGCAGATGGAGGTCCTACCGTCTAGTATCATCAGCGGGGTGGTAGTCCATATAATTGTCCTAATCAGGAAGTAGAAAACTTTTTAATCTGAAAATAATCCCGACTTCTTCCCGTTCTCTTGATATCTATCCTAGTTCCTATTCCGTAGCACTCTCTACCCTATTTCCGGCTATTCAAGGCACTCTGTTGATAAGGAACAGTTATCTGAATGCTTCGAGCTGGAGACAACCGTTCACAGGATGCTCGAACTGTACCCCACTTATTCGGCCTTTCCTTTGAGAAGAACATTCGCCGTCCACGATACCTCCGATGAAGACGGCAGTAACGAGTTCCTAGGCTACTTCTACCTCGATCTTTTCACACGAGAACACAAACCAAGTCACGACTATAACAAACAGGTTCATCCCGTACGTAACTCCTTACTAGAACAAACCCAACTAACGCATCCAACAGAGTTTCACAAAACCCAACGGCCAAAGACGCCCCGCGGCAACATCCCTCTTCTGCAACTTCAAAAAATCAACAACCACCAAACTGACCCTCCTCCGCCATCCAGAGTTACTAACACTCTTCCACGAAACGGGCCACGCGATCCACTACCTCGTTTCAAAAAGAAATACTCCCTCTTCCACGGCGGCGAAGTATCCGACGATTTCTGCGAAGCGCCAAGTCAACTGCTCGAGAACTGGTGCTGGGCACCTAAAATCCTGCGACAAATCTCGAGGCATTACACATACCTCTCCCAATCTCACTTAGAAAATTGGATATCTACTTAAAGCACCGTTAATAAAGCCCTCTCGACACAGCAGGAGCAGCAGCGACCAGTGGAAAACCTACCATATCCCATGATTGACGCTTTGATTCGCTCGAAAAATACCCATGTAGCGTTAGCTACATCCCAAAACCTCCACCTGAGCATCGTACATCAAACACTCTACCAACCATCCTCCCACGCGGGAAATACAAAATCTAGATATAGCGGTTCTCTACAATAGTCTACGACGCGAACTCATTCCGCTCCAAGCCCATGATCACGACCTAGTCGACGGCTGGGCCCACGGATACGCAAGCTGGCCTCATCCAATGGATAGTTATGATTGTGGGTATTATGGGTATTTATAGTACGTTCATCACACACCTCATCTCTTCCACCCCTTCCCATTTCTTCTTCCTCTAACACCCAAAGTTCCCTCCTCTTTGCCAGACATCTGGATCACCCATCCCCAACCCGATCCCCTAAACGCAACGGAAGGGAAAAGATACCGGAATTGTATTCTCGAAAAGGGAGCTAGTAAACCTGAAATGACGATTCTGAGGGAATATCTGGGCCGAGAACCAGATGCGGAGGGCGTTTTATGGGGTGATGGGTTTTAGTGAGGGGATGGGGGATGGATGGTTGGATTTGAAAAAAAAAAGGGGGGGGGGAGGGGATGTATCGATTTCCATGGATGTAGATACGAGATGATGATAGGTGTATTCAGGGTATATTGAAAGAAAGGGTTGGATGGAGACTTAACGAGGACGAATCAAGAATATGAATCATGACTTTACGTGCACACCCTCAGCAACAATCATATCATGTGAAAGCCAGAGTTGAATTCGATCTCATAATGACTCGGATTATGAAAGAAAAGTGATAGAATACTCGAAGAAATCACATTAGCTGGGCATCACCCTCAGCTCTCAGTCTATATAGCTAGTAGTGGTTGAAAGAATATTATGCTGGAAATCCAAATCTATCAACATCAGATCTTTTTTGGTAGTCAAAGTGTTCAAATACAATCAAGAATTCAAGCTTGATGTGGTCCATATTTCAGGACGACCACACTTCGTGTCCCTACTTTCGCTTAGTGCTTCGCAGTCACTTTGTCGCCGGTGAGTTTCTCAACGTATTGCTTGGCGCTGTGAGATGTTAGTATCGTTTATCAAAAGATGGAGAGGAAGAGGGACAACTTACATATCACCGAGCGCAACCATGCAAACTGTCTGCCACACACCCAGGGCAATACGAGGCGTGACACCACGGTACAACCCCTTTAGACCGTTGCTGTCGTAGATGTATTTGAAAGTATTTCCAACAGTCATCTTCTTAGGCCTGTTAGGGTCCTCCTTCTTACTCTGCATCTCAACCCGAATAACCTCAATCGGTTGATTCCAAGCACTCAGGCCGCCACCAATAGCAGATGCAGATATCTTCTCTGCGACACTCAATTTCTCTTCATCGCTCTTACCAGTCAAGCTCCTGATACCATTCTCCGCGACACGGGAAAGTCCAAAGCGGGATCCCCAGTTAGTGACTTGACGGACAGCAACAGCGTTGACACCCTTGTTTATGCCTCTGATGCCTTCAGCGCGGTAGATGGCCATGAAGGTCTCGATGGTTCCTGGTGGTGGTTTTCCTCCCGCTGCGACCTTGTGTTTTGTTATTTCGACGGTCTTCATGCAGGTGCAGAAACCCATTGTTGCGTAGGCCTGGGCGAGACCACCTGCCATACCACCGCCAATTCCGGCTACGAAGTTGGAGGCGCCAAAACTTTTGGCGTAGTATTCGGCTTCGGAGGCAACGAAGAGGAGGACGGCGCCTTTGGTGGAGGCTTCGATCCAGGCCCAGGGGATGAGACCTTGGTAGACTGTGTAGATTTCTTGTTAGTGAGGGATCTTGAGAGATTGGGATTAGACTTACAGCCAAAGACACCGCCGCGACCCCATACCCGCTTAATTGAGCCAGCGAAGCCATCTTGTCTGTTGGCAGCCATGGTGGTCTTGGTGACTTCCAAAGGCTGTGAGGGCATGTTAGCAATCTATACACCTTTCCAAAGGTCTCAATGTGTCCATACCTGTCCCAATGTCGTGACTCTGTTAGCAACATGTTAGCTCTCATCTCACTTCCTCAGGCGGTATAATTGCTTTTGTAACGTACTCGAACATGTTCAGGCCGGCACCAACTGTGGGAAAATGTCAGTCGCGTGTATCTCATCTCGCACTGTAGATAAGCAGCACTCACGTAGCAAGTTGCTGAACTTGACGGGTTGCTTCTCAAGCTTTCCAGGCTGTCCTGGCATCTTTGCGGTGGTTGACATTCTCTGGAGCTGATTGCTGGGTATGGGGCCGGACCGAGGCGATAATGCTGCGTCTTCGCACTTGAAAAGGATGAGTGAAGGAGAGAAGAAGTCGGTTGTGGGAATTGAAAGGGTTTTGTTGTCTCAACGTGTGTCCCTGTTGATTCAACTGCTCGTGCTGCTTGAGCTTTGATGACCGTCCGAGCTCCTCGGAGTGCTGATTATGAGGCCCGATTATTCTTAGTTCCCGAATCTGGGTGGGTACCTACACGTCCAGACAATGTTGAGATGGCGAGATGGGGAAGTTGAGCAAGAAGGACGGCGACTCAACATGCGTGGCCTCGCAAGGACCATCTCAATATCATCTCTAGGCAGTGCAATATAATGCTACTCTATCACTACATCTTGATAGAGCCGAAAGGAGCACTCTTTGGTAAATCTCAACCGAGCCTCAACCAACATCTCCTGGCACCCCATCAACTTTCAAGACCGTCAATGCTTCAAAGCCACTTTTCGGACTCCGGAAAATTGGGCCAAACAATACGCCTATTTTTGACTCTCCCGATCGTAGAGTGGATGGCCTGTGGCGCGCGGAAATGCGATAAGATGCGACTGACTTGCGGGTTTGCAAACAATAGCCATTCTTACTATGGTTCTGTCGGGAACGTCCCGACATCCGCAGCGTCCGACTCATTTTTGAGCTGATCAGGAACAGAAAGTCGCGGTAAATTGAAAGCTCTGTCTAGATCTTCATTTTCAGCCCGAAATGCCGGCGCAAAAGGAATAGAAGAGACAGTAGGTGATGAATGCTCCAACCAGCTCCAAATATCAACAGACTTCTTCTACCTATTTTACCACGCAACACTCACCACACCTCTCCGCTCCCAAAGAACTCAAACAACCCCTACAGCTTTGATCCCTTCTCAACAGCAAACGCATCAAGCGCCTCCATCAAAGGCAAATTCAAAGCATCATACCCCACCAACCCCAACCCCCCCAACCTCTCCCTAACCCTCGCAATCTCAACACCCCCCTTAACAACCCCATTCTCCAAAAGACTAGGCACAAACGCCGCAAACGTCGGTTCCGCCCACCCCTCCTCCACAAACAATTCCGGATGAATAAAACTCAACCCCTGAAACGCATGCGCCTTTTCAACAGGTCCGTACATATGCGCTCCACACCCCGTACAGGCGTGACGCAGGATTGTAGCTGAGGGATCTATGATTTTCAGTTTTGGGGCGTTGGAGAGGATGGTTATGGAGGGGGTTGGGACGACGCCTACGATGGAGAAGAGGGAGGGGTGGGGTTTGAAGCATTGGGAGCAGGCGCAGGCGTGGTTGTGGAGGATATTGGATGTGATTTTTAGTGAGACTTTGTTGGTTAGGCAGAGGCATTCTAGGGTTCCGCCTATGAAGGATGGGGAGCCATTCTTTATGGGACCGTTATCGAGGATGGGGTGGAGAGAACGCATGTTGGGAGGTGTGGTGTGGTGTGGTGTGGTGTATTGTGGATGGTTGCCTTTTCCTCGAAATATCCCTTTCTAATGATTGAAGAGTTCAAACTAAGAGCAAACAAATGAAAACATTCTCTCCTCAGTTATATGCATACATACATACATACATACATACGTATATCTTGATTGATTGATATGATACAAATATGCACCCCTCTTTCTCCTCGCTCACAAATCATACACAGGGATACGACTATGCGTCCACCCGATATAACCAATCCAGTCCAGTCAAAAGAGTGGGCAGCAGGACCTTCTTCTCCGGGGAATAACCGGAAACAAAATTTGGTGTGTACATAGTATTCTCATCTCATTGCAATAAAGAGGTGTAGAGTGGGGAACTCGCTGTTCATAGTTATCTAGGTGCAGGAGTACGTTACATATCTTATTGTCATCAGATCTCCAGAAAAGCGCAAGAGGCATTTCAAAGCTAGCAAGCAAGACCATATTCTTCACTCCTCATTCCTCGCCCTCGCTCCTCGCTCAGCCGAACCTTCCCATGCGCACATCCCCAAAGTTTTCAAAGAAACCACAAGTCCAAACTCCAAATCTATCCCCTTCCCTCCACAGCATACCCCACATCCACATCCCCCTCCCAACCTTCAAAAACCCAAACCACTCATTCCTCAGAGATAGCGACAAGCTTGGGCACATTGTGTCTAGGAGATTAATGTATTGGACCTTACGCGGTGCAAAGTATGCGATTTGCCTATTTCCTACGAGTATCACCTTCTGGAACGACAGCGACAGCGACAGCGATGGCGAAAGCCAAAAAAACATATGCAAAAATAAATCCCCACCCTCTCACAAACAACTTTTTCCCAATACAACTTCGAGCTGTCTACCATCCCCACCATCACCATCACCATCACCATCCGGCTATCCCACACACCCTATCTGGTGGGGTATGATGCTACAGCCCCGCCTACAATATAAGCACTCACTACTTCTACTAAAAAGGCTAGTACCGATAAGAAGGGGTCCAAAATACAAAGGAGCATATTAGCATCTGAAATCTTACCTGCGGATATTAACTTCAAATGTTCGTCAAAAAGAAAAAAATAGTCCGACACAAACCGTTCTTCCATAGCTCACAGTTGACTCCAGGGCGGTGAGAGTCAAGAGGGTCTTCGATTCAAGTCATCAACTTTTGCAGCTAAACATCGAACAGAAATACAAAGGAATCGAAAGCTTCCCACAGTAGCAAAAACGAAAAGCGACATACTTTAGTCCTACACGCTGATCAACCCATAAAAGCTTAACCAGCAAATTGGGTACGAAGTACGCGCTTGAGTATGCAACCCCGCCCCAATCCAGTCTATTTATCCCTATGTGTACAACGAATTTTTGGTTTTCTCCTTTCTTCCCACTGCTCGCTATGTCACACACTTCTTCCATGCCCATCTCTTACAGAGACGAATCTACTTCAGAAGCTCGTTGGCACCGACCAACTTGCACCAGGCGTCAGTGCTGAACGACTTGGGTCGCTCAATTGGTGCTCCGACGGCACGGTCGATGATGAGTTGAGGAAGGACACCAATAGCACGCGACACACCGAAGAGAACAGTGTAGTAGTTCTGCTCAGTAAGGCCGTAGTATTGGAGCAGGACACCCGAGTGAGCATCAACGTTGGGGTATGGGTTCTTGGTCTTTCCGTGCTCAGTGAGGACACCTGGGGCGATCTTGTAGACCTGGGATACGAGCTTGAACATTGGGTCATCTGGGAGATGCTTCTGAGCGAACTCGCGCTGGGAGACGTATCGGGGATCGGTCTTGCGGAGGACGGCGTGGCCATAACCTGGGACGACTTGGCCAGCCTTGAGGGTGGTCCAGAGGTAATCCTTAATGTTCTTATCAGAGAGATCGGAGCCCACGGCAGCCTTCATCTTCTGGAGCCAGACCAGGACTTCCTGGTTGGCGAGGCCGTGAAGAGGACCAGCAAGACCGTTGAGACCGGCGGCTAATGAAAGGTAGGCGGAGCTCAATGCGGAACCGACCAAGTGGGTGGTGTGGGCAGAGACGTTACCACCCTCGTGGTCAGTGTGAATGGTCAAGTACAGACGCATCAGCTCAACAAAGTCCTTGTTTCCAGCGAAACCGAGCTTGTTGGCCAAGTTGTAACCGTAATCCTGTCCTGACTCGGTTGGAGCGACCTTGCCATCCTTGTAAACATTGCGGTAAATACGGGCAGCGATGTTGGGAAGTTTGCCAATGAGGTCCATGGAGTCTTCAAAGGTGTGCTCCCAATATTCTGTCTTCTTCATGCCCTTGGCGTAGGCCTTAGCGAAGGCGGATTCGCGCTCGAGAGCAGTGACGGCGATGGAGAACTGGGCCATTGGGTGGAGGTCGTTAGGGCAGCGGTCAATAAGCTCCTCGACGAATTTGGGGAGCTCTGAGCGGGCAGCCCATTCTGCGGAAAGGTCGCGAACTTGCTGTTCAGATGGAACCTCTCCGGTCAAGAGGAGCCAGAAAAGACCCTCTGGGAGGGGCTCAGATCCACCTGGAGCCTTTGGGAGGACCTCCTGGCATTCTGGGATCTGGCTGAGTTAGCATTTATTCAACTATCATATAGAGGTGTTAAACCTACAGTCTTGCCGCGGAACCTGATTCCTTCTTCCGAGTCGAGGACTGATCCCTGGGTGCAATTTAGTCGGAGAGTGATAGGACGGATCGAGCTGTACAAACCTCCCAGACGAGAGACTTGATGCCACGAGCACCACCGTAGACTTGGTCGAGTGTCACTTCACCAACGACCTTGTTGCCATAACCCCTGTAAGATAGCCATCAGTCTGGTCCGATAACCGCAGATGTGGGAAGGATAAGTGTATAGAGCTTCGGAAGCAAGCATGAAGCGTTGATAGATGTTATCGCCTCATCCAGGAAAGCAATGAGAGTTATATGAAAGGACAATTGACGCTTGGGGTGTTTGTGGGCAGCTGTAGATAGGCGTACTTTCGTAGAGCCTTGATCTTCTCGATCTCAGCTGGGAGCTTTGCGGCGAACGTCTCTTTCAGTGTCTGTAAAAATTGTTAATAGCCGAGTCTTTGTGAGTGGTGGATATCTCAATATTCACCTGTGTCTTGCTGGAGTATGCTCGCAGTCCGTTGAAGGCAGCGTGCTTCAATGGCGCATTGACGGCGGTGGACGCACGAAGCGCAGATGAGGATAATTTTAGAGCTGAAGCCATTGTGAAGGTCTGGATGGTAGGAGGAGAAAGGCGGATGATGATAGCCGTCTTGTATTTAAGCTGCCGAAGATATTGAAGGGTTCTGGGACGAATAATGTTGAAAGCTCACGATATCCACCGGCCGGGGTGCCACAAAATGTGGTTGAGCGCTAAGTTTTTGACATTCAATTTTGTCTTGCCCGGACCCGGACTCCGTAGCTACCCGATCACACAGCGGCATTATTTTGAGAATCACAGGTCAGCCTTGGACGCCTTGGTATTCTTCGGCTTGTTCTACTGAATGTCTACTCAAGGCTGTTTTCTACACTTTGTCCGCGGCAACATCTTGGACTCTTGGATTTCCGTCTTAAGCACTTTCGGATAGAGTTCGGAGAACAATTTGCATCATTGTAAGCCGCGAACAAGGTTTGCGGTGTGGGAAATTCTTGGACGGGACTCCGAGAATTAAGTTAGCATTGAAATAACCCGAAGGATATTTTTATTCCTAGTTTCGGTTCTCCCTAAGAGGCTGAGGACTAGTAGCTCGACTCGTAGCACTAGGTGGAAGAATATCCCAAGTCACGTGGCTTTGCACACACCGCCTGCTCTAATCAAGAGATAGGATGTGAGGAAGGTGCTGGATCAACTGATAAATGATTCACCGGAGACTAGATTGTGCTGCAGATAGTTTTATTTCTATATCTGATAATCACGTTACTTCTCCACATCGAGTCGAGGTCACGGTTCAGTTCGACGCAGGTTTCATTTCCGTCGCTGCAAAGAATCTGTCTTCTTCCAACAACACTTCCCATCCATACAATCCCAAGCGCTCCTCCCTATAGAACCTCCTCGTCTTCCCGGACAGAGACACGTATAGCTGCGCTGGATAGTAGACGCCCATTCGTGCTACAGTATTGGTCGTGCCAGGTCGCTCCTTCGACGGCTCTACTCTTTCGCAGCCAGCCATCCTTCTTTCTCAAACATCATCTTAGTTGAGCTTGAGTGTCGAGACTAAGCATCTTGCCACATCAAACAACATCACTCCGACTCCAACACCTGCCACCCGCTTCACTCAATTGTAGCAGCAGGTTAACACTGCGCGCCACTCCTATATTTTCCGCTTGGACTTTGCGCGCTCTCTCTCTTTCTACATCCTCAGCTTTGCTTTACTCAACTCACATTGACTACTGAGGGCCCGTTGGAGTAGAACAAAGTAATCATGACGAGTCCCGTTGTGCAAGAGTTTGCCACCCTACTGCAGTCACTGCGGAATCTGAAGCCACCCGGCGTGAACAAGTCCAAGGTCGAGGCCATCACCAAGATTGCCACCAGTAATGAGAATCAGAACGTAAGAATGAGACTCATCATCTCAGCTAGCATGCACCCTTCACTGACGGATCCACCCATCTTAGATCGACCGCCGTACCCTCGTCGACGAAATCGCGTCCGTCTTTCGAAGCAGTCCTGCGACCCACAAGCTTGGAGTCTTTTACATTGTAGATTCCATCACTAGACAATGGATAGCCACCACCGGCCCACACTCTGCAGGCGTTGTAAGGATGACAGAGGCGTTACCCGCCATGATCGAGGAACTTTTGGCGACGATTCCAGAAGCTCAAAAGGTAAGTCTTCCACAGGCATACATGGGAAGATAACGCGATCGTGAGACCTTCCGGGCTCTTCTACGAACGTCACTTCATAGAACCACAGGACATGGATTCGCATCATCTCGCATTCACCTAATGTCTCATGCACTGACGCACACCATCAGGAACGTACCGGCAAGCTCGTCGACATATGGATCAGTAGCAAGTCTTTTCCAGCCGACATACTCACAAGCTTCAAGCAGCGTCTTACAGGTGCTCCGGCTCCAGGTATGTAATCCGCAAGCGCATTAGGTCGAACGAAAACTGACCACTCAGCTACCACAAATGGCTTTGCTGCCCAACAAGGTACAGCTCCTGTAAATGGTCACGCTCAGAACTATTCGGCCCACCAAGCCGTGCCACCTACTAACACAGGTGCGACTTCATATTATGGTGCCCCGGCAAGTATCCCACAAGTAGCGCCTCCACCACCCGTGCCTTCAGTAAGCTTGCAAAATGGTGCACCGCCATCTCAGCAACCGGGAATGATGCAATATTCGCAACCTGTAAACCCAGCTCCGCTCACCCAGTATCAAAGTAATGCGCAGGCTCCTCCGCAGATAAGTGAGCAGAATGTCCCAGCCGCGCAGCCTGCTCCTGCCCCTCCGGCTGCAGGTGCCACTGATCCTCAACAACAGTTGCAATTATTGCAGCAGTTGGCACAAATTTTACAGCCCGACCAACTTGCGGCCGTGATCACTCAGATGGGCTTCCAGCTTCCAGCACCCGCTGCTGCACCTGTTCCCCAAGTCGCTCAACCAGTAGTAGCTCAGCCGCCACAAAATGGAGGATATGATGCAGGCCAAAATGGTCAGAATGTCTATGATCAAGGGCGTAACAATCAGGACAATCAGGCTAGGTTTCGTGATCGAAGCCGCTCTCCAGATGCTAAGCGTAGACGAGTCACTCCTCCCAATCGGAGAGATAGTCCCACCTATGGAGTGTATGATCCAAACATTGCCCAAAATGACTCTGGACGCCGTGGAGATGAGCGTCGTGGCGATCGTGGCAGAGGTAACCGAGGGAATCGAAATGAGTTTCGTAGACGTTCACCACCTAGGGATAGACCAGCCAGCCCAGGTATGATCCAGCGTCCAATGCAACATAAACCCCCAGGAGCATCGAAGCCAGTTGGTCATGATTACAACCTTGGACCAAACCGTATCAAAGGTAATTGATGTTGTCTACTTATGCCAAATGCATCACTAACTCCCATCCATAGTGCTCAGCAGAACTCTATTCATAGGAGGCGTAAAGTAGGTTCCTAATTCTTCCGTCGTCCGCAGGTAACTTATACGTGGTAAAGCAGGTCAGACGAGAACCAACTGATGGACTTCATGGCTCGCTTCGCACAAGTCCAGTCCTGCATTGTCAACCAAGACAAGCGACATGCCTTCCTCAAGTTGATCACCCACCAAGACGCCATCGCTGCGAAGACAGCAGTGGAGCAGCTTCCGGAGCCAGAGTACCGTGCCATGTTTGAGCGCGTAAGTTTGTCGCTCACCTCGTCAACAAACAACATGCTGACCTAGACAGATTAACTGGGCTGTCGGTTTCGGACCAACTCAGTATGCGGACTACAACTTGGGCGAGAGCACCCTACCTATTGATGTTCTCACGGACGCCGATAAGAAGTGGCTACGCTCTGCAGAGTATGGTGGCACTGGTGGAACAGAGATTACTCCAGGCATGATTGTGGAAGAGCCGGACATCGAAATTGGCGCTGGACCATCTTCGAAAGGTCCGTCCATTTTCATTTAGATTTATCACCGATTCTAATAATCACGCAGCTATTAGCCGACGTGGCAACCGAGGTGGATATGGCAACCGTGGAGGCAATCGTGGCGGCCGTGACAATCGTAATGATGAACAGCATCAGCACCCACGACGAGAGCAACGCGAACGTCGATATGAGGATCGACCTCCACCACCGCGCCAGCAGCGAGCGGAGCGACATCCACAGCCTATGGATAACTATATGCCTGAACCGGTCACAGTTGGTCCACCACCGCCAGTTCCAACCTTTGGCGCACCTCTGCCTGGATTCCCTTACAATTTTCATTAATGGCTTACAAGTGTGTTGAGACAACTTCGATGGGATATCGTGCACGAGTCATATTTCCATATAAGCCAGCCTCGGCCACTCCTGGTTCATTCTATTCACCGGTGCCTCCACCAGTGCCAGCTTTTGGCGCACCTTTGCGTCAGCTCCCATTGATACGAGTCTTCAGTCCAGAAGACAATGCGGCGGATGTGGACGTACTTTTCTCCATTCTCCGGCGCAACTTGATCGATGGCTCACAATTCGTTATACAGGCGTGGTAGCAAATGATGCAGAAATAGAACCACCTCCGATGGCCGACGGAGAGTTGCTGGAACTCGCGGATGTTTGAGTGTAGATACGTTTTGGCTGGTAGCTTTGGAGCTCCGACTTGTCCCACTTGAGGTGTTGGAGAGCCTATCAACATACGTCCAAAAGTCTTTCTTTTCTGCTTGTACACTTACTGAAAGCCGTCTGATGGAGAAGAGGAGAGCAGAGGTCTTAGTTCGATTGTAATCGTGCACTTGTAACACTACTCAAAAATCAGGGGGGTAAGAATGATATTGGTAGGTGATGGCGAGTAAGATATTATCGTACAGACGACCTAGTTCATGAATTGCCGAGTACTTGCATTTGGTTTTGCTTTGATATTTGAAAATATGAAGGCGTTGACTCGTGTTCCCTTGTCCCTTTGGATGATTCATACCTTTCATCTAAACCCGCAACGTATCTAGGATATCCCTCGAATATTTCAGTAGTTGCCACGATAATCTTTCTTGGTAATGTCGTCAGTAAGCAGATATATGATGTAAGCACCCATACAAGGTAAGCTCGTTGCCCATATATGTGTTTCTTGTTCTTTGTTATAACGTGTTCCACCACCGAGCTGGTCAACCCACCGAGCTGGTCAGTTTCTGCCAAGACGACCAACTCCCTCATTAACACGATATGTCTCAACAACAAAATGCGCAATTATCTAACAGAGAAGGCAGAATTCTGCTTGCCCTTTCTGCCTATAACACCCACCAATTCCGAAGCCTCCGGCGCGCTGCTGAAGCGTTTGATGTACCTCCTTCAACATTGACTAGCCGATACAACGGAATCACGTATCGCCTAGATACTCGCAACGCCCAACACAAGCTCACTACGACTGAAGAGCAGACAATTGTCCAATACATCCTCGACCTCGATTCGCGAGGATTCGCGCCCCGGCTGTGTGAGGTGGCAGATATGGCGGATAAACTACTAGGTGTACGCGGTGGAGAGCCAGTAGGGAAAACCTGGGCTGAGAGGTTTATAACGCGCTCAGATGAGCTCAAGATGGCCTTCAATTGAGCTAAGGATAGGCAGAGGATACTACAGGAAGATCCAGAGATTATTGGCGCGTGGTTCAAGCTCGTTGCAGACACTATGGCAAAGTACGGCATCCACGACGAGGATACGCACAACTTTGACGAGATTGGCTTCCAGATGGGCGTTGTTGGGTCAATGAAGGTCGTCACAGCTTCTGAAAGACGTACACGGCCTAATTTGATCCAGCCAGGCGATCGCGAGTGGGTTACAGTCATCCAGAGCATCTGCGCCGCTGGGTATGCGACCCCGCCATTCATTATCTACAAAGGACGCGTTCACATCTCTGCGTGGTATGCGGAGGCAGATATACCACGGAATTGGAAGTTCTCGGTCTCTGAGAACGGCTGGACAAACAACGCGCTTGGTCTTGAGTGGTTGAAGCACTTTGACGCGTATACAAAGGCGCGTCAAGTGGGGGGGTATAGGCTGCTCATCTTGGACGGCCATGAGAGCCATCTCAACCAGGATTTCAAGGACTACTGCCTCGAACATAAGATCATAACGCTCTATATGCCACCTCATTCATCGCATATCCTCCAGCCGCTTGATGTGGTCTGCTTCTCGCCGTTGAAGTGCAAGTACTCTCAACGAGTTCGAGACTTGGCACGCCGACGCGTGTACCATATCAACAAAGAAGGCTTCCTCCCAGCCTTCAAAGACGCGTTTTTCGTGTTTACATAAGAGAACTGTCGAAAGGCTTTTGAGATGGTAGGGCTAGTCCCTATCAACGCGGAGGTGGTATTGGATCGCCTTGAAGTACGGCTACGTACCCCACCAGCACCCCCACCGCAGGAGACGCCGTGGCAGTCGAAGACTCCAAGCAATACTCTTGAATTTGGATCCCAATCCAAGCTCGTAAGCGAGTCCTTTACTCGGTCAACAGTTACTGCGCAGGCAGGCTTTTCTCAGCTTGTCAAGGGCGCTGAATTGATGCTACACCAAAACGCTCTACTTGTTGCGCGCAACCGCGAGCTTGAAGAGCAATTGGCAGTAATGACAAAGCGAAAATGGCGCAAAAGGAAGTGGATCCAGCAAGGTGGTACTATAGAGTATGGGACTGTAGCAGCGCAGGTAGCTGCCGAGGCGTCTGTCGCGCCTCAGGGATCAAAGAAGGCTCGTGGTAGTGGTGGTCAAGAAATAGCCCGACCAACTCAACGGCGCTGTAGGAACTGCGGCGCAGCTGGGCATAATGCGCGAACTTGTAAAAAAGATATCGAGATATCATCTGAATCAGATAGCAGCACGACGGACTTAGAATGTATTGTTAATAGCGATTAAATTGAAGAGTCGTAACATGAGTTGGTCGTGCCAAGCCTTTTTGACCAGCTCGGTGGGTTGACCAGCTCGGTGGTGGAACACGTTACATATTTTTCTTTACTCGAAGAATACTTGTATTTGAACTTGTTCTCGTTGGGGGGAAGGAAGGTATACAACGATATAATGCGATGGTATAGGCACTGTTATGTACGGCTATAAATGGTGGAAAGGCGAGTCAGGGAACGAATATGATTACGTTGATTGAAGTGACCGGGGAGAAGAGGGGAGGGGAGCTGGAATGGATAAGGGATTGTGGATGATTAGCAGTGTTGTTCTATTCGGAGAAAAATCCTAGTTCATCGTAGTAGCTGGGTGGGTACAAAGAATTCTTGATAGGTGATGAAAGGTATTTCTGTTAAGTTGGATTGGCTCGTTCTGTCATTAGTCTCTGCTTGTCTGTGTGAACTGATGGATGAAACATGCATGGAATTCTCTCATTATGCTGACTGACTTGAATCCTGGCGGCGTTGGGTCCTGTCATACACTAAATCCTTCTTTCCCTCCATATTGATCCCTTCTAGCGACCTCTTCCACATTAACAAGCTCACCGCTCTTCGCATTGGCATGCAGCTCTTTCTTACTCAACAAGCACCTCGCTGAATAAGTACACTTCCGCTTCCCACTATTAAACCCCCAGAACGAGTCCTCGATACATGCTGATCCCGACAACTCCACGAGTAGAACGAGTAAAATCAGTGAAGTCGTTGTTGCAACTAGATGCAGCGAGTTGAGCCTTTCCTCAGCCAAGGGGAGGAGTAGAATTGCGATGGAAACGGTAAAGCGGATGGCGAGTCGGAAGGGCCTTCGAAGACGGACGGATGGAATCTCTTTGAAGGTGTGGGTTAGGGAGATGATACCCATAATTATTAATGCTATTGAGAGGCCGGCGCAGTAGAACCAGCGTAAGCCCATGGAGATGTGTTCTTCTGATCGTCCTGAGTATGGTTCTCGTAGTTCTTCTGCGTTGGCATGCGCGATGTCGTGTGCTAGGACGAGTTTGGAGAGTGCGGAACCGGCAAGTGCGAAGGAGAGGATGAATGGTAGATGAGCGGAGAGCCAGACACTCGCTTTATTTCCTTTGTCAGTAGAGACAAAGAACGAGTTCTCAAAGACTTACCTGAGAAGAAGTGTCGCCGAATGGCATGAGTATGCATATTGAAAGTGTCGATCTCGAAGTAGAGCCAGTTAAGTGCGAAAGCCTGTGTCAGTCCAAGGACTGCCTTTCCGAAGAAGGCATTAAGACCAAAAGGCACGGCGCTCTGATAGAGCAGCGCAACCACAGAGTAGCCGAATACAAGTGTGACAAAGGCATTAGTACGCTCGATTTTATGCTCGATATTTTGGCCTGGCATGAAATCAAATCTGGTCTTCGCCCAGCACTGATATTTCTGGCCCATCCAGCTTGGAGCACGCATGAGACCAACCATGAGCATTGGTCCAAAGACATCCATTGCGATGGCAATCCAAATAAGAGCTTGTCGGTTTGGCTCGTGGACATGGACACTCGCGATCCAGAGCAGCCCTGGTATAAAGGTGGAGAGAGCTATTACAACCATCGCTCCTCGTACCATTGGAATCAGGTAAGCCATCCATAGGTAATACAGAGCGACGAACCAGCGACTGGCAATGTAGAAAGCGATCATCGGCGTGTAAGTGGTTTCCATCGAGCCAGCAATATTGACTGTTAATCCCAGCAAACACGTTAACACGAAGAGAGTGGTGATTCGTCTCATAATGTCGTCCGCGTCGAACCAACTGATTATTTGACTGATATCGGTCCAGAATTTCCAACTCAAGATGAATGTAATCGCGAATCGGAGAAGAGCTTCACCAGTTGCTTCCTCGGCGGCTCCGTCGCCAGCGATAGCGATGATACCAACGTAGAATAGATCTACGAAGAGTTCGTACGAGGCAACTTCTTGAGCTTCTTGGGCTCGCCACAGAAGTCCTTTGTGGAAATATTGTCTCATGATAGGCTTCTTCCAAAACAGCATTGGAGTACCGCGGTTCTTGAGCTGCTTGTAGTGCTCGTGAGTTGACTCGTGTTCGTCTGCATGATCGACATCAGAAGCGAAAGTCGACGAGGCCGAGGAAGAGTGGGTTCCTAGAACTCGTCAGACCAACGCACGACTCAAGAATATTTGCCAATCGCAAATTGAGTTCGATATTGCCAAAATCGCTCGTAATGCGAAACTGGGAATTTGTTGGCTCCAAATAATACGATCTTGCATTGCACGCCTCTTTGCCCAAATGTGTTTCCATTTCAAAATGGCAGAGAGAGGACCGAATTCAGACCATCGCTGCAGTATCATCAAGATATGAAGAGCGAACCAGTCAAACTTACTCAAATGAGCCGAATACCCATACTTCTCGAAATTGGCATCAAGCTGGACAGCATGCTCACTGACCATATGCAATTCCGTAGACAATTTATCCAGCTCTCTAACAACGCGCTCAAACTCATCAAACTCATTCCCATGCTTTATCCTCAAATTCTCCCTAACTTTCTCATGATGCGAATGTGTCTCTCGCAGAGCGGTGATATGGTCGACACTCCCATGAACGACAATGTCATACTCCAAATCCTCATCCCCGCTTCCATTTCCATTCCCCTTCTCAGCAACACTCCCACCATTCCAACCCTCGATTTCACTTCTTCGTCTCGAGATATATTTTTTGAGCCTTTCGGCTTCATCAGGTGAGTGAACAATATGCACTTTGCATCCATCCGGTTTCAAAAAATGTCCGAGTCGTCGTCCAGTATGATGAAGGCGGGTGTGGTGTTCTGAGCTCGGGTGATTTGTCCCTGCTATCATGATTGTGGAGGCTGCGTTGGAAGTGTGTAGAGGAGGGAGGTTTTCCGCGTCGTGTGGATCGTTGCCCGCCATAGTTGAGCGCCTATTCCAGAGACGAAGCCCAATGGGATCTGTAATCTCAGCTTCGTTTTCGTTGTCGTAGTTATACCCCTCAAATGCGCGCTGTTGTCCAATTGAAGCTGCCGTGTTACTTCAGTAGGGTCAAGTGAGGCCTCTGTAATCTCGCGATGAAGATAGATTGAATTCCAACACGTCATAAACCGAAGCAAACGCGTCTTTGTCTACACACTTCATCCAATGTAGTTTCTCGTGGTCCTCAGCGCTGACCAGATTGGTGGCGCATCTTGGCGTGTGTGAGTAAGCACACATTGCATAGCTTGGTGAAGACCGGCGTCTGAATAGGGGCACAGTGATCTGCAAAGATCTTATCCAGTGGGAGTATTGATGTAGAGATCTCTGAGGAAAAAGTAATGGTCAAAGAGGTGTAGTGAAGACTGGAACTGGGGTGTTACAAAAGACCCACTAATCGGGCCGCGACAGAGCCGGGGAAATAGGCCATGGCCTTTCGAGATCGGCTTACCCATACCCCTACGTTTCATCCTGTATGTTACTTAACAATACTACTAGTTGCCACTAGTCTCCTGCGTGAAAGCATTTTGAACAAACTCGATTCCTTTGCCAAACATTTTCAACCTCTCATCCAATACAAACAAGGCGCAGGGCCTATCACGATCAATAGGTAGGCTGAAAAGAGCTCCCAAATCCAGCAACTATCAATATACCCACATCGAAACTCTTTCCGACCCAGTCTCTAAAATATTCAAGGATCCCAGACCGAATGCCCCAAGCATAAAATGATAGCAAGCGTAGAAATACAAACCTTTGTAGCTGTCGCTCTTCCCCCAATCGTATTTGTTGGTCGCGGCAGCTATCAGTAAATCTGATAACCACCACTAGCACTAATGCTCTGCCCAGTTACCTATGACCCATCATCAGCATCCCTTCCCACCCCTCAACTCACCTGTATGAAGACTCACCCAACTACTCCTCGGCTCCGCCAAAAACGCCACAATCTCAGCAATCTCCTCCGGCGTCCCCACCCTCTGTTGAACAGGCGTAGCCTTCTTCTGCGGCTCAACAATCTCCTTGCTAACCTGATCCAACATCTCACTTTCCACATGCCCGGGATTGACTGTGTTTGCCGTCGTTCCATCTTTTCCAAACTCAGCTGCCCAAGTTCTCGTGTAACCCTCCAGTGCTGCTTTCGAAGCTGCATAAGTGCCCACACCAGGATATGCGACACGGGCACCAACGGATGAGATACTGATGATCCGTCCTGGATGGCGGAGATGAGGAAGAACGGCTTTGACCATGAAGAGTGGTGCTCGAACGTTAAGATGGAAAATCTCGTCGAAATGTTCGGGTGTGATATCTGGCGTGTATTTGTCGCTGATGCCAGCGGCATTGTTCATCAAGACATCGATATGATTTCCGAATGCTTTGATGGTCTCCTCGACGATTTTCTGCGGACCTGAGAGGTCAGTAAGATCACATTGGACACTGATTGCCTCGCTTGTGGCTTCTGACTCTATAAGAGCGATCAGTGCGTCTGCTGTTTTCTTCGAACGATCGCTGCTGTATGTTATTGTAACCCTTGCGCCGCGGAAGGCGAGATCGAAGGCAATGGCATGGCCTATCCCTCGGGATGCTCCTGTGACGATGGCACTGTCAGTTTGTTAGTCGACTGATGTGAAGTCCATTGGCTGAAGTAACTAAACCTCGCCTTTGAGTGTGCGAGGGCATTTGGAGGGAGCCATGGTATGCCGAGTTTTTTCGATATTCTGTTGTACTTGGAGTATTGACGTGATGGTTGAATTTCGATCGACTATTGAAAGTGAGGAGTAAGGAGAGAAACGCGCACAAGGCTGACTTACGTGTGACGTTATCAAGCATCACAGATTGCAAGGGCAGAACGAAGTGGTTGAAATTGTCACTGAGACGTGCAAGCTGCTGGCTGTTTGGATCGGCCTTGTTTTTGTACCAGTAGGAGGTAGGAAACGGATGTAAAGAACGTCCAATAGGGACATGTCAGCCTCGCGAGAACCGAAGGGAAATCATACTACCGACTTCGAGCCATATCGATTGATGCAAAACAGAAGCAACAACTATCCAGACAATCGCTCGCCCAATATGAATCTCATTTCTTCTTCTTCGTCTTATCCACCACCTCAATCCATCTCTTCTCGACTCCTCGCTTCTCTAACGCCTTCGTGATAGCATCCTTCTGTGGCCCTTGAACCATGACCTCCATGATGGGAGTTTTGGGACTGCTTCCTTGTAATCTCTCAATACTCGTACTGCCAGCGCATGCCTTTCTCAGCTCTTCTGCTAACGGCACTGGGCTGATGTAGTAGGCCTCCAAGCCCGAAACCTTCGTCACAGTTTTGTTGCCAGATCGTGTCTCTAGCAAAATTGTGATCTTGGGCGGAGAGCCAGATTTGGGCCTGGGAGGTTCTGATGAAGCAGCCGAAGTGCGCTGCATGATATGATAAGGCGAACAACCAGCAATGACGCGCTCGATGAGGATGTCGCGCGGTACCGTGCCTTTTGCCAGCACTTCTTTATCCTGTGCGCCTTTGCCATCGAAGACTGCGTTAGCGAGAAAAGGGTTGAGGGTGACAATGCGCTTGTTCTTAGGATTGATGAGTTGTTCGTGTTCGATATAGGCTGTTACGATGTCTCGTATTTCGGAAGAGATGTAGTAGCCTCTGAGGTCAGATTTGGAGTCTTCAAAAAGTGGCGCCAGTTTGTCCTTTGGTTTGTGTAATGACACGCATTTGAGAGTCTGTCCTAACGATGTGTCATTCGAGTCCGATTGTTCCGAAGCCTTGTCTCCGATGGCCGTTGGGGCTGCTTCTTTCTTTGGTAAACGGTAGGGCATGAAGTTCAGAATAGCTCGGTCGTTAAAGTCGATGTCAATAATAACAACCTCCGTCTTCCCTTGATCCTTCGACTTGAGAATCTCGTCTTTATCCAACGACTTGATAAACTTCTTCATAGTCTTCCAACTCGTCTTCTTGATTTGTAGCTGCGTAGCCTGCTTCGGCGTATGTATTGGGAGGAATGGTTGTACAAGAGAGGCCATGACGGCGGACATGTTCAATGGGAAATCGAGCCCGAAGTTCGGTAGTCGGGCATTGGTCTGCTTGTGATGATGTATGCCGAAAAGGAAGGAATTTCTGAAGGCATCGTCGATTTCTTTCGTGCTCATCTCGCCATCTGTTGAATCTTCTCCTTCTAACTCGTCGCCACCATTTACGCTGCTAGCCAATGGTACGTCACCATGTGCCTCTTCTTCCTCATCTTGCAGATCCAGTGACGCTGTTTGAGCTTCGAGATGCTCGACCTGGTCTTCATCTTCAACCCAACCTTTCAACTCGGAGGGTGCCTCTCTTCCGCCATTGCCAGCATTGGCACTCCACGACCAGATCTCATCTCCTGACCAATGTATATTTTGAACCGCGTGTCCTTTTTCTCCCTGTACTCTTCCGAGTGCGCTTACATCGACATCACAGACGCCAACCATGAGTGGCACAGTAGGACTCTGGGTGCTAGCAACAGCCACGATTGCACCTTTCTTTGCTCCCTCTGGAAATGGAGGTCCTCCAGATAAGCCAGGTATCATCAAGTCGGCGCCACCCTGTAGTTTCGTGATAACAAGCTCGTGGGTGTGGAGAAGAGGTAGGATTCCCGGGTTATGCCACAGAGTGTATACTGTGGGATACATCTTCTCCTCCATCTTGACCCATATTATTCTCTGCTCTTCTCCGTGGCTTCCTACGTACACCGTTCCTGATACCTGCTTCAGGTCTGGGCCATGTGTAGTTGTGAATCGAGCGGACTGTGCATTATCTGGCAGGAGGGAGTTTCGCAATGCCGCTCGTTCAGCTACAGCAGCCGCCTTCTCTTCGTCGCTTGCTCCATCTTCCGTCGTCTTGGTTTCGAGTCCGAGGTCTTCGATGATCGAGTCTGCTGTCCTCCTTCGGTCTGACGAGCGCAACGGCGCAAGTGGCTTGATCTAAACTGGGTCAGAACGTTTTGTGGAACTCAATGTAATATTACATGCTTACGTTCGGCTTCTTCTTGAACATGATTAAGGGATATAAGGGAGACTTAAGGGTAGAAATAAGGAGTGTATGAGAAGCGAACGACTAGGCGGCCTCTCGATTTCTATGGAATTCCCAATGACGCATCACATCAACAGGCCCGCTTCCCAACTCCGTCTCTGCAGAACACCAAACACCAAACATCTGTCCATCGCGATGCCACCAGGCAACACGACTCTACAATGGCAATGGCGTCGGCCTGAGAGCTGTGCGATACTGATCTGCACGGAAGTGACTCGGCTGCTAGCTACATAATGCCGAGTGCATGGTGGGGGGAATGACGGGCTAATGGTCTGCCGTATGACGGCGGATTTCGGCTACGTCAAACCATCCCCCTATCCCCCTATACAAGTGGAGGGTTCGCTCCGCGGATCGCTTGAAATGATAAATAAGGACAGCCATGGCGGAACAGAAGAGGATCGTAGATCAACGTTTAACCAAAGTCAAGGACTTCCTCACCATGAACAAGACAGCTACCACCATCCCGTGGGATCCAGATTGTACCATTTTCCCTACACGGAAAGAGCTTCAACCAATCGACGGAGCTCCAAAAGAAGCGGCTTGGGTTTGGGGAAAGGATGATGGCAGTGGACGATTGAATCTCTTGACACCAACTCGAGTTGCTGCTGCATCGAAAGAGATTAGAGCTGGAGACATCGTACCCGTCAAGTAAGTAGAATCGTCGAATGAGGTTCTGGACTGACCATCTAGCCTGCCATTGAATGTACCCGACGTTCCAGCATTCAAACGTGAGGCGTTCCGTCACGAAATCAAAGTGCTTCGAGAGAATTACACCTACGATGATATCTATCATCTGAACACCCAGTCTGGAACCCAATGGGACGGCTTCCGTCACTTTGCGCACCAAGAATCTGCCACATTCTACAACGGTGCCAAAGGCAGTGATTTTCTAGGCCCGACAGCCAACTTCAAATGCTCTATGCATCATTGGGCGGAACACGGTATCGCTGGCCGTGGTGTCCTACTTGATTACAGAGGTTACGCTGAGGCAAAGGGCATTCAGTATGACCCTTTCGACTATTATCCCATCTCTTATGAAGAATTATATCATTGTGGCAAACACCAGGGTATCGACGTTCGTCCTGCTGCTCAAGGTGGTGACATCAAAATCGGTGACATACTTTTTGTTCGAGCTGGCTGGGTATGCGGTTTCAATGTCGCCAATGACTGCGGTTAACCATAGTCAGGTGCAACAATATCATCTAAAGTCTCCTGAAGACCGCAAGCGTCTTGCGCTGAGGACACATGGAGGACGCGAAGGTGAACCTGGGCAGCGATATGCTGGGCTCGCACAGGAGGAGAAAATCCTCGATTGGCTCCATGATTGCTATTTCTCTGCCGTCTCTGGAGATGCTCCAGCCTTCGAAGCTTGGTATGTATCCTTCGGCCTTTTCTGTGCCGCCGACTGACAGGTCTTTCAGGCCTACACATGAGCCATATCATCTCCATGAATACATTCTAGCACTTTGGGGTATGCCTCTAGGTGAGATGCTTGATCTCGAGAGATTGGCCCAAAAGTGCAAGGAACATGGGCGATACACTTTCTTCTTCTCGAGTACGCCTGCCAATGTACCAGGTGGAGTTGGCTCGCATGTTAACGGGCAAGCGATCCTGTAGAATTAAACTTCCGAAAAGCCTGAAATTGTTACCTGATGACCCAGCAGTTAAACACAAGTCTTCAAGCTAGCATTCTATCATTTGACATTTTCTCGATGCGTCCTGTTGGTTACAGTATGAAGTGCCTGATTTTGAGTATACTCAAATTTGCGATCTCTAGAAAGACTACACTAAGTAATCTCGGGTTTCGTATGGGCTACTTTGTTCTCACACTGGTAGTACGTTTGACTGTTCCACGGTTCAAACTATGCTCAACAACAGAAAACGTTGGACGGACCAAACGTGGAAGAATCATTAGTCTGCTGTGGGGACAAATTTTGCTCAAGTCTGCCATTCTTTCTTCCCTGTTTTTCGCACAAAATATCATGACTCTTCTCCCAAATTCGACGACCGAATCAGCTGCAGGCACCACCCAGTCAACACCAGAGACACACGCCTATCAAAGCAAGCTTCTACTGATCAGCTCGAACACATTACGCAAAATGTACGTTTCAGCTCCTCTTCTCCAGATTATCCGCTGACCTCAATGCGATAGCTCTTGTTTGATCTGCCAACCAACAACGGCATCATGACAGCCCTCACAACGCTTCCTGCGGAGCTATGTGTCGCAATCTTCTGCCGGTGCAATGTCCAAGATATCCTGAATATTCGGTTAGTGAATAGGTGCTTCAAGAAACTCATATGGGTCAACTTCTCCAAGATTGGACCTGCATCTGCCCGCACGACGTTCGGGAATATGATCCTCCTCCTTGATCCAGCTTCCAACCCTGCTCACACCAGAGACAAGACGAGCAAAGAAGGCCAAGACACACTCTCTTGGTTCAAGAATTTGTTACCGAAATACCTAGCTTCCACGCTGCTAGCAGGTCCATTGTGTGGAGAAAATCGGGATTATCCTCCCCGCTTGTGTCTACCGGCTGAAGACGAATCCGCAAATGACCATCGAGAACACTTGGAGCGCGGTTTCAAAATTTTGAAGCGTCTAAATCTGATCGCAAAAGACGCGACGAGGAGATGGGATCATTCTATTGTGCCTAAACTTCCTCAAGCACCACCCGACCAGACATGGTCTCACGAGTTGTTCGGCTGCGACCTCTACGTTGACCCGAGCAGTAGTCTCGAGGCGACAATTGAACAGCAATGGCGGGATTATATCCAAACATTAGATAAAACAATCCTCGCCGACTACCTCCTTGTGCGAGATCTTATCTGTATCAAAGTCTTCCGCCGTCACCCAAGGGACCCCTCTATGAATGTGCGCTATGGCGATGGTCGGGAGAATATAATAGGGCAGAAGTCCTGTACAGCTTTTCAGAATACCTGGGACGAGTGGTTCCTCATGCACGAAGGGGCCGATCTTCTGCTTAAACAGTGGCTCAACCGATTACCAGAAAATGGGCAACAAGACATCGAGACACGACCCAAGAAGCTCACCCAGGATCAAAAGCACGAGGCTGTGGTGCGCATTGCGGCTCTGCCCGAAAGAGATCGGGTTTTCGTAGTTCAACTGGTTTGTGTCAAGTATCCAGGAGCGAGTATTCGACTTATGGACGGCGAGGTCCAGATTGATGAAATCCCCGATGAAACGCAATGCTTCCTTTACGAGAAATTCAGAAACAAACTACCCAACTCCCATCCCGCAGTCGTAAACCGAGATTACTACGCCGACATGGAACGACAATTCTACAACAAAGCGGGGAAGGAAGGAAGGAAGAGGGCTAGGTATCTCTGCCATCGGCTCAAGGTTTATCAATTCATCATCGGAGATTCTTATCCTTTCCATGCCGGGAGAACCTGGACCCAGCTTGCGAGTTCTCGTTTGAAGAATATCGGGGCCAAGTCACCCCAGGCGATTGAGCTGCCACCGAAGAAACATCGGCTTTTGAAAGAAAATTGTAAAGAGGCGGGATTCCAACATAATGAGGAGGTGCCGTTTTTTGTGTTCTTGGATCGTCGTCCGGAGGAGCATAGGGATGGGGTTCCACCTTGTCCTCATTATACTTGATATCAGTGCTTTTTTTCAGGCGCGGTCGATTGTTCTTCTGTTGGAAGAAGAAGAGTGGACAACGGCAGTCTTTGGAGTTTGAAAACAGGGCGAGAGTGGTTACAACCTTTTCTTCGACGGGATTTCCTTGAGGATTTCAGGAAAGGTCTATCGAAAGATGGTGGAATGGCAGGTCACCAGCCTTTCCGTCTAGTGGTTTGAGCAAGAAGTGATCACGTCGTGGATGAAAAAAAAAAAAAAAAAAAAAAGGTAGACATCATAGAAAACTGTTGCTAAAAAAAAACCTGCAGAAATCCTATGATAATGTCATCTCGTTTCACAATCATAGAAAACTCTCCAAGTGCCAACCAAGAAGCATCTATCCCTACCGCACCACCTATTCCTGCTACACCGCCACTACCTCCCCGTTTTCCACTCACCCTCAAACCCCCTCATCCTTCCCAACGCCTCCACCTTTCCCAAAGATCTCTCAACATCCTCCCTCAACATTCAACCTCTCTACCGCCTTCTTTCCGTACCGTCCTCCCCCTGCAGATCTACCAGAAAGAAACGAGAGCAAAACAGTAATAGTACTGTGTATATCAAGACAAGACGCCTCTGAATCTGTGAGCGCGTCTCTGCGTCCACGGTATCTATCTCCCCACCCGAATTCGAAATCGACGAGACGCGTTAGGATAGGTGTAGATCCTGAGCTCTAGCTACTTGTAGGGAGGGCTTGGTTGAAGGCAGAAGAGGTAAGGTACGATGGGTACGACATGTCACCATGCCCATTTCTCAATTCCATCACGTAGGGTTTTCCGAATTTGGTGCGCGCTTTGCCTTATTCTGCGGACTGTTTTTTTTGGTGTTTTTGCAGAGGATGATGATTTATGAGGCTTTTCGGTTGGACAAAGTTGATATTTGGATGGATGAGGGGAAATGTTACGTTATTCATAACGTAACTATGTATTTGTATATATACATATATATATGTATGGAGAGTGCCTGATTCAAATTTACCTTTCCATTGCCATTCGCTTCTGGTCGAGCAATCAAATCTCAAAGGAAGGAAGGAAGTACATACTGTAAGAATGTAGATCATGTATCAGACATGTGATGTGGATTGTTAAGACACCGGATTGCTGCATTCCTGCTGCAAACAGTCATTCTTTGTTATTTGCACTGTAGAATGGCCTACATAACCTGATTGAACTGCCCTTATGGCGAGAACATGCAACTCTATATCTATTCAACTCAACAACTGTGTATTTCGCTCGATCTCATACATACATACATGCATACATACATACATACATACATACATACATACATACATACATACATACATACATTCGAATTCCTAAATTCGGAATCAGAAAGGAAATTTGAATCAATTGCTCGACCTTTTAATTCTGCTTTGTTAACTTCCTATTAACTCACGTGATCTTCCACTCAAGGATGTTTCGAATTGCGTTCCATTTCACTATCCTGTCCATGCTATTATCCACTTCCTGCATCTCAAGTTCCTTAAATCCCGTATTAACAGCTGAGATAGTCGTTCTTGATTAGAAATAGACTTTGATCAATTCCAATTCTCAGAGTTCGGTCCATGAAGTCAGATATGATTAGGTTTCATTAATACATATTCAAGAAATCCTGACACCGCTTCACCTGCACATGAAGAGACCATGAGTGCGAAGAGGGAGAAGGAGAAGACTGCGCCGCCTAAAATGTGCATTAACTAAAGGTGGAACGCAGTCATATATGGTGAATAAGAACGGAACAAGAACAGCATAACACTTGCGCTTAAGCAAAAACCATAGAAGTTCTCCCCTTCTTCGGCAACGACCTCCTCCTCACCCCCATCTGACTTCTCCTCGTCGGCTTGAAATTAATGCTGTCGAAACTCTTCGCGTACGTCGCGAGAGCATGTGAAATAGCCTTCGTATTGACCAAGAAAGCAGTCGTGTTCAGGTTGGCAACAGTGTCTCCAGCCATGTGGTAATTTTTATCCAACGCTACCCCCACTTGTCCCCCAAATTTCTCTGCACTCTCCTTGGTCTTGATTTCATTAGCACCGGTGCCCAGTCCACCAATAGCTATATCTGCAAGCTGGAAAGCCTCGTAATCGGATCTCCCATCGAGTGCGGAGGCGGTGTAATTGAGACCTTGTCCTTTAAACCAATCCTGAAATAGTTTTTCAATAGAACCGCTCCCTGGCGGACCAGTGATGTTGAAAGCATCGCCATCGCCATCGTATATTTGGTACTCGTAGTTGGGGGAAGCCAACATGTCGAAGTTGAGGTAGATTCTGATCTTCTTCTTCTCTTCTGCGGTGAGTTTTTCGATAAAGTATTCTGATCCCAGGCTATTATATTCTTCGCCGGAAAACCAGCTGAAACGGACGCTGTTGCGGACACGATAGCTGGACAGAAGTTTGGCGACCTCGAGTAGGCTGCATATTCCGCTTCCGTCGTCGTTGATTCCAGGGCCTTCTAGAACACTGTCGCTGTGGGCGCCGATTTGAAGTACATTCGCTTGGTCGCCATCCTTAGTTTGGGCAAAGACATTGTTGCTATCATGTATCAGCACCAGTCATTGACCATAAACGATGATACTCACGTAATCGTATCCTGGAAAATTGTCTTTACATTGAATGCGGCAGTGATCACGGTTCCAGCTTTGAGAGAATTCGCGAGAGCGGTGCCCTCGGTGCCAGAAATGCTCACGGTTGGAAGCAGTGGACCGTACCTCGTGGTGCCATTTTTGGTAAGAGAGAATCCACCCGTAGGTCCAGGTTCCCTATTGTAGATGATTGCCGCCACAGCTCCCATTTTCCCAGCAAGGGCGGATTTCTCTGCGAAAATGCAATCACCGCGTTTGATCAGAGCAATTTTTCCCTTGATGGACGGCGGATAGTCGGCCTGCATTTCATTCAGCATTTTAATTCAGCTGGATCTTCCCATCACTAACCTCGGTGCAGCCAATGTTTCCTACTAGAATTAGAGAAGCGTTGAATGTGCCAGACGGTGAATAATTGGCAATGTTGATCGACGTGTTCTTTCCATCGATGGACAAAGAGCCGCTGGAATTTATGACGATACGACCATTGAACTGTTGTAGCGTCACATTATAGTAGCCCTCAAGAGCTGGCTGAGTAAGTTGGTCATAGATGTACTTGACAGTGGCCTCGTGACCAGGCGATCCCATAGCTCGATTCCTGCCAGTGTGGCTGTACGCGAAGTTCTCCAAGGCTTTGGCATGGCCCATCAAGTTCTCGATGTTGACGCGTGATTGTAGAACAGTCTAATTGATTAGTATGATGTTGATTGCCTATGGAAGTCTTCACCTACCGATTCAACCTCGGGCTTTTCCGCCGCTGAGACAGACGATATCGCGGTGAGGACGGCTGCATAGCTGATGATTAGGCGCATCGTTTTAAGAATATTGACCTATGGCAGCTGAAGATCAAAGACGCAATTCAGGTTAGCAAATTTTGGGCGACAAGATTCGAATGAAGGCTTATATGCATTTCTGCCACCCGGAAAGAGCTGACCGAAAGTGTAATTTGGAGAGAACTAGTCAAGATTGCGGATATGATTTTCGCATGATTCCCGAAATTCAAACATAACAATACCATGTCGTTCTGTAACAATGCCAGGGGGTGTGGCCTGAACCATAGGCCGCTAGATCCCAATGTGGAAGAAAGATGATTGGAGAAGCGCTGCAGATTTGAAGAGGGGTAGGATGTGTAGCCAAGAATAGGCACAATCTATCCCCCCACTGAGTGCACCGTCGCTCCGCTGGGATTTGTTGGACAACGAAATATGGCGTCGAGGGATGGTAGTGGTGCAAGATCTTGGTCCGGAGACGTTAGACGTTCTCTTGTTGGTGCTGAATCTGTGGTGGGGTCGTGCCTTTGAGGTGAGGGTGAGCCCTCGTTTAGGGATATTATGATACTGGACTCGCAGGCCATCGCGTGTTGGACTGAGGCTCCGCTTCCTCAGCCTCAGCCTCATCCTCATAGAGTATGTGCATCCTCAGGAATAACATGAACAATATCGACTCTCGAGCGACCCATGGACTGATGTGGTCCCTCTCCCGATGTGAAGCCTCTCCATGGGTCACGTCGCGATTACCTCGGGAGGATCACAATCAGATAGAGGCATCGGGACGCAATATGTCCTCATAGCGGAGGTTCATGACTTTATTGAGACTGTGAGAGGCTCATTTCCTTCCAGACTCCTAAACACACAGTCAGCCGGTGCAAGAGCACACGTTGCAATCTGACACCTAATATACCGCCCATCACTACCATAAGTATCTAGACTTCCACGACCTGACGCCTCCACCTCCACCTCCGCCCACCACGATGCCTCCATCAAGCTACCTCCCCTTAGAAACACACAGCACGTCCTATGCCTCTCTCAAGGACAAAATCGTCCTTCTTACAGGCGTAGGACAACAAGGCGACCCAAACATATGGAGAAATGGCGCAGCTACAGCCCGGATCTTCATAGCAAACGGCGCAAAAGTCTGCGCAAAAGTCTTTGGATGCGACCTGAATATCTCTTCGGCTGAATCCACACAAAACCGCCTCACAAAAGAGTTTGGAGAAGGATGCTGCTCTGTACTAAGCGCAGACGTCACCAAGGCCTCGGATGTACAGAACCTGGTGGACAGTTGCATGAAGAAACATGGCAGAATCGATGTTCTGGTTAACAATGTGGGAATGTCGATGAAAGGGGATTCGGCGAGCATGGATGAAGAGACGTGGGATAAACAGGTTGATGTGAATTTGAAGTCGGTTTACCTGACTACACATCTCGTCCTGCCCATTATGGATAATCAAGGAAAGGGCTCTGTGGTGAATATATCCTCGATCGCGGGAATGCGCTCTATAGGCAAACCGCAGGTTGCTCACTCGGCCACCAAGGCCGCAGTGATCCAATTTACCAAAGCCACGGCAGTTATCTACGTGCCGAAAGGTGTGAGGTTGAACGTCGTTGTGCCGGGGTTGATGTACACGCCGTTGGTTTCCGTGTTGGCGGATAAATATGCTGGAGGTGATCTGGAAGGGTATGTGAAGGTAAGGAATGAACAGGTACCGACGGGCATTATGGGTAGTCCATTCGATGTCGCGAACGCGGTCGTGTTTTTGGCGAGTGACAACGCGAACTACATCACCGGACAAAAATTGGTGGTAGATGGAGCTATCACTTGCAGCACTGGAAGAGAGTAGCATCAATCAAGACTTTTGCGGCTGAGGTTGTTCTTTTGAAGCCGGGTAAGTGAAGAGAATCGTCGTGGATCGAACACCCAGTTTGCAAAGAACAAACCAGCAATTCGATCAACTCACCTACCGAAAGTTGGCATGAATCAAGTTATACCTATTGCTAGATGTTTGGAAACGAAATCTCAAACTTTGTACTCGTTGGCCATTAAACCACATTGAAATATCATTGCAGCAGGGTCACTGTCTGCTGACGATGGGATCAATTCGGTTCAATTGTAATCATGAATGTCGAGTGTTGTGGGGATTGGATCCCGTCCTGACGACTGATAGTTCATGGGCTTGTTATTCTGATGGGGTCCGTCAGATGGGAGGTCTCGCGGCGAGAGTGACTAAAGTCTGTAGACATCCAACTGCCTCTGTCGGCTAATGTTAGACGGGCGGTTGGGTGGCCTGGACTACATTATGTATAGAGTACTTCTATGGTTGCATTCCAGGATATTTCATTCCCATTGGACGACATTCTGGTGAAGTTCGTTGGTCTTTCAGAATCCACTTTTCCGGCCCGACTCCATCGCGCCAACAATCGATAGGCTATTGGTGGTTCTTTGATCCCGTCTCATTCTGCGTTTCCTATACTCTCTTCGTTTGCGACTTCGTCGCGCTACCGGCCAATCATTCAGGGTCCGTTATCGATTGTACTATGAATAGCGGCGCTAGAGATCAGTTGCTATCCATCAGGTCTCACACGACAATCCTAATGGGGCGGCCATGGTCGGCGCTGGTCTATCGGGCTGAAGCGAAATCTGGCTCTCATAAGTAGCTCTCTCGATGTGCATGTTCTACTCCTCCATCATCACAGCGATCCATCTCAAAGCAACAGCAGCTCGACCTTCGCCCCCACGAAAGCACGAACAGTACCGCCTAAATCTCACCACGAAAATAAACACAGTGAGTGATAACACAACCGTACCTTACTCTGGGTACTAGTTAAACAACAACAGTCTCTTCTCAAACTCGAATCCCCTCAGATAGCCAAAAACACACCCTACGACCACTACTACAATCATGGCTACCCCAACGCCCGAGGGCGAGAAGCACTGGTACTGCTGCGAATGTATCAAACGTGGTAGATGGACCAAGGAGAACCAGAATGGTCACGCTATGTGGCTGGGCATGTGTATCTTCTGCAAAAATCCAATCCACTCCAGGTGCTCTGATTGTGAGGAGCGCTAGATGCCCGCCAGAGAGAGATGAGAATGGACTAGAAGGAGACGGGCTTGAGCTATGAACATGAGGGGTTGAGCATGAACAAGGAAAATCGTTTGAGCGACTGGATGAAATCGGTATACGTTCGTTGATTGGCTTGCTCTGAGTGGATTCAAGGCAAGGTCATGATCGTGTATCTGAGGATCTGGGATTGGACTGACGGTATGACTATGTTGGAGATAAGAGGCGCCAATGTCAGTCAGCAGATAGGGTCGATTCCAAACGAACGCTCTTTTGGGCTCAATCTTAAGCGATCCGATGCTGAGTCTTGGGCAGTGATGCACATAGACTGGACATGGATTTAACCTCGAAAACGCCACCAACATTTTGGTGCGAAAATAACCAGATTATCCTGTTGTCCAGTTATATCCAGTTACCCGTGGATGTCTTGTCTGGTCTGTGTGCATCACTGGTCACGGATGAACATCCAGAAACTGGTCTTCGGAGAGACCTCCGTGTTTAAACGGCACACTCAACACGCTCCCACAGCACCTCAAGACCATTCTGTTTTTCCGCACATGGGAACTGTATGGCTCCACAAAACGACAGCCAACTTGCTAACTGTATAGACCTGATTATCATTCGCGATTCAGAGATCTATGCTGACTCCACACAAACCATTCCCGTTGCACATGTCTTTTTCCACGGCCACGCTCTACATCGCGTGTCTCCCAGCTTCATCCTTACATGCGAATATTATATGTCGTATGGATGAGTCTAGGTGATTTAGTGCTTTATGGGGAAATGCATAAAAGATCCCTCAAACGTGCACTATATTTATGTTATGGGCATGGCCCATGGTTGGTATAGGCTAAGAGCCTAAGCCTGATTGAGCCTAGTATAGAGAAAGAACCTCATTGAGGTTCTCTGTTTGTAGATACCTTCACTCCTTAACTGAATCTAAACAATCTTTGGCTACGAGTATGCTGCGTCTTTCCAGCTACCGTCCCGTAATATAGATTCAGTTCTTTACAAACCTAGGTGTACTTGATGCGTAGCAACAGAACCCTATCGACTCCTACAACCTACACCCCTACTACCGACGACGACCCAATCGCGAGCATTACGCAAGGAATCGACAAACTCTCAATGGCTCGAGCAAATTCGCCTGACACCGTACAACAATTGGTGGCAGCTCTGACCGCAGTCAGTGTTTATGGGAACACCGGTGCAAAAGCTATTGCATGGCCTAAATGGGACGGGAAAAGAGACAACTACACGCTGTTCAGATGGCAGATCAAGACAAAAATCACTGTTGAAAATGGGAAGCTTGGAAGCAATCAAGGAATATGCGCGAACATCTTCAACGGGCTTCCGACAGAGAAACAACAACGCGTCATCCAATGGCTAAGCAATGGAGAGCAACATGACAACTACAAACCCGAGTCCTTTATCAAGCATATGGACGACAAGTTCTTAGATCATGAAGCGGAAGCTAAAGCTCTCGACGAGCTGAACAAGATTAGCCAAGGCAGCAGACAACCGTTCGAAGACTTCCGCCAGCAGTTCGAACAACTGACATCGCAAGCTGGATCCCTAGCGCCGCAAAGAGCCTCAAAGATCACTATCATGAACAACGCGCTCAACTACTCCCTCCAACAGACCTTGAAATCAGTGCGATTGTCCAGGGACGACTACGACACTTACGTAAAAGATGTACAGTACTTCGCGACGAAGACAGAGGCTCTATCCCATCAACGCCGCTATCCAAGTACGGATAAGGAGACGTTGGTGGGATAGAGCCTCTGTCTTCGTCGCGAAGTACTGTACATCTTTTACGTAAGTGTCGTAGTCGTCCCTGGACAATCGCACTGATTTCAAGGTCTGTTGGAGGGAGTAGTTGAGCGCGTTGTTCATGATAGTGATCTTTGAGGCTCTTTGCGGCGCTAGGGATCCAGCTTGCGATGTCAGTTGTTCGAACTGCTGGCGGAAGTCAGCAAAGAGCCTCAAAGATCACTATCATGAACAACGCGCTCAACTACTCCCTCCAACAGACCTTGAAATCAGTGCGATTGTCCAGGGACGACTACGACACTTACGTAAAAGATGTACAGTACTTCGCGACGAAGACAGAGGCTCTATCCCACCAACGCCGCTATCCAAGTACGGATAAGGAGACGCCAACGACTCGAGGGAGGCCACAATCACCCCAAACAGTCAGTCGTGACGCAGAAGGCGATGTCGAAATGACTGGCATCAACGCCCTTTCAGCGCAGATCGCAGCACTGATAGCTCGGGTCGATACACTCGGAAAGGATGCGAAGAAGGACCGACGACCTAGAGCGAAATGGCGATCCCAAACAGAGTTCTTGGCACTTATACAAGCGGGCAAATGCGGGCGCTGTAAGAAGCCCAAGCACCACCCGAACGTATGCGAATTCCGACCAGCAACACGTCCAAAGACTCAGGTCACTGCGGTAATCACACAGCATACCGATGACTCCCTACAGGAAGCCTCATCAGAGTCGGAAAACTAGCTACCCTTGTGCATCGTCGCGCACGAGGGTCTGAAGTAGATGTACATGGCGAAGACATTACAAAGCTACCAGGCATAAGAGAAATCAAAGCAGCAAAGGATAGGATGGAAAGTACACCCTTCTTGATAGATACCTTGATCAATGGAACTTCTTTCACCGAATCCTTCTTTGATAACGGCTGTCTCCCTTATGCTGCTTTCAGCGAGAAGAGTGTTCAAACACATCGTCTACCGCGCATCCCAATTGACACCAAACAATTGGCACTGGCTAAAGAGAGCCACGAGAACGGAGAAGACCTCCGTATTACGCACATGACCTACGCTACGATCGACATTGATGGTCGAGCAGAGCGAGTCTATGGGTATATAGTGAAAGGATTGAGCTTCCCTATTATCCTAGGCAAGGCATGGGCAGAGAGAAACTGGGTGCGATATATAGCAGCTAAGAGAAAGCTGCTTATTGGTCAAGGATCCCAGCGCATCACGGTAAGAGAAAAGGGGTGGCTAGAACAGAACACCAAAGCGCGAGACCGGCTCGCTCACGTGCGGGCGGCTTGTTTAGTGTCAGGATCTGTATTTGCAGCTATTGTTGGAAGGGCCCAGCGACGGTTGAGAAGAGATGGACCGGATGGTACACAAGTGCTGGCTATCTCGATGTCGGATATCAACAAGGCCCTAAGCAAGTTAGCAGAAAGAAAACAGAGAAAGACTGAGGAAGAAATCCGACAAGAGATACCAGAAGAAATAGCAGAGCATGCTGATGCCTTTCTCGACGACGAAGACGGAGAGATCGCGCCCCATCAAGAGGGTCGCGATCACGTTATCGAATTGATACGAGATGAACAAGGTCGCGAGGCAGAAGTTCCTTGGGGCCCATTATACGGCATGTCGAGGGAAGAGCTATTAGTCCTACGAAAAACACTTTCGGACTATATGGACAAGGGCTGGATACGCGCCAGCAACTCACCAGCGGCAGCCCCAGTCTTATCTGTAAGGAAACCAGGTGGAGGCATTCGGATGTGTGTAGACTATCGGGCACTGAATCGAATCACTCGATCGGACCGCTACCCATTGCCACTAATCCGAGAAACCCTACGAAATCTAGCAACAGCGCGTTGGTACACCAAACTTGACGTCAGAGCGGCATTTCATCGGCTCCGCATCAAGCACGGCGATGAGTGGAAAACGGCTTTTCGCACTCGATTTGGACTATTCGAATGGCTAGTTACCCCCTTCGGACTAGCTGGCGCACCCGCGAGCTTTCAACGATACATCAACGGAGTCCTACGGGAATCCCTAGATATCTGCTGTTCAGCCTACATGGACGATGTCTTGATATGGAGCGACGGCGACTATCTGGATCACATGGTTAAGGCTAACCAAATTCTTGCCAAGCTCAAGACTGCTGGACTTCGGCTAGACTTAAGCAAGTGCGAGTTTGCTGTTCAGGAGGTCAAATATCTGGGGTTCATTATCACTGCAGGAGAAGGGATCAAAGTCGACCCAGAGAAAGTTGCCGCGATTAAAGAATGGGAGGCTCCAGTCAATGTCACAGGCGTACGCTCCTTCCTAGGCTTTGCAAATTTCTACCGAAACAATCGCAATACAAGCCCTTATCTGCCCAGTCAATACACCGAATACATCCAATAGTACATGGGACGTTATACGGGAGCCCCAGCAAAATACTGGACTGGACGGTCGACACCAGCTGACTGCCGAAAACGGTCAATACCGGTCCACTACTAGGTACGGTCAAAACCGGTCAGTTGCAAAAGGATGCGATCTTTTCGAGAAACCAGAGTTACAACTTCTCTGGGATCGCGCAATAGCAGAGGACCAATCCTACGAAGCTATTCATACGGCTATAGTTACTGGCGAACGTTCCTTTCCTCCAGAGCTCAAGTTGTCGGTACAGCTACCCGAATGCGAAGTAGACGACCACGGCGCGGTCACGAGAAGAGGGATCCTATGGGTACCAGATTGGGAACCGCTGCGAACAACGCTGGTCCAACAAACTCACGATTCCCATGTTACTGGACACCCAGGGAGAGATAGCACGCTTGCGATTCTATCCAGAAGTTTCTTTTGGCCCCAACAATACAAGACAGTCCGGCAGTTTGTACGTAATTGCGACGTATGTGGGAGAACAGGAATATGGCGTGATAAGAAGCGAGGTCTTCTGAAACCACTTCCAATCCCGGCCCGCTTCCACAGCGAGCTATCAATCGATTTCATGACTGATTTGCCCGCGGAGGAAAACGGCCCAAAATACCTCATGGTTATCACAGATCGCCTCCTCAAAGGTGTTACGTTGGAGGCTATGACTACAATGAGCGCCAAAGAGTGTGCGAAAAGGTTCTTACAATGCCACTATCGCTACCACGGATTTCCCATGGCATTGACGTCGGACAGAGGCAGCAATTGGACAGATCGTTTTTGGAGGAAGCTTTGCGAACTTACAAAGATTGAGCAGAGACTCTCTACAGCCTTTCATCCACAGACCTGATGGCGCGACCGAGCGTATGAACCAGGAAGTTCTACGCTATCTCCGCGCCTTCATCGCATACTCCCAACTAGACTGGCCAACGCTACTACCTACGGCTATGTTAGCACTGAACAATCGTGACTCTTCAGTCACAGGGATGAGTCCATTCTATCTAACCCACGGCTACCATGCGGAACCAATCCAGAAAGTACAACGAATCTCACCCAGTAACTCACCAACAGCCGATGCCGAGACCTTTGTGCAACGAATAGAAGAGGCACAAGAATATGCACAGGCAGCGATGGCCTGGTCCCAGCAGAAGATGGAGAACGACGCCAACAGGTCACGTCAAGCTGCCGAAACGTTAAAAAAGGGCGACAAAGTCTGGTTGAACCTTAGGAATATCAATACTCCGCAGCTATCAAAGAAACTGTCGTGGACGCAAGCCAAATACACTGTCGAGAACCAGATCTCCCCGATGGTATACGAGCTGGCTGACCTGCCAAGTGGTATCCATAACCGTTTCCACGTTGACCTACTCCGCCGAGCCGCAACCGACACACTGCCCTCACAAGAATCCGATGATACCCAGCCGCCACCATTAGTGCCTCAAACCGAAGAAACAGAGGCTGAGTTTGAAGTAGAACGTATACTTCGCGCAGAGAAGAAACGGGTTGGGCGAGGCTGGGTTCGTCAGTTATTAATCAAATGGAAAGGCTATGCAGATCCCGATTGGCAGCCACGTTCATTATTTACAGAAGTCGAGGACTTAGACCGCTTCGAGGCAGAGTATGGCAAGGGCGACGGTGTCGGCGAAGATATAGGAGCTCAAACAGGGGCCCGAAGAAACCGAGTAGCGGTGGCCAGCGCCTTCGAATCTGCTACAAGCTGGCAGAAGCGATGTATGGCGTTTGTCTGTTTGATTATCCCACCTACCACACCCTCTTTAGTCCTGCACACCCGGTAAGGAGGGGGGTAATGTTATGGGCATGGCCCATGGTTGGTATAGGCTAAGAGCCTAAGCCTGATTGAGCCTAGTATAGAGAAAGAACCTCATTGAGGTTCTCTGTTTGTAGATACCTTCACTCCTTAACTGAATCTAAACAATCTTTGGCTACGAGTATGCTGCGTCTTTCCAGCTACCGTCCCGTAATAATTTACTTGTTAATAACATCAACTCCAATAATACCCCAACCATACCCCCAAAAATGTACCCATATGTCTACTACGAATACGGCGCCCCAAACACCCGTAATAACCGCTAAACCTGCAATACGCTGTCAAAGATGCACACGTAATAGGGTCCACGGCAACGACGGCAGGGACCCGCGACTCGGGTCTCTGGACCGTGTGATTGCCCAAGAGCGCAGGTACAGACGCTGGAGAAATGGGTGGGTTGGGGGGTTTGGGGGGTACAGTAGTCCTTATGGCTTTGGTGCGTGTTATGATCCTATTTTTGATGATGATTTTTGGGAGAATGGTGGGCTTGATTATTAGGGGTGGAGGGATTTGGGATTTTAGGCTTTGCTGCTGTGACGGCTTGCTAGGCTACTGGAATAACCACAGTGTCCAAGCACCTAACAAGGCGCCACAGTACACGGGCCACAGCAAGACCTATAAAGTAGGCCTTGCCCCCAGCCCCCATTTACATAGCTACCTGTAGTTCGCTATCACATTTAGTCCATACCTGATTGCTGCTCACGCCTTTCATTAGTTACTACTAGCCGTGACAGCTGCTTTGATATTTTCGGTTCGGAGGTAGATTGTCTATGTCAAAGGATAGATCCTTTCTCAACTTATCCTGGATGGATTCTTAGCACTACCTGGTAGTTTCCTGGTAGTCTTTCACGTGCGCCTAGCAGGGATTGTTTGAGGATTGTTTCACATGTATTTCTATTCCTTTCCATACTTCTCTGGACAGCATGTCCTTTTTTTCTTATACGGAGGACATATACACTAGTCGTCCTTCCTACACTTACACTTTCTTCTCTGTACTTAGATACTTGAAATACAAGCTGTCTTCCCTCACTTGCGAAACACCTTTGAGTGTTGAACTCTTACAGTCTACTTATAAGTGGTAATAGCTATAGAGTTTCTAGTTTACTTAACTTGTATACTTGCAAATTGAAATAATTTTCTATTACATATTCATTATTCCTATTCGGCCTAAGACCTTTCTATCGCCGTCCTATAACAAGTCTCGAAGAGCTCCATCGTTATTCTTTAATTTGACCATGAGTAATCTGAACCCGTGGATACGACGAGCAGGCCACCCAACCGCCCGCCTAACATTACCCGACTGAGACAGTCGTGGAGGGAGCTTGTGACTCGAAAAATGGAGGGTGAAGGTAACACCGCAGTATCGGTAAGAGAGAAGCGGATAATACGGTTACGTTAATCCTTAGGCATCACCGTCTCCCTTACTATCTATCTATCCCCCAGGCAGTACTTCCACTCTTAAACTACAGCACCATCAACTATATACGAACGACTCAACCATATATGAACGACTCAACTACAACCATAACTACAACCACAACCACAACCACACCCTCCTCAATCTAAAAACATCTTACCTTACCTTAAAACAGGTATTCCGCACACCCGTACCTCCATTTCTACAAATTCAAAAGCCGAACGCGATCCACCATGCCTTACTGGGAGTGCTGCTTCAGCAAAAACTTAGGTATAACTGAAGTATATCAATGGCATACTAGAAGCTGTACTATCTGTCGTCATCATCGTTGTAATAAGTGCTTCGATATATATGTTGATGGGAAGGAAGGGAGGAGATTAAGTGGTTGTTTGATGGATGGATGGAAGGAAGGAAGGAGGTGGAGTGAGTGAGTGAGTGAGGGAGGCGTGAGGGTATTAAGCGGGAGTAGGATAGGATAGGACAGAATCTATCAATCCACAGAATACTAATTCATGCGATACGGGTTGTGCCGACGACGGACGCTGAGGAATACATATTTATAACTGAGGTAGTCGTAGGGGGGGCCTTGTGACTCGAAAAAAGGAGGGTGAAGGTAACACCGCAGTGTCAGCTGGAGCAAAGCGCGTGACTCGGTTACGTCAATCCTCGCGCATTATTGTGTCGAAGAGAGGCATAAAATAACCTTACCTTCCCTCACTATCTATCTCCTAGTATCTTCCTTCCACTCTCAAACTTACAGCGCTATTAACTACACATACACGACTCAAGACACAGCCACAACCGCAACTCAATATAAAAACATCTTACCTTACCTTAAAATAGGTATTCTATATACCCATACCTCTATTCCTACAAATTCAAAAGCCGAACGCGACACAATATGCCCTCCTCTTACTGGGAGTGCTGCTCCTGCAAAGTACTCACAGGCAAGATTGAAATATATCAATGGGTTACTGAAAGCTGTACCTGTGGTCATGGTCGTTGTGCGAGGTGCGTGGAAGTAGTTATTGATGATGAGAAGGAAGGAAAGGAGGGAGTGGCTGGTTGATTGATGGAAGGAAGGAAGGAAGGAGGTGGAGTGAGTGAGGGTATCAAGCGGGAGGAGGGTAGGGTAGAATAGGATCTATCAATCCACAGAACGCTCGTTCATCATGCGCGAGTGCCTTTTCCCGAACCTGTATCGATGCCAGGTCCACGGCTGAAGTCCTACAATGCGGATTATAGCGACGACGGACGCTAAGGAATGCTCATTTGTAACTGAGGCAGTCGTGGAGGGGCCTCGTGACTCGAAAAACGGAGGGTAAAGGTAACACCGCAGCGAAGAGGGTGACTCGGTTACGTCAATCCTCGCGCATTATTATCTCGAAGAGAACTATAAGATAACCTCACCTCACCTTTCCTTACCATCTATTCCCCAGGCAGTACTTCCACTCTCAAACTACAGTACCATCAACTACACACACGAACTACTCAAGCAACAACCATAAATACAACCACAACCACAACTACAACCAAAACCTCCTAAATCTAAAAACATTTTACCTCACCTTAAAATAGGTATTCTACATACACACCCAAACCTCCATTCTTACAAATTCAAAAGCCGAACGCGACACACCATGCCCGATCTCCCGACTCTCTGGGAGTGCAGCGCCTGCGGCACTTCTGAGCGATTTACAATGGTGACTAGAACCTGTGCTATCTGTCATCATCCTCGTTGCAACAAGTGCGTGTTAATCATTGAGCGAGTGAGTAAGTGAGTGAGCGAGCGAGTGAGGCGTGAGGGTATTAAGCGAGAGTAGGATAGGATAGGGTAGGATAGAATTTAGCAATACACAGAACACTCATTCATCAAGAGCGGTTGCCTTTTCCCAAATCTATATCGATGCCGAGCCACGGCTGAAGTCTTGCGATACGGTTGCGGTGCGGTGCGGGTTATACCAACGACGGACGCTGATGAATGCTTATCTATACATACCTACACACTGAATACACACTGCATGATTTAATCCCAATCAAAACCTGGAATGGAAGAAAGCTTATCAGAAGATCATCTCTGCCGGTCCAAGTTCCCCCCACAACCTATTAGGAGGGTATAGCTCGTGGCCAGAGTGCGCCATGCACTCTTCTCTCGTGATACAGTTCTCCTTGCTCTTTCTTCATCGTTCGTTCCAGTGTCTTACCCGCTACACAATGCTCAGATCTTTAGATTGAAAAAAAAATTGCGTAGACCCAACCCGGTCTTTCAAGGTGCTGTTGTTTCGAGTGGTCTTGTTAATGCCAACTTTTGACAACTTCCCACCCACACATCTCGATAGAACCCACACGAGGCTAAGTCAATAAATCGCTTCATGGATGTGTATATCGCAAACATCTAAAAATCTAAAACCCAAGCATCAAGTCGGAATATGTTCCCATAACCTCACCGTCAGATTGTCCCTCGACTTCAAACACATCCTTCAGACCATCCAACATGTCATAGGCCTCCGCGTATTTGAGCCCCCTGAGCCGCTCCGCTTGCACACTTTCCCACGTCCATTCCGCTTCATGCTTATCATCCGGCCCTTTGTTCGTCGCAAACAGCGACTCGGCCAACACGCCATGATCGAGATTCCTCGAGTTTGTCGAAGGAGACGGACTTGGTGTCTCAGCACCAGCGCCTGGTGTATCCGCATCTGGCGACGAACTCCTCGCAGGCGAGTTGTTGCCCGAAGGATTCCTCGAAGGCACCGGTGTCCAAGCGCCCAGCATAGAAACACCTTCAGGCCGTGGTGGTAGCATTTTACTCCTTTCCAAAACCATTTCCGGCGGAATCGTGAGCCGCCCCTTCTTGACGACGTATTTTGCGATTGAGCTCGCGAAAATCTTCCTCTTCAATTTCTGCTTGTCTTGCTCTGTCAAGTCTTCCACGCGCCGCTTCTTGCCCTTCTTCCAGGGTTGTAGTATGTACGTCTCCGGAGCGAACGTGTCCGCCTCCACAAAGTGAGAGACGATGTAGAGCCATTTCCTGTCCCATGATAAGACTCTGGTCCAAATCTCGTATCTCCGGTATGGTTTAATCTCGCGATGGAAGTGGCAGGATACAGCGCCCAGCGCTATCAGCAAATTTCCACCTGCATCCTTGGCCGCTTCTGTCCACTCTTGCTCTGTCAATTGTGCTGCAGTCTTGATCTCTCCCTGTCCCGAGGTTCCCAGGGGCGAGATCTCGATCTTGGGGTTCGTTTTCGATTTCTTCTCCTTGTGTCCTGCCGCTCTCGTGGTGTTCTTGAAGCTCCATCTCACGTCGCCTTCTTCTGGCCGCGTTCCGTCTCCTACTGAATGCATGGCATGCCGCGTGATGGCGGCGACAAGATGTGTTCGAGCAATGTCGAGATCTGCAAAGTATGTACTGTTTGACTTGTGAAAGTTGTAGTCGGTTTCAAGGAGTGGCGTATGCGTTGGGGTGATAAGGGGGGTGAAAAGAGCGCGAGGTGGTAGTGGCGTCGGTTGGAGGAAGAGATGGTAAATGAGCCCGCGAAATAGTCTAATCTTTGCATTGTAAGCTGGGCGTTCAACGTACTTTAAAAATCATAGATAGCTGTACGTACATGCCAAACTAGTGGTAGGCTCTTCAAATTCAGCACTGCCAGAGTGATTGCAAGCAATCTCCAAAGCCCCCCAGGCGATGTGACACCTAGCAGACCACCCACTTTCTCCCTCAATGCCGATTTAGAAACAATTGCAGCTCCCAAACTGACGACGCCAAGAAGCATAGAAATGCGCGGAAGGCGACGTATCGCTGACATGATTGGGTATAAAAAGTCCTTCAGCCTGCTGAGGATCAAGTGGGTAAGTCAGAAGCGAAGCACGGCGATATGGCGATGAAAGAATGGCGTAGGAGTGAGCAGGTAGGATATCCGGCTCCTTACTTGGAATGAAAGTGTTGAGATGTACGGAGAAGTCAATTGTGCACTAGGAGCACTTGGTAGATAAGTTGAGCCAAGGAGAGTCTGAAGTGGACGACGTGGGGGAGAGATCAGCTTCAGCTCGCAACCGTTGCGTGGACTACTGGAGTATGGCTAAATACACGTCTCTCAGCGAATCCTGTGACACCGACAGTTGAGATTGCATAGGCCATTGTCCCGGCCAAGGGTTTGTTTGCTTAAGAAGGAAATGGGCAGATGGCAGCTTGTGAGGTCCATATGAGCCGAGGCGTTCGTGTGATGTTGGAGTCGTCGAGGCAGATGGCCGCAGCAGCGGGGGCGCGGAGGCGGAAAGCTGACCAGACCCCTTGGATTCTGTTGAGGTCCTGGGAAAGTTCATCTCCTACAACCTTGCATCTAATACACGCAAGTGACTTTCTTGTTTCTGTTGCCTTCGGCTTCTCAAAGGCCTCGTCTTGTTCCTTGTTTCGCTCCACGCCAGCGAATAAATACGGTGGACCTCGTGAGGACAACCTGAGTTCCACGTTTGGCATGTGAAGGCATGTCCAGGGCATCGCAGGTATGATCCACATGTTGCCCTTAGCATGCTATGAAAAATTGTACTTTTTCTTTCTTCGCCGTACATTTAATCCATGCACCCGCGTTTCTGAGACCGGCTGTGCCTAGATCCGTGCGAAGCGAGGAACATCAAAATCGACTTTTATTTACGTGATGGGATACAGAATCCGTAGGCAGTCTGAACCCTACCGTTGAAAAGACTGCCAATTTCTGCCTAGTGTCCACTCCGTCTTTCTCGCAGGGGCAATATCAGGAACTTGCTGGAAAATCATCGTGCTCGATTTTAAGGCGACGTACTCTTGTACGGAAACATATCCTCTGCTGTCAAGTAGACGGGATACTCATTTCCCTCTAAATGAGGCCCTCTCCAATCTACATCGACCGAAGGTTCATCTAAGCAGCGTCCAGCACGTTAATTGTAATAATCCATATCTCTCTCACTATTTTCAAAAACAGAACAGCCACGCCACGCTCCAAAAAACATTAAAACATCCTCAACCTCCTCACCTCCATCCCAACCATCACCAACTCCTTCACGCCACCCCCAAAAAATCATAATACTCCCCCCTCCCATATCAGCATTCCTCCATTCCCCCCACCTCTCAACCTCAGTATCGCCCGCCATCTGATCATTTACCTCCCTAGAAACCGAAACCTGCGCCATCAAAGCACGGAGATTGGTAATAACCGCTTTACGCGATCCGAAGAATGTGTGTCCGAATTCTCAAGTGCAATTCGCAAATATTTCCGCTCATCGAGGTCGGATTTAGTCGGGGGCGGCGGGGAGACGGGGGTTGATGCGCGGAGAGGGTTGAGGGGGTAATTGTACCTCTAGTAGTGATTATTTAGAATTCTGCTTGGTGTATTCCCCCCCACCCACATCCTCGCCTTCATCTAGTCCTCAGCCTGAGAATTCTGGTCCGTCGTCGCTGTTTGTTTATTTCGTCTTCTCTTCTCTCCTTCACTCCTTCATGCTCAATGCTTTCCCCCTTCACCACGCTCGTTGGCGAGTCATCACGTCGAACGCTCCAAAGACTACTCCTACCCCAGAATCAGGCACGCTCGGGGTGTAAGTTTTCTGTGTATCGGTGGAAGAATCGCATACGCAGGACTTGGAATTCCCTGCGGCCAGGGTTGCGCTACAGCAGACGGATCCCTTCTACTACCTCAGCACGGCAAGCCTCGAACACCTCGAAGATTTCGGCATCTGTGTATTGTCGCGTAAGGAGCGGATGGGAGACAGGTATTTCCTCTGTCGCCAGGCGGGGCTATGCCCCTTTTTGTAAGGGCCGAGGATATGCCCGATTGTGCCGTCGGGATATTCTGTTGTTTAGTGGATAAGGCTGGGGTGGTGGTCGTTGTATTTGAATCGGAGCTTGCATGGAGCCTCGTTGTTTTCTTTTTCCTGCTCCCACTCTTCATCTTCGTCACCTCCTTCATATTCATCTTCTCCCTCATCCACTCCCTGCTCATCTAAATCACTATCCCTATCTACCTTCCCATGTGCAGTTATCCCATCGCCATCGCGGAGAAAAGCCCCACTTCACCTCTCATCCCAATCCTACCAGGAGGAGTCATTGGACTAGTGGGCTGCAAAATCCCTCGCGGCCAAATTGTCGTTAGACAAATGGACCTCCTCTTTTGACATATTCAGTTCTCCAAGCCTCGATCGCTTCTTGTTTCTCAGACTCTGTAAATCGGAAAGAGTCGAAAGCTTCGACTCTACCGTCGGAGTATTCTATCGCTTGGTTGAGACGGTTCCAGCGTCTGTCGCTGTATTCGAATCGGACCTTTCGTAGAGCCTTGTTTTTGTTTTCTAGTGGCTCGCTGGGAGTTTCAGGCTTTCCCTTTGATTTTGTCTTCTTCTTGTGCAGATATTTTTCCTTTATTAATTTCTGGTTTGATTTCCGGCTCCTCTTTGGATCTAGGTTTAAACATCGTGGTGGGTGTCTTGATTGATGAAAATGACTCAAGACCTGGGAAGGGTAAGAGTTTATATACCGTGGACTCGTTTGCTATTGCCGAGATTTGAAATTAGTTTCATGATCGGGTTTGCTATTTGTTTTACTGCCTTCTTTGTCAGGTTCTGTATAGCCTTACATTTGGCGTGAAAATGATGATGCAGGCTTTGCAGTCTTGCGGAGAAACCGATGTACATGGTTGTATCCTTTCTAACGGCGAGCTTGTGACACCCGGATACAGAAGCTTGAAATGCTAGGAGAAGGAAACTCAGAGCAGAAGTATATGGACGGCTTCACAGCAGTGCTGCTCTAACTCGGAACTGGTAGCGCATAGAAATGTCTTCGGAGTCGCTGACATATCCGTGACAGAATTTACATACGCCTGGTCCGTCCTTTTTGGTGCCGAAGGCTCCCATCCCAGCGCGGGAACGACATGTGAAGCAGTCATTAGCCCATATTTCGTGGGCTAGGTATTGTAGGCCGGTTCTGGAGTCTCTCCATTTGAGGCAGAAGCGACAACAATCGGGGGGAACCGCCAGATGAGGAAGCAGAGGAGTAGTGGAGGGAGAGACCGAGGCGGCAGAGACCTGCGAATCAGCTTGACATTGGCGGCACTTGTTGATGTATCTGATGTTGTGTTATTTCGGCGCACAAGCTGGCGTTCGGATTTTGGTGGCTCAGTCGAGCGATGCGCCCCATACGGCGGTGGTGTCTGAGAGGAATCAAAAGACATGGCTCTCGCTGGCAATTGAAACCTTTGGACGAGATGGTCAGAGACACGTTGGAAGATTTTGTAGTAGATGCTCGCTGGCGAAGGAGGAGGATAGAGTTTTGCTGGACCAAAGTGACATGGTGCGACTGACATAGACTACGTGGGTGCTGGAAGAAATATAACCAAGGTAGTGATAGATTCATCCGAGCGTGACATCTTTGATCATAATATTGATGGTTACAATCACTCCTTCAAAGCATACCATGTTTTATTCTCACCATCCATTATCCTACTCATCCCTGAAGATCCACCTCCCACCTGGCCGCATCGCTTCACGACGCCTCTCTGCGATGATCTCATTTTGTCTTGCGTCTGCCTCTTCACGCTGTGCTTCCAGCTCTTGCGTAGTTGGCATGTCGAAATTCCAGAAGCCTGGCGGCGATTTTGCTCTTCCCATTGGTTTAATCTTGTGTCTGCCAACTCTATCTGCTAACAATTTAGTCTTCGCCTGTAGGACCATAGGTGTCTTTTCTTCTTGACTCATCGCCTGCACCTCCTCGAGATTGAACATGTCACCCAGGTAGAACTTAATTAGCTTCTCTTCGTTGGTAAGTTTCTCGTCTTGCGTCGATGCGAAAAGATGGCTTCCGACGGTAAAGTCCAGCTCAGCTGCCAGTGCTTGGAGTTGGTCACCGCAGTTGGGACAATTCGGGTCTGTGCAACCATCCAAGTGGCTCCGAGCTTCTCTGCCACGCACTGGATCTGCGAAAGCCATATCGAGGCCACCCTTGGCTTTCGGGTTGAGCTTGAAGTCATCGGTGTTTAGCGCATCTACAGGTTTGTTGCGAAGCGGAGCGCGTGCCAGTGCACCATTGGATCTGGAAGGAGGACCGGGTCTGCCTCGACTTGGAGTATCCTCGTTCACTGCGGCATTTCTCCTTCTCCGATTTGAATCGAGAGGAGTTTTGTAGGTACTCGTAAGAACATTGGGCTTTTTGGAATTTTTGGTGGTTGGAGTAGGAAGTTGGTGATCGTCAGAAGGAATCGCCAGTTTACCGCGCCGATTTTCCTTCTTAGGGCTGCGAGAAGGGAGCTCCGGGGGTATACGGAGCCTTTGACGAGTCAGATTTTTGGCTGCTGGAGATGTGAGCTGCTTCCTTGTAGGTGCAGGTTCATCTAGAAGGTGATCGAGAAGGTCAGCATTGAATGAACTCTGACGTGATAAAGGCTCCGCGGGTGTGGGTGAATGATTTCCATCCTCTGCAACCACGTGCAAAGCCTTGGCTCCTCGGTCTTCATCTCGCCACTTAGCTTTTTGATTTATATCACTGGTTCGTGGTAAGATCTTCTGATTAGTGCTGATGGGATACAGCACTCTCGTGGGATTTGACCGCGAAGGGGTGTCGTATCTCTGGTGATCAACAGTGGCAAGCTCACTCAACACTCGGCCATCTTGTGGTAGCATTGTTTCTTCGTCGACATCGCGATGCACAGGCTCAACGCCATTGTCCAAGCGGAGAGGTGGTTGATTCCCTGCCTCGTCTCTGGCAACAGGCGGTAGACTGTTCGTTCGTTGGTGAGGCAACAAATTCAATGGACTTGCTTTGAACAAGTCTAATTGATTTTGACGTTCTTGCCTGCGACGTCGTTTTCTGGGGGTGTCAATGCGGTCGTCAACTTCATCGAGGTCCAAGGTTTCAACGCGAATAAGCTTTTGGGCAGTTCTCGGTTTCTGTGGACTACTTTGTGGCTCTGATTTGATGTCGATTGGTTTGGCAGGTGTGCCCTCTCCTCTCTCGCCGGCGCTGAAGGGAATTGGTGTTGCCCCTCTACGTTTACGCTTGAGCACTCTTTCAAAAACAATGACAGGTGGCGAAGACGGAATACGAGGTCCATCGTCTGAATGGAACTGCGTACCAGATTCACTCTCTGTGGCCTGACTTGATGACGGTATTGCAGACCTGGGAGCATTTGAGACATCACCCGCTTCGCTCTGTCGTCCATCAGCCTCGGGCAAGCTTTGATGAGAGTGCCCCGTCCAGACTAGAGCTCCTCTCGGGGTCAGACTCTGATCCAAAGTCTCCATGATATGAAGAGGCGACCTAGCAGCTTTTTCTAACAAGCCTTTCCGCGGTTTCTTTCCGAGGTCTGCAGTTGACGGACGTGAGGGTGTGTTGTCAGACTCGGGAGTTGCAGGTCGTTCTGATGGCCTGGCGAGGCTGGGATCTAATCCAGAACGCTTCTCAAGCTTTTCAGCATACTGCTTCCATTGTGTAGCTGCGCCCTTTGCGTTCCTTGCGGTTCTTTCGAGGCGCTCTTTCGCGTCTTTCATGTTGCGGAAATTGGTGTCAAGCACATTATAATTTCGAACTAATCTCGCGTGGTCCGTGTATGGAATCGGAGGCACATCTCTGTAGTCTTCTTCCTCCTCGAAATCTGGTAACTCTGGCGCCTGAATGCCACAATCGACCTGGATTGGCTTTGAAATATCCTTCGTAGCAAGTTCTTCCCGTAGACCAGCGTTTTCTTGTCTGACTTCATCAGTCTTGCGCTGGAAATCGTCGACTTTGGCTTGCAATTGACGAACCAGTTCATCCTCTGGTAATAGTGTTAGCAATTGGTAGAAGCCTAAACTTTGAATTGGCGCGTACTCTTCCGTAGTTCCTCGTCGACACCCTTTCTGTATGTCTCCAAGGCATTTGCGATACTCCGTGAAAACGCGTCACCTTCTGCACCGAGGCAAGACATGGTCGAGGGAAATTACCATGGGGCGAGGGATGGTACGGTAAGGTAAGGTAATATATCGATTCACCAATTCGTGAGGGTTGGGAAAATGTGACTTTACGCGTTTCAGTGCAGAGAAAACATTGTTCGACAGATGATGCCAGTTGTATCCTTTTCAATGAGCACAGGAGGGAGGACTGTGTGACCAAATGAATGTTGGGCGTTTCACTCGACGCGCTTTTGACTGGCGCTTGCCAAGAATCGTGATTGATTAGGTACGATTACGACAACACCATCGAAACATACCCGTAGTAACACTCCCCATACACCTACCTATTCACCATGCCGAAAAGACCTCTACAGGACGAGGAGAATGAGGTTCTCCCAGCCAAACGACTACGATCTGCCAGCGAAGACACTCTCTCCCAGCTCAGCGACGAGTTACTCCTCCGGGTCCTCTCATTTCTCCCTATTACCGACCTGAACATCTGCCAGCGGATATCGCACAAGTTCAAGAGCATCGCTGCCGACTCCCAATTATGGAAAGCTCTGTACTACAATCGATTCGTGCGGCCTCGAGCGTCTCGCCTGCCCGGAATACGTGACGCCGATACAGCCCCGGGACATTTATACTTCTCTTCGAAGCTCTCAAAATGGCTGGACGACGACAACTTGGTGAAGAGGGGGCAGGATACGAACTGGAAGAAACAGTACAAGCTGAGAGACAACTGGACCAAGGGCAACTGCAATGTGAGCGAGATTGAAGTGGCCGAACAACCACCGATACCGCCACTCTTGGTCAGGATGCACGAGGGAGTTGTCTATACGGCCGACGTGACTGGTGGTCTAAGAGCTTGGTCATCCAAGAAAAAGACACAGAGAATAATGGGCAGCATCGAACTCGGCACAAGCTCTCCGCCTACAGCCATGGCATTAGATGTTAGTGCTGGAACTTCTGGTTGTCATCGTGTGGCAATTGGCTTCGAAGATGGTGCATTCAACGTCTACACATTTAATCTTGAGGCAGAGAAATTCTCGGAAAGTTATTCCCACGCACCCTCTTCAAATGGGATGTTGTCTGCTGTGGCATATTGCTCCCCATATTTAGTCACAATGACTGCGTCACAACTGCTCTCTCTGTACCAGTTTCCCAGGTTATCGAAAGCTGCCGACATACTGGATCCACCACGGCTTCTTCATTCTCTGCTGTCACATACAGTCTATCCGCCGCTTTCTTTGGCCATACGATCCTCCTCTCAGAGTATCGTCGCCACCATCGCCTTCGTCTTTCCGTCATATCTCTCTGGTTGGGGTGTAGGGATACAAGAATTATGGCTCTCTCCAGATGGCGCACTACTTGATTCAAGGCTAGCCATGTCTTCGGGAACTTTGCAACCTACACCACAACCCAATCCCACGGTCTCGCCAGTGAGGCTGTCATCTTCCTTCTCCGCTGCTTCAGTAGGCTACAGCAAACCAACCTCGTTATCGTATTCACATCCATATCTGCTGCTGTCTCATTCGGACAACACCTTGACACTCTATCTTGTCACGTCTTCGGACAAGATCCTGTCTATTGGAACTGGAAGTCGTCTCTGGGGCCATACATCGTCCGTGTCGGGTGCGCATGTTGGCGGCCGTGGCAAGGCTGTTAGCGTGTCCTCGCGTGGCAACGAACTTCGTATTTGGGAGCTTGAAGGCACCAATCGACGAAAACTTGCCAGCTCTGATTTGAGCGTAAGAGTTCAAGGCGGAAACTTTCCAGTAACCACTTCTGCCGAAAATTTGAGCGGCGCCATCGCACGCAGAGGATCAGGACTTGGCCTGGAAGTAAGAGACATGGAAGATCTCAGTGTGGTGAGGGGATGGGTGGGATTCGACGAGGAAAACGTCGTTGTTTTGAAAGAGAGAGGCGCAGGCAGCCAATCTCTAGTGGTTTATGATTTCACGTAAACGACCTTGGGACAACTTCAATGAATACAGAACGATCAGCCCTCGACAAACCTACTCTTCTGCGATGGTCCCACACTCACAAACGCGCTATTTTTGGCAGAAAGCCGTGACTGATCATGGGATAATTGAGTATACTGAAATCAACTCTTTTGCGAATCGCAATTTGGGTGTACCCATTTCCCTCGAGATTATCAAATCTCAAAATTGCGACGGTTTTGGTCTCCGTCATCACCGCTCTGAAAGCTCACGACCGTCACGCATCAATTCCCTGCGCAGGAAGAATTGTGAAATTGGAAACTCGTTTCGTCAGCCCTGCAGCCCGAACAGCTAATAGTTATTTGGCTCTGCTGCCTGGATATTCACTCCGCATGCGATAACTCTCGACGCTTCGTTTTATTAACGTGACCCTGTCGTCCCAGTCCAGCACTCTCTTTTGCGACCTTTCTTTGTTCATTTGAAATTCATCTCAATAATCCGGCTCATATCAGAGACTGGGACATTTAGTCGCAAGAGTTCTAGGCCTTCCGTCTCGAGTGTGAAATGGTAACTGTGTCGATCGAGTAGGCGACGGGAAAGTTAATCAATCTAAGCATGAAAGAATAGTACTAGCATGTGCCATCTCGCAGCACCTGGTGACATGGAGAAATCGAGATAGATGGCAGGAGGTTTTTGGCACATTGTTATCGACCGACATACTGTACGCTTCCCAAGTACCGCCTGATTGGCCCTTGATCTTGCGTCTCTGGCCCAGTGATTGGTGAAGCAACGAGCCCAAGAGACCTTCTTAAGACATATGCAGTTGATCACCCGAGTTCCAGAAGAAGAATGCAGCAACGATTAGTGGAGTTTTCAAACTTCAATGACGAAGGAGCGGCACGGTACTTTCCTTGTTGCGGATCATCTTTTTGAGGGTGGCTTTTCCCGAGCCCGCTTTCCCAGTCATCCAGTAGAGCTCGGAATTACTACATAGCCAATCTCGAAGGTTGCTCCATGGTTCGTCATCCCTGTTTTGACACTCGGGTTCTTGGAAATTCCACTCAAAGGTTTTGGTAAAAGCCTTCGCAATTCGATCATGCCTGTTGAGCATTTCGGGGTACTAGATTCTGTCCAATAGTCGGTCTACAAGATTCCTGGCCACTTGTGTGTCGGACCACGCCTGGAGTAGGAGTTGGCTACCATCCCCAACCAAAGACTTCTTCACAAATTCGGCTGGCTGCGTTCAACTGCAGTGCGCAAATTCTTTTGCCACCGTTCTGTGTCCTCACTGTTGTTCTTGAGCCACTTATCGAGGGTCTGAGCGCTGCCCCAGCTGATATTCCCGACACTCAACAGGACTCAAAATCTCAGATAACATTAATACTCTTATTTCTAATAACTCCTAGCATACCTCTCATCCATAAACTCCCTCACCGTCATCCCGCCTCCCTGAACCTCACTTCCATCAAGAGGTTTAATGACGTACTCCAGATTCCCATCGAAGAAAAAAGGCACAGAACATCTATCCCCAACACTCGTATTAACAACCTGATGGACGTTAATCATATACAACCCCTTCGTCCACGTATCAAGCATATCACCCACATTCACCACGTAAGCATCTGGGTTCGGCGAGACGTCAATCTATTCCCCCGAACCTTGATTACGAACCTGTAACCCACCACTCCCATGCTGAAGCAGCAAAGTTATAGCACCGAAAACCGTATGTGCTCCTGCGCCGAGTTGCTCTTTATCCGAAAAATCGAATTGAGGCGGGTAATGTAGTAATCTCACTACAGCCAGAGGATCTGAACAAAAGTCATCAAATATAGCTTTCCTCCCATTTGGTAGGCCTTCAGCCAAAATCTGCATAATCACCAACGCGATCTCACAAAGCCGGTTCCGATACTCCAAAACCGGCTCTTTCAACTCATCCCCTGGGATCAACCTCGTATCAGGCCAATTATTCGGATGCTTGTAAGATTCATATTCATCTCCGGACCAACGAAAAACCCCATTTCAAATCTGGTTTGGCGCCATATTGCAGTGTTTGGCCACCCATAATCTCGTATCCTCTTCCTCCAACAACGCTTTTGATTTTTTCTTTTTCGTCGGCGGGGAGAGCAAATAATTTTTTAGAGCCGGCGAAGACCTTTTCTTGGAGGGAGGGGGGGATGCCGTAGCCAAGGAGTTGGAAGAAGCCGCTTGTGCGGGCAGGCGTTTGCGACGGAGGTTATTAATTCTTGGCCGGCGGGAGAGGAAGGGGAGGTGAGGTAGGGTGAGATGTCAACGGCTGGAATCGTGAATTCGGGGATTGTCATTTTGAAATGTGTTTGTTGCTGTTGATTCTGTGGGGGGAATCTGTGACTGCTGCTGATCTGGTGACTTTTTTATCGATGTCTTGGTCGGGTAACGGAGGCTGGTCGAGGAGGGCGGTTTTGATGTTTCGTTGTGTGGCTTTTATATAGGATTTAGGGAAATGAAGCTTCATCATTGATATGGAAAGTTGTGATATTGTCTTCGGCCGCAGAGATCCGATCTTAACTAGTACTTTGATAGACAGCTTTCCGATAAGGTGGGGCAAGCTCATTCGCAAGCATCCCATACTGTCAGTAGGAGTAAGAACGCCGGCAATTGGTCACGTCGATTTTCGCCCTTCTTCCCATATTCAACCACCGAACGACGTCGTAATAATTTGAAAAAAGAAAGAGAAGATAGGAATTACCTCTCTAGATAATCAACAGCTTTAGTGTAATTTATTGCGGCCGTTGTGCTACTTGAATGTCGATTTCTATCGCGATTTTGGGGTGACCAATTGCCCGTGTTATTACTCCCCCTGACAGTCCATGTACCATACCACATCGGGCAACTCCGCTGCTGCACGTGACAGATTTCCTCTGAGTCTGAAATTGATGCCCTTCTACTCCAGAGTAACAGTCAAAACAGCACACACAGCGAGAACTCAATTTTTGGAATTTACAGAAGTATCATCTAAAGATCATCAAAACACCTCTGCCAGTGGCCGCTCCGGCCTCTAGAGGCCATCGCGCGTCCCTCAGCGTCGATGAGATATCTCTAGAGTCGCCGTCGCGGCCACGGCAGAGCAAGCAGACGAATACATGAGCAAGCTACACGAACGATGCGTCCACCAAAGACAACAGCAACCATCTAGTCACTATCTCCCGGCTAGTCCATCACCCCAGATGACACTGCAACGCTCCGAGTCGACGAGTCACTGCTAGAACGGCAATACCTTCAACACATCTCAAACACCAGACGCCCGGTGCGCAACAATCGGCACCACACACCACTGCAACGACTAGACAATCTCTCCCAACGTCTTGGCAAACCGTCCTGCTACAAGCTGTTGCCCAGAGCCTTGAGCCTCTCCCCAAACTGTTGCGTCCCAGTTATGGCATTGGCAAGAGTAGGTGCGCGACACAGTAAGTAGTAAGGACGCATAGAAGGAGCCTATTGGCGGCAAATCCCCTCCCTGTAAGCTAGCAGACGTAGCCTTGAGCCTCTCCCCAGACTGTTGCGTCCCAGTTATGGCTGTGGCAAGAGTAGGTGCGCGATATAGCAAGCAGGGAGAGCGACTAGCAGCAGATAGGCTCCGACTATAAGACGACAGGTCTACAACACAATCGGTGCGACACGATACGGCAGCTGCTAGAGAACCTCATCTACTATCGTCTCCGCAAACCGTCCTGCTGCAAGCTGATGTCCAGAGCCTTGAGCCTCTCCCCAAACTGTTGCCTCCCAGTTATGGCATTGGCAAGAGTAGGTGCGCAACACAGTAAGCAGTAAGGACGTATAGAAGGAGCTTATTGGCGGCAAATCCCCTCCCTACAAGCCAGCAGACGTAGCCTTGAGCCTCTCCCCAGACTGTTGCGTCCCAGTTATGGCATTGGCAAGAGTAGGAGCGCGATATAGCAAGTAGGAAGAGCGACTAGCAGCAGGTAGGCTCCGACTATAAGACGGCAGGTCTATAGCACGATCGGCGCCATACAATACGGCAGCTACCAGACAGCCTCGTCCACGGGCATACCCGGAGTATCACACCCAAGCAGCGAAATCACGACTACGATGGTTACTATTGTCTCCAGCATCACACAACCAAATACACCGCCGCATAGGAATCTGGTGCAAGGCAACTTTCACAAGCAGAAACATACTTAGGGAACCCATTGGCCTTGAGGGATAAGGCGAAACAGATAGACAAAGCTGAGCATTAGAGGGAGACTGTAGGTAAAAGGTTAGCGAAACACGAGGCATTGCCTCTTGAGTCTACATAGCACAGATATACTAGCAGAATAACCAGTATCTACAAGAGCCAGCGGGCATTTGGAGATACTGGTTAAGGGAAAAGAGGGAGGACGGAGGGGACAGCTGGTCTTGTTTCAGTGAACGGGGCGAAGTGGGGCGCGGTGGATTATATAATCTATCACGTGTCGGCTGTCTGATGAAGTCCTCCTAACCGGACATAGCTGCCTGATTAAGCGGCTGCAACCGAGTAGGATAAAATCAATCAATCAATCAATCCAGAGTAACAGTCCGCTAAACATATTTCAAGTCCGATTCAGCCGCCTCGAATGCAATGTCGCAGAGGGTGGCGTGAATCATGTGGCAAACCGTGGGATCAGAATCATGTCCGGCTTCGATGTCAAGGAGGCGGAATTGGTCTTCGTCCAACGGACAGTAACCATGCTTTGCGTGCTTGTGCTTCGATGGGGTCGCGGGTTGGAGGTTTCAGAGCCACATATTGGAATATCTGCACAAGATCTTCAGCAAAGCAGATGTTACCCCCATCGTAACTGCTGATGTCTGGACGGCGGCAGTATTTCGAGCGAGAAGTAGCGGATAGCGGCTCCATGTTGTGAATTTAATGAACTGAAGGAGGAAATCCAGGACATCTTCCATTGACTATGGGTGAAAAGCTCGACCTGGCTATGCTGGGAGCCAAGTCATGCATGCAAGAACTGGGGCTGTGTTGCGATTAGTGATCTTTTCCTCTCTGACCGCACGCTCGTTTGCTTGTTACAGACGAGCGGAGGCTGAATAGGCCTGGTAATTTTCTGAGCATTGAAAAAGGTGACATTAGTTCTCGTGATTGCTATGCGTATGGAATGAGTGAGGGAGACGATGTAAAATCTCAGTATTTGCTACGCTACAACTGAAGTCTCCATGGGTCGTTGAAGAATATTGCTGCATGAGATGTGAATGTTTTAGATGGAAGGAAGGAAATGAGTGATAGAAGCTGCTGATGACTGAGGCTGCTGCGGCGTATGAGCCAGAACGCCCCTGCATACCCGCACCGAAAGTGGACGGGATCAATTGGCCGAATCCTTTCTCTCCAAACAATAACAACTACTTCTTTCTCATATTTTCCCTCATCATCCCCGACCCTCTCCTAATGCAGATTGTTCAATTCTTTCTGATGGCTTCAGGGGATCATTTGAAAGCGTGGTTACAGTGAGGTCAAGTTGTAAGTACCTGGCAATTCATGAATTTGTCTACTTGGAATTGAGCGATATCGATTTCTCTTTGAGTATGGTATATCGAAGAAAGTTGAGATCCTTTGCCTTAGATTCTGGTTCGCCCGCTACGAGTATTTTGGTACAGTCAGACTCAAAGAGAAAGGTCTGTCGCTTTGACTGAGCATAATTTTCCTCCACGTTTCCCATCTATCCTTCTATTCTATTATATTCTACTTCGAACAATAACAACAACTTTTCATGCCCACCTCACGCCAGTGAGAACACTTCCTTACATCAAAACCTCTGCTACACTACGATACGATAGCAGATCATGCCCAGTCTTGACGACCTCCCGGTCGAACTCTTGATCGAATGCTTCAAGCTCTGCCGCGTTGACGATGTGCTCAACCTCCGCTCGACCAGCCAACGATTTGAAAATATTGTTTCAAAACACATCGTCACTATCGCGCCAGCATGTATTACCGTCACCTTTTCTGGTATGACTCGGCTACTGAGATTACCATCGCTGGAGCCAACGCCAGACCCAAGTATCCCCGAACCACAGCCTACTACACCACCCATATTTGAATGGCTTGTATGGCTTGTCACTCTGAATGGCTTGTATGGTTTGTCACTCTGAATGGCTCGTATGGCTTTTCACTCCGAAGGCGAGATATTTCGCATCCACGCTTGTGGCGGGCCCGGACATAGTTCGCTTTTTGGAGTTCTCTCCGTGCATTTCCTCCGAAGATGAAAACGGCGATTGTATCCGATCGCGTCTCGAACGTGCATTTTGGATTATGAAGCACATATCGGCAATGAGCAAGGGCAGATATAAGACGTCCAAGGGTATCCGAGATCGAAAATACGTCCTAGAGCAGGAAATAGAAATCCTCGAGTCACAGCGGAATTACATCGCAACTTTGACGCCACAGGATGCCGCCGACTGGTTTTTGACAACATATATGATTTGGCGAAAAGAATTCTGCCTCCCGAGAGAAGATAGGTTAAGGCTATTTAGACCGAGTCCTTATCAGGAACTTGATCGCGGTAACTGGGTGGAGTGGCTGGTAAATCATGAAGGGCCGGAAATGTTCTCGAGACAGTGGCTGCATCGTCTACCAACCGAACGACCTACTGACTTCCATCCTGGAGTATTACACAAGGAAGATGTCAAGGAATTAATCGAGACGCGCTGGAGCACGACATTACTAGAAGAACGGGAGTTTGCCCGCAGGACCGAGGCTTTGATTCGGAGACGGTGTGATCCTAGACACAGCTTTCATAAAAACTTTGATCAGCAGAGAGTTTTCGCACGCTGATGTAGGTTAAAGTGTTGAGGTTATCGAAGGGGGACGAGGTCAGAAGAACATCTTCTCATTCACAACTTTCTCATCTTCGTTTCGCCGTAGTATTAGTAAATCAGGAAGACCTTTACTACTGTAAAATTAGCGAGTGAATAATTTTCGTGATAAAATTGATGAGAAGGGCGTTCTCGCACGCTGATGTATATTGTGAGTATCAATGTTACCGTTAAACAGCAGGGATCTCTGGCACACTGATCTAAATTGTGAGTGTTGCTATTAATGAACGGATATCAAAGCTAGTAGAATATTTTCACTTCACAACTTTCTTATCTTTATTCTCCCATTCAACCTTCCTCATCTTCTCCCCCCAGTCAGCTCTCCTTCCTCGATAGAACTCCTCACATCCTCGCAGCCCTTATTTGGAGGATACTCATGCTTGCATTTGTCATGGCGGCAGGAGGTGCATGTAATTCGTGGTGTTGCGTTCTCGGTGGCGCATCGGCAGCAATTCCACAAGACGATTTTGGAGATTTTGGGCGCCAGTGATTGGTTCTTGGGTGGCATTTTTCTTGGTTGTTGGATTGGTCTGTGAGTAGTTTGATGGTTGTTTGATGAGGAGCGGGACGTCGATGGGGTTTCGAGGTGAGTTTGATGGAGATGTTGGCGTGGGTGTTCGTGTGGTGGGTGTCGGGGTTTGATATGGTTTTTCGCAGTTGGTATCCAGATAGATGATTTTGGAGTAGTAATTTAGTTCTTTATGTCCGCTGTTTGATAAACGTATTGTCAGAGCGATTGAAAAGGATATCGTCTGTTGAGGAGCGGGTCAGCAGATATTTTCTTATGCTGAAGATAGTTGTTAATCCGAGGCCAGTACAATATCATTTACCTCACGTCATCTTCATGCTGAGTTCTATTCTTGTCCCGCTCAGGTGCTCTCAGCCTGTAAGTAGCTATTGATTGAATTTTGGAGGATCGACTGTCAAAGAAACACAGCATGTGCACCTTACGTGATGTTTAGCAGCGCTCTTTTATGTCTTGCGAGTTGATTGTGTTGACAAAGTCGTTCTCCAGAGCATCTGTCCGTCATTTCCACCTTTACACTCACGACCTTGGTAAATTAACCACGCTCTTTGCCATGGTTCTGTAGTCTATTTTTGAACGTTCTGAAAACTTCACCTGAAGCTCCAGTGCTGGTCTCAGATCTACTCTTAGATGAAAACCTCACTTGTCCCATTAGAACGGAAAGATTCTGCGAGTTATTCTTGAATGCGCTCTATCCTCTTGTCCTGAGAGGAACGGCAGTATCAAACCTGACTGAAAAGTCCACTGGAAGGAGAAAGTGAAGGCTTGGGAATGCCTCCCTTCACATTTGCAGGGGGTTAGCCGATACGTCCTTGGAAAGTGCCATGAGAGCTGGAGAGATGGGTAACTGAAAGAGGGACTAGATATACGATGCCTTTGAACATATGAAGGTGATCGTGATGGAGGTACCTGTATCTTACCGTGAGCTGGAGTTGGGTAAGGTAGAGCGTTTTATAATCAGATGCATCAGATAAGATTTGGTGCGTTAATGAACTTAACCAAACTATCTTTTAATACAAGCACTTCCTCCCTTTATAGATCTCACCGCGTAGATGTGGCCAATCTCCTTGATGAAAGACATGGAGTATTTTAATGGTAGAATGCACTTTGCCAAATCCAGTATCTGACGCGCTATGCGGTATCTCCTCCGAGCTCCGATATGTAGACCCGCGTGGAGACGGGATGGAACTACAACAATAAATCCTTATATAGGACCTTCCATGGTCTCACCAATTTTACAATCCTATAAGCCTGTCTAGAATGTCTTCTTATTCATGCCAAACATGAGACCTTGAGTTTTAGCATTGATCTCTCCAATAACCTCATCATGGCAGAGGCTCTCCTACCATCCCGCGTCCCAGACGAAGCAACGCCCCTCTTACCATCTCTCACCGAGTTCGAGCAACCCGATAAGACAAATATACGACAGAAGAAAGCCTCACCACTCTTCATAACCACCGCCGCAATCCTCTGGGTCCTTATCATTGAGTTCGGCGACGAATTGATAAACCCTGCCCAGACACGCGTCTTCGAGTCCATATACTGTCAACTATACTACAAAGATCATGATCCAAGTCTGATTGGCAATGACGGCCGTGGAGGCGTCGCTGAGAAATGGTGCAAGATTCCGGTCATTCAAGGGCAAGTTGCGATGCTGAAGGGTTGGCAGAATACATTGAATGGAATTGGCAGTGAGTGACCTCTAACCATTGCTCTGTGTGACAAAAGTTGCAAGAGAAGGATAGAAATCTCGAAGGAATGAGCATATCTCTCTCTTATAATCGGTCTTGTGCGCATGCGGAGAGCATAGAGTAGCAATGCTGCCTGAGACCAGGCACGGATTAGATAAAAGGCCAAAACTGTCACAAGATCTGACTGTTGACGACACTAACAAAGCCTACAGTGCTCCTATTCTCCCTCCCTTGGGGTTACTTCGCTGACATATACGGACGCCGACCGACACTCTTTCTTGTGGGTCTCGGTTTCTGGCTTCGGTCTGTTTATGTCCAGATAATCTGCTATTTTGGCATGGTCGTTCCTCTGGAACTTGTCTGGATATCTTCTTTGCATACCATGATAGGTGGGAGCAGCTCTGTTGCTGCAGCCATGATATATACTGTCATCTCCGATGTCACGCCTGAAGCTGGCAGGTATGTTTTCAGCTCAACAGTGGGTCTGGCCATAGAAGGCCCTTCTATAAACTTCCTCAATTTAGCGTATAATGCTTAACTTGAGATCAATATCGATATATTTCTGGCAATTTGGTTCCCAGAGTTCGCTAGAAATTTATCGATAGCGACTCTGAGATGAGAGACTGTTCCTCTACAGCTACATTTATAAGCTCGAGGGAAGTGAAGGGGGCATCAATCAAAGGCCTCACTAAGGCTTTGACTTTCAAACAAACTCGAAGCTGATCAGATGAAAGAATCACAATCTTCCTACGAGTACAGGCAGCTTCGATCGCGACGCAAGTCTGCGCCCCCATCCTCAGCGCAGCCTTGATGAATTGGAACCCCTGGGTGCCCATGCTATCGGGCCTTGTAATCATGGCCATACCATTGCTTCTCGTGATCTTCCTTCCAGAGACTTTGAATTACAACGCCCCAGCAACTGATTCCAGAAGTACATCTTCATCGTCATCCACCATCACTGCGAAGCCCGAGTCTTCTGTCACGAGAATGTTTCACACCATCAGCTCGTCACTATCATTCTTGGGATCGGACGTTAGGATACTGTTCATCCTTCCAGCATTCTTTCTCCATATGCTCATCCTCAACCGCGACACTCTACTCCAATACATATCGACTCGCTTTTCCATCTCGATCGCCAGCGCTACGGTGCTCATCTCAGTGCGTTCAGGTCTGATTCTGTTCTCCCTCCTGCTGTTTCTCCCAGCTATATCGTATATGCTACGCCACCGCTTGCAGCTTTCATCAAAAACATCCGATTTAGTCCTTGCCCAGGGCAGTACCGTCATCATGGGTCTAGGATTCCTGATGATTGCACTCGCACCTACCATTCCACTTCTCATGGTCGCCATGACATTGAACTCCTTTGGATGGGGCTTGACCTTGTTCCTACGCAGTTTGATGACCAGCTTGGTCGAGGAACATCATATCGCACGACTCAACACTTTGGTCGGAGTGGTCGATACTGTGGGCTTCATGATTGGATCGCCATTCCTGGCTTGGGCGTTTGGAGAGGGCCTTGAGCTAGGTGGATGGAGGACTGGGCTGCCTTTCTTGATTTGTGCCGGTGCTCTTGCTGTTGTCGTCGTGTTCCAGGCTGGGATCACAATTCACCAATATGGAGATCCGCAGCAGGCGAACGAGGCTTTGGCAACAGAGGCATGACTACCAACACCAGGCCACACGCGGAATTCTGAGAGCGTCTAGTGGCGACATCGACTCGTTGCCACCCCAGGTAACCAAAGATCGACATCGATAAATTTCCGGCGATTCTGACAATCGATTTTGCAGAGATATGATTTCGCGGAGTCGAAGTATAGAGCTGTTATCGCGACTCCTGCAGGTCAAAGGGGGGCATTGAGTTAATGAGGCCGCTGTGGGCTGGGAATGAAAATTGCGAAGTCGACGCGAGGGCCTGCAATCCTCGTCCTTCCAACTCACAAATGACATCCTTCGGACTTCGAATCACAAGTAATCAGTGTTCTGGCCTGGGTGTCCGACTCGTCATAGGGACAGCATTCCCGTGTTATTGTTCTTCATCCTAGTCAACACACGTAATCAAACTATCTTCAGGCTTCCACCGTCTATCATTCATCACAAAATCAACACCACCGCAACGTCAACAAACTTTCCAAATTGTCTTCAGGCATTGACCTTCCATCGCCGACTTGCCTCGAATCCATTCGCCCCGAACCTCGTGCCCGACCAACAGTTAGTGGCCATGTCTCATCTTCCGAACGGAGAATTGAAAGAAGGAGAACTACCAGAAACGGAGGGCAAAAGCATCGATTCAGAGGACGTTCCGATGACCGAATCGAGTAATGATGGAAATGAGGGCGCTGAGATGCGCGCAAAGATCAAAGCCGACTTAACCAGCCAAGGCTTTTGGACTGGAAATATCGATTTTCCCGCGCCGGAGGTTGTGGAAACGTTCGCGGAAAATCACTCTCACGCCATTACTAAAAATTGGTTGGTTCTTCGTGCCATATTGCACCAGCACGAAGACACTGTCCGAAAGCGATGGCTGAAGAAGTCGCGAAAAGGTCGAGAGGCGATTCTGGTCGAGGCGTTTCCAGGCATTTCGAAGCAACACAACCCCAGTCTATGCCAGCACCTTCTCCGGCAGTTTCTCTGAAGAAGCCACCTTGTTTCCACACCTCAACCTCGAAGACCTTGGTCATCCTACACTTCTGCTCTTGTTTCTAAGTGCTCGCGGTCGGGTGCACCCAAAAGCATGGGTTGCGCACGATTCTCATACGCTTGTGTTTGGAAATGAATTGCGCATGCTAAACCGCATGTATCTACATGGTTATAAAATGCATTTCAACGACGACAGATACCAGGTATTCGCAATTATCAAGCCTGATGACCCAGATCGCAAACTCCAGCATGCAAGTCATAAATTCGACATGATGCCAGATTGTGGTGTCACAGCTCTAGTGATCCAAAATCAGATTCTTGCTTTTCTGATGAGAACTTGCCAGATCATACTACACGACGTTAACAACATTACTTTCGATGGCCCGCAAATACCGGTCTTAAAGTTGTCAAAGTATCCATCACAGCATGATACGTTGACCAATAGCTCGAGCGAACACGCGTCTCTATCTGTCCTCGCCGCAGAGGCGCCGTATCGAGTTCCTAGCACCGGGAATTTTGGTGCTCTACGAGCAGTGGTTCAAGCACAAATTAAAGCAGCAAAAGATCACCTTTGGGGATTGCGTCAAGATCCGGGGTATTTCATGGAGACTATTATAGAGTCAAGGATGCATCAGGAGAAAGAGAAGATAGGTGGCACGCGGATTGGTCAATTCAGGTCAGTCCATCTCACAAGCAACTCCAATACCTCAATATGGAGTGAGACCGATATCGATAAGTTTTTGGTGACATAGTTGAGTAGCATTGCGAGAAGCTTGTCGATATTGTTCCTGAATCGGGGAACCTTATCCTAAACTATATATCCGACCTAAGCAAGCGACAGCAATTAACGGCCTTGCAGTGACGGAAAGCCCGACTGGCAGCAGACGATCCGGGCCACCATCAACTTCTCGCTCATGAACATACAATTTTGGAGCAAGGTTGAGGGATGGATCCACGACTTAATTGATTTCCAGCAACAGCATGAAAATTTCGATGAGATCGAACCTCAAAACTGGCCTGAAGAATATATCCATGCGATCATTGAGCGAGGCTGGTACTTATGCTGGTGGTCATCTACACGCCGGTCGTTCTTGAGGGAAGCCATTTTTCATTCACCACCCCTTCGCCACTTTTGGAGGGATGAGCGATACTCCTGGATCACACAGCGTTTGACGATCAAGGATGAACACAAGCATGACCCGCTTGCTAGTCTATTGGTGATGCTTACAATGATGGCGCCCGAAATGGCCTTTCCTACATACCCTGTCATCGATCAAATCGAGCGCCTTCTTGCCGCGGAGCCTACCCAAAGGGCTAGAATTACGCCGCATGTGCAAACCATGCTATCAGATATCAGGGTGTTTGAGGAAGTGAACCGTCAATTTCACGAGCATAGCCGCATGCTTTACAAACAATTCGGTTCGCAATGAAGTCCCAGGGCACCGGACGGCCTTTTCGAGAAATCAACGTCAATGATTGACATGATCAGTCCCTTGATGGCGACGATTCGCTCTACTGAGTTGGCCAAACATGGAGCCCCAATCGAAGGTAGATTCCTATATCCTGCCGATAAGCGTCGCACAGCCCAGCGCACACTACAAATGCAAAAGGCCGAACAGAACCTCGGTCTTTTCTGGGCCACAGTCGACAAAGCAGTAGATTCATCGCTGCGGAGGATGGGTGGCCTTCCCAACTTTGGACTTGTCAGACCGGATGCTGCAGCGCACGCCGGACTGGATACCACCACCATCAAAACCTGTCTCATCGGAATGCATTGAGACGACGCTGAACCTGCTTTCCTCCGATCAATTTAGCCCAAATCTAGATAAGACTAGCTCCAGCAAGGTCGGTCCTTCCCCTGCTAGGGCGAAAACCAAGACGCGAGGCAATACATCTTCGGAGAGCAGACTTGACGGCTCGCAGTCACCAGTGATCACACTGTCTGCTTCAATTAAGAAGAACGTCTTCAAGATCAAAGCCCGCGATTTGAAGGTGTTCCAAACTCTCTTCTACCAGCCTTCTCATGAGGGAGAGCAGGGTCGAGTCAAATGGATTGACTTCGTGCACGCGTTGGCTGCTACTGGCTTCACATATCAAAGCCTGGGAGGGTCAGCTTGGTAATTCACGCCTCCATTGGATTCAGAACGCTTCGAAGTACATCGTGGGATCAGCTTTCATGAGCCACATCCTGAGAGCAAATTCTCGTTCTGGATGGCACGTCAGGTTGGAAGACGATTACACAGGGTGTATGGATGGAGCAAGGACAGCTTTGTTTTAAGTGAGTAGTAATAATATGCAGGATCAATCTATAAGTGGGGAGACCAACACGACGATCAGCGCGCTATGGGAATTTTGGAGTTGTCTGGGGATTTGTGAGGGTGCGGCATCTCTTGCGAGATGGTGAGATATATCTTGGCTGTCGTCAAGGAGAATTATAGCACTCTAAAAGAACAGAGGTAACGCCAATGTTTTTACGCAATTAGCCCAGCAGATCCTTAAATAGTTGCAATGTATTATTATTGACGAGGCGGAGAATCACCGTTTGTCTCGCAGTGAACGCTTCCTCATCTGTATCCATCACCCAAAATCTCTGGTAACTCGCATCCGGAACATCTCCTATTTCAAAACACTTGAAATAACCATGTCCATCTCGTTAACAATATTGTCAATACAAATATGACCTAAAGAGTGGACCCGCCGAGTAAACATCAGGTTCCCGCTGCGCGGCGAATACTTCATCTACATAGACGTAAGCGTAGACTGAAGAAAGCCTGCGGACGTGGAATTACGCATTCTACCTAGTTCCAGTATCGGCGTAGGAAGTTTCGAGCGCGACTGGCCTGCTTTTATTATAGATTATTTTTGCATAAACGATATAATAGAAGTATGCCAAGGCCGTCGATATGGGTGCTTGGGCTTTGGTTGAATGGTATGAAATTGGGGTTGCGATCCTTGCCTTTCCTCATCGTGTTGGTTCATGTAGTGTGGTCTGAGAAATATCTTTGATTTTCCGTTATATTCTTGTCTTGAAATATCTGGAGAAAAGAAGTACTTCACAGACATACCATATATAAGAAGTTATAGTAACGCCAGTACGATTTCACTAAAATGGCTTAACGGAGTTTATTCGTAAGATACTACCAATATCCGCATCATATCTCACCACCACCTCAGTAACGATACCATTGACACGTGTTCCATGCATAAATCAAAGATAATCGAAGACCACCGATTCCCCAAGCGTTGACTCAACTAACGACTAACTCGGTTTCCGAACCACAAGCCCTGGCGTTTGAAAACCAGCTATAGCTACGTCGACGGTAATCTCACTACCTGCGGTTCCCGCTCCACTCGCGTTGTAGACACCGTATCAAAAAAAAAAAAAAAAAAAAACTATCCTGCATTATTGCGCCAAATTGTCACGGTACGACCGCGGACAAGTCCTTCCCGCCGTTGGAGTGGCCCCACGGCACGTGATCAAGGCAGAACCGGAGTTCTGCCGAGGAAAGGTTTTAAAGTCTACGTGGCTTCAACCAATTCGTAGCTCTTTGAGCTACGTCCTGTCGATAAAGCTGCCTGTTGGTTTGCCTGCCTGTTCGTATATAGCCTGTTGAATGATACCTGTTCCTGCTGCTGCTCCTTCCTCCTGATACCCGAACCCGCCCCGTGACACAAATGTTGTATGGTTGTGTCTCCACCATTCCCAGACTCACTTCCACGACTCAGTCGGAGGTGTTTTGTTTGTCGTGATTGGGAAATATATGAATAATTCAAGGATGTGGCGGAGACGAAGAGGGAGACGGTGACGAGGATATGTAAGCGATGCCATTCGAGAATTGTTAGAGAAGAGGGGTGGGTTTTATCCTAATGGGAGGGTGATGTGGAGGGGAGGTGGAGGGGTTGTAAGGTTGTGAATGAGAATGATGCGGAATTAAAGCCGTCGATTCCGATATTTTGGGGAGAGAAGGAGATGAAGTCGCAGGTGTCGAGTAGACCGAGTTGAATGGAGGATGCAGTGAGGGCGAGGAGGTATAGCGATGTGTGGGTCGGGGTTTTTATAGACAGGGTTAGAGGAGCGGCTTGTGTTCGCCAAAGTTGAACCACAGCGCGCCAGATGCATCCAACGAGGCCGGGTTCAGGAACTCCCTTATGGTTCGTCGACATCCTCCTGTCGCTCGGGCTGAAGTGGGCCTGCAAGAACACGCTAGATTACGTCGGGAGAACTAAGCAAATCACGTACAATCTCTACAATACTCAACGTTGGCGCCATCCTGTAACACCATCCGCTGATCCCGAAGGTATTCATTCTGTTTTCTGATCCCATCTACCGTAGCACATGACGGGATAAGATAAATATTGATAATCGACGGTAATTGCAATACTGATTTGCTGGAGTGCAGGTAGATGAATGTGTGGAGAGCACGGCCGCACGAGCCATCCGAGTAGATAATTGGACTGTGAGGCTGAAGCTGGCCAGTCGGAGTAGAGGGTAATGGAGAGCTTGTGTAGCGACGAAAGGGACTCTGTTATTTTGCTCTCCTCACAATTTAAGAAGTAGCTCAAGGAGGTGAATCCCGCTGCCAGCCGGTGTCCAGAAATCGCTCCCCGGTGTCCAGAAATCGGTCCCCGATGTCTGGAAATAAGGTATCTCAATACTTCGGACTGACTTGGCGCACAGGATCATCTGTAAGCTACACTGTGCCAATTCTGCACCGTAGTGCCATTGACCGTAGTGCCACCCGGAGATCCATTCGTCGGTGAAGTTCATGGCATCTACCCAATATGGAGTCACAGCACCTGTCATGAGCCGGAGATCATCTGGGAGTAGTTTTGGATAATTATGCCGAGCGAACAATTTAGTCTTCTTGAACAATATAGTCTTCTTAGATCCAACTGTTTCAACGAGACTGGCCAGTTCTGGCTTCCTAATTAGTTCGATGGTGAAGCGACGAAGATGTAAGATATTCTCTTTCGGGGTTCTGCGATAAATTTCGGCAAGCGCAAGCCGGTAGTAGCGACGAGACGTGAGAGCAAGACTCTTGAGGTCTCTTTGGAAAAGTATAGAGGAAGAATCCAGATTAGAAAGGTATTCAATGACGAATAATAAGAGTTCTTCAGGGAGGTCGCCGAGTGACAAGGAGGTCATGTTGTCTGTAGGGGCTGGCGATTTTGGAAGCCGTTTTCGTTGTCTTCAAGAGAATGTGCAGGAAAATTAAGGATTAATGTGGTCGAAGGAGAGGGAGGGGAAAAGCTTTTGAAGTGGTTGAGCGTCTTTTAAGCGAGGGGTTGCAAGCCACAATCAGGCTACAGTCTCTGCTCTATTCAGATCAGTCTGGGGCGGGGATGCGAGCGCACAGCGCCTATCTCCAAAAACATCACTTGCTGGAGAATTACTGATATCGATCTTGACTCCGGGTATATCAAGTCGAGATAACCTTCCATTTCCCCGCTTCGAATTATACTAAGAAGATCTCTCCGCCATCTATCCCTCTTCTGTTCCCACTCATCAAGGTCTCTACGAGTCATACTACATCTACGCTTCGAAAGCACTAGAAAATAGAAAGAGCTCGTATTCCAACACGACGACGAGCCAAAAGTATTGATTTGAGGTCGCAAGCGGTACTCGTCCGAGTAGGTAATCCCGCGACCATAGTAGTTTGCAAATTGTTGCGAGGCTTCGCAGTGGTAACACATGATCAACCCATGTTGTTCTTTTTCTTGTTCGTTCATCCATCGGCTAGTTAGTATACGTATTACACGCATGGCAATATTTCAATTCCGGTTCTCCAACCGTCTCATCTGCCGCTTTAGATAACTTGTCGCAACACCGAATAAACGATAGCAAATTATTATTTGACGGCGGGAACATATCCTCGTCACAGATGCAGCAATAGTAGAGGAGAGGTCAGTCTTATGGATTCTTGAATCGGATGGAGTAGGGTGTACAAACTCCGTCGTTGCCGACGAATCTTTGGTTGTGCTTTGGGATGTACCTATGGCGGAATTTGCAGACGCCTGGTCCGTTTATCTTGGTGCCGAAAGAGCCTTCTCCTGCTTGTGCGCGGCAGGAGAAGTGAAGTAGTCGTTTGTCCTGACTTCGTGTGCGAGATATTTCGGTATACTGGTTAGATCGCGCCATTTGTCGCAGAGCCGGCAAGATTGTGTTGCGGGATGAGTGGTTCATGAGGTGTCGTCTTGATATCTGTAGGTGTTGTTTCGGCGTGATTGTGAGTGAATATGCTGACCTCCAGATTCGGAGACATTGCTTGTTACATTGTTCTGGATCGAAGTTCGGCCATGCTCGCGTGCGAAAGATCTGGCTTCTCGCAGCGCATTCCTGGACTTGACGACTGGAAAGGTCTTGTAGGTAGGTGGTGAGATGATTCACACGCCTGGTAGCTGTTGTGCCACTGAGGTACAGGTCGTGGATAACACATGCCTTCGGGGCAAGACAATATGGTTTCTGTGAAACACAGATTCATGGCTGCTGTTTGAGAAAAATCCATGGCTGCTGCTGGATCTAAATTCCTCGGGGGTGAGCGCGGAGAGGTGGTCTTGGGCTGTTGAGAACGTGGAGAAATTTGTCGAGTTTGAACAATGTTGGCTTGCGAGTGCTGGAAGTTTTTTCTGGAACAGAGCAGAGCAGCCATATGGATTCTGTTATGAAGGCCACGATCGACAAAGCGACTTCAGTCTGAGCGACTATCCGAGAACCATCGCTTCAACTCAGCCGAAGTTTTTCTGGTACACGGCGACCAAATTTTCACACGATCCCAAATCTCAAAAACGACTGATTTTGATGCAGCACTTTCAAATTGAGAGTGTTGTATCGAAGCAAGATTGTGGTGGATAGGAAGTGATAACGTACCGTGGTGCTTCATGTCAAAGCGAGGTCTTGAACGGTCGTCTGGATGGATAGATGTCGAAGTCTGGATATCGCTTTGATACTCATCGCTTTGATAGCTCTGGTATTTAAGCAGCCAACGCGCGCAAAGATTTTGGTGATCAGATTAGCTTCACACTCCTCATTCACTGTCAAGATAAAAAACATCCACATAGCCCAAATCACTCGAGGTCTTGAACCACTCAAACTTACAAGCCATGGAATTCGAACAAACAACGACTCCCTGCTCTCCTTTGGAACGACCACCTATGGGTTTTCCACAACCATTAAATACTCACGAGGCGTTTGAATATCCCTCAGACCTACCACCAGCCTACGAGACCCTCGAGTCTCGAACAATAGGAACAACAACAACAGATGAGCAAATCATCTGGGCGTCTGACGCATTTCCTTCAGACCAACCACCTGCCTACCAGGCTTCCATCGGGGACCAAAGTCCCACTTACCAAGTCCTCGAAGGCTACCACGCTTTCTTCTCAACACGCCAGACTGTCCTTCACAACGGCATCCCAAGAACAGTTTTCTACGCCACGTTTCGAGATATACATATGTCGAGGATAGTAATATGCCAAATTCGAACATGCCTCACCACCGAGGCTGTAATTGACGGCGCGATTCATTCTGTTACGTCGCTTGGGATTGAGCATCCTGGTCGAGATCAGGTTGGGGGTTGGATGGCGATACTTGGGGAGGATGGCGTTACTGTTACGCTTTATCGGAGGTTTAGGGATATGGAGGAAGCGACTGGGATTCCGAGGCAGCGGTATAAACGGGTTTTGAGGGCGGTTTGAGCTTGGTTGTTGGTTTGGAGGAACTCTCGATCTTGCTATTGGGTTTGACTTTTCCAGTTCGGGTTCGATATCGATAAATTTCTGGAAATCTCGAGCGTTGGTTTTGTTAGAAGTTTAGCGATATCGATCTGGATTTGGACATCAGTGTTCGAAAGGGAGGATTGGAGAAGGAAGAGAGTTGCCCGGCCTGTCAAGATGCCGGAAAGTGTTTTGTAAAAGATTGTCGGGGTTTTGGTAGGTGAGATAGAATTGTTGAAGCTAGGTACTGTAGCGGCGAAAGAAGTGCCTTGGAAAGAGGAAGTGTAGGCTTTTAGGCTTTGGTAGGTATAGAAAATTGTCAGCTCAAACTGTCGTCGAGGGCGTGAAGTCTTCTCCTTCTAACGGTTCAATTTACGAATCTGATAGAAGACGTTCAAAAGCTGATCAATATTGATAAATTTCTGACCAGATATCGTTTTGATTTGACCAGAAATTTGTCGATATTGATGTGAATTTGGAGGACTTCAATGCCAATGTGCATACTGTAATTTGAAGATAGATGGCAGCATTACAACCGGACTGTTGTGGCTTGAGTCTGGTCGTAACAGGCGATAACGGGACTGAATGACAGGCAGACAAGAGCATATTCTAAGCTGGATGGATGGAGGTACAGATCGAAGGCCCGAAGGACGAATAGAAGACTTCTTGAGAGGATGGTGCCGGTGTGATCAGATGGGAGATTGATAATCCAAATTCGTGCCCGGCGTTTCTTGGGAATTGCCATTCCTGGTGTTTTTTGAGCGTGCTCAATCTCACACAATGTACTGAGATTTTTCAGGCAATGTCAAAGTGAAATGTCGCCAGAAAATCATCGATATCGATGTTGTTTTGAGAGTGCTTGTTTGCATTCGGTGATTTGATGAGCTAGCTCACGTGCACGCCATCCTAGAATACTGGGCGCGTTGAGAGTTGCGCTTGAAGGTTTATACGGGTAAACAAGACGAAATCCCCCCATTGATACCCGCAAACGATTTAAAATCACCTCCCACCATAATGGCCCCAGCAAATAGCCCAGGACGTAAGAAACGCGACCGCGACAACCAGTTCTTCGAGGTAGGCGTCCAGGGACGGTGCGTTGGACGAAAGACACGCTTTCACATAGGCGCATAGCTGATAGAACCGCCAGAAAAACAGGAATTACCCTCCCAGTAGGCCAGAAAGATGAGCATGGCATTGAGGACCTGGATGGCATCTTCTCGTCGCCAGAAAAGGGCCCTCCCACGCGCCAGAATGGGAATACTACTTTGAGTTCGTCCGACATGGACCTGGCGCAAAGTACGTGGCATAATTCATGAGTGTGTACATCATAATCAGTGCTAACTTAACTATCAGGCTCGGTTCCAGAGCCTACAGAGGTCTTATCGACGCGCCGGATCTTTAAATCATCAAAATCCACATTACCTCCACCCATGGGCCGCTCTCCATACAAAACAAACATTGGTTCATCTCCCAGACGGCAGTCGTCTGTCGCGTCCATGTCGCAAGCGCGCCATAGCCCAGGTCGCGATGATCGCGCGCCTTCACATCCAGGAGTAAGCCGCAGACTAGACTTCTCAGCCGACGATACGAGCGTATCCGTCGCGCAATCGCCGCTTCGACAGCCAGCGAGACGAGGCAACGGACCCCCCAGAAAGGACCTATACCGTCTCACAGCCTCTCCTGTAGCACGCGATCAAGAGCAGAATACAATCGAAGAAGAAGAGGAGGAGGACACCGGAGCCCCAGAAGAGACAATGGAGCCAACAATGGACACTGAGGAGCCCATTGAGATGCAAGTCAATGGCAATTACGAGGACGGGCAGCCGACATTTGACGATTCCATGCAATTGCTAGATGAGGAACCTGAGCAATTGCCTCTCTCGTCACCCAGTGTGCTCAGGAAGAACCGTTATCACGCAGCTGAGCTAGAGACGACGCTGGAGCAAGCAGGCGGCGAGGAAACATCTATACACTCAGATTCGCGGAGGGGGGCACGCACGAGGAACTCATTGGCAGATAGCGATTCTGTGTCCTCACCAGGCATTGTTGCAAAGAAAACGCCTGCTAAAAAGGCGCCCCTTCAAAAGATGGCAGCTGGCCCTGGCCGAGGTAGGAAAAGGAAAAGTAATCTGCTGGTGTCTGCGCCGACTCACTCTGTGGAAGACTCTTTATCGTCTCCAGAGCTACCAGAGGAACCAACAGTTCCCGAGGAATCGGAAGATGACACCCCAGTTGAGCAGCCAGTTGTGGCTAAGAAGAGAGGAAGGCTTGCGAAAGCGGCTCCCGTTGAGGCGCCTGATGAATCTACTGTAGAAGCAGCACCACCTCAGAAGAAACGAGGAAGAGCGCCAAAGCCACCGGTCGAAACACGCGCAGAGTCTCCTGCCGAACAACCAAAAACCAAAAAGCGAGGTAGACCAGCGAGAACGGCTGATGAAAGCATTGTTGAAGCCGAAGTGTCTGCAGCGGATGATTCTACAGTCGAACCCGCCCAAAAGAAGAAACGCGGCCGACCGCGCAGGACTGAGGAGGAACCGTCTGGGCCTACCAAGAAAGCGAAAACATCTGCTAAAAAGCCCGCTGCCAGCGGTGCGAAGATGGGTCCTCCGGCATCAAAAAAGAAGGCTGCTCGTCCTGCCCCTGACAGTCCGTCTAAGCGTTCGGTGAGAGCTCCATCAGTGGGGTCAACCGCAATTGCAGGTGGACGATCACACACGATTTTGCGAGAAGCGACACCTTTCCAGGCGGAAGGATTACCCAAAACTCGATCAGGTCGTTCGCGCGTTAGTCCTCTGAACTTCTGGTTAGGTGAGAGAATTGAATATGAACGCGACGGGGCCATAAAGGTGCTCCAAAAGGCCGAACACGTTGAAGTCCCCAAGCTCGAAAGAGCAAAAACAGGCTCCGCAGCTTCTCGCAAGAAGCGAAAGACAGCTGCAAGTATCAACGCGATTGAGGAAGAAGAGGAAGAGGCTCTTGAAGAATGGGAGGAGAACAAGGAAACCATAAGGATTTTTGTCCAGCAATGGGATCCCGTCAATGGCGCACCCGCAGACACGGAAGAAGAACAACCCATCGCCTACGGAGTCAACAGTCTCCCCATCGAAATGGTCGCCGGTGGGGCCAAGTTTGCCTTCGCGAAGACACACACGTCGCATTTCTTTGGCACGGGGATCATTGAGATTCCGCCTGCTGGGTATAAGATGCGGAAGAACTCGAGGAAAATGACCATGGCGTTTTTCGTGCATACGGGGAAGGTGGATGTTATGGTTGCCGGGACTGAGTTTACGATTAGTAAGGGGGGTGTTTTTCATGTTCCGAGGGGGAATATTTATGCGATTAATAATGTTGGAGATCTGCCAGCGAGGATTTTCTTTTCGCAGGGGTGTCAGACGCAGTTGGATGGGAATGGTGGTGAGTAGAGCTCTAGTTGGGGTGATTGTGCTCATGAGGTGGGATGAGGTTTTTGAGTGTATTTTCGCTATGAGGAGGTCCGTTTGGAGTTTTCCTTGCCTACTGGTTTTTTGGTAACCTTTTAGAGTTTTTGGTGCAGGGACTTGTGGACGTTCTTTTGTGATTCTTCGACAAGTCGGATTTTTCTGGTGTTTCTTTACCACCTTATTTTTATTTTTTTCTCCGCTATCTTCTTCGAGTCTTTTCCTGTCCAGCGTGAGAAATTGATGACTCCACTGTTTGCTTACCAATATATATAACCTGACCACTGTTTCCCGCGCCGAGAGATTCGATAGAGTATCGATAGTCGGTCAACGAGAAGCTGTATGTAGTCTTTCCTTGATCCATCTCCGACCCGTTACGCAATAGACCTTTGCACCTTTTCATCTCTACTCCGTAAGCAACGATATCTATTCTTGGTTGTAAGATATCTTATACACGCGGTATTTATATTTTTTTACCCCTCAACTTACCTCCGATTCCAAAACCCTCTCGATACCAACCTTCCCGTTGACTTATTCTCTGATTCTACATCTATGTTCTATCCATTAATTCCTGTCCATCCTCGAAACTGAAGCTAGATATGTAGCGATATCGATTGACTTCCTATTGATTGGTTGGTTGGTTGCATTGTATTGGGATATATGAGGAGGATTGGGGAACGTACTGTGGGATTTTTGTTTTCGTCTTTAAGGCTAGTATTCTATAGGTTATTCCAGGAGTATTTTTATTGGGAAGGGAGGAAGAGAGAGGGGGGGGTAGATATTAGGATTCCGATGTACTAGATAGATTCCATGTGCAGTAGATTAGAGAAGAGATGGGTGGGTTTGGAGGGCAGTTTTACTATTCGGGGGGGAAAGGGGGGAGTAATTAGTATTTTATAAGTAGTCAGTAACTAAATAATTCTCCCGACTTCAGTTAATAGGATAACTCGTCGTTCTTTAAAAGCAATAGGCAATTGTTTTTATTCAATCGGTTGGGACAAGTATTTCATTAATGTATTCCTTGGGTTTATACTTCTATATTACCCTTTCCCATCCTTCTCGCTCGATGTCGCTAGAGGACAGTTAACTATAACGTGTTTATTAGATATTCTATCCTTATTACATATATAAAATAGTAAGTAGTACCTTACTTAGCTACCTCCAAGAAATACCTCCCCCATTTCATTACAGCTAGAGAGTTATAAGTAAACCCCCCCCCTCCCCTCACCCCTCTTCTACTCTACATCTTGTCACGGTACGACCGCGGACAAGTCCTTCCCGCCGTTGGGGTGGCCCCACGGCACGTGATCAAGGCAGAACCGGAGTTCTGCCGAGGAAAGGTTTTAAAGCCTACGTGGCTTCAACCAACTCGTAGCTCTTTGGGCTACGTCCTATCGTCAAACCTGCCTGTTGGTTTGCCTGCCAGCCCGTATATAGCCTGTTGAATGATACCTGTTCCGCTGCTGCTCCTTCCTCCTGATACCCGAACCCGCCCCGTGACACATCTCCATACCAGCAATAATCTGAACGTTCCTTACTTTTGCGCTCACTCCTCAGTAATAACTACCTAAAGTATTATTCAAAACTAAATCCACATCCTCTCAATAAAGTATCTCGTATTGATAATATATATACCCTCGGCCTCCAAAGTCGAATTTCCAGCCTGTACGAGGCGGCTACGAACCTTCCATATCGTCTCGACGATGACGGGAGAGCCGATGGAAATCGCTGTCCATGGACTCACCTTACACGGGCATCGGACGGCACGTCGTGGTGGTTTGCCTGGTAGAGCGGACTCTACTACACCACGAGGTTTGCTCCTGGACACAAAGGAAAACTCAGTACGTAGTAAGAGATGGCAATACAGCGATTACACGAAGAGCAACGTCTACTGAAAGTACCAAGCTGGCACCGAGTCGGAGGAGTTCAAGTCCCGCCAAGGCCGCACAAAGAGTCCAAAATTCTTAACTACGACTACTACCTTACCTACTTCCTACACCACCTCACCTACCCCGTACCGGGCGTGTACCGAGACCTCCTCCGCAATAGTCTGAAGAGACTCCACCTCACCTACCTTACCTACCTCACCTACCTAACCTACTACGCAATAGTCTGAAGAGACATCACCTCACCTACCACCAACGATGGCGCGAGAGTCCAAAGGGGCCGCAACAGGAGCTGGAGGATAAAGGGCAGGGCAACATCGAAAATTGAGCGGAGTAGAGAAGGTAAAGGGCAGGAGGAGAAGGAAAAAGGGCAGGGTAACATCGAAGAGTGAGCGGGGAGGAGGAGGACCACCCCCGGTACAGGGACAAAGGGCAGGGGTGATAGGTAGAAAAAGGGCAGGTTAAGGCATGGTATATACGGGGGATAGGAAATATCCGTACATGACGGTTCTCATGTGAAACGACAGCAGATTTTAGGCAGAGGACACGGCTCAGGAGCCGTTAAGGAGCTGTACTGGCGGGAGTAGGATAGATGACCCGGGTAGTAAAGTAGGGGGCATAGTAAGAGTAGGTGTACGGCCCAGTCGAGAGACGTCAAGATAGCGAAGGGACCGGACCGTTGATGGCCCCCTTACGCACCGTATGGATTCCGCTCAGGATAGATTCGAGAGGTTTTTCCATCCCAGAGAGTTGGGTCTTTGCGATTGTAGATAGAGATTGTGGGCACACGGCACAGCAGCCATTACATACCACGTAAAATCTGATTGTTATTATTATATATACCCTCGAGAAAAAGACTCGAGATAAGGTTTATCTGTTCCCGCTCTATCCCCTAAGAAAGAAAAACCGTACGACCATCGTCTCGTTTACCTCGTGCCGACCGTTTTCGTGGTACCGCATTTCCACAAGTATCACGTGTACCACCTATACGACGAGCTACGAGTGCCACGAACCAGGTACGAGGTTGGATTAAGGCTGTGGAATGATACTTTTGGCGCGTGAGGATGGTGTTGTGTTACGTTTTTGATTTCATTTTTGTTTGCGGTTTGTGGTTTGTGGTTTGTGGTTTGTGGTTTGTTGTACTACTTGGAGTATGATGATGGGAGGATGGGAAGGTGAGGGAAGATGAGGTGAGGGGGATTGGGGGTTATGGAGGAAGGTCTTGATATGGGATAGTGAGGTGTAGTGGAGTGTGGGAGGGAGTGATTGGAGAGAGACGGATCTTAGGATTTGTGGTGTTTTGTTTTGTTTGTGGTGAGTTAATCGAATATAGACACTCTTCTTCATTATGAGTGAATGGATGGGCAAGGCGCGATATACGAGCGTGGTTTTTTGCGATGGTCTTAGTTATCGTGATACAGGCACAACATCTAGAACGTGGTGGAAGTGCTGACCGTTTTGCTAGTATGGAAACGAAAGGGCTTTTATACGTCTCATTGATAACGCGAGTTCGAGATGGAGACACTCTAGGTTCTTCCATCATTTGAATTGCAATCGATATCTCCACTTGCATATTTGAGAGATCGGCGTGGGCAACGAGGTAATAATATGACAAGTGAGCTGGAATGATAGAAGAATGAATAAATGAGGCGAAGTGAAGTGAGGCAGTAGCGGAACGATGGAGTTAAGATGCTTGTGTGAAGTGAGCTGTGAAGTGAGCTGTGAAGTGAGCTGTGAAGTGAGCTGTGAAGACATAGCTCACACGAACCATACAAGAACATAAGATACATTTTGCTACAACTTCATGTCTTGCGCATCAAGCAAGAGACAGGTTAACGATTATCGCTGTTGTGAAGGGTAGCAGCAAGTCATGCCCCGAAGTCGAGCGATGATTATAAGGGAAATCCGCCGCAAAGTTCAGTCACAGCTACGATATTGCTCATCTGGCCAGTCTCCAGCCGTTTTCGCGAGAAAAGAGGATAAGAGGGCAGTGAAAGATCAACCTCAGAGCGTGAGAGCCAAAAGGAGAAGCCCCACAGGATGTGACGGTGAGGTGCTTCAATACCGTAACGGGAGATCTCCTTTGTCTTGACGAGAATACAGAAGCACGAGGCTCTAAAGAGCGTGAGAGGTTGTTCTTTGACAGGCTAACAGACCACCTCTAGCGAGAACGCGTTGTGTATCGTGAATGATTCGTGAACAGGATGCCATAGAATTGTACCCATTCCAAATCGTTCGCTCCCAATCTTGTTGTCAATGCCATCTCACCGCTGCATCTTCACTGTACAAGCTCATCGTAGGCGCTCGGAGGAAGATCCGGTGGTTGCACGAAAATGAGTATCGCAGGGACAAGGGATTTGGTCGGTATAGTGACGTGGCGTGGAAGTCATGGATGAACTAATGTCGTGACCAAACACGCGGAGATTTTACATATGCTGTGTAAGCATCTGCACCTTGATAGAAACCATGGTAAGCTGCGAACGGCACGGGGGACCGCATCACGAAGTCCTCTCCTCTCGCTTTGTGTAACCTGACTGACGAGCGCCTAAGAACAGTTCCAAATCTTCTAGCCTTGGGTAAAGATTCAGTCACGGAATGCTTCTCCAAGCGCCTGGGATCGATCACGTGGTCGTATGTGAGGTAGTACAGATATTCAGCCTTCCGCGGATCGGTTCAGGGGTCAAAGAGGTTCAGCAAGGCGAGATGAAATCGATAGGTTGGCGAGTCAGCGATATCGCGGTCAGAAGAAGCGACGTTCTCATGTAGAGATAAGCTTGAACCTGGGAATGACACTAGTATGGAAGGATCACGAGGTCTGTAGGATGTGATATTAAGCGCCCCTTCTTCAGCATTGATATCTCATTCCAACCGCTCAAGTTCAGAATAAATGGGGCAGTGGTATTGCGTGGCGTGACAATCGGTGAAGGACGTGTGCCGACCTAAGGTCTCCATTCATTCCAGGGTCATTCTGAGATATGCCGACGTACTGTAGTACCAGAGAATGTGAACGCATGTCGTGCTCGTATGAAGGATGGGAGTGGTCATGCTGCGTGTAGGTAGACGAGATAGATGGCGAGATCTGGCCAGCTACGCTGCAAGCATCATCTTGGGCTGACAGGAGGCACGGAAGATGTCTGAAGCCTTACAGATCCTCTGAAGCCAGGAGCCTATTTTGCCAATTCATGGCCAATTCCTGGTCGTCAGAGACGACCTGTCAATCCTCACTAACGGAGCTCCTGTATTGGCAATGATAAGATTATGATTCTCGTTCTCAAAGCCGAAATTTGAGTGCTAACAGATTCAGCGCCAAGGCTACAACGTGGTAGCGGATATGAGAGCTGGTCACTCTTCGGATCTGGTAGCGAGAGCCAGCACGGCTCATCGACGAGTGCAGGCTTGGTTGTAGCAAGCTAGGGACGGCGCGAGATTCCGTTCTGTATGCACTCTGCAGGGTCGAGGTTGGAGGCAAAGCACTGCTCAGGGAATGAGTATGTTCAGATGTGGGTTGTGTAACGTAGCACGAAGCGCTGATGCCAGGTATTTGAGATAGTAGACGCAGGCCCTAGAAAACTTTAAGTTGGTCACCAAACTGTTTTCGACTACCTACATTTTCTGTACCTCACTGTTAGCGAAGGTTACGCCACGACCGATCCTGCAACTTCATGCAACCTGCCGACGGCGTGAAGTTCATGGCCGGTAGCAACCTGAGAACGAGTTTTGATTTCGTGACCACAATGAATCGAGGAGTCAACCATTTGATGCGGCCTCCCTCACCGCCATTTCTTCAACAGTGTGTTCCAGGCGCGGGAGTCTCCCATACGCGCTGGCTGGTACAACCCAAACCTCCTTACATCTCCTCCATCTCCTCTCCAAAATCGTCTGCAGCCGGGAAGTCTCCGATCTCCACCCGCTCAGGTCGTACGAAGACACCGCACTTTGGCAGACACTGAAAGTACCGTGCACCCTCAACAAACCCGTCTTCACCTACCTTGCCTTTGGAGGGAATGGATCCGTCATTCTTGCCTGTTGGCTCGTCGAGAGTGATGCCGATCCAGGGACCTAGACTGCCGAAAATCTGAGGGATTGGTCCAATGTAGGAAACGGTACCGAGACGAGCATCATTGGCAGGGAGTAGACGTGCGCGAGCGTTCAAAGTGATACCTATGCCAAATTCAGCGTTGCACAAAGTGGCTGAATCTTCTGTTTGAGAGCGATGAGGGTGGAGTTGAAAAGCGGCTTGGAGTGGCGGTGAAGTAGATGAGAGTTCTTGACATAGTGATGAACAGAGACCGGTCATCCAGGACTCTGCCATGCGACGTACCTCTTTCTTCAATCTCTCGCTCCAGAGCCTTGATTTTCTGTTGCTCAACATCTGGTGCATTCGGGTCGAACCGTCCAAGCTTCTGGTTCTTCTTCCATGCTAGCACACTGTTCGGGAGCGTCTCGTACTCTTGCGCAGGCATCACATATTTCTCAACCTTGGAGACATCGGTGTAGTCGGTACGAGAGCCAGGAGGTCTGGTGTCGGTGACCTGGTTGCATGTTAGATTACGATGCTTGAAGTCTTGCGTGTTAGCAGCAGAAGGTTGCAATGATATGTATTCAACAAGCAGGTATCATCATGTCTCATTGACGTCACCAGGAACTAGTGGTCACATCGAGATGTTCAGTTTTGCCAACGAGAGATTTTTTGGCCTCTTTTTGCTGATCATCTTGCCCATCGTCCATGACCCGGTCGTGAACGCAGCATCGGCTTCCAAGTTGCTGGGAGGTTCCATTGAGCGCCTTCAGATAACTAGCGCGAACGGAGAGGTGGACTGACAGCTGGCGAGCAGAATCTGGGGCTGGACGACCGCAGAACAGCCGACGATGAGATATTTTGGAGGCAGGATAAACGGATTGCATGGACGGGCGACTCTAGACTTTTCGCCTCATTTTGTTGTTCTGGTGGGTTCCTTTTGGGCTGGTGCTGCTTGGGTTCTCATGTACGTAGGCCCAAGGTTCAAGGGAAGTATAGACCGACTTCGCTGGCGTCGTTTTGTTTTTTGGCGACTTTGGTGACGCGAATCGAAGCAAGCTACGATGGCTTAAGCCAATGTCGACTATTTCCAAAACCAGCGAACGGCAGTATCAAACCCTGGAGCGCTATGTGAAGCAGTTTATTGTATAAGATTCTGTAGGCCAATGGTGACTAAGAGAGGGTACGGCCAAGGAGAGTATTGAGGCAGTAGTGAGGCAGGATTGAGGCAAGATTGAGGCAGGATTGAGGCAGGATTGAGGCAGGATTGAGGCAGGATTGAGGCAGGATTGAGGCAGGATTGAGGCAGGATTGAGGCAGGATTGAGGCAGGATTCTGGCGGTAGTGTCACCAATCAGACGGCGTGGCCAGGATGACTTATTGTGACATGGAGATCCTGACAAAGCAGCGGCATGTGGCAGAGCATTATTTGTCGGACTGGCTTGCGAGGCATCGGAGAGTCGGCTCTTCGTGACGGCAGGAAACAAACGACTCAGTATCGAAAAGCATTTCGCGACTTACAAATATCTCAGCGTATGCTTGCAGGTGGAAGCTATGAAGCTGGCAACTGTCCTCATCGACGGCCTGGATAGGCACGGCATCTTGCGAACCGACGCGGAGCGAGAGTGCTTGGGCAGAGGCTGGGATGCCGGTGATGGGCTCGAGGCGTGTCTTCAGTAGTGCGATTGTCCACGCTGGCGTGACTCTTCGCTCTGAAGCCGAGTTTGCAGACTTAATCAACAGCGGGATGTCGGTCGACGTGTGCGGGGCGGACATGATGGATTGGGAAGACAGTGGCAGGGCTACAGGCCGGAATGAGAGTCGGAATGGTGGCAGATGTCGGACGATTTCTGACTTTTACGACCATCTGTTGGAGTTGTGATCCTGGAGAGTTTCACGGAACAACACCAATGCCATGCCTGCAACGCGCATGCCGTCAGAATCTGGCGACATATTCTCAAAGGCCATGGAAGACTCGACGAAGACGGAAATTTACGACTGGCTTCCTTCCAGCGATCGTGGAACGTCCGGTAAGACTCAGGACCAAGCAAGATTGGTATATTGGAGACGCAATCACGTGATGAGCTCAGATCGCAAGGGGCACCATCTCGACCGCTTGATTTTTCCTTCCACAAGCGACTAACCTATCTTCCTTTAATCCCACGATGCTCCCTTGCCGAGCAGTTCGCCGTGCCATGAACTCGTCCACTCTCCGACCGGTGCTTGATTGCTTTTGCTGCACTAGCCATCATACCCTGTCGACGCGTATTACTGAGGCATCCGCGAGACAGTCTCGCGCCCACTCCCACGTCCTGCTCGGCAACAACAAGTGCCGCTGCCCATTCACCACCAACAAGCAACAAGCAAATGGCCTCCATCAACGTCGCTACGCATCCTCTCGGACGAGTGCATGTGTCTTCTCTCACCGCCTGACGAGGTATTCCACTGTTTCGGCCATCTCCTGGCGACTGGCCATCCACTCGGCCTGTTGTCGTGGCATCGATGCGGCTCTCCTAAGTAATCCATGAAGCTTGCTTGGAATGCGAGAGGCCATTATTGCTGCAATGTAATAATGGCTGCTCGAGGAACGGAAAGACATGCAGATGCGAATGCCATCGTTGCACCTAAGAACTGTTAACCCGCTCGATATTCAAGCACTTCTCGAACCTCTGGAATCTTCCTTTCCCAGATTGTTGTTGCCCGAACGCCGCATCTATGCGCCCGTCATGCTAGAGTATGCACCCATCTTTCTCTGCATGACATCTGGACAACTATTCGACGGTAAACGAGATGACTATTTTCAAGCCGGAGGTGAGGCTGGTGCAACCTTGGCCGGAGTGCACCCACGTCAATCCTTTTTCCCTGGTCTGGTCGCACAAGAAAAGGGCCTTTCCTCCACAATAATCTAGCCTTTTCTTGCCGATGCGCCGACACCTTGTCGACATTATTTCTCCTAGACTTCCCAATTGGCATGCACTTCACGTGGCAGGCGGCTTGTCTTGTCTCAAGTTGCGCGGGAGCCGCCGCGTCGTCTAAGCGCCTACCAAGGCTCAGCATAATGAATTTTACGGAGGTACGAGATGAAGAAGGAGAGTCAGTCGCTGCAATACCCTCGGCACACACCGCTCCTCTGCGACTCGCCGGTTCCTTCTCGTCCCAGGCAGGCAACGGCCATGAAGAAGACGTTTCCATGTTGCGACAAAACCAGGGTCAAGTACTTCCAAGTACCCACTCGCCTAACAAGCGTACATGTACTTGAACAGCCGTCCAGACGTCACGGTGCCGAGGCGGCCGACGAGTCTGAGGCGCCATGTTGCGGCAGATCATCGTTCGCCAGCTCATCAAAGCTTCGATCCGTCGGAGCCCTACGGACTGGTAATCCTGGGGCGCAGTACACCGCCCATGTCATGAGAGAGGTCGAATCGCGTGCGTAATTCTGATTTTAGCATTCGATGGGTGTTGTTGACTTTGTTCTATAAAAAACCAATGACCTTTGCGCACTGACTTGAAGGCATTACATATACTGGAAACAAAAATGATGGCATGAACGCACCAGGAACCTTTCGACCAGCATTGCAAAAATATGTTGCAGCAAGTTTGAAGATGATCCCTGATATGTGAACACTACTCTGGGCGTGAGGATCATCCCTTCTCATAACCTTACCTCGGACGTGCAGTCGGTGGCGCAAATACCCTGGTACAGCGATGGTCGTCCAAACAAACCATCATGCAAAAACAAATGTTCTTGTCGCCTTTCTGCATGCTGAGCTGTTCCACCCTCTTGTCTTCGTCAGTCCCAAAGCAGTGGATATACTCCAATGTGCTGAATCTCCTTATTGGCTAGCCATTGTTTCACCCCTGACCTTGGAGCCGTTGGGCTGATCCCACAGCTCCGTCGAAGGCGGCCATTAAGATCCAAGAACGGACGATACAACACCTCTTTGGCCCATTATTATGTACAGCATCACCTGTCAACCTAAATAGCCACCATCTACTACCAACGCTTGGTCACTTGCTTTCCAATATAGCCCCTGACTCCCGACACCCCTAACCTCCTCTCCTGCTACCCATTGTGGTTTTGAATATTCCATCGACCTGCTGCGTTCATCTCTGGATCTGACACAAGGAGCTTGACGGCGGCTCCCTCCTCCCCAGATAGAGCATCTTTCGGGTTATCGTTGTGTTCTTCATCACGACACCGTCGATGCGCAAACTTCCCTCGGCCAGCGCATTTCTCCAGAGGGTTCACGGAACGTCGGTGACGCTTCAGCCTCCTCACTTATACATTGCCACATCCATATCAGCCTAATCTCAAGAATACCTCTCCTTGCCGTACCTCGGATCTGGTTTCACGGCGTCATTGCTCTGCTCGACGACTTCACATCTTGGTGTTGCTTAAACACGCGTGAGCTCTCGCATCCGGCCCGAGACTCCGTTGCCTCTGGACATCCTCCCGTTCAAATCGATAACGTGAATGTGCAACGATCTGAACAACACACACTGCGACAGATCCACGAATCTGGCCAGTGACTGCAAAAGGACGAAAAAAATCAATTGAAGACCTGTTGTCCTCATCAGATAAACCGGGCTGGACTGTGTTATCCTGGCCCCACCGCCTTCGTCGTGGATATCTCAAAGATCATTTCGACGTCGGGGGACTCAGAGTCTCCCGCCGCTGGAAACCAAAGTGCTTCTTCTGGCGATTTTCCAAGATCTAACGCCACTGCACCACCGGCTTACGGCACCGCCGCGTCTTATCAAACCTCGAATACCATTACTGGAGGACCAGTCGGGCCACCAACGCAGCTCCCACTTCCTTCTGTGTCGTATTGGAATCACTCTGGTCCACCGCAGATTCAACAACATCATTTGCCGCCTTATGGATACGCACCGGATCCACAATATGGGCATCAAAGTCAGCCCTATTACCCACCACCTCCAACTTCAATAGTTGGGCAACAGTACATTCAATCTCACGATCCTCGACTGGCTGGCCCTGTGCAAATTCCGACCTCGCATATTCCGCAAAAGCGGTCAGCTCCGCCAACTGGTCTTGGGGAATCGCCAGGACCTCCGGAGAAGAAGGGAAAATGGACGCCCGAGGAGGACAAGCTTGCGATTGAGCTTCGAAGGAATGGAATGAAGTGGGACGACATTGCGAAAAAATTGCCGGGGAGGAGCGCGATCAGTTGCCGTTTGCGTTACCAAAATTACAGCGAAAAGCGTCAGGAATGGGACGAAGAGAAAAAGAATAAGCTTGCAAGGCTGTACAACCGGTAAGTTCATTTTCACTGAGCTCTCGTCTTTGTGTGCAGCTCAAACAGTCATCCCTTGCATGTTGATTACTGATGTGGTCGAATGAACATCCACTGACTTCATTTTCTTTGTACAGATTCAAGCAAGCAATGTGGGAAATGGTCGCAAAAGAGATGGGGCTGCCATGGCGAGCGATTGAGGCTATACATTGGCAAATGGGTCCCGAAGATATGGCTATACGCGCGAATGTGCCTGTTTTTCAACCCCACGCGACAGTTGCAGGAGTGAGAACAAAGTCGCCTCCTGGATCGAAGAACCCAAGTCTAGCTCCTGCTCCTTCTACTGCCAATTCTTCTGGGGAACGCGAATCAAATATTTTGCCAGCGACTCGGAGACGAAGTAGCAGCACGACGAGTCGGCGCCGAGCAAACAGCGCCAGGCAAAAGGACCCGCCACTTCCATTTTCTGGTGCATTGGAACCCGATCTTCCTGCACCACCTGTAATTCATGACAACAGCCAAGGCAACAGATCAGATTCTGCATTAACGCCAGGTTCTTCAGCAGAGTACAACGGCTCGCCCAGCATGCCTGCAATTCCCGAAGAACGTTTTCGACCCGAAACACCACGTCGAGACACTCCACCGAACGAATATTATGCCCCAAATCCACAGAGTTATCACCCTATCAATCCTAATCCCCCAGGCAAACAAACTCGAGAGAGCCCATCGTATGGCAACCAGCAACAACGAATTCCACCACCAAACAGTCCATCACCGATCAGCGGACCGAAAGGCCTGGAGCCTGCTGCGAGAGACGAACCGGCTCCTCGAGATCCGGGCTAGTTGATGGCTCTTGACCGACCTCGAGTGCGCGCCACGATCTACAACAGTTCTGCAGTACTGGAGACAAATCTATGTTAGGGCACTTTCGACTGCCAGACCAGGCAAGGACACAACAAAAATGATGGCGCCATCCCCTCACACGCCTCCCCGCCCTTTCACCCATTATCGATATCCCATAGACCAAATACGCGCCTTCTGGACCTTTTCTTGTGTCTGGCATCAGTATTTTGAAGCGTTCTAGCGTTGATTATTTTCTTTGTCGACCCATTACTCGATTTATGAACATCAGGTATTCCCCCTTTCCAATTGAGAACTGTAGCTTATGGCTGTCTGCTTTGATCGTTTGTATTCTTGGGAAATATCATCATGTCTGCATTTGGAGGTAATGGGTAAGCTGAGAGGACATCAGCATATTCAATTATTATATTGTCGAAACACATAAAATAAAAGAGCTAGAATAGACCAGAATTGCTTTTTGGGATGGGAATGTATCTTACCTGTACTTTTGCTGGCTTGTTTTGCATAGAACAATTGTACTTGTCTAACTTTCGATAGACGGTGTGACGCGTTGGACTGATTCCTTCAAGCAGGCGAGCAGCATCACGATGTCACGTGCAGTTGAAAAGATCGGGAATGGATTGTGAAGAGATGACGTCAAGCTGAACTCCAGAGCGCAGAGCCTCCCAACCCCGCTTCCAGACGACATCGAGCACTTCTTGCGAACGAGATGCCAAAACAGAGCCATGAGCCAAATTGGATATCACCATAAGATGTAACGTAACAGCCGCACGAAACCCCGTCGTCGTCCATGCCACGGATCCGCGCCTTGATCGCTGGCACCGAAAACGCTTGTGAAGCTCGACGTACTCCCGATCGGCAACCACAATTCTTCAGTCGGGAGATACAGATGACCTCTTCACGCGAATCCTTCTCTAACCGAAACGGACCCTCGGATATCCCGCTCTTCCCGACTTATATTCAGTCTCCACACTACCGCCCCTTCCGAACCAACAGCAGCATTTCCATTATCACCAAAATAAATCCCACGTGGTCCTCGGTTCCCTTCTTGCTATACACCTTCTCAGCTTCTGAACACCATCTCCACTCTTCTCCTTACAAACCAATCTCGCCATCGAGATCAGAGGACGCCAATTTGAATCCATCTCGATGGAAACCCCACGGACGACGGACGGACCATACGATCATGGCAGACCACATGGCGTCGTACGATCATTACAATCAAACCGCATCTTATCCTTACAATCCGACCGGGACCTGCGCGGCCCCTTGTTGTTGGAAACAAACCCTGCTGCCTAAGCTCCCAAGAACCATCAACCCGAAAATCCTGGACAAAGTTAAACACACGACTAGTAGTAGACCTCGGGCGGAGAAATTTGTTCCCATGTTTGCGGTACCGAAACCGTACGTTCGACTACGAATACCATGATCCAAGGCAGTGTTCAAGAACACCCTCCTCCATACGTCATCATCAGCACCAGCGGTTAGCATCATCCCACTACCCATCTGGACCTCGGTGCCCCTCACCAGCTCCTGGAAGAACAATCAAGTTTTTCCACCCCATATTCTATAGTTCTATAGATATGGTATTTATAGGTACGTACCGAAACACTGCCTATGACATCTCTGACAGGCAGGTAGTATCGGAACTTCCATCTTCCGATGCGCTGATATTCAAACAAAGAAAGGTTCGCTCAGCACGGACACCAATCGATATTGCAAAATATGGGGCCGAGAACAGAGAGCTTCTAGAAGCCCTAACCCTTCCTTCTTTCCCTCCTACCTTCCTTGGATGACAGCTCTTGTCATTACGAACTGCCATCGGTGGATAATTCATGCGCCACAATATAAACATCAGGCTTCGAGAAGTCTCATCCTTGCTAGCACACGCTTATCAGTTTATATTACCCCTATCCATGATGGAGGGCGGTCTCAAACTCCCAATGACAGTCGCTTATTTCGGATATACAGGATACATGCGGATATAGTCATGGATGGAACAAGTTCCTATGCACTACCGTACTTTCTCGCCAAAGTTAAACAGTGTCCTGTCCTTGTAATGGACCCTATATCCCCCAAAGTAGTAGTAGCTAGACTTTCTATAGCTTGGTCATTACTTCTCCCAGCGATGCAAGGAACAGAAACAGCGACAGGGCACTGTTTAACTTTGGCGAGAAAATACGGTACTGCATCTTCCAAGCGGTCCCTTCCTTCCTTCCGTCCGTTCCTCCATCCATCGATCTCCCATCTGCGTTCATCCTTCCCACGGCCACACTACTCTTGGATTCCACGGAAGAAATATTCCCTCCGCCCGTTCATGCAGGATTGCTTTACAATTTTGTTGTCCACCGGGTAGTTACAATCCCTCAAGTCTGCCACCCATTGCTTTTCCAGGAGGGAACAAACCCTTCCAAGCACCCCCATTCCTATCGGGATAGAACCTCGCTAGTGCCTTCGCGATCGTATAGACCGTATTCGTACGGTACAGTAGTAAGCCCCACTATCCAAGGATCCTCAGCGAATCAAGCCCAGATTATCTAGATTTTCTTTACGAGACCTTGGACAAAACCCCCGCTTTTAACTTGTTGATAATTTCATTCGCTAGATATCTTTTTTGTTCCGAGTACGAGTCGCTACGGATACACGTTACTAGCCAATCCCTCGAGATATGTAGTAATAAAGTGGTGGAGACGATCTGTGCATGCATTTGTTCCAACGCTAAGCGCGGGGAGTGTGGTACTTCGGAACTTACCTCGTTCCCTGGACATTAGTAGGATCATGCTAAACGTTTAAAAAGGATGGGATGAGAGGAGGTGGTGGCGATGGTGGTAGAATATTTTTAGGAGGGAGGGAGGGAGGTATGGAGGTGGGAGTTATCTTACCTATGAATAACCTCATTGCCAACACCCAGACTTGGCACAGTCATACCCACTGGAGAGATCGAAAATAGCTGGAGGATGACGTCTCCGTGAGGACGTGAAGATGAAGTTGATTCTTCCAAAGTTCCAAGATTAACAGGTGGCGTAATATTGCGTTGTGAGGGGAGTGGAGGTGAAATTATCGTTTGGAATGGGCGGCGGGAGGTATCAGACATGTGGGAATCGGAATAGTACTGAGGAGAGGAGACTAGAATAGAGCAGAGCACACCAAGATAGAAAGAGTTGGTTCAGACTGTATCGATATCTATTATCGGATTTACTGATGGAACTATGATGAGTAATGCTGGATGTGGGTATATAGTAAATACTAGACATGGGGAAGCGGACCTGCGATGCCAGGAGCTTTTGTGTGACATATACCGCAATTTGGGAGCGATGTCGACGATGTTCTGATGGTTCTAAGAAGAGAAATACTGCAGGGCGTTTATTGATGGTGAGCTCCTTTCGAGGAAGTCATAGTAAATTAACTGTATAAAGTAAAATCTATCGAAAGGAATGTCGATCTCGATTATTTCATATGGGACTGATGTATGTTCAAAAACGAAGCCGGAATAAGTTATATTGTAATGTGAGGTAAACGAGTAAGACTAATAAGAAAAGTAGTAACGTGTTCCACCACCGAGCTGGTCAACCCACCGAGCTGGTCAAAAAGGCTTGGCACGACCAACTCATGTTACGACTCTTCAATTTGATCGCTATTAACAATAGATTCTAAGTCCGTCGTGCTGCTATCTGATTCAGATGATATCTCGATATCTTTTTTACAAGTTCGCGCATTATGCCCAGTTGCGCCGCAGTTCCTACAGCGCCGTTGAGTTGGTCGGGCTATTTCTTGACCACCACTACCACGAGCCTTCTTTGATCCCTGAGGCGCGACAGACGCCTCGGCAGCTACCTGCGCTGCTACAGTACCATACTCTATAGTACCACCTTGCTGGATCCACTTCCTTTTGCGCCATTTTCGCTTTGTCATTACTGCCAATTGCTCTTCAAGCTCGTGGTTGCGCGCAACAAGTAGAGCGTTTTGGTGAAGCATCAATTCAGCGCCCTTGACAAGCTGGGAAAAGCCTGCCTGCGCAGTAACTGGTGACCGAGTAAAGGACTCGCTTACGAGCTTGTATTGGGATCCAAATTCAAAAGTATTGCTTGGAGTCTTCGACTGCCACGGCGTCTCCTGCGGTGGGGGTGCTGGTGGGGTACGTAGCCGTACTTCAAGGCGACCCAACACTACCTGCACGTTAATAGGGACTAGCCCTACTTCCTCAAAGGCCTTTCGACAATTCTATTCCGTGAACACGTCGAAAAACGCGTCTTTAAAGGCATGGAGAAAGCCTTCCTTTTTAATATGGTAGACGCGTCGGCGTGCCAAGTCCCGGACGCGTTGGGAGTACTTGCGCTTCAATGGCGGGAAGCAGACCACGTCAAGAGGCTGGAATATATGCGACGAGTGCGGTGGCTGACAGAGGGTTAGGATCTTATTTTCGAGGCAGTAGTCCTTGAAATCCTGGTTGAGATGGCTCTCATGGCCGTCCAAAATGAGTAGCCTATACCCCCCCACCTGCCGCGCCTTTGTATATGCGTCAAAATGCTTCAACCACCCAAGACCAAGCGCGTTGTTTGTCCAGCCGTTCTCAGAGACTGAGAGCTTCCAATTCCGTGGTATATCTGCCTCATACCACGCAGAGATGTGAACGCGTCCTTTATAGATAATAAATGGCGGGGTCGCATACCCAGCTGCGCTGATGCTCTGAATAACCGTAACCCATTCGCGATCGCCCGGCTGGATGAGTTCAGGCCTTGTACGTCTTTCAGAGGCTGTAACGACCTTCATTGACCCAATAACGCCCATCTGGAAGCCAATCTCGTCAAAGTTGTGCGTATCCTCGTCGTGGACGCCGTACTTGGCTTTAGATTCTGCAACTAGCTTGAACCACGCGCCAATTACTTCTGGATCCTCCTGTAGTATCCTCTGCCTATCTTTTGCTCGATTGAAAGCTATTTTGAGCTCATCTGAGCGCGTTACGAATCTCTCAGCCCAGTTTTTGCCTACTGGCTCTCCACCGCGTATACCCAGTAGTTTATCCGCCATATCAGCCACCTCACACAGCCAGGGTGCGAATCCTCGCGAATCGAGATCGAGGATATATCGGATAATTGTTTGCTCTTCTATCGTAGTGACCTTATGAGAGTTTGGGCGAGTTTTAGATGGAGAGGTGATTCCGCGGAGCCGATCAGAGAGCTTTTGGTGTTTAACGTTAAAGGCTGTAGCAGCGCGTCGTAGGCTTTGAAATTGGCCAGAGGTATAAGCCTGAAGAGCGAGACCAATTCTGCCTTCTTCTTGAACGGCTATCGCGTTGCGTTGTTGAGACATTGCGTGTTGAAGAGGATAAGGGCTGTGCCAAGGAAAGTGGCCGGCTCGGTGGTGGAATACGTTATAGATAGGATTATTACCATAGCGAAAGAGCTTAATACCAGGAGTAAATGCAGTGCATAATCCACACCACCAATAATAATAATAATAAGAATAATAATAATAATAATAATAATATCACAGTCAAAAAGTAAAAGCTACCCAAAGAGGGTTTCTCGAAAATATCCATGCAAAAGAGGAGTAGAGATCATACTAGCGCTCTAAATACCACAATTCCCTTCTGGAAAGAAATCTACAGAATCAACATCGCTATCGATTTTTTTTTTCTTTCTTCTTTCGCAATCTTAGAACTCCACTGTACCAGGAAATTTCAATCTCAGCTTGACAATGATGTATGTACATATTGAATGAACCAAGTCTATCCTTCAACGAAATAAATGCTACCTACTTCTATTACAGCAAAGACCATGCATGCAAGGTGGGTATACCTTCTATTTCGACTCCAAAATCAAAATGCGACAAACCGTCTACCTTCCAATGTGTTCAAAATGCTGTCATCTTAACAGAAATCAACAACATCATAATCCCCCGTTCCTGGTCGGCGCTGTAGCCGAACGACAACGGGCTGATCATCAGCCTGAGACCAAAATTAGCCTATCATTTCTGACCGCATCTTCATGTACCGACTCGTTTTGCCGCATTACCACCAACTACACCTCTTTGCCGCCCTATCCAGCTCTTTGGCTGCTCTTGTCGTCGCGAAAGCATGACTGTATTGCTTTGCAGTCTACACGTTAGGTCATACCATGCAGATGCGATGAGTTTATTCTCGCGCTGTAGATTGGCGAGCTCATCAGCGACGTCTTTGTCGGCGGTGGGTGGCGGTGGCGGCAGCGCCTTGAGTGACGAAAGCTGAGCCTGGAGTTCAGATATTTGTGCTTTGTGACCGGCGAGTTGCTGGACAAGTTGTTAAGTGATGCTCACGCATGGAGAGTGTCGTTAAACTTACTGTCTCGCGCTCAGTGACAGCGCTACGTCCGCTCTCAATCTTGTCAGTCAGACTTGTGGCGGCGTCAACAACAACCTCATCCGCTTCCTCGCTTGAAGCAGATCGGACAGCCTCAAGCTGATGCAACACTAGCTTATACTCGTTGCTTCTTCTGATCTCCTCGGCTTCCTTCTGGAGCGCGTCTGTGCTTAGGAGGGCGTGGCGAAGGAGGCTCCTGTGCTCTCGGAGCTGGGTCTGGATCTCTTCGGTATAGGCCTGTCGCTCGTGATTTTGGGCTAAGGCGGCGTCGGACTCTGCGAGCTTTTCTGCGTTGGCTTTTATGACGAATGTCTCAGTGCTTGAGAACATAGAGTGCAAGTGAGGATATGACTTACCTTGGCTTACTGCGTACTCCAGACGGCGCTTGAGGTCTGTGATTTCACTCGTCGAGGCGATGTACTTGCTCTGTGATTCCTCAAGCTCTTTCGTAATCGTCTCAAGACGGCGAACCTGGTGCTGGAACGGATGTGAGGAATCTGGATCATCAGCCGAATTACTATCGGACTTGAATCCTAAATTCTCCTGCAACAAATCAAGACAACGCTGTTCGAGTCGAGCAACAGAGGCGTTTGCAATGGATAGATTTTGCTGAAGAACAATGGTGTCGACGCCACCACCGGGCACGGTGCTCTTCCGCTTGACCTGCCGCTTCTCTGTCTCATCGGAAATACCCGATTCGGCAGCGAGTTCAGCATCCAAGCTCTCCAGCCCGTCGCCACCCTCTTCCTGTGACGACTGCAGATCTTGATTCCGATCTTCAAGCTCGCGTATCGTCTCCTGAGCTGCAGCCAGCATGTTGTGCGTCTGCTCGTATCTTTGCGTGAGCACATTAAGCTCGTGTGCTATTCGCTGCTTAGCCGACTTCTGATCGAATATCTCTTGTTCACCATTCGCTATAGTCTGGGCATTCTCGTCATTGGCCTTCTCTAGGGCTGAACAGCGTTCTCTAATTGCGTCGACGTCTGACAACTGTTCCTGAAGACTTAGCAACTCTCGGCGAAGGCTTGCATTGGCTCTTTCATGTTCCTGGAGAGCCTGGATTTTCTTTTTCAAATTCTCGTTCGCCTTAGTTTTCTGGCGGAGTTCATCCCGTTCCGACTTGATGAGCTGCAGTTCGTCCCGCAGTTCTTGTTTACTCTCAGCATCAGACTTGAAACGCTCGATTTGACGTTCCTGGCCTTCTATGGTGGTTGTAGCATTGGCAAGGTCGGCTTCAAGCTCCGCAATATAATCTTTGTCGCGGCCAGCTTGGATGTTTAGTTGTTGGAAACTGCTCTCTTCCATCGTGGTCCGCTTCCGTTTATCTCGGGAATAGTTTGACTCCTCTAGCTCTTCTTGCAGGGTCAAGCATTTCTCTTGCGACTCTTTGAGATCTTCCACAAGTTCTGCCAATCTGTTCTCGAGCTTCCGATTTTGTTGCAGGGCTTGTATGAGCTTCTCTTCTCGCTCAAGCTCAGGATCACGTTCGTAAAGACTCTCTCTTCCTGGCGCCTCTGAGTCGGTTGAGTGATCCACGTCCAAGCCGAGTTCAGTGTCTGCTGCCATATCTGCGAGCCTTATATCGAGCTCTTCCATCTCTTCAATCGCCGATGCAATAGGGAAGGCGTATTTGGTACCCATGGACTGCATGACTCTTATCATCCGCTCATTTGATTTGTCCGAGTACATAGCTGCCAGTAAAACCGCCTTGACGAGCTAGACTAGCAATTAGCAGATGCCATATCTCCTCCGCTTATCCCTACTACCTTTATCGTGTTCTGAGGAGATCCATCTATTGCTATGGCCTTGAGATCCGGATTCAAGCTCTTACTCAGGTGTGGTAGTTTGTCACACTCCTCTCGGATGTATGTAGTGACCAGACGGTCGATGTGCTTGAGATTCTGCCATCTCGGTATCCAATTGTCCTTCTCCTTCTTGTCTGTCTCCGGGAGCGTGCCGTCAAAGTAGTCCGAGTCAATGTCCCGAAGTATCCTCCACAGTATAGAGCCATCCTCGAGGTCTTTCCATGATCGTACCGGCGTGGGGAGCTCAAAGGAATTCAACTGTGGCCACATTAGCTCTCCGAAAGCAGTGTCTTGGCTGAAATTCCATCTCTTACCCACTGTAGGAGCGCTGAGGCCAGTTCTGGCGACGTGGTGTCCATTTTCCCAACGCGTGTGAATCGTGGGGTGGACACGCGCAGAATCCGGCGGAGGAGTTTGGGAAGTAACTATGGCAGCATTCCTCCTAATATTACGCTTCCAAGGAGGCAGAGGCCATCAAATCATGCAACCCTTAAGGACTCGACGTCCAAGCACCCGTTACACATGTGAACCAGGGTTGCGCGTATAGTATGCTTGTCACGTGTCCAACGGCTCTACAATTCCACAACTCCAAAACAATGTCGATAAATTTCTGGCCATCGACAAAGCTTCCTACCCAGCTTTTGCTCGTTCATCTTCTCTCCATTCAAAACAGAAGCTTCCCTTGGATCGGACTTATATTATTCCAACAGGTGGATGATTGACACGTAGGGCTACCACCAACCCACACCTAACTCTCACATCAAAATCAACCCGCACCATTGCTTAGATCAGTATAGCTGGAGCAGTGTTGAGTGGCAGAGGATTTGAAAGTCTTTTGGTACATAGTGGACGTTATCTTCTTGTCGAAGAATTTGGGGTTTTATTCAAGGGACCAAAGTTGATGGCGAAGGCCTTCTGTCAGTCTTTTCCGAACTCGCAGATATCATTCGAAAATCGACAAGATGATATGGAATCAAACACCGGCACTTGCCGCAGCAAATGGATGAAGCATGAATGTAGGCTGGGATGCGGTCTCCAGGCAAAGCTTCCATAATCAGTGGACCATGACTGCATTGTCATGACATCTCCTCAATCTCACTTGTACAAAATGCCAAGGATGGTGGCCTGACCGCGTGCTAATATAATCAGGAATGCCTCTTGATATCGATTGCTATATTTCTGAAAACGCACTACGCCTGCTTCATGGAGACATCTCTCTGGTACGCTCCAACATGTTCTATCAGACTTGCAAAGCAGTTTTCTAGCTTTACGCTGGTAGTCTCTAATCACGGAGAGGCGAATTTGGGACTCGACATATGCACCACTGCGTGGCTAAGGCTAGACATGCCAGAGGAGCGTGATAGGAAAGACCAGCTAGCACTATTCATGAGAGACTTTGGCTTCGAAGCCAAATTGTATGACAGGCATTTGTCTAACGAAAGCCCTCGTCAATACCGCAGTCGGCTGCCTTGGGCCTTTCTACTAGTCTGAGTATGGGGAGGAGATCAAGTCCTGCGGAACCACCAGTTCGACTTGGTGCCGAAGAGTGGTAAGATCTCTTGTTTTCTTGCCATGCCAGAATGTGTTCTGACTGTTTCTCCCAAGCGATGGTAGTCGCCAAGGACATCCAGATAACTCGAAGTCTGACCGCTGCTTTGATCTTGCCATCGAGTGGCTTAGATATTGCCGGTCACATCATGCCAAATGCAACACATTAGCCTTGAGCAATTGGGTTCCAAGCCGCAGACTGTGTGTACATCGCCGACCGCCTAAGGATTTAGATACCTTTGGATCGATTCTCTTTGCATTGTTCAAGACTCAGCTGGAGATTGGGCCAAAGACGCCATCATGATGGGCGATGTGTACAAACATTCGGTCCTCAATATTGCTGGGAAGAGTGGGTCAGACAGCTCTACAGGGTACTTCTTTTCATGAGAGCCAAACCTCATTCCCTTTCGAGAATCACTCCTTGCTTCCCAGGATCCAATGCTTGGAATACCCTTTGTAGCGAATTTCAAGACTACCAAGTTCTAACCAGTCGGCTCCTACTGGAAAGCGATATCGAGCCATGCGAACTGAGTCAGAGAGCCTGGGTTCTGCAGGAGCAACTTTTCGCTCCATAAGTGTTGAATTGTCACCTAGACCAGCACCAAAATCACATTTGTCTTACATAAAAGGAGGTAATGAGATCCCATGGGAATGGACACGCTTCGACGATTGGGCGTGGTGCGTTCAATTCTGATCGAGATCTAGGCTGGCCCGATCCAAGGGCAAGATGAATGCGTTCGATGAGATCGCAAAAAATTTGACGCCACAGTGATACAAGCGAATACGTTGCTGGTATGTGGCGAGAAACACTTCTGACAGGCTTATTGTGGGCAGGAACTGGTGTGAACGAATGGATCGTAGATACATAGCTCCAACTTGGTCATGGGCATCGATGGATGGTGAAAGTGTCGTACCAGCGAAGCTTGATTTCAGTCAACACAAAAAGGGTGACCATAGATCTGGCTACAATCATCGATGCACATCTTGACGGTCGAGCATAGAAGGTGGACCCATTACTGGCGGTCAGCTGACCCTACACGGCGAACTGGGAGTGATGCCGATTGGTAGGAAAGGAAACATCCCTTGGCCTGATAATCTTCGGTTCCGAAGAAAGAAGACAGAGCCTGGAATTGCAGGAAGAAATGGTTCGAAGCGTATAGATGGTGCACTAGGTATGCGATTCATTTCGCGTTCTAGTCTGCAAACGTTGAAATTGATGACAGAGGATTGGGATGAGAGTGAGTTCAACATCCGCCCCTGGCATGATTGCAACTGATGAAAGAATAGCGCCAAATTTTTGATGGACGATTCAGGTGAGTTAGAAGCTATTGGAAACACTGCTGCCCGAGGACCACTGCTCGAGATCAACCCGGATCACACTGGGAATCAGCCAAATGTGGTACGCGGGCTCATAACGCGGGAGAGGCTTGATGGCACTTTCAATCGCGTCGGGAGCTCCCTCTTACTTACAGAAGGGATTGGTTCATGAAACAATTTTGAGGCTCATGCCGTGATCATCGTCCAGAAAACAATGGGGAGATGGCGAGGACGCTTTTGCCATAGTTCTTTTGGCTTTCTATGTCTTACGGGCTGCGAAGATTTGATCATGCGACTTCATGGGTAAACACCCCTTCCTTTCCATTTAATGGTGCTAATGGTAGTTCAACAATGACACAACAGCCCTTCAGGATCGGGACGATGAAGCAGATAAGTTGAAAGATGTAGTGGACCCCATCCGTGCTACGAGCTGGTCGAGTGTGCCGCATAGACGATCAACGCCGCACTTCGCGTATGTCACGGCCACGGAATTGACCTACCCGAATTTTGAACTTGTGGCGGAAGACACTTGACCAACACCGATTATAAGAAATCGCACTCTAGAAACCAATCGCCAACTCATGGTACAGGCGTTCCACCGCGATATTAATATCCTTACAACGTCCCTACCTATTTGGGTAACGGGAAGGGAGAGGCGCTCAACTAAGCCTCAATTGGATCATGGTATAGACCCCTAAAATCCTCAGCGACGAAGATCTTACTTCAAATAGGAATAATTTAATTAGGTAACATTTCTCCACATGGCGAATTGTTCAATCATCATCGGCACTCCCGAAGCAATTTTCTCCCATGCCAAAACAGTAGTTTGATAAGGGAGAAAGCATTTTGCAAAACTTGAGACTGGCAAAATGGAGGGCACTCTCTAAACTCTTTGTCGGAGCACTGGTATGTCGCCTCATCAGATGTTGTTCAGATGCAGTCTTCAAATGCAGGTACAAATGCAGGTACAGATGAGAAAACTGACAGCTCTCCTCTCAAACGGCCGCTAAAGCTAGCGTCGAGGTCGAGATTCTTCGGGGAAAATCGCGATGAACCTCTGGGGAACAGCAAGAGGCTTATCCAACCATGTTTTGGGGACGCGCTGTTCCCAATCTTTGTCAACACATTCGCCAGACTCAGTACGAGTAATGGCGAATACTGCCACATGCATCATCAATGATCATCTCGACCTTGAGAAGGATTTGGGCAAACGAGTAAGAAGAAATATATATAAGCCTCAGAAAGCTCGTGCAATAATTGAGATCACAGCACACCAACTACATTCTCTAGTATCACCAGATCACCTCGATCAATTCTCTCATTCAACAATCCGCAATCCTTACCAAAACCCCAGTCTTGCAGACAACATGCAAGATCTGGTCCTCCTGGTCCTCGCGGCCCGCGCTGTCGCTGTTCCTCTCAACATCGGCGCCGCTCTCGGTCTTACTGCCACTGTCAATCTCGCGTCCCCCCTCGCTCTCTTATCAACTCCCGTTGCTGTCGTTACCTCCCTGCTTGAGGGCGGCCTTCCAGTTACTACTACCGTGCTATCACCCGTCGCAGTCGTCTCCTCCCTCGTCAAATCTGGGTCTGCTCTCCCAGTCGCTGCTACTCCTCTTGTAGCATCCCCCGTCGCTGTCGTAACCTCAGTCGCCTCCTCCCTTCTTGGGGCCGGATCCGCTCTCCCAATTGCAACTCCGGTTGTGGCATCCCCTGTTGCCATCGTCTCCTCCGTCGTCGGAGCTGGATCTGTTCTTCCAATTGTTACTCCAAACATTGCTACTCCAGCAGTTGCTACTCCGAACATTGTTACTCCAAACGTAGCAGTAGTAGCCTCCGTTAACGTCAACGTCGTCTCGTCCGTGGTTTCGTCACTCCTTGCGGCTGGGTCTGGGTCTGCTCTCCCAATTGCTACTTCCAACGTAGCGCTAGCGTCCCCCCTCGCTGCCGTCTCCTCTGTCGTCTTGTCCCTCCTCGGGGCCGGTGCTCCTCTCCCTATTGCTACTTCTGACCCAGCGCTAGCGTCCCCCCTCGCCGCCGTCTCCTCTGCCGCCGCGGCCGGGTCCGTTCTTCCAATTGCTACTCCAAACATTGCTACTCCAGTAGTTGCTACTCCGAACATTGCTACTCCAAACGTAGAAGTAGTAGCCTCCGTTAACGTCAACATTATCTCGTCCGTGGTCTCGTCACTTCTTGGAGCTGGGTCTACTCTCCCAATTGCTACTTCCAACGTAGCGCTAGCGTCCCCCCTTGCCGCCGTCTCCTCTGTCGTCTCGTCTCTTCTCGGGGCTGGTGCTCCTCTTCCAATTGTTACTTCTAACCCAGCGCTAACGTCGCCCCTCGCCGCCGTCTCCTCGGCCGCCTCCGCCGCCACTGGGCCCGCTCTCCCAATTGCAACTCCGACCGGAGCAGTAGTATCCCCCGTCAACGCTAATGTCGTCTCGTCCGTAGTTTCGTCACTTCTTGGGGCCGGGCCTGCTCTCCCAATTGCTACTTCCAACGTAGCGCTAGCGTCCCCCCTTGCCGCCGTCTCCTCTGTCGTCTCGTCTCTTCTCGGGGCTGGTGCTCCTCTTCCAATTGCTACTTCTAACCCAGCGCTAACGTCGCCCCTCGCCGCCGTCTCCTCCGCCGCCGCGGCTGGGTCCGCTCTTCCAATTGCTACTCCAAACATTGCTACTCCAGTAGTTGCTACTCCGAACATTGCTACTCCAAACGTAGCAGTAGTAGCCTCCGTTAACGTCAACGTTATCTCGTCCGTGGTCTCGTCACTTCTTGGGGCTGGGCCTGCTCTCCCAATTGCTACTTCCAACGTAGCGCTAGCGTCCCCCCTTGCCGCCGTCTCCTCTGTCGTCTCGTCTCTTCTCGGGGCTGGTGCTCCTCTCCCAATTGCTACTTCTAACCCAGCGCTAACGTCGCCCCTCGCCGCCATCTCCTCCGCCGCCTCCGCTGCCGCTGGACCCGCTCTCCCAATTGCAACTCCGACCGGAGCAGTAGTATCCCCCGTCAACGTTAATGTCGTTTCGTCCGTGGTCTCGTCACTGCTTGGGGCTGGGTCCGCTCTCCCAATTGCTACTTCCAACGTAGCGCTAGCGTCCCCCCTTGCCGCCGTCTCCTCTGTCGTCTCGTCTCTTCTCGGGGCCGGTGCTCCTCTCCCAATTGCTACTTCTAACCCAGCGCTAACGTCGCCCCTCGCCGCCGTCTCCTCCGCTGCCTCCGCCGCCGCTGGGCCCGCTCTCCCAATTGCAACTCCGACCGGAGTAGTAGTATCCTCTGTCAATGTTAATGTCGTCTCGTCCGTGGTCTCGTCACTGCTTGGGGCTGGGCCCGCTCTCCCAATTGCTACTTCCAACGTAGCGCTAGCGTCCCCCCTTGCCGCTATCTCCTCTATCGTCTCGTCTCTTCTTGGGGCTGGTGCTCCTCTCCCAATTGCTACTTCTAACCCAGCGCTAACGTCGCCCCTCGCCGCCATCTCCTCCGCCGCCTCCGCCGCCGCTGGGCCCGCTCTCCCAATTGCAACTCCGACCGGAGCAGTAGTATCCTCCGTCGACGTTAATGTCGTCTCGTCCGTGGTCTCGTCACTTCTTGGGGCTGGGTCCGCTCTCCCAATTGCTACTTCCAACGTAGCGCTAGCGTCCCCCCTTGCCGCCGTCTTCTCTGTCGTCTCGTCTCTTCTCGGGGCTGGTGTTCCTCTCCCAATTGCTACTTCTAACCCAGCGCTAACGTCGCCCCTCGCAGCCATCTCCTCCGCCGCCTCCGCCGCCGCTGGGCCCGCTCTCCCAATTGCAACTCCGACCGGAGCAGTAGTATCCCCCGTGAACGTTAATGTCGTCTCGTCCGTAGTTTCGTCACTTCTTGGAGCTGGGCCCGCTCTCCCAATTGCTACTTCCAACGTAGCGCTAGCGTCTCCCCTTGCCGCCGTCTCCTCTGTCGTCTCGTCTCTTCTCGGGGCCGGTGCTCCTCTCCCTATTGCTACTTCTAACCCAGCGCTAGCGTCCCCCCTCGCCGCCGTCTCCTCCGCCGCCGCGGCCGGGTCCGTTCTTCCAATTGCTACTCCAAACATTGCTACTCCAGTAGTTGCTACTCCGAACATTGCTACTCCAAACGTAGAAGTAGTAGCCTCCGTTAACGTCAACATTATCTCGTCCGTGGTCTCGTCACTTCTTGGAGCTGGGTCTACTCTCCCAATTGCTACTTCCAACGTAGCGCTAGCGTCCCCCCTTGCCGCCATCTCCTCTGTCGTCTCGTCTCTTCTCGGGGCTGGTGCTCCTCTCCCAATTGCTACTTCTAACCCAGCGCTAACGTCGCCCCTCGCCGCCGTCTCCTCCGCTGCCTCCGCCGCCGCTGGGCCCGCTCTCCCAATTGCAACTCCGACCGGAGCAGTAGTATCCCCCGTCAACGTTAATGTCGTCTCGTCCGTGGTCTCGTCACTGCTTGGGGCTGGGCCTGCTCTCCCAATTGCTACTTCCAACGTAGCGCTAGCGTCCCCCCTCGCCGCCGTCTCCTCTGTCGTCTCGTCTCTTCTCGGGGCCGGTGCTCCTCTCCCAATTGCTACTTCTAACCCAGCGCTAACGTCGCCCCTCGCCGCCGTCTCCTCCGCCGCCGCGGCTGGGTCCGCTCTTCCAATTGCTACTCCAAACATTGCTACTCCAGTAGTTGCTACTCCGAACATCGCTACTCCAAACGTAGCAGTAGTAGCCTCCGTTAACGTCAACGTTATCTCGTCCGTGGTCTCGTCACTTCTTGGGGCTGGGCCTGCTCTCCCAATTGCTACTTCCAACGTAGCGCTAGCGTCCCCCCTTGCCGCCGTCTCCTCTGTCGTCTCGTCTCTTCTCGGGGCTGGTGCTCCTCTTCCAATTGCTACCTCTAACCCAGCGCTAACGTCGCCCCTCGCCGCCGTCTCCTCAGCCGCCTCCGCCGCCGCTGGGCCCGCTCTCCCAATTGCAACTCCGACCGGAACAGTAGTATCCCCCGTCAACGTTAATGTCGTCTCGTCCGTAGTTTCGTCACTTCTTGGGGCTGGGCCTGCTCTCCCAATTGCTACTTCCAACGTAGCGCTAGCGTCCCCCCTTGCCGCCGTCTCCTCTGTCGTCTCGTCTCTTCTCGGGGCCGGTGCTCCTCTACCAATTGTTACTTCTAACCCAGCGCTAACGTCGCCCCTCGCCGCCGTCTCCTCCGCCGCCGCGGCTGGGTCCGCTCTTCCAATTGCTACTCCAAACATTGCTACTCCAGTAGTTGCTACTCCGAACATTGCTACTCCAAACGTAGCAGTAGTAGCCTCCGTTAACGTCAACGTTATCTCGTCCGTGGTCTCGTCACTTCTTGGGGCTGGGCCTGCTCTCCCAATTGCTACTTCCAACGTAGCGCTAGCGTCCCCCCTTGCCGCCGTCTTCTCTGTCGTCTCGTCTCTTCTCGGGGCTGGTACTCCTCTTCCAATTGCTACTTCTAACCCAGCGCTAACGTCGCCCCTCGCCGCCATCTCCTCCGCCGCCTCCGCCGCCGCTGGACCCGCTCTCCCAATTGCAACTCCGACCGGAGCAGTAGTATCCCCCGTCAACGTTAATGTCGTCTCGTCCGTGGTCTCGTCACTGCTTGGGGCTGGGTCCGCTCTCCCAATTGCTACTTTCAACGTAGCGCTAGCGTCCCCCCTTGCCGCCGTCTCCTCTGTCGTCTCGTCTCTTCTCGGGGCCGGTGCTCCTCTCCCAATTGCTACTTCTAACCCAGCGCTAACGTCGCCCCTCGCCGCCGTCTCCTCCGCTGCCTCCGCCGCCGCTGGGCCCGCTCTCCCAATTGCAACTCCGACCGGAGTAGTAGTATCCTCCGTCAATGTTAATGTCGTCTCGTCCGTGGTCTCGTCACTGCTTGGGGCTGGGCCCGCTCTCCCAATTGCTACTTCCAACGTAGCGCTAGCGTCCCCCCTTGCCGCTGTCTCCTCTGTCGTCTCGTCTCTTCTTGGGGCTGGTGCTCCTCTCCCAATTGCTACTTCTAACGTAGCGCTGGCGTCGCCTATTGCTGCCGTCTCGTCTGTCGTCTCTTCCCTTCTCGGGGCTGGCGCTGCCCTCCCAATTAGTACTCCCAACGTATCTCCAATTGCGACTCCCAACGTAGCCCCAACTTCGACTCCTAATGTGGCGGGAGCGACCCCCGTTGTCGTTGTTAACGACATCGTCGTCTCGTCTGTCGTTTCGTCCCTTATCGGGAGTGGGTCCGCTCTCCCTGTTGCTACCTCCAATGTAGTAGCGCTATCGTCCCCTCTCGCAGCCGTCTCGTCTATCGTCTCATCCCTCCTTGGGGCTGGTGTCGCTCTTCCAATTCCTACTTCTAACGTAGCTTTAGCGACTCCTCTCGCAGCCGTTTCGTCTATTTTCTCGTCCCTTCTCGGAGCTGGGTCTGCTCTCCCAATTGCGACTCCTAACGTGGCCCCAATTGCGACTCCTAACGTCCCGGCAGTGTCCTCCATCGCCGGCGTCTCGGTAGCATCCACTATCGCTGTCGTCTCGGTCTCGGTTGCGTCCCCTATCGCTGGCGTTTCGGTAGTGAACCCTATCCCGGTTGTCTCGTCAGTCGTCTCTTCCCTCCTCGGGGTTGGGTCAGCTCTCCCAATTGCGACTCCTAACGTAGCCCCAATTGCTACTCCTAACGTAGCGGGAGCGTCCCCCGTCGCTATCGTCTCATCGCTTATTGGGTCCGGTCTCCCAATTACTACCCCTCTCGGAGCTTCCCCGGTCCCGATTGTGAACTCCCTCATTAGTTCTGCTCTCTCAGTCGCCAGCCCCATCGTCTCCTCCCTCCTTGGGTCAGCTCTCCCAGTTGCGACTCCTCTCGGAGGTTCTCCGGTCCCTGTTGTAGACTCCCTAGTTGGGTCGGTTCTCTCAGTTGCCACCCCCGCTGTCTCCTCCATCCTTGGGTCAGCTCTCCCAACTGCTACTCCTCTCGTGGCTTCCCCGGTCCCTACCGTAAACTCCCTCGTTGGCGCCATCGTCTCGCCGATTATGGGCACTCCGATTGCCTCTCCAATTGTGGCTTCTCCGATTGTCTCTCCAATTGTGGCTTCTCCAATCGGTGCCTCGCCTCTCCCTATTGTCCCCTCAGTCGTTTCCGTCGCCTCCTCTATCATCGCTACTCCAATCGGCGCCTCTCCGATTGTCTCACCCATCGTGGCCGCTGCCTCGCCAATTGGTGCCTCCCCTCTCCCTATTGTCTCCTCAGTCGTTTCCGTCGCCTCTTCTATTATCGCTTCTCCGATTGTAGCCTCCCCGATTGTGGCCCCCTCTCTCCCTATTATCTCGCTCATCGCGCCCGTTGCCTCTTCGCCTCTCCCTATCATTTCCTCTGCCATGGCTGCCGCCTCCTCTATTATCGCCAATCCGCTCAACACCTCCCCCATTGTCGCCACTTCTCTCCCTATCGTCTCCTCCCTCGTGGTTACTCCCCGCGTCCCCTTACCCACATCCATAATTCCTACCGCCTCAATCTCAGCCCCAACTCTTCCTACCACCCCCGCAGTCACAACCGTCCCAGTCCGAACAGTTTACGAAGCTACCTTGGACGATCTCTCTTCGACCAAAAACATCGCTACCCAGCAAATAGGTCCATACGACGGTCTGTTCTACAACAGTATCAATCTCGTCTCACTCGGTAACGTGGGCACAATTACCTCTGGTGTCAGGCCGAGGACTTACCCAAATGTCGCCACGTATGGTGCTCGTAGCAGTATCACGACGCAGTATGAGGGATCCGTAGCTGATACGTTTGACTTTGAGAGTTTCTATTATGGATGTGCCGTCGCCACTACTTCTACTGTATGTTTCTCTCATCTTCCTTCTCCCAAACCTTGTCCCCATAAAAAACTCGCTAACCTCATATTACAGATCCGACGATTACCTCTTCCCTGCCAAATCACAGTTACTGGATTCAAATCCTCCGTCCAAGTCGCCCGCCAAACCTTCGACTTCAGATATAACGTCTTCATCAACGGTCTCACCCGAGATGTCGTCAAAGCTACTCTCAATGATGCTTTTAGGGGTATTGATACGGTCCAGTTCACGACGCAGTATGGTCTTTCTAGTGTCATTGGTGCGACTTTGTTGGATAATTTCAAGTATACGACTTCCACGAATGCTAAGGTCAATAAGAAGAAGAATTCGGGGAGGAAGTTTTTTGTTTAGGTGATGCTCTTCACAGGTGATGTTGAGTGGTTGGTTGGTAGTTGGTGGTGTGTGGTTGTTGGCTAAGTTGGAGATGGTTTTTCTTTTCTGATGGTGATGAGGTTTTTTGATACATGGTTTGGATATTCTCTTCTAAAGGAGGTGTGTTGTTCTGAAGTTAAGATTGGTGGATTTTTATCTCGACATTCTCGCTGATGGATTTGGCGGATGTTCATTTCTCAGAATTTGCAATCTTTTGAATATTTCTTTAGTCTTCTTATATGTATCATTGAATTAATCTTCATGATTTCACAACTTGTTCGCTACAAAACTTTGTCTCGCGAGAAATATTCAAATTTCAATCGACGTTGATAATAATTTCGGTTAATTGCCGTATGAACATATACATCAAAAAATCTAGTCAACACATAAATCCAATTGCTAGGACATACATTGAAAACTGCGCATACATTCGCATACATTCTAGACTGTAAATGTATGTACTAGCAATAAATTTTGTCTATGAATTTGACCCACCTTTTGATGGCGACAACGTCGCAGTCGCAGTAAGTATACGCGCTATACCGCATGTAAATAGTATATAGAAGGCTTTTATTGCATTTTTGAGCAATTCAGAGTCAGCTAATATCGTATTTATTAAACTACTCCAACAACCTCCCAACCTCCCTCCCTCCCTCCCTCTATTACAACCCCCGTCAACTCCGCTCTTCCTATCTACTTCCCTCACCTTGTACAAGCAGTGTGACGGCACGGCACGTGACCATCAAATCACGTGCCATGGCTCGTGCACTTTCCCTACTTAGTCGGAGTTTCCTTACGAAACCCTTACAAAACAGCACACACAGCGAGAACTCAATTTTTGGAATTTACAGAAGTATCATCTAAAGATCATCAAAACACCTCTGCCAGTGGCCGCTCCGGCCTCTAGAGGCCATCGCGCGTCCCTCAGCGTCGATGAGATATCTCTAGAGTCGCCGTCGCGGCCACGGCAGAGCAAGCAGACGAATACATGAGCAAGCTACACGAACGATGCGTCCACCAAAGACAACAGCAACCATCTAGTCACTATCTCCGGCTAGTCCATCACCCCAGATGACACTGCAACGCTCCGAGTCGACGAGTCACCTGCTAGAACGGCAATACCTTCAACACATCTCAAACACCAGACGCCCGGTGCGCAACAATCGGCACCACACACCACTGCAACGACTAGACAATCTCTCCCAACGTCTTGGCAAACCGTCCTGCTACAAGCTGTTGCCCAGAGCCTTGAGCCTCTCCCCAAACTGTTGCGTCCCAGTTATGGCATTGGCAAGAGTAGGTGCGCGACACAGTAAGTAGTAAGGACGCATAGAAGGAGCCTATTGGCGGCAAATCCCCTCCCTGTAAGCTAGCAGACGTAGCCTTGAGCCTCTCCCCAGACTGTTGCGTCCCAGTTATGGCAGTGGCAAGAGTAGGTGCGCGATATAGCAAGCAGGGAGAGCGACTAGCAGCAGATAGGCTCCGACTATAAGACGACAGGTCTACAACACAATCGGTGCGACACGATACGGCAGCTGCTAGAGAACCTCATCTACTATCGTCTCCGCAAACCGTCCTGCTGCAAGCTGATGTCCAGAGCCTTGAGCCTCTCCCCAAACTGTTGCGTCCCAGTTATGGCATTGGCAAGAGTAGGAGCGCGATATAGCAAGCAGGGAGAGCGACTAGCAGCAGGTAGGCTCCGACTATAAGACGGCAGGTCTATAGCACGATCGGCGTCATACAATACGGCAGCTACCAGACAGCCTCGTCTACGGGCATACCCGGAGTATCACACCCAAGTAGCGAAATCACGACTACGATGGTTACTATTGTCTCCAGCATCACACAACCAAATACATCGCCGCATAGGAATCTGGTGCAAGGCAACTTTCACAAGCAGAAACATACTTAGGGAACCCGTTGGCCTTGAGGGATAAGGCGAAACAGGATAGACAAAGCTGAGCACTAGAGGGAGACTGTAGGTAGAAGGATAGCGAAACACGAGGCATTGCCTCTTGAGTCTACATAGCACAGATATACTAGCAGAGTAACCAGTATCTACAAGAGCCAGCGGGCATTTGGAGATACTGGTTAAGGGAAAAGAGGGAGGACGGAGGGGACAGCTGGTCTTGTTTCAGTGAACGGGGCGAAGTGGGGCGCGGTGGATTATATAATCTATCACGTGTCGGCTGTCTAATGAAGTCCTCCTAACCGGACATAGCTGCGTGATTAAGCGGCTGCAACCGAGTAGGATAAAATCAATCAATCAATCAATCTTACGAAACCCTTACCTCTCTCTATCTTAGATCCTAAGTGTAATTCGGTGACATGTTCTGAAGTGCCTTGTGCCTTCGTATGGATATGCCGTGCCGTCACAAGCAGCTCCTGAGTGATTTGGAGAGCCGCAGTGACGGCAATTGCCTTGTGAACGTTTTGGGCGTTTGTTGGAAGCCTGTAGTATTAAAGTCTGAGTTTCTGCTGTATTGCGAGAGCGCTTCTTGGTAACTTTTGGTGGTAATGGCTCTTTCTGACTAACCTGAGTAGCCTTAATCTGTAGGAGTTCTTCAAGAGCATCGTCAGCATCGTCAAAGGCGGCCTCATCTTCAGAAATCTCGGTGTTTTGGGCCTGACGAGAAGATATAATCTCATCGTAAGTAGCATCCATTTCGGCTTCAAGATCGTGATCAAATACCGCCGCTTCTTCGTCAGATTCCGAGTCGCTAGATGATGAAGACTCGTCTGAGATTTCGATGGTTTCATTACGCTTCCGGCGGCCTTTGGTAGCGGTTTTAGACGCTGCTTTTGATGATTTTTTACCCTGGGTTGATCGTTCAGCGGCCGTGGCTCCTTTGCGTTGAGAGTCCTTTCGAATACGGCTATTCACATTATGCTTGCGCATACGAAGATGCTTCGGACGTCCTGGCTTACGATTTGGCTCACTAGGGAGAGTTTGACCATCTGGAATGAGATTCTTGATCAAAACTGGGCGTAGTGAGCCGCTGTAGGCTTTGCGGTATTGACTGCGCTCGTAAATAGTAGAATTGCCGTCAGTATACACAATTTTGAGGTCGTATTTGAGAGCTAGAATGGCCGCAAAAACGTGAGCACATGGTAGACGATGGTCCTGACATTCTAGGCAATCGCAGACTCCTTTATCAAGGTCTACAACCCAGCCTGCAGCGCCGGGAGACTCATGAAGCCTCACAAGGACTACCGTTGGTAGCACTGCGGCGGCGAGGAAGACATTATTCTCTGCTCTCTTGAATCTGTAGAAGGCTCCATTGTATGTTCCGGCTTCTATAATTGTTTGGTAGATGTCGTTAGTGAAGCCGCTGCCTTCGAGTAGATTGCCGCGTTGTCGAAGATACGATAACATTGGTTTGATCAACTGAAATTGTATGTTTCAGTCTCCGTCAAGGTCTCGTAAAATAGCCGCCTTTGTGCGATGGGCTTGGCTGTACGAGAGAGTGATGCCAGCCTTCATACGAGCATTAGCCTTCATACGAGCATTACTCTTTACGGCTTTTGGCTTAGTGGTTCTATCGTTGGTGATAAGGTCTCCATTCAAGCGCTTTTGGTATGCAAGTATGCAACACTATGAGGACGTCGACAACCATAATGAGTAGAGACTGGACAGGTATGAGGTATGAAAATGCGTAAAGTTGGTCGAGGGTCGTCGCCAATGAAGGCAATGCGCGCCTTTAAGGTATTAGCAAAGGGCTGAATTGAGACTGAATAATACCTTAAAACCACAACTCTCAGCTATCTTTTCTCAACATTCTGCTGCCCAAAATTTGCCGTTTCCATTCAACACTTTGAAAGATTCGTGGGCTTCAATAATCGCATCTGTGACTGCATTTGCGCCGTCTTCCAGGGAGTCAAATTGCATACCAATGGTGAGGGATGGATAGGGAGGCCTATCTTCAGGCCCAGGGCTTTCGAATGACGATGTGCGAGGCATAATTGAGTGCGTAGTGTTGAGTTGTATTAAGTAAAAAATGTAGATATCAAAATGTGGTAAACAAAATTTAGAGTCACGTACGCGTGTTCGCGAAAGATGCACGAAATTGACCAATTAGGGCAATGTATGTATCAGCAATTTTTTTCAATGTATGTCCTAGCAATTGGATGTATGTGTTGGCTAGATTTTTTGATGTATGTGTTCATACGGCAATTAACCGATAATAATTTTCTCTCATAACCTTGAAATCTCCACGCTTTCATTACAAGACAAGATCATTAACTACCCTAACAATCCATCATTCATAACATCGACAAACGGCAGAAAAATCGGGAGACAATTTACTTATTCATTCCTATTTCCTCTCAAACAAAGGATTTTTTCCTTACCTCTATCGTCTCTTATACAACGTCCCTTCTTCTCTTTTCTAAAGTTGTGTAATTCCGATAAGAGGGTTGGTAGATATTGGTAGATTATTATACCACTTCTCCAGATTCAAGTATTTCTTGAGATCGATTGTCTTTACTGTTTTCATATTGAGTTGTGTTGTGGTTACTTTATCTTGTAATCAGGCCCATTCCCCAATTTACTGCCACTGGGTAAGAAAGTAAGGAATACGAAAGTAAGTTTGAGACTACCTCACTCAGTTTTTGTTGAGGTTCCAGGTTTCACTCTTTCCGAACTTGGTACAATAGAATTGAACACGATCGATTCGAATCCCCAAGGTTTTCAAGGTTGAGGCGAAAGATGAGGGACAAAGTAATATATCTCACCCCAACACCAACAAAATTACAAAGCCGCCATAATCCCATCCTTCTATCTCGACTGGCATTACCGAGCCTCCTCACCACTAAGATATCAACTACTCCCGCCACCCCTCAAAATTCAAAATCCATCAACCTAAAACCCAACCTCGCCTCATCTCCATCCTCTCGTCAAAACCCATTCCCCCCTCCTTCCACCACACCATCCCCCCCTCCCCACCCCTCCCCCTCCCCGTCCCTCTCCCCTCCCCAAATAGCCTAACCTCAAAAACCCCAACAACCCCCCTCTGCAACAACAAAAGCACACCTTCACAATTCTCCTCCGTAAATCTCGTTTTTGCAGGCGGGTTCTTGTCTTCGCTGATGGACCAGGTGATAATTATTTCATCGACTTTCGCTACACCCTTCCCATTGGCGGCTAGAGGGGAAAATGCCGCAGTCCCTTGTGTCGTCGAAGAGGAAGAAGGAGAATTTATCGACTCAGTACCGCAATTCGGCGAGGATGAAGACATAATCAACCCCTCCATCCCCCCCACAATCTCAGAGTATCCTGTCCCCGTCGAAACAATAAAAACATCCATCCACTCTTTTCCCTGTACACGGAATAAAATCGGGATTTTGGAGGGTTGGACATGTGTCTCTGCTATTTTCAGAGAAGGTGCTGAGGTATTCTCCGGCTCGGATTTAAGCAAAGGACTCGGTACTGTTTTCTGAACGTTAACATCCACTGATTCTTTCCCCTGTCTAATCTCCATCTCCCCCTCTTCCCTTCCCTTCCCCCCCTCCCCAAAAATATCCCGGTAATAATCCGGAACAGCACCGCTCTTCTCTTTCCCCCTCGGTTGCGGTGGTCGGAAGACTACATCCTCGTGATTTGTGGATACATTGACGAGAACGGAGACGAGGTTGAAGAGTTGGAAGTTATGGAGGAGTGTGGTGAATGTTCCCATCAGGCCACTGTTCGATACCGTATCTCGTGTGGAATTTCGCTTCGGTTTTCGCGAGCCCATCTCTCCAGCTGCGGAACAGGAACTCGTTCTCGTTGTCTGCCCATCGTCTTCAACGCGACTGTTTTGCTCCTCGCGATCCGTGGAAACATTAACAGAAACGGATACCAGATTCATAAACTGCATATTGTGAAGAACGGTCCTAAACGAGCCTGGCGAGTCTGGCGAGTTTGGCAAGTTTGGCGTGTCCGGCGAGTTTGACGTGTCCGGCGAGTTTGACGTGTCCGGCGAATTCTCTGATATCCCATCTACCTCCGAGTCGCCATTTCCAGCAGAGGCGAGTAAAGCTTGTTCTCCACCGATACGATCTGGACTATTTCCCATCCTGCCGCGCACAATATTTTCCCGAAAACGAGAAAACGGTAAATCGATCGCTACTCCCCATCGCATCCCATCAGAACCCAATTCCCAACTGTAAAAACCAATTCGGGGATAAACATACCTATCTTTTATCTTCCCGTCATTCGCCAGGAGCGCATCCCCATCCGCATCCCCTCCAAAGCTTCTTCTTGGGACGACTGGCGGGCACATACACAGACACACTCACTCTCCAATCCCCAAAAATAAAACAAAACCCAAAGGAAAAAAAATAGAAAAAGATATCCTTAAGTTCCCAATCGCGAAACCTGGGATACCTACCTACCGATCCGGTAATCCATCAAACGTGACGAAATAATGATGTAATCCGCGTTGCAGATGTCGAGTCGTCTACCAAGATGTAAGGCTGGCTGGCTGACTCGGAGGATGGAATGGAATGGAATAGCGTATGTGGTACCAATTACCACACTGTCTCGCGACTCGTGGTGGCTTTAGTTAGTATGGTTTTAGCTACGCGGGAATTGGAAAGACGCTGGTTTTAAGGGGTTGAATTTGAGAGTGGGTATGTTTGGATTTATACGGTACTTTTGATGGATGGATTGGTGAGAGTTTGTGGTGGTGATGTTACGTGGGATGTAATATTGGTGATTGAATTACATGTCGGGGGAGAATGAATGGATGAAGCTGATGTGTTGCTGGTATACTTTTGACTTCGACTTTGATGAAAGATCTTTTCAAGCGCGAGGAATGAGGTGGAAAGGTCTTACATGACCCTTCAGACAATTACGAAACTTCGACTGCAACAGTCACGATGCTACGCGCATTCGACTCACGGGGGCAAGTTAATAGCAACGAGATCAGCCTACCGAAGGACAAACACCTTGAGTCGAGGCTCTTCTACAGGCTTTTGGAGCCAGCCCACAACTCCATCGACATAGCAGTCGCCAATCAAGATACCATACTGTACATCCAAGCCTTTAGCGGAAATAAAATCCGTGCGACCAATATCAAGCACCTCTTTCTCCTTGCTTGAAAAAGCCTCACGAATCTCGAGATCAAGGCCAGGCTCCCCATGATCTTCAGTCGCCCTGATAATCATAGCAGTGACGGGTGGTTTCCCAGTAAGGTAAACGACACGATCACCAGCCTGAGTGCATCTGGGCGCAACACCGATCCTACCAGACACCGTGAAAATGAGTTTCCTCCCTGTGAGAACGTTTGAGATTGGGTTGGGAAGTAAATACGCAGACAGCATCCCTTCAATCCCGTCACTATCACCACCGACCATGATGAATCCCTGCGTGGCTCGATGTCGTAGCCACTTTTCAAATCGAACTACGAAGCGTTTGTGGCTGTCAAAGTCTCCTGTTTCCGCCGATAATGTTGGCAACTCGTTCGTCATTATAGCGATCCATTCTTCGGCTAGCTTGAGAGCGAGTTCCTCATGATCTACTTCTCTTCCTTTCAAGCTGATATGTCGATGCCGTCCTTTCTCATCGCCAGACCACCAGACGCCACCTGTTTCTATGTAGAGTTGCCGCAGCATGTCCACTGCAGTTTGATAAACGGTCCTATCACAAGGTGACAACTCAGTCGGATTTGGGAAGGTGAGACTGATATCTTTTACAACATCAACCTCGTAACCGATAGAGGCGAGAGTCCACGGGTCGCCCGCCCACACATAGTGGTCTTTTGCTGTTAGCCTGCGGTGGCCGTTGGCGAGATTGTCTCGAAACATAGGCTCAAGGCCAGGCCCGCGAATGCTCCAATCAGGTGCCCACGAGGCAAGGCCTTTGCGCCGAGAATCCAGCTCCATGTTATCGATGTGCTGGAAGAAAATCTCAGGTCCATACGGTTCCACGTGGTCGAGGAGATATCTCGCAACATTCTCGTAGATAGTCTCACAAGACTTGTTGTAATCAACCTGCACGTACTCTTCGAACTTCTCAAGATCAGACGCCGTGCTCATGTGCGCAAAGATCATATCTCTCGCATCAGTAGCACCTAGTCCCCTCCTGGAGAGTAAAAGATTGAAAAGCGTGTTTGACTTCGTCCCTCTCGTTGAATCCATATCTTTCAATACCATTCTCCGCACCGCGCTATCACCCTGTCGACTCGCCGCACTCGGATTCAGCAAAATAGAACACACATCCACCCACCTAGCTCTTAACCCGCCAATCTGCACCCACGGATCACCACTGAGCACCAACTCCTGAAAAACCCACACTCGACTAAACCACGCCACCTTCAAAATCTCATCGCCAGCCATCTCAGCCTGAAGCCAACTAAACCCACCCCTCACAAACCCACCCGTATTCGACGGCGCAATAGAAAGTACAACAGCGCCCTCACCACTTGCCGGCCCGAGATAAACAACAGTATGCTGCGCCGTAGAATAAACTCTAGCAAACAATCCAATCTGCACCGCTTTCTCATCGTTATCGGTTTGGTTGATACAAATAGCATCGGCCCAAATACGTACAACACGAGATACATCACGGATATCACGGAGCGCAGAGGCAAGAGTAGCAGTTATATCCATAAAGACACCATCGATGAAGATGTCACCCCGTTCGGCGGCATTGCCCCACACATAGGAGAGAGCGGTGTAATGGTCGATAATGTCGCGGTCGCATTGCGAGAGCGTTGTGTGTAGGAGCTTGCATTGGAGCGGTGTCTCACGAGAAACGGACGGTTGGAGAAGAAGGATGCGGAATGAGTCTGGTTCGGGAAGAGGATTGTACTTGAAGGTTGATGAAGTCATTGTTGATGGTTGAAGAGTAGGAGATTGAGTTTTGGAAGAGACCCCTCTTTGTGCCGGTATCGGATGGGTAAGCCTATCAGATATCATATCCCTATCGACTGCATCTTTCTGATTTCTCCCACGCCTACAGGCATTATAATGGTAGTTTTGTACTCCAGTTCAATTAAATCAAGATAGATATTGATAAATTCTGGGAATTCTCAGAATCGAAGTCAATCGTGAGTCACATTACAACCCAATAATCACCAAGAATTTTATATACCCGGAGCTCTATGTATCCAAAGATTGCAAAATCATCCATAACCCCTTTTCACCCAGTCCATAATCAATCATCCCTGCTCATAGAAAAGTGCCCTACTCCCCTCCTCCCAAAGCCTCCCTAACAATTCCCTCCCCAACCTCGCCTGCAGGACCCGCCCTCACAACCTTCGCCTTATCCAAAACAACCGCATAATCCGCCCCCTTCACCGCCTCAACACGATGCGCAATCATCAAAACAGTAGCCACGCCCATTTCCTCTCTCAAAACCTGTTGAATTTCCATACTTGACTCGCTGTCGATACTCGCCGTCGCCTCATCAAGGATAACAACCGGACTTCTCCTCAACACTGCTCGCGTAAGACCAATGAGTTGACGTTGACCTTGGGATAGATTGCGACCACCTGCTTCAATTGGCGTATCGAGGGTCCAGGCGTGACGGTGGCAGATTCGTTCTAGTGCTACTGTGCACTCGGCGTCGCTGTAGGAGGATGTTGGATCGAGATTTAATCGGATTGTACCGGAGAAGAGAACGGGATCTTGTGCTACGAAAGTTATGCGTTCTCTTAGAGCTTTGGTGGAGACGGTTGAGATGTCAATGTTATCGATGAGTATTTTTCCGCTTTCTGGTCGAACGACTGCAAGTAGCGAAATGGCGAGAGTCGATTTGCCACTTCCTGTACGTCCAACAATTGCAGTGGTTGAGCCACCCGGGATGTGGAGGGATATGTTTGTTAGGGAAGGATCGAGAGTTGGTGCGTAACGTATGGTGACATCTTCGAAGACGATTTGGCTGCCAAAAATGGGCCAGGAGGCTGGTGGGTCGACTGTACCGGTTTCCTCTTGCTCCACGTGGAGGAGTTCGTCTACGCGCTCGACAGAGACAAAGTCCATTTGTAGTTGTCCGTAACGGCGACAGAGGTAGCGGGTGGCAGAGACATAATTCCCAGCAGCGACAAGGACGAAAGCTGTGAGACCAGGAGACACATTTGTATACAGCGCGAGAACCTTCAAGACGAATGAAGACAAGGCGGCTAGGAAGTCGTATCGGAACATCAACCAGTTTTGGGTCGACCAGTAAAAGTGATCCATGCCTTGGAACTTGTCGACAGTTGTAATGACTTGATCCTGAAAGCTGTGCTCGGCTTGGAACGCACGAATCGTTGTCAGGCCATGCAATAACTCGCCAAAATTCGACATGAGAGGGCTTAGCGACACCATCTCGAGCCTACGCAGACTTTGCGACGTGGGCAAGAATTGGAAGAAGATCCAGACGAAAATGCCACTGACCAGGAATGCGAAGACAAGGAATGCTGGAGTGACAGTTGCAATGATGAAGACAGAAGCACACCAAGTAATCAGATTATAGGCAATGCCCATGAACGAGGTGGCGATGTTGCCATCGACAGTCCCGATATCCGATGTCAATCGGTTCATCAAACGGCCCACTGGAGTAATGTCGTAGAAACGGAAGGTGGCACGACTGACTGCTAGCATAGCTTCAGCAAAAAGCGTTTTGCCGGCACAATACATGATTGCGAGCTGTACGAGAGATACGGCGAGAAGCATCACTGATTGAAGAACTGCGATAACGAGGAAGGCTACCAGCCATGGGCGAACGTCATCAGCTGGTGATGGGAAGTCGGCGATTGGATTTTTCCAGGAGAACTTGTTGATTGAGAAATTCTGCGTGCTGGGGAAAGATCGACTGGAGAACATGTCACCGGCCCGGTCAAAGAGGATAAAGCTCAGCGACTTCTCATTGTAACCCTCACCCCACGATTTGAGAAACCAAGACTGAGCAATGCTGAGGGATCGATGGCAGGCCAACGCGACGACCAGCAATGCCCACCAAGTGAGACCTCCGGACTTGATGTACTTCCAGTAGACTCTGGCTTGGACGCCCCATTCGGCTCGATGTTCTTCGTCCATGAATTTGTCTGGAGTAGAAATCCCACTCTTTCCATTGGCAGTGATCTCAACATCGGTTGTAATCGGTACTTTGGCGTCGATTCCGTTCGCAAACCCGTTCTCCGACAGGACGTCGGAATTAAGCACAGTCGCTGATCCGTCCGTAATGGCGATGACTTGGTTCGCCAGATGAGAGACGAGATCCGTACGATGGGTGACCAAGATAACAGTCTTCTTTTCCATCAAAGGTCCTTTGAAGCATTTCCGTACAATGCTTTTTCCCGTTTGAAAGTCGAGAGCGGACAAAGGGTCGTCAAGAATCACAATATTAGATCTGCTGTATACTGCTCGCGCTAGGGCCACTCGAGCCTTTTGTCCTCCAGACAGACCAATGCCATTCTCGCCGATGAAAGAGAGATCACCGTGTTTGAACTCCGCCAGATCCGGGAGAAGCTCACAACACTCGAGGACCTGAGAGTAACGGTCTTCGTCGAATGGTGAAGAGAAGAGGATATTGTCGCGGATGCTCATGCTCTGAAGCCACGGCGATTGAGCACAATACCCAATCATCTCATCTGGGATTTTGACTTCGCCCTCGATCGTGTCAAGCTCGCCCAGCAGGGCCTGAAGCAAAGCCGATTTTCCTGCTCCAACTTTACCACAGATAACGTTGAAGCCGGGTGTGAAGCTGAGACTGATGTTGCGAAGAACAGGAGGAGCGGTGCCGATAGTGCCAGGCCATGCAAATGTGCAGTTGACCAATTCCAATGATGAGGGACCAATACTGGGGTCGGCAATTTTGGACTCCTTGTTCTCCTCGTTCATAAAATCTTCGATACGTCCTACAGAGATGTAGGCGTTGAGCAGAGTAGTGATGAGGCCTGGTATCTCGCGGAGACTGGATTCTAGCTTGCCAAAAAGTTGCAAGGCAGGGAAGATCACGTCGATGCTGAGGCGATGGCCGTACAAGAAAGTGTAAGCGTAGAGAGCAGCTACTGGGAAGAGACCCGAGGCAAGACTGTTAATAATAGTGATAGCTGTCTGGAAGAGCGTGGTGATGACCCGCATGTATAATTCGTGTTGTCGGGCCTCCATAATTTGCTTGAGCCAGTGGTTTTCCCACGAGTAGTAACGAAGATCTGCGCACAAAGTCAGAATATAATGCAGTCAGTAGAATTCGAAGCTGGTTGACACAGTAGTGAATAGAATAAAAGGAGCGAGACTCACGACGTAAAGACTCCACGAACGTCGAAGTAACATTCAACCGTTTGTCCGAGGCTGTGCGTCTCTTTCGTTCCCAACGTAGCAGTATCTTGGTGATCAACGCATTCACCGCCTGAGCAACGAGAATGGTAATGATGCCCACGAAGCATGAGGGCCCAAGTAGTATCCAAACCAAGACTACCCCGAAAACGAGACCGAGTGGCTTTTCGACGAGTGTCTCAATTTCCCAAAATCTTTGGGCTATCTCGTAGACATCTCCACGTATGAGGTTGAGAACTTTACCCATGGACGCTGGCTGCTTGGTCTCTAGCTTTGATTTCTCTGACTTGCTCCAGAATCTCTGGAAGAAGCCACAATATCGATGGTATCTGCTCTTCGATCCAGGTCGTCCGTTCGCTGCTTGAGCGGTTTCATCGGTGTCTTTCAACTCGCTGGCCTTTTTATTCGCCTTCTCGGTCTCTTCGTGACCAACAACGTTCTTCCGGGAAAGTGCTTTCTCGTAAACCATCATAGTCATCTCGCCTCGACTTCGTTCGTAACAGCGACGTCCATACCATAGAGTGAGAACTTCAGACTGCGCCTCGATGCCTTGGACCATAAGTCCTAGCAGAGAATATGTCAAGGCTACCCTCTTCGGAGAAAATGGATTTTCCATGGCTTTCAGGAGCTGTTGAAGAAGAATTGGCATGGCAAATTCTGTGGCATTTATTCAGCATCTATTCTCATTCGAGTGGTGATTGAACGTACCACAGATAGTTTCGACGGACGCTGTGCAAATGATGATCGCAGCATCAATACCATTTGCGCGAAGTAACTTTTTGACGACCGAGCCTTTCAGCTGACGGAAGGTTTCGTGCAGTCTCTTATGCTGAAATTCGAACCCGAGCGCCCAAACATCTTCTTCGTGGAGCTGCCGACCCTTGCCAATCGAGATTATGGGGCCCATCCATGACACACTGAGAAATTCCCATAGCCTCAAACTATCCTCGGGACTGCGCTGTTGGGACGTCGGGATCTCACCGGCTTTACTAATGTCTGATGAGGGCAGTGATGGATCTCTCAAAGGCATCATCAAAATGACCAGAATGGAGGCAATTGCTGCTGACATGGCCACCCATCCTGAGACGTTTTGAGCATCAACGACGAGAAGGAGATGGACTAGGAGCGCTGAGATGTAGAACAGCAGAAGAGAAGCGGGTGATGATGTTGGACGTCTGATAACATTCACTGCCGAGACTAGGAGCTGGAAGAAACGCTCAATATCTCGGACAAGTATAATCTTGGAAGGTCAAACATACCCATCCTACAAGAAGCAATATGACTGGAAGGCTGGAGGGATGTGGTATCAACTCCACCATCAATGCAGCAGAGGCAACGATTGAAAGTGTGACTAGCGTGAGTATCCATTCCGAGAAGCCGTTTCTCTTGGGTTTTGGTAATTCGGGTAACTCTGGACGAAACTCGACAACGAAAGACTTTGTCCATTCAGGACGCCATGGAGCAAACAATGGTCGTAGAAGATAGGCCAGTCCAAGCAGCACTACGATGGTCACGGGAATGGCTGAGAAGTACGGCAAGGCGCACTTTGAGAAAGTCGCATTCTCAGAGTCCTGGACCATTTTAGTTCCTATACAATTTGCCGTTTCCGGTGGTCCGTAATTACTCACCCAGATGGGAAAGCAAGAGTTTGGCTTGTACGCGACGAGGTTATGCTGTCCACCACTGCTGTGTGAGTGGGCAAGGACATGCTGCAAATGATAGTCAGACATAATTGAAAGCCGACATTGATGATGTAAAAGGGAAAGGAGAGGTCGAGTGTTCGACGCTCACTGCTGAGGAAGATGTTTGCTCGCTCAGACGCATGGTGGCGGATGCCTGGTGGTAATCGCTCGGGGGAGACATCGAACTCAATCTCACACACACCGCACCTACAGGTGCATTTGTCCCTGACCTGTCATTGAAGCAGAAATGCATCAGGCAGTCTGATGGCCCTTCTCTGCATCTGCATCTGCATGTCCATCCCTCCCTGATCGCGTCCTCGGGTCTATTCTATCCGGCCATGCAACGCGTCAACCTCTCCACCACGAACCCAGCCCCAACAACAACAACAATGCCTCACCTTCCTACAGAGATCATCCTTCAGGTCATAGACAATCTGCTCGACTTTGGACACGCCAAACCCGTCGCCATCAATGCCAGAGATGTCCGAACCCGCGTCCTCTGCTCGCTTCTCACTGTCTCACGGACCGTCCACTCCGTCGCAAAGCGCCATCTATGGACATCATGCATGTACATCGACAGCCCACACCGACTCCATCTCCTCCTACGCTCCCTCAACCATCCACCTTTCTCCTTTGAACTAAAGCCTCTAGTCACTAACCTCTACCTTTCGCCCTACCATGGGAACATCGAGAACCCCCATACTGCCAAACTGATTCTCGACCTCTTTACCACTGTCGGGCCCACCTTGAAGCGCCTGGTCAGCAACATACCACTTCGCAGTCTCTACCCCGAGGAGGACGCGAACCTGGTGCGGCCTGTCCTGCGTCGAGCCCACCTGCAACTCGTCAACCTGGAAGAATTCACTAGTGCTACTGATGAGCTTTTTTTGATCACGAAGCTCGAACACTGGAACAACGAGCCGGAGCCGGAGGTCTGGACACTATGGCCAAAGTTGCGGCGCCTGGCATTATTCAACGCGGATGTCAACGAGAGGTGGGCTGACGCTGTCAAAAGCATGGAACATTTAGAGACACTGGCTTTGACACGCGCCGATGGGGTGGCACAGTTCCCATTGCCGCAGATGTTTGCTCAACGCGACAAATACCGCACACTCCGTGTCCTCATCATCAACGAGAGCATCTTTAATTTCGATGATGGCGTCAACATGGGTCAGGGCAAAACATACGAGAGCAGCAACGGCGATCAGGTTGCTGTTTCTGATATGAGGGACTTCAAGGGCACCGTTGAACTCATCAAAGTGCCAGTTACAAGCCATGGCTTTCTGGAGAGTTCTACCAAGGACATCCAAAGGAGAGTGCGGGATGCCGCTTTGGAAGACACTTTGTGGGCTGGAGAAGGTTGGTGGACAGGCATTGACGCTGCCGTGAGATATCGCAAAAGAGCGAAGACTCGTTGGCTGAGTTGAGGTTAAAACTGGCGTTCGCAATCTTGACCCTCTCGAAAATCCACGAGTTGATCGCAGCGTTGTTGGATGCAAAGCGACAAATTGAGATATATGACCTGTTACGAGCCATGACTGTATTGCGAGGGCCCTAAGAAACGATTGATAGATTGATTGATTGATTTTATCCTACTCGGTTGCAGCCGCTTAATCAGGCAGCTATGTCCGGCTAGGAGGACTTCATCAGACAGCCGACACGTGATAGATTATATAATCCACCGCGCCCCACTTCGCCCCGTTCACTGAAACAAGACCAGCTGTCCCCTCCGTCCTCCCTCTTTTCCCTTAACCAGTATCTCCAAATGCCCGCTGGCTCTTGTAGATACTGGTTATTCTGCTAGTATATCTGTGCTATGTAGACTCAAGAGGCAATGCCTCGTGTTTAGCTATCCTTCTACCTACAGTCTCCCTCTTATGCTCAGCTTTGTCTATCTGTTTCGCCTTATCCCTCAAGGCCAATGGGTTCCCTAAGTATGTTTCTGCTTGTGAAAGTTGCCTTGCACCAGATTCCTATGCGGCGGTGTATTTGGTTGTGTGATGCTGGAGACAATAGTAACCATCGTAGTCGTGATTTCGCTGCTTGGGTGTGATACTCCGGGTATGCCCGTGGACGAGGCGGTCTGGTAGCTGCCGTATTGTATGGCGCCGATCGTGCTATAGACCTGCCGTCTTATAGTCGGAGCCTACCTGCTGCTAGTCGCTCTCCCTACTTGTTATATCGCGCTCCTACTCTTGCCAATGCCATAACTGGGACGCAACAGTCTGGGGAGAGGCTAAAGGCTACGTCTGCTGGCTTGTAGGGAGGGGATTTGCCGCCAATAAGCTCCTTCTATACGTCCTTACTGCTTACTGTGTTGCGCACCTACTCTTGCCAATGCCATAACTGGGACGCAACATTTTGGGGAGAGGCTCAAGGCTCTGGACATCAGCTTGCAGCAGGACGGTTTGCGGAGACGATAGTAGATGAGGTTCTCTAGCAGCTGCCGTATCGTGTCGCACCGATTGTGTTGTAGACCTGTCGTCTTATAGTCGGAGCCTATCCTGCTGCTAGTCGCTCTCCCTGCTTGCTATATCGCGCACCTACTCTTGCCACTGCCATAACTGGGACGCAACAGTCTGGGGAGAGGCTCAAGGCTACGTCTGCTAGCTTACAGGGAGGGGATTTGCCGCCAATAGGCTCCTTCTATGCGTCCTTACTACTTACTGTGTCGCGCACCTACTCTTGCCAATGCCATAACTGGGAGGCAACAGTTTGGGGAGAGGCTCAAGGCTCTGGGCAACAGCTTGTAGCAGGACGGTTTGCCAAGACGTTGGGAGAGGTTGTCTAGTCGTTGCAGTGGTGTGTGGTGCCGATTGTTGCACACCGGGCGTCTGGTGTTTGAGTTGTGTTGAAGGTATTGCCGTTCTAGCGGTGACTCGTCGACTCGGAGCGTTGCAGTGTCATCTGGGGTGATGGACTAGCCGGAAGATAGTGACTAGATGGTTGCTGTTGTCTTTGGTGGACGCATCGTTCGTGTAGCTTGCTCATGTATTCGTCTGCTTGCTCTGCCGTGGCCGCGACGGCGACTCTAGAGGTATCTCATCGACGCTGAGGGACGCGCGATGGCCTCTAGAAGCCGGAGCGGCCACTGGCAGAGGTGTTTTGATGATCTTTAGATGATACTTCTGTAAATTCCAAAAATTGAGTTCTCGCTGTGTGTGCTGTTTTTCACACTTCCCACACTGTGGGCAATGCCAAGTGCTGTGGGAACTGTGGAATATCACGTGACTCCTGCACGTACTATTCTCTCTTAGGACTGACCTGGTTGCACCAGTCCCCTCTTGTGCGCCCAACGGATTCCACTCCACATCAGTCCTAACAACAACTTCTTGTTATCCAACCATCCTCTGCAAGTCCCGTTGTCCCTGCTCTTCGGTCTTGAGGTGATCTGTAACAATTATCTCCATCTGCTGTCCCCATTCTGCAATATCCACGCGGATTTGGCAGCAGTCTCTGATCTACCGCACCCTAGACTTAACTCTGTGCTTGCAATAGCGACACAGCGGATCTCAAAGCGATTTGAGTTTCCAAGTCCATAGCGATCGAACTGATTTTATTAAATTAGGCGACTAGGGAAACAAACAGACCATTCCGGAGAGTAGAGCGTCCTGAATCAGAAATTCGATTTCAAGTGCCATTACCGTGTCTGATATGACCAAAGTGGATGGCTGAGCTGTAGTTATTTAGCTATTACCAATAGCCTTTCAAAGGGACCGTGCTCAGTCGTTTTGAGTTACAGACAGGGTGATCCCATCAAGATGCGACAATCAAGGAAAGTTGAATTCGCCACATCCGCCCTCTTCGTGAACAAAGAAAGAAGTAATGTGAAAATTGCCTACGCTCTCTGAAACTCATGAATAGCGCTGAGCCAGAATATTTCCGTCCCGCCCATCAGTGCCTCCCTATCGAGCTCTCCCTCATCAGTCAACAGAGCACGGGCACCTTTCGCCCCAGTATCCATAGCGAAATACGGCGTCTTGCCATGATATGCTACCAGATTACCATCGTCCTGCATGATCAATCGAGAATCTGGGTAGCTGGGGTCATGCTCAAAAGCCGTCCACGTACCTAAGCCATTACTTCTCTTGATCTTGATCTGTCCTATCCCTTTGCACAACTCCAAGCTCACCCATCCATTGAGTGAGAGACATGTCCCGGGAAGTAGTCATTCACTTACTATCAGATCTCCTCTGCCCAAGAACCGTGGAAGGCTGAGTCTCAAACCACTGGTGCTTGTCGATGGGATGGTCATCATGTATCATGGTTACCACGCACTCGCCCTAGTTTGGCTTGTAGTCATCCGCGAAGTAGTCACCGTATAGTTTTTCAACAGTGGGCCCTTCGTACATTCCGTCAGAGGTATCCCATTCCTAGCCGTAGCTGCATACTAAATATTTCTTGCCGTTGTAATCGCCAGTATTAGCTCTCCATTGCAGACGAAGCCGGTCGTTTGCCAGTGGTTCCAGTCTCAAAGACACCATTAGGCTCGCAATCCCACACTCCAACATGTTGAGCAGGAACATTGTGGCTGCTCAACAGGGTCTCCAGTCATCGCTAATAAAACTTGACATGACATTGGATGGATGAGCTATCGATGATACAGTACGTATAGTCATTCGATGTCTTCATTTTAGTATGAATGACATCCCTAAAATGCAAATATTGGGGTGGTTCTTACCCCTATAAGAGCCACGCACAGCGCCTATTCATCAGAATGATAAAGGTGAAGCCTAAAGATGCCCGATGAGGCAATGATATCAAGTCATCGCCCTGCTAAGTATCCGATTTTCCGATGACTGGAGGGCCTGCTGCTCAATAATTTGAACGATGTGCCGGACCGAAGCTGGAAGGTGTATTTGGTGCTCAAATCCACCTCACTAAGTCGATCCTTGCCACGAACAGGCTCAAGACGCCAAACTTTTCCAGCCCGGCCTGGCGTTGTAAGGTTAGAAACCCGTTTCCCATGTTCCGTCATAGCGAAATCATGTCTCAGCGAAAAGCAACACCGGCAACGATAGTGGCGCCTCCCCGAGAATGTCTATTGCCAATATTTGCAATCATTTTCATAATTGTCTTATGTATTATTCCGCTTGCTGGTTCATATTCTTCTGGATTTTTTTAATGGGATGGCCTCCCCCTAAGAATGGCACGTCTTTTGTCTCGGAATGCTCAGTTCAAGAGAAACATGCCTTAAAACGCAGAGTCAGTCAGTCTCCTTAACTCGATTCACACATTCACAAATTTTTCGTCTGTATAGTAATGAAGCCACCAATGTACTGCATCGCGTGGGCACAATGAGCAATGAAATCGTTCGAATCTTTGCGCGACTTTTCGATCACTTGCGCCAGAAGCGTGGTATCATTGCTTTGACCGGCCAGAAAGGAATGAATCGACTCTACCTTCCCATTCTGTTCTTGGAAGCGCCAACGCGCAATGCTACCAAGTAGGCACAATTCGATTGCGGCGATTTTTGTGAATCATTCCCGTTCATCGCCTTGACGGCAGCCACATACCTGAAATAATCAGTACCTTTCTATCAAAGAAGAGGGATGGCTCACATGCTGTGTTGACTGTTGAAATAATCAACGAGTTCCTGGGCTCATCTTAGCACTAAGAAACTCATCCGTGACACTAGTTGAATGGCGGTGACCTTAGAATCCAGGCCTTTGAGCTGAGAGATGACCTGGCCCAGCTTCTCCTGGTTGTCGAGGACCGCATCGATGATAGAGGGTTCCTGCTTGACCCCGAAAAGGTCCTCTGCCACCTGCGCATATAGCTGTTTTCCATAGAAAAGCCCGACTTCTTTCAGACCATCGAGGAGCAAATCTTGGAACACCATCTTGTGCCTGCCTGGTCGTGATAATCCTACGAGAGTCATGCGGAGGGCTATATCTCAAGGAGCGATCGGGGTGGCCGAAGCTAGATCGCCAAGTACCATGCGCCGGAATTTACACTGTTGTTCGTAATATCGAACTGAAAAGAAGGGGTCGTTATGTATGCAGCTAAACCATAAGTAGACAAGGCGTTCCGCTAGAAGTGAGCCGTGATAAAGTTCGAGACCATATTCTCGGTGCACCTACTGAAATCGCGAAGTCTGGATTCGCATTCAAAATTTCTTAAGGCCTCTTTTTTGAATCATTACGCGAGCCCGGAGGCGCGTCCCAATAGCTGTAATAAGTAAGAAACGTTGTGAATATTGAATCGCAAGCTCCAAGCTATGAGGATGCGAGGAGCGCTCTTCCAATTCTGTCAGTAGCCAACTCCAGACATGAACACGAAGCCACAAACTTTCTTGGTAAAGCATTCAGGTCGTTTCCTACTCCTGCATAGGTGGCGTTTGCGAGATCCAGTCGCTGGCATTGTGTTGCAAAGAATCGATTGGTCTTCTACTCATGATGTCAGGTTCCCCAAACAAGGTTCAAGTTCTGGCAGCGAGTGTGCTTAGCTTGAGATACTGATGTTGTTGTTGTTTTCGTTGCAAGCGATTCAACTGTATCCATTGAATCGAGTGCACGTGACATGCTGACGTCATATAGGCGCGGCATTCCAGCGGACTAAAACCTTCCGCACTTTTTCAACAGTGACGTGAAAGATCGATCAAAGTGAGAGAAAATGATAAACGACAGTCTACACGTAAAGAGCTCCCTGATTCCGATCACGAACAATTCACTTGGTGACTCAGCTATCCACCTGATCTATAAGAATATTATTAATTTTTGCTAGAGCTGAGAGAGCCGATGGAATGTTCTCTCCCTTGGATCAATTATGGAATGACAAAATCATCTCCATGCAAGTTCCATAACTTCTGATCACTCCTGGGAGAGAAGATCAGAACAAGGACCCATGGAAATCATTACGTATCTGCAAGTCGCATCAATGTGGAGGAGGTCCAGGAACAGAATCCTTGTAACTGACGATGCTGGAGGTTTTCTGCCGCTGTTTGGCATTTTCCTATTCTGTCCCTATTAGTGTTGAAGTGCGAACGATGGCATTGGAGGAGTACAAAACCAAGCAATTATCCATGGATCCATCGATGTGGCGTTGGTGGTGAGCCGCAATCCGTTTGAAAACCGCTCTCTGCATTGACTTCCACCAGGACAATTGTGTTAGCGGCAGTCATTGCTTGCCGCAAACAATAAGCCAGTGCAGAAAACATGCCACCGCGGGGTTTGGTCCGTGATGTTGAAACTGGTGATGATCAACTGATGCTTGAGGGTTAAAATCTCGCGTGGGGTTGATCGATCGTTACAACCTAGCATCAAATCACAATCAGCTGCGAGGCACGGACTGAGATAGATAGCGCGACGTAGAATTGTGTGTAAGGCGTCCTATGACTTCAAAGCGCTCACTCACGATGCGGACAGAAGAACCAATGCGCGATAGTAAACGTTGACAATGCCTGTTGCTGACGATGGTAGCAATGTTTATCTATATTGAGACTTCCTTTCGTCAAGTGGTTTGATCTGTTTCAAATGTCAGAGCTTCTAGCATGTTTGACAGTTGCCCTAATCGATCCTGTAATTAGAAAAGAGCCCCGTTTCGTATCGAAGGCGCGTGAAGAATAATTCACGCGCTTGTTTTACCTGACGTAGCTGACGTAGCTGACGTCCTAAAAAGCAGGCGCGAATGTTATGCGTAATGACGGCACATATCGTGAAACAATCTTCGAGGGCTGCGCCTCAGGGCTTGAAAGATGTTGGCCTTACCTGTCTGATGAGACACTGTACCGCCAATGACCCACAACTGAAGTTCGTATATAAGGTTCAAAATGAGCTCGTATTGACAGATGATATGTGCTGAAACATTTACTGGCTCCGAGCTTGATTGATGATTTTGGATCACTTCATTGGGGGCGAACACCGGGTTTGGGGTCGAAGAGACTTGCGGTGAGTATGAACATCCACCCGGATAGTATGAGAAGACGAAAAAGCGGGAAAGACTTTGTCATGAGAAGGTCGTTGTGAGCAACCCGCGAACAGGAGTTGGGCTTTAGAGACGACCAGAGAATCGCAACACCACCGTTAGCTTCACATCAACATACCTCTTATGCGAATACTGACAATGAAGATGTTGAACTGCCAAGTCGGAGTTGCCTCGGTGCGTCTCATCAAGCCAAAGTAATCTAAGTGACCGCAAGTCGAGCATCGATAGAGGACGGGATTTAAGGGTGATTGATTCGCCATGAAGTGTCCCAGGTACCAAAAAATGGCCGGGCACGTCTACATAGTACTCAGTTTAGAACTTGGAGCGGTTTGATGTTGATGGTTCGTTCGGCCATCCGTGGCGGTAACCGCGTAGACTCGAGATGAGTAGAGTCGGGGAAAATGCGAAGACAGGGAAAGACGGTACGAGCCCGCAAAGATCCTGGTTTATTTAGGGCGGCCTTGTCGAATTTGAAGATTGTGGGCGAGAACGCTTCGGGGTCTCGTTTGACGTATATGACAGCTTTATATAGGTTCTTCGCAATACATAGCCGCACGAATGGAGTCGCCAGGACGACCCATACAGATCTAATTATACGGAAATTCCAGGATGATGGGGTGTCCAGACAGCAACCATGAAGATGTCAGATATATGAGCTGTGGTGGTGAAGTTGGCTCGTTGGCGCAAACCGCCGGGTCAGGGTCATCTAGGTGAGGATGAGATTTGGACCGCGGCCTCACCCTGACAGCCGCCAGCCATAAATAATAAGGCTCCACAAAGGACGCACGATCCTGCCTTGACTCCTGAGGGTTCTAATGCTCGGAGTGCTAGCGTGAAGGAATTGGATTTTGTCAACCCCATCAGTACTGCGCCATGGTGTAGAAAATGTTCCGGTGGGTTTTGGGAGATGGGAATGATTACGAGGATCAGGAAAAAGCATTGCAAGGCGGCATGAAAAGGCATTCCGAGAGAGGAAATATTTGGGTAAGCGCCTGATGGCGCAAGCAATGCCTGTGGCGATCAGTAGTCACCTCCCAGGATCCAGGTCGCGATGAACAACCGCGTTGGACTCGACAGAGAACGATTGTTTTGTTTTTGTGTTCCAGCGCAGAAAAGCCATCAGCTGTTGGACGGCTGTGACTGACGGCCCTTGTGCAGACGGAAAATGGATGAATTTTGATGGATGGGCGGACATTCCTTTCGCAGGTTTCGATACAACCACTGTTTCATGCTGCAGCTCGGCTAGCTATGATTGGGCGGGAGTACCAGCAGTAGCGAATTTATCGCGGAACCCGCACCAAGAGCAGAGTTTTGCTGGAGAGCTGCGTGGTGCATCTGGTGCGTCTTTTTGGTAGGCACTGTTGGGTATCGCAGAGTGGCGTCGACGAAACTGAATCAGTCTACCGTCGCATCTCTACCATTAGACTCGCCGTGTCGCACAGAGAGGGCCGCAGAGGGAGGACAAGCAAGTGTATGGGACTGGCAGGACAAGCAAGTGTATGGCACTGGCAGGCAGTAGCACGCTCTCTGACAGTGCTCTCCAACTGCATTCCTCTCCACAAGTCCCCATTGAGTGCCATTGGCTCGCGCCCCAGGAGTGCCATCGGCTCGCGTCCCAAGGAGTGCCATTGGCTCCCGTCCCAGGACGTCTGGCACATCTGCAACATGACTGCTAGCACGTTTGGAGTCGCATCCACTCATGGCCAGACAAGCGCTGTGGTCCAGAGGTCGGCGTATAATCTGCAGACACTAGCCCGCATTAGTCCGTCTGCGGTCTCAGAAGCCAGATCCACCGTCCGTCGAACGCCCCATACAGCTGATCCATCATCCTGATCCCTGCCCTTGTCCACCCATGGCATTTCATCAAATTTCGCGGCTTCCCCCTCGACCCCCCCCTTGTCCTCCATCGCTTCTGAGCCGTCCGAAGTCATTCTTTTTGAATCAAATGAATCAATTGCCCAGCCAAACTGAGCAATATTTTCGCGTGCTTCCCCCCGCCTGATTTCGACAAGACCACTGCTCCGATCCCACCCTGCGCGAGCCGAGCCAGGACTGCATATACAACCACAATCCACCTCTCGCCGCTCTTCTCCACCATCCACAGCGCTTCTCTTCCCGCCGCCCAACTCTCGCTGTTGGCTCTGTCGTTCGCTACGACAGCTATCCGCAAGTTGATCAAACTGAGACTCGCATTCAGCTAAAAGCCACCGTCCCCGCTATTGCGCCTATCGAGCTCATCCTCGACCCAGCCTCGACAGTGTAGACTCTCCGTTGCTCCCGCAGACACAGTGGGAGAGCTCTCTCAAACCTCCCTCACCATGACCACTGCCGTTGCCTCTGCCGTCACCGCGAGTCTTGGACCGCCTTCCATGGATCACTCTAGACCATATGCCACAATTGCGCCGACTGGTAGCACAATGTCCTCGGGCACACCGACTAGAAGGTCGAATGGTACCAACAGCCGCAGTCCTCCTTCCATGCACGAGTCCGCTGCTCTACGTAGACTTCCGTCAGAAGGAAAGCGCTCACCAAACACGGGAAGCCTGTAAGTAATCCTACCAGATCCAACGAGGGGTCTACCAGACCTTGTTCTGGACCCTCGGGTCGAGAAATAACGGCGCTGATGATGGACTCAGACATCGAGCTGCACATGTTCCCAAGGTTCTTGTGAAGCAAGAACCAGGCTCGCCACCACTGCCGACTCCACGTCACCGACCCAGTCGTCTTAACCTTGCCAGTTCAAATATGGGAAATGGCGGACCAGCTTCTGCAAGACCATCTGCTCCTTTGACATCGCGAGACAGTGCCGGTCTTGCCGTTCATGATATCGGCCTGGCTTGTCTTTCTCCCGGATTCAACACAGTGGATCCTTCGATGCGCGAGCAGCTTGAGAGGAGCATGAACGTCAGAGAACAGCAGAGGAAAATAATTGAAGCACGACAAAAAGGTGGAAACCCTGCCGATTTGGACGCTCTCAGGACGACAGAAGGAAGTGCTTTTAAATTGACCGCAAAGACACCCGGGACAGGGCGAAGAAAGGGACCGCCTCCGGGATTATCGATCGCCCCACCCTCTCATGAACATTTCGCCAACGAGCGTGTCATCCAGTCAGCTCCACTACATGGAGGTTTTCCACGAGGACAAGTACCACTGACGCGACAAATAATTAACCAGCCCTCGAATCTCTCACACACATCTCACATTCACCACGTCCCAGCAAATCAAACGACCAATAGATTGCCACCAATCTCGGATGTTTTCCCAGGAGAACTCAACGCCAATCCTCAGCCCAGCCGAAGATCAAGTCACTTCCAAAGTCCAGGCAGCTCCTCACAATCCGCAGCTCACCAACAACCATTGCTATCTCCAAGCTACCCGAACCCACCACACACGGCCTACCCACACCCACGATCGACCAGCACACGCAGACGTGAATTCACATCCGCTGAGGAGGCAGTCAAAGAGATGACCGGTGGACGTGAAGACATGATGCCAAGGATGGTACACTATGGAGGTCACCAGCCACCAACTCCACCGTCGCCCAAGCATATTGGGCTCGGCGTTTCTGCTCCAGCTGAGCCGCTCCCCCTTCGAACTGGTAGTTCGAGGAGGCGGGATCGTGATGAGTACGAACGTGAACACGGCAGCCCCCCTCTCGGACGTGGACCGCAATCACAACAGGCGCGCAAGGGACCTTTCGGCGAGGGCCGAGACTCGCCAGCGTCGATTGCTTCCAAGAAAGAAGAGTTTTTGAAGGTCGTCTCCCGGGCCTGGGATTTGTGGCACGAATGAATGTCTTGTCATCGCCATTCAGACACTCCACCGCATGAACACAACCAGCAGTGCCATCAGAGATGGACCGTCTCGCTCCACCAAGTACAGCACCGTTTAGGTATCATGAAGTCCAACGGCAGCATGTGGACATGGAAGAATTACAAAGGGGCAACTTCTATTACTTGAATATATTCTAAAGAAAGAAGATATGATTTGTGATTTGAGTCGGCGAAACTCAACATCGCTATTTAGTGTTTAACTTTGGTGCTACTTAATACCGCCATTTTCGCCTTGATGAGTAGACGTGCGCATCGGGGAGTTGATTCGGATCAGACACTGGCATTGGAATTGGCAGTTGGGAGGGGTTTATACCATTGTTTGCAACGCATTGAATGATTTATACATTTCTTGGAGATAGAGACACTGGGTGTCGGGCTTAGTATGGGGATAGACGATTTGATGATTGGGGTGGATTGAATTGGGAAATGCAAAGAATCTTTAACGCACTACTATTACTTGATGGAGTGATTTGTTTTGTGACATTGATCTGGGGTTCTCATTAACAGGGCGTAAGGCTTGATAAGGCTGTACATACTAACGTTACTCACAAGCGAGTGACGCATAGAATCTTACATCTCATCTTTCCAAGGCTCTACACTACAACATCATGACTTCTAAAGCCCAACAAGAAGGGCGATTACTTCTCGCTCTTCAAGCCTTCCGGAAAGGTCAATTTTCAAGCATTCGTCAAGCTGCATTATCATATAATGTACCTCCAAGCAATCTCGAACACCGCCTCAAGGGACGCGTTGCACGTGTAGATTCGCGTGCAAATAATCATAAGCTTACTCCCACAGAAGAAGAAGCCCTTCTACAGTGGATTATTTCAATGGACGAACGTGGTTATCCTCCTACAATCTCTGCATTACGTGATGCAGCTAGATTATTGCTTCAGCAACGCGTCGGTTCTGAAGGCTCAATCGGTGTCAACTGGCCTCGCAACTCTATCAAGCGTCAACCGACCTTACAAGCCAAGTATACACGTAAATACGACTACCAAAGAGCTCAATGCGAAGATCCGGACGTTGTTCAAAACTGGTTTCGACTCGTATGCAATACAATTCAGAAATACGGCATCGTAGATGAGGGCATCTATAACTTCGACGAAACTGGCTTTGCAATAGGAGTTGCAGGTACTTTGCGTGTTATTACCTCGTCAGATCTCTGAAAACCCCTCTCTTACAATTACTGAGGCGCAGAACTTGGTATTTCGGCCTACAGCTAATAAAATACAAGTGGAGGCAGAGGCATCGAGGGCTGGATCTTGAGAGGAAAGGTACGGGTTACCGAGCTGTTTTATCTGTAAAGGCGTCGATCATGCAGCTGCTGAATGCCCTTAATATCAATAATTTATTGTATATTAGCTCATTAAATATGTTACTCAAAGATTGATTTATGGTGTTGCAAAGATGAGATGTAAGATTCTATGCTTCACTCGCTTGTGAGTAACGTTAACGTAATTCACTAGCGAGCGGGCCATACCACCGAGCGGGCCACCGAATCGATCATCTCATCTTTGCAAGCTTACACCACCACAACGCCTTTATTAATCAAGACTATCTATTATACAGAAGATTATCGATATTTAGGGCAATCGCTCGCAGCATGGTCAAAGCCCTTACATACAAAACAACTAGGTAAACCAAAGCAATTCCCTTCACTTGCACTACTTGATGACGAGGCTGTTGCAACAACTGTTTGCTGTATAGGAGCAACACTTGCCTGTACAGGCTGCTGTACAGTATTCTCCATCAGGCCTTGTGCCTCTGCAACTGTAAGTGTTATTTTCTTTGAGATCTGCTTTTTTTTGACTGCTCTCTTCCTCTTTTGCCTCTCATTCGCTGCTCTCAATTTCTCATTCTCATCTGCCAACAGTACTGCGCTGTGCATAGCTGTTTGACAGCCTTTAACCAATTGATTAATTGCAGCGTCTGTAGGGCTTGGAGGGCTCTTTGAGCGACGCTGTAAATAGTCTTTGATTACCTTGACTTGCTGCTCCAATTGAGCTACGTTGTGGGGTGTCTCCGGCTGCCACGATGTCTGTTGTACAGGTGCTTTAGGTGGTGTACATGGCCGAACCTGCAACTTCAAAAGCACCTGATCCGGATCCGGAGGTACAAGACCTGCTGCAGCAAAGCCGCTTTGAATATTCCTGATCGAGAGAGCTTCAATCCGTGCCTGCATGAAGGCTGGGAGGAATTCAGCCTTGTCCACGTGATGAATACCAAGGCGAATGAATTCAGAGATCTGAGTGCCGTACACGCGTTTAAGTGGTGAAAAGCAGCCTACATCGAGAGGCTGTAATAGGTGGGAGGAATGAGGTGGCATACAGAGAGTTATGATCGATCGATCGGAGCAGTACTGATCAAACTCTGGCGTCGCATGGCTACCGTGGCCATCAAGGATAAGAAGCCGGTGTTTGCCGATTGATTTCGAGGCTGTATTAGGCTCAAAGATCTCAGTGAGCCACTTAAGACCTAGCTCATTGCTCGTCCAGCCGTTATCGCTCAAAGCAATCACCCAATCAGGTGGTAGTTGTGTAGTTTCGAACCAAGTTGAGAGATGCACCTTGCCCTTGAAGATAACCATCGGAGGGAGATACCAGCCACGCGCATTGATCGCTTCAATTGCTGTAACCCACTCCCGATCGCCTGGCTGTAATTGAGGTGGCTTGCCCCGTCGATCTGAGGTAGTCACGACGCGTGAGGTGCTTGCAATACCCATTGCAAAGCCAGTCTCATCGAAGTTATAGATATCCTCCTCTTGAATGCCGTATTTCTGAATTGTATTACTCACAAGCCGAAACCAGGCTCCGATAAGCTCTGCATCTTCGCATTGAGCACGCTGATAATCGTACTTGCGATTGAATCTCGATTGCAGGGTAGGCTGTCGCTTGATGAACCTGGCAGACCAGTTGATACCGATTGAGGCTGAGGGACCGACGCGTTGTTGAAGCAGTAATTTCGCCGCATTCTGTACTGCACAGACTCGAGCAGGATAGCCTCGATTATCCATTGAGATAATCCATTGAGTTAAGACTTCTTCCTCTGTGGGAGTAAGTTTGTGGCTGTTTGCGCGCGTTTCGACGCGTGCAACGCGTCCAGAGAGGCGATATTTGAGGGTACTGTATGGTACATTATAAGCTAATGCAGCTTGGCAAATAGTTGTGATTTGGCCTTTTTGATAGGCTTGAAGAGCAAGAAGTAATCGGCCTTCTTGCTGGGCTTTAGAAGGCCTGAGGTGGTGGTGTAGAGGCTTGCAAAGATGAAATGATCGATTCGGTAGCCCGCTCGGTGGTGTGGCCCGCTCGCTACTGAATTACGTTAGTACTTTTTGATTGCAATGCACGTGACGAAGCAAAATCTTGGCTCGGACTTCGAGAAATAATCTCGGAGCTTCGAGTTGCCCAGTAACAGCAATAATGGCGCGTCCGAACAAATCCAATCCTTCGGAAAAGGCCAGACCTACCGAGAGGCATTCGAAGAAAGCCAAGCACTTCGAGCCTGAACCAGAATCTAAAGATGACGAGGAATTAGAAGGAGAAGAGGATGATGGTTATTCTTCGCCTTCTGTCCTAGAGACTGGTGATGCGGATGAAGGAGACATTGGGTCAGATCTCGATGGCGATGATGAGGGAGACGATTCCAGTGTACGAAACACTCTTCTTTGCCAACATGAGGAGACTGCGTACTGACTTTTGATAGTCGGAAGAAGAACCCACAGATGACGAAGCGAAAGCTACGGCACTACAATCTCGAATGAGCTTTGGGACATTGGCTAAGGTGCAGGAGAGCCTTGGTGATGATCAAGTGGGCAAGAAGAGGAAGAGAGGCGGGGGGGATAGAGAGGCGGATGAGAAACTTCAGGCTTTGAGGGAGAGGTTGAAGGAATTGAAGGGTAAGAGTTTGGAGAAGAAGGCGAAGACTGAGTCTACACCTGCGAAGAATACAACCACGAAAGCTACAAAAGGCACGAAAGGCACCGAACGACCAATGTTCTCCGCAGACTCTTTAGACGATGGGTCCGAGGAGGAGGAGGATGAGGCAGAGGACGAACCGGCACAGAAAAAAGGCAGATCGTCAAAGCATGCGCCTACAGAGATATCATCCAAACGCGCAGTAACCCGTCGCCGCGATGCAGTTGGTCTGAAAAAAGACACAACCCGAGATCCCCGATTCGATCCCCTCAGCGGCGAAGTAGACCACCTCGTCCTCTCCAAAAAATACGCCTTTCTCGACGAATACCGCAACTCTGAAATCGCGACCCTCAAAAAGCAAATAAAAAACAAGAAGCTACCGGAAGAAGAACGCGAAGCGATGAAACGGCAAGTTGTATCTATGGAGTCCAAAATGGCCTTTGAGAAGAGTAAGGAGAGGGAGGCGAAGATTGTCAGGGAGCATAGGAAGGAGGAGAGGAAAAGGGTGGAGGAGGGTAAGGGGGTGTGGCATGTTAAGAAGTCGGTTGTGAGGGAGGAGGCGTTGAAGGAGAGGTTTGAGGGGATGAAGGGACGGCAGAAGGATAAGGTTATTGAGAGGAGGAGGAAAAAGTTGACTGCCAAGGAGAGGAAAGGGATGCCCGAGGAGAGGCGGGGGTGAGGTGTATGTATGCTGGATTCGGAAGAAGGTGGAGTTGTTGCATATTGAAGAGTATGCATGATACCCTTTTTCGTTTTGCAGCCATTTATTTTCTCGTTCCTGGCATCCCATCCCTCGAATTCGATTGTGGAAAACTTGTTATTGGGATTACTTTCTCGATTCGCGGGGAACGAGGAGGTATTTATACCCTTTCGATTGCTTTGATGATCCAGTCCGGTGGTATGTCCTATAATTCGCAAGGAGGCTCAACGCTCACAGGAACGTCTGGTTTTGAGACGGAAAAAAGAAAAAAGAAGAGAAAAAGGTTTAAAAGTATGGATATCATATATATAAGAGCGGCTTTGGTGAATGTGTGTGACGGCACGGCATGGCTATCCTGCAGTCACGTTACTTCGTGGCCATAGCGTGGCGTGCACAGCCATCTGTGGCTAAAGCGCTACATCTTTGCGCTTCCGAGGTCTTTTGCTCTCTAACTAAGATTCTCTTATCACACCCAGTACTTAGAGCAATAGACCTATCTATGACCTCTTTTGCTTGCCGTGACAATGTGGATGATTGGACCGGGACTTAAGGAGGGAGGTATCTAGCCCCCTTGTTTATTCTATCTATTAACGTATTCCACCACCCGAACCGCCACACCACCCAACCCGCCAAAATCTCTTGGCACGACCAAATCATGTTACGACTCTTCAATTTCATCGCTATCATTAATAGATTCCAAGTCTGTCGTGCTGCTATCTGATTCAGAAGATATCTCGATATCCTTTTTACACGTTCGCGCATTGTGCCCAGTCGCGCCGCAGTTCCCACAGCGCCTTTGAGTTGGTCGGGCTGTTTCTTGACCACTACTACGAGCATTCTTTGATCTCTGAGGCACAGCAGACGCCTCAGCAGCTACCCGCGCTGCTGCAGTCCCATACTCCATAGTACCAACTTGCTGGATCCGCTTTCTTTTACGCCATTTCGCTTCGTCATTACTGCCAATTGCTCTTCAAGCTCGTGGTTTCGTGCAACAAGTAGGGCGTTCTGGTGCAGCATCAATTCAGCGCCTTTAACAAGCTGTGAAAAGCCTACCTGGACAGTAACTGGTGACCGAGTAAAAGACTCGCTTACGATCTTGGATTGGGATTCAAATTCATGAGTATTGCTTGGAGTCTTTGACTGCCACGGCGTTTCTAGGAGACGGGATTCTGGCGGGGTACGTAGCCGTACTTCAAGGCGATAGGGACTAGCCCTACTGCCTCAAAGGCCCTTCGACAATTCTCTCTCGTGAACACGTCGGAAAACGCGTCTTTAAAGGCAGGGAGAAAGCCTTCCTTGTTGATATGGTACACGCATCGGCGCGCGAAGTTCCGGATGCGTTAGAGTACTTACGCTTTAACGGCGAGAAGCAGACCACGTCAAGGGGCTTGTGACGGCACGGCATGGCTCCTTTGCCGTCACGTTACTTCATGGCTCGGGCGTATCGGCTTAGCCACATTGTGGCTAAGGCGCGATATCTTCGCGCCCTCGTAGTAACTCGCTCTCTACCGTAAATTCTATTATCACACTCAGTTCTTAGAACCCTAGTTCATTCTATACATCCTATCGCTGCCGTGACAGGGCTAGAGTATATGCGACGAGTGCGATGGCATGCAGAGAGGGTTAGGATCTTATTTTCGAGGCAGTAGTCCTTGAAATCCTGGCTGAGATGGTTCTTATGGCCGTCCAAGATAAGCAGCCTGTACCCCCCCCCACCTGCCGCGCCTTTGTATACGCGTCAAGATGCTTCAACCACTCAAGACCCAGCGCGTTGTTTGTCCAGCCGTTCTCAGCCAATTCCGAAGTCAACGGGCTGCTGCGCGCGCCTTTAACGTTAAACACCAGAACCTCTCTGATCAGTGTGTTCGATAAGCAATTGAATTGATTGACCGACGCCGTCAGGCGAACGAAAATCGGCCTATATAGGCCATCAATCAAGCTATGATATATATGAATCAATCAATCAATTGAAGCCTCAAAGATTGAGTGATTGCTCAATCCATGGTGTTGAGTTCGCTTAAGTAACGTGACCTAGTTTTAGAAGGTAGCCCCTAGAAATTAGTGGGATGATCCACTAAATTTAGCGCCGACCGGCGCCGAAAATCGGGTTTTTCCTATGCTTCGAATATGGGTCAACCCATCGAGCGGGTCAGTTTATGCCAAGACCAGCTGCTCCCTTATCAACACAATATGTCTCAACAATAAAACGCGCAATCATCTAACAGAGAAGTCAGAATCCAGCTTGCCGTTTCTGCCTACAATACCCACCAATTCCGAAGCCTCCGGCGCGCTGCTGAGGCGTTTGATATACCTCCTTCAACATTAACTAGGCGATATAACGGAATTACGTATCGCCTAGATACTCGCAACGCCCGACACAAGCTCACTACGACTGAAGAGCAGACAATTTTCCAATACATCCTCGACCTCGATTCGCGAGGATTCGCGCCCCGGCTGTATGAGGTAGCAGATATGGCGGATAAACTACTGGGTGTACGCGGTGGAGAGCCAGTAGGGGAAAACTGGGCTGAGAGGTTCATAACGCGCTTAGATGAGCTCAAGATGGCCTTCAATCGAGCTAAGGATAGGCAGAGGATACTACAGGAAAATTCAGAGATTATTGGCGCGTGGTTCAAGCTCGTTACAGACACCAAGGCAAAGTACGGTATCCACGACGAGGATACGCACAACTTTGACGAGATTGGCTTCCAGATGGGCGTTATTGGGTCAATGAAGGTCGTCACAGCTTCTGAAAGACGTACACGGCCTAATTTAATCCAGCCAGGCGATCGCGAGTGGGTTACAGTTATCCAGAGCATCTGCGCCGCCGGGTATGCGACCCCGCCATTCATTATCTACAAAGGACGCGTTCATATCTCTGCGTGGTATGAGGAGGCAGATATACCACGGAATTGGAAGCTCTCGGTCTCTGAGAACGGCTGGACAAATAATGCGCTTGGTCTTGAGTGGTTGAAGCACTTTAACGCGTATACAAAGGCGCGGCAGGTGGGGGTATACAGGCTGCTTATTTTGGACGGCCATGAGAGCCATCTCAACCAGGATTTCAAGGACTACTGCCTCGAAAACAAGATTATAACCCTCTGCATGCCATCGCACTCGTCGCATATACTCCAGCCCCTTGACGTGGTCTGCTTCTCGCCGTTGAAGCGCAAGTACTCCCAACGCGTCCGGGACTTGGCACGCCGACGCGTGTACCATATCAACAAGGAAGGCTTTCTCCCTGCCTTCAAAGACGCGTTTTTCGACGTGTTTACGAAAGAGAACTGTCAAAAGGCTTTTGAGGCAGTAGGGCTAGTCCCTATCGACGCGCAGGTGGTGTTGGGTCGCCTTGAAGTACGGCTACGAACCCCGCCAGAAACCCATCTCCCAGAAACGCCGTGGCAGTCCAAGACTCCAAGTAATACTTATGAATTTGGATCCCAATCCAAGCTCGTAAGCGAGTCTTTTACTCGGTCACCAGTTACTGCGCAGGCAGGCTTTTCCCAGCTTGTTAAGGCGCTGAATTGATGCTACACCAAAACGCTCTGCTTGTTGCGCGTAACCGCGAGCTTGAAGAGCAATTAGCAGTAACAACGAACCGAAAATCGCGCAAAAGGAAATGGATCCAGCAAGGTGGTACTATGGAGTATGGGACTGCAGCAGCGCAGGTAGCTGCAGAGGCGTCTATAGCGCCTCAGGGATCAAAGAAGGCTCGTGGTAGTGGTGGTCAAGAAACAGCCCGACCAATTCAACGGCGCTGTAGGAACTGCGGCGCAGCTGGGCATAATGCGCGAACTTGTAAAAAAGATATCAAGATATCTTCTGAATCAGATAGCAGCACGACGGACTTAGAATCTATTGTTGATAGCGATTAAATTGAAGAGTCGTAACATAAGTTGGTCGTGCCAAGCCTTTTGACCCGCTCGAAGGGTTGACCCGCTCGATGGTGGAATACGTTATTCATTTTCTACTAATTTTACCATCACAACCACTACGTTTTCTCTACAGACTATTCAAGATGATGACTAGACTCGTACAGCGGAGAAGGCCTGAAGGCTATTCTCAAAGATCCGGTACAGCCATCGACGAAGCCTCACTGTCGCAAGATCTGCCTCCAGAACCCGAAAGCCCTATACCAGTAGCTTCTATCCTTCCTCATAGGGTTATTACAACTCCCTTACGTCCTCTCAATCTCCAGCGTTGCAAGTTCGATATACAATGGTCACGGCTTCAAAAGGACGGCCAGAAACTGCGGAATCCAAGGCTCAGGCCTGTTACCAAGCAGCAGCTATCCCGACTCAACTCTTACATTTGGGAGCACGGCGCAGAGATCCAAGCGGATGGTGAGAAGCATAAGAGACTTTGGCTCTGTAAGAGGTGTCATGAATTGAGGAGTTGGCATACAGGAATCTACGTGGCGACGTCTACCGGCGGCATACAAGGACACCTTCTCTCTCGGCACGGCGTCAAAGATCCAGGAGATTCCATTGAAATTAATAGATTGCAAGAGGAGGAAGTAACTGAAGCGCCGTTGACACATTGCGAGACTTGTGGTCTCAAAAAGGACGATAATTTCGATGCCATCGTGTACAGACAGCAATATATTGACTGGAGTATCAAGCACAATATTGCCTTTCATACAGCCTCCCATCCCGATACCCTCTCGCTACTCAAGGCCGGCGCAATTGAGACTCTTACAGCGATTCTACCAACCGCAAAGTCCTCCGTCAGTAAATGGGTTTTTGAGTCCTACGAAAAACGGTTACCGACCATCCTACACGAGATCAAAGGCGCCAAAAGTCGAATCAATATCTCAGTAGACGCCTGGAAGGGAGGAAACCATAAGAACTACCTTGCTGTCTGCTCCCACTTCATAAATTCGAACTACAGGCAGTCACGGATTCTCATCGGCTTCCCGCGCGTTTTTGGCTCAAAATCTGGAGAGAATCAAGCTAAACTGATCGCCTCAGTGCTCACTACATTCGCCATCGATGGGAAAAACTTGGGAGGCTTCACAGCGGATAATGCATCAGATAACGACGCCTGTGTTGCTCACCTTGAGGTTCTGATCTCTGGGCTATCCTCCGGGTAGTCCAGAAGATGGCGCATTCGCTGTATTGGCCATATCATCAATCTTATCGTAGAGGACCTTCTCTTCGGCGATAATGAGCAATCTAAGCACAATAAGTCACTTGCCGCGGCCGGCGATGATGAACAGTTTGAGGTCTGGGCGCGCCTAGGACTTATCGGTCGCGTACACAATCTCTGCATATTCATCAATCGCTCACCTGAGCGTAGAGAAGCTTTTGAAGCGCTTCAAAAGGATGCCAGACTCGATGTTTGGTATGTACTTCTCGTTGGCGGCGGAATCCGACGGCACAGCACTTTCGAGATGATACAACGTGTCCTTTCGCTCAGGGCGGTTATTATCAAGTGGCAGAGGCTCTACAACTACACCGGTAAAGGCGTTGATATTAGGAAGTCCTTCCTCACAAATGACGACTTCGAGATGCTTGAAATTTGGTGTGCGATACTAGAAGACTTCAAGACGTTCTGTCTCAAAGAGGAGGGTAATGCGACAGAATCAATACAAGGCACAGCCGACGGAGTCATTAAAGGGTTGACTTGCATTCACGAGAGACTCACTGACGCGCAGAATGAGGTTGCTTCTCTCAATCTTGCTACTGAGTTTGCTGAACCTTACGTAGCCGGGCTCAGAGAAGCGCTTCTGAAGACCTCAAAGTACCAGACGATGATTGAAGAGTCAGATCTCTACTACGCCGCCATTATCTGCGACCCAAACCTACGATTACTGTGGTTCGAAGACCACTGGGCTAAGTACAACAATCGTACCTGGTACAAACGCGCCGAGAGAGGTATGCAGCGCCTTTTTGACGAATACTGCGACAAATACGGGACCTTACCTTCACCATCACCGTCACCTACGCCAGAACCATCCTCAGAAGCGGAGAGTGAACCCAGCGGTAAGTGGCCCTCATATTACGACAAATTCAACAGATTATCAGTCCACGTGATCACCAAAAAGCGCCGGGTAGTCACCAAAGAAGACGATTATACGAGATACATCAAATATTTCGACCCTACCACCTGGAAGCCAGTTCACGACGTTGTTGGGTGGTGGGAGCAGCACCGCAATGACTATCCGATCTTATCTCGTCTTGCATTCGATGTATTATCGATTCCTGGTATGTCTGCAGAGGTTGAGAGAGTATTTTCACAAGCCGGTAGGCTCATTACTGATGCTAGAAACGGTATGAGTGATGATACAATTGAGGCGTGTCAGATGCAGCATCAAGGGCTTAAAAATGGTGTATTTTAGATCTCTCAATTGACCGATCACTCAAGCCATCAATCTCACTGACACCGACTCGATCAAGCCGTCAATCAATCTTGAGAATGGCTCAATCGATTGATTATCGAACGCATTGTCTCTGATCGCGCCCGAGGAGTCCCATTTATCCTCGAAAAACTACCCAACGATCGGAAACTTACCCTTACCGAGGAGCAAACGCTTATCCAATATATTCTCGACCTCAATTCGCGAGGATTTTCGCGCTGTGACGGCTTGCTACTATGGTAACATGGCTGTTAGTTGTTAGCTCGTGGCCAATGCATCAATGTATTTGAAACCACCGGTCTGTATATGTCGTGTATATTACACGTATTCAGTAGTCTCTCTCCCTCTCTTACTTGCGCATTCAATCTCTCCTACTCGTGCATTCAATGCTTCCTCATTCGTACATTCAATCTCTCTCTCTCTCTCTTGTGCGATTATCGCAATGTCTCAATTATCTCAAGAATCTGGTATTTCTACTACCACCACCACCACCACCTCCTCCTCATATCGCTGCCGCCAAGAGCTATCTCGAGATCGCCTTGGAATTGTTACTCTTCATGAAGCAGGCTTCAAACACCAACAGATTCGAGATCATTGCCTTAGGAAGGACCCCCCTATCGATATCTCAATCCGCCAGATCTCTTACGCTTGTACAACTGGCCGTCCTACACCACAGAAAAGCGGGAAAGTAGGCCCAAAAAGCCACCTTACAGAGGAGCAGAATAACGAGATAATTGCGTACATTTGTACGTCAAAAGCTACAAGGCTTACCTCCTTCCCAGCCCTCGCAAATGGCCCATTCTCCCACTTCAATATCATCGAAGACATCATCCGAAAAGCAGTCGCAAAAAGGGGCTACTGACGCTATATCGCACGACAAAAACCTCCTCTCTCGCAAAAGAATAGGTATCTACGTCTTGCCTAGGCTGAAGAACACCGCAATTGGACTCTCCAGGACTGGCTATACATTGTTTGGAGCGACGAAACCTGGGTGACAGGAGGAAGACATAAAAGGCAGTGGGTTACAAGGACACCGGGGGAAGAATTCCACCCTGACTGCGTACTTGAGAAGCGTCAGAGACGTATAGGATGGATGTTTTGGGGCTGTTTTTCAGGGCTTTCTGGCAAAGGCCCTTGCCTATTCTGGGAGAAGGAATGGGGTAGTATTAATCAGGAGTCTTACGCAGAGAGAAATATACTCCTAATACACGGCTGGTCACGTATGAACCCTGAGCTGTCTCTGATGCAAGATAATGCTCCTGGGCATGCAGGAAAGGTAGCTCAAACGGAGATTCTCGAGAGACGTATTCGGATGATTTTCTGGCCCTCCTTTTCGCCAGATCTCAACCCAATTGAGGATATATGGAATTGGATGAAGGACTGGATTGAAGCTATGTACGGAGTTAACAAGGTTTTATCCTATGATGAGCTAAGAAAAGTGTTAAAGGAAGCCTGGGAAGCTGTTACACCAGAGAAACTGATAGAACTGCTGAAGGTTATTCCGCAGAGATGTCAAGACGTAGAGGCGAGAGGAGGCTATACAGTGGTAATATATACAGCCAATCAGATTCTGCTTATAAATGTATTGAAACACCAAAAATGGCTGAGATCTTGGTGAAGATACCGATAAATTGAGACCTCAGATTACTGTATTAGCGTGGAGCTAACAACTAATAGGCCGGCAACGTAGTAGGCTACTGGAACAACCACAGTGTTCAAGCACCTAACAAGGCGCCACAGTACACGGGCCACAGCAAGACCTATAAGCAATACATGTGCAAGAAGAGACTTTAGCGGATATACGAATCCATCCGTCAATTACACCCCCGCACACTTCCTGTTCTATCATATAAAGGCCCTGAATTTGATTGGACTCTTACCGAAATCATATACCATGGATGGTAACCGGCCAAAAGAACGTCAGTCGGCGGGTTACTTGTGGCCCTCGCGTCAAATGTTCCAGCAGGCATTCCTCAATCTACGCGAAGCGAGAATAGTGTAGTGCTGATACTGATATATGTAGCCTTCAGTATGCCGATCGTACAGGGTTCTTGCGTCAGGACTGAATGAATGTTCTTATCACTAGGTGGCCTAAGAAATCCCATGGGCCGCGATATGAAGGTCCTGGATTTGATTAAATTCTTGTCGAAATAATAGAAGTCCCACGGGTACCGAAAATGCATGTTTCGTCCCCCGGATACTATCAAAGCATCAAAAGTCGAAAATATTGTCTCCATATATACCCCAACTAACCCCACGGTCAATTCCTCTTCCATACCTTTCCCGTCTCTTTCCCTACATAACACCAAATATCAATTCTGAGGATGTTCTCCATATTTTACCTCTCCACTGCCGTTCTTGCTGCCGTACAGGAAGTCACTGGATCTGGACTCACGAATTCCTCCCCTAATGATAAGGTTGGAATCCCTGTTGTGGACGCTGTACAAGTTTCCAAGGTTGCAAGTTATCCCAAGAATATATGCGGGACTTGTTATGCCGAAGGAGAAAAAACAATCGTATGTTATACCCAACACATCCAGGCCTGTATGATTACCCATTTCTTGTATTGGGGTCCCGATATAAATGATAATTTTAAGGGCCTGATACTGTTAGATGATACAGCCGCTGTTGGATGATACCACAATTTCAGTTAGCCGCGAAGTGGATATCGGTGGCATACAGCCGTCGGAATCATGTACCCGTCTTTTGATTTCAAAGCAATCACATCTGTATAACTATCGCTCGGTCACCGGTTCATTATGAACCTCATGCAATCCTTAATCCTCCTCATCTTTTCACTGTGTATCATTCAAGAGATACTACCACCATAATAATGCAGAGAACTTCTAATCTGAGATAATATAGTCATGGGGCTGTGTCGAGACTGGTAATTTGAAAAGTTGCACAAGATGGTGCCCCAAGACGTATGTTGAAGGCCATGCTTTCCTGTGCTGCGTATGTTTAATCTCTCTTCTAAGCTTAGGAGCTATGCTGACGTCCTCGTAGACCGTTATATGTCCATGATACCCTCAGACGACTTTGGTACAAACTTTGGTAGATGGGTGGGTCATGGGTCTGTTCGCGATTCTTTGCTGCTGCTTGGAGACGATCATGAAAATCACTGGTCATCGTGGCGGAGGATAACGATTGAGCCTTCCGTGGTATCAAAAGGAAAAGAGTTGATAAAGGAATTCACTCAACCATCTTGTCATCAAGGCATATCAAACATCGCAATCAGAATACTTCCCTGCCCGTTGTATCAATTCATGACCATCCGGAATCCCTCCCACTCCTCGTCCTCTACCCAAAATCCATCCACTCAAAATCCATCTACTCAAACTCATCACTCATAAACAAATCAACCAACGGTCCCAAACTCTCAACAAGCCTATCAATAACCTTCCCCCTCTTGCCCAATTCCAATCCCTTCAAAATACTTCTGGCCAAATAAAGTACTAACCATACATTCTCATCTTTCTTCCTCATAATCATTGCAACTTCTAGATAGGCGATGATATCAGGCATTGATACTTTAGCCCATGAGAATTTTGAATTGTTCTCGGAGGGAAGCGGGGAACTGCAGAAATCGCCTTAGTTGTGAAGCCAGTTTCGGATGGGGGTGAAGGGGTGGGTTAGGGGTGGGAGTGGGTCTCTAATTGTTTTTTGTGGTGAGAGTGGGGTGATGGTTTGAGTGTTCCCAGGGATCGAGGAGGTGTTATTGGTGTTTGGGATGTTGATTTCAAAATTGGGCATTGGGGCATTTCGTAGTCTCGATGATGAGATGATGGTTTTAATGCGAATTTCAGGTTTCCTGATCTGGTTTGGCCAATGGGGATGTAGCGGTGCTTAGTCGATGCGTCTGTTTCTACATTAATACCGGTAGGCTCTTTCGTATGTAGGAAGCTCGGCAGATGTTTGAGTGAAGAGACTGAGTCTGATCGTTTCCTCTTCTCAATATTGATAGGAGAAAGAGATATCTCCTTCCTCTTCTGGGAGGCTGAGAGTAAAGACTCTTGTCGAATCCTCTCCTTGTGTAGTCTCTCTCTGGCCCTCTGGATTCTCTCGTTCTGCAGTCGCTCGGATTTGGATGCAATGGACTCTTTTACCGTTGTCTGGCGAGCGGATATGAGAGGATCATTTTTAGCTGCTAGCTCTTCGAGCTCATGAACTCGCTGATCTTGGTGGTGAATATACTTCTCCTGCATCGCCTGGCGACCGGTTTCTTTTACGATTGCCTGTCGGTAAATCTTGTCATGAATTTGTTCTGGGACATCGTGGATTCGACCGTTTAGAGTGTGAACGTGCTTCTGTTCCATTGCCTGACGACTGGACTCATTCTGAAGCGTCTCTCGCATTTTTATCATCTGCCGAGCGGTTTGAATGCTATTCCGCGCGACACGAAAGTGATGGTTCAAGACTGGGTTCTTCTTCATCGTCTGGCGAGCGAGTTCAAGCCGAGTTGCCTTGCGCATGTTAATCCTGTTACGAGCGTTCTGAATTCTCTCGTGTCTTTGATGCCGGTTTGGTTGGTTGGTTGAGTAGGCGCCGGAATAATGACTTTATTGTTGGGTATCAGATTTTGCAAATGTTCACGAACGTATTCGTGTTCATCCATCGTACAAGCTGGAGTCATAGAAGCCTGGATTGGTGCTGAAGTAATGGGCTGAATCGTTGGCTGAGTACGATGACTCTGGCGTTCTTCAATCGCATTGAGCTGATCCATGTTCCCTTGTAGGGCTGCTCGGACTGCGTCCAGAAGATCGAGTTGGCTGGCAAATGGAACTGCTTCGTTCATAGTGGCATTAGGCATCACAGGCGCTGTCTTTGGCTCTGGGATAACGCTCAAAGCTGCACGTTCTTCTCCCGCTCTCCAATCAACAATTGCTTTCCGAAATGATCCCTCAGTGGCAGGGCTGGCGATACAAAAACGAAGAACAGTTTCTCGCTCATTGTCATATTTTTCCAAATATTCCCTCTTAATGCTCTCTCTCCGCGCATCTTCAAAATCGGTGAATGCTTGCGAGTAACCGACCGTTGTAGGAGTCTTATCAGGCACTAGAGTGGATGCATCATTGCGTTTAATCAAATCTGCTGGGAGCGCCGAGAGGTCAGGAATGGGAATCCTGGCAATCTCTCCTTGTAATACAGCAAAAAGCGTGTTTTGAGAAGGTTTTAGGGTAGTTGCTGCTTGCTTAGGCGCACTATTGGACGAACTCGAAGAAGTATCTTCCACAACATCGACAACATCGATATCAGCCGGCATCTGACATCTCTGGAAAAGGCGGGGCTCTTTTCCTGCCTGTGGAAGGTGGCTGGATTGAGGTGGACTGAGAGGTGCTAAAGATTTCCGAGGTGAGTCTGAACAGTCGATCTTGCCAGATGGGGCAGAGGTAGAAACAGAACGTCCAGCAGACTGATTTCGATTGATGCCACCACGACCATCCTCATATTTTCGTGCACCCATCAGGGCATCAACTAGCTTTTCCAATCCAGCCATGTTGTTTTCTAATTCAGTGAGAAGAATTTGTGTATTGTCGAGGCTTCCTAGAAGAGAAGCCGTTGAACGTTTTTTTGATTTGAGACGCGCCAGGATTACTTGCTTTGCAGGTTTAGATTTGAGAGGCGTAGGACGAAGACTTGGTGATTCTGTACCACTGGTAAAGCCTGGAAAGTATATGAGAGGGCCGGTAGAAGCTTGATCAGTTCTCTTCATGGCAGAATTGAGCGGTGCACGAATGCCGCAGAAAGAAAGGGCCCCAGGTTTGTTCGCCCGCAAAGGCAATGGTATAAGATCGAGCGAAATACAGAGTTGTTGAGTTGAATGGACATAGAGTTGCATGTTCTCGCCATAAGGGCAGTTCAATCAGGTTATGTAGGCCATTCTACAGTGCAAATAACAAAGAATGACTGTTTGCATCTGGAATGCAGCAATCCGGTGTCTTAACAATCCACATCACATGTCTGATACATGATCTATATTCTTACAAATGGTTTCATTGACCTCGAAAATCCAAAGCAAGGAATCGGTGCCAATGTATCGGGAAAAGGAATGGAAGGACTGGCAGGAACTTGATCAATGACCGCCTTGGCAGCCGAGTTGGGTGGTGGGCGGATGCCGCGGAAACTTGCTGAATTTGCAATCGCGCCTGTGATCGGTCTCCTATTTATCTGGAAATCCTTGAGATCAATGCTTTCATCCTGAGAATCACTTAAGATGATCGGCGTGTAGACAGAACTAGTCGTGGAGTACTCAGACAGTGGTGCAGCTACGACAGGTCCCTCGCTGAAAGGCCCGGGAACAATGTTGCAGTAAGGGTTGCAAGGTGATGTAAACATGCATGATGTCTATCATTGTGTATTGTATTGTTCTATGTTCAGCCGTAGAGCTGATGTTTACATATGATGTGTGTACTCTAGCAGGAGCTATTGTGATAAAGGAAGTAAGAACGGTATAGCTCAAGTGTGCCTTCTGTACCAGGATGTGACAAACAAGGCGCCGAATTGAAGAGGTTTTGCGACCTGCGCGTCCGAAAGGAGTTTGCAGGGCGCTGAGGTATTTTTCCCTATCAGATGCTCCAGACGGACGCCCATGAAGTCCAGCGCTTGATACGTTATCGTGTTTGGAAGGTTTGAAGGTAGTTTTCAACGCCAGTCTACCCGCCTCCAAATCTCGAGCGGACACACCGTGGACTGTTTTTCCCGTTATCGAGAAAGTCCGATAGTGGGTGTATTTGTCCTTTCTGAAATTTACTGGCGCTTTTGCAGGACCGGCTACAAGAGCTTTGAGCAATTCCAGTTCCTGTTCGCTCAACTTGATATCGGAATCTGCCGGTACCACAGTCACTGGCGCTTTCGTAAAACAAGATCCGAGAGCTTTCAGCAGCCTCAAATCGTGCTCGCTCAGCTCGAATTCGTCGTTCACTGGTGCCTTGGTCAGCGGCGCCGTGGGACACGGGTTGGCCAGAATTGACGGCGCACAGACCGCCTCAATATGTGATTTTAGAGTAATGTACAGATATCACCACAAAGCGCTTTGAATTCGCACTTGAGGCTGCTCAATAATTGATCTACAGCGCTGGGGCATCTCCCTCATGCGGTCACGAATTTGTTTAAGTGTAATACGGTCCCATTCTGCCTGAATATCTGCCTTGAATTGGGCCACCGTTGTCCACTTTCTACCAACCAATCCACCCTTCATGATGTTCCAACAAGCTTCTATAGGGTTCAAATCTGGTGACTCTGGAGGGTGGGTGAGTAATAAGAGATCTGCTTCGCGTTTAAGGAGGGCTGGAGGTGAGTTTAGTGAGTTGATTCCGTGCGATGGATCGCCATCCTCCTGTAGCCAGTATCTGCACTTGTGCTTTGCCTCCAAGTCCTGTATAGCCTTAATATGTTGTGGCAGTATCTTTTCAGCGTAAAAGACATGCGACATGCAGTTTCCTTTTGGTGTAGCATCCTGTTTTGCCTTCCAGTCATCGTAGACCTTGCAGCGCTCTGCAAAGGCAGTATCCAGCTCGTACTTGAGTTGCTTAGGCTTGGTAGGAGCCCGCTGCTTCTCTGAGGGCTCAACAGGATCTTTGTAGAATATGAGGCTACCTTTGTGGTTGTAGTTGACTCCGCCGGCGACGTGGATTGTGATGTCTAAACCTGTGCCTTTTGACTCATTTATAGACCTTTCTTGCCCGGGTTTACGTAGCTCGTACTCGGGCTCTTCCATCAGCTGCTTTGACTGGAAGTGAGCCTCGTCTGTGAACCAAATGCGAGACCAAAAGCCTGAAATCGTGGCGGTGAGGTGTTCTTGGCCGTACTGACGGCGGAGGGCTTGATTCTTTTTGCTAATTCTCTTTTGAAACTTCTTTTTGAATCGTTTGGCTCCTATCTGATTGGCGTGGCGACGTAAAGTTCGTGGTGCGGCTTCCAAATTGAGTTCTTCGACTTGATCTCGGTAGCCCATCTCGTGTGTTGGGTCATCTTGGTCAATTATCTTCTCTAAATCAGAGGCAGATACCAAGCTTTTTCTTCCTAAGATAGAACTCCTCTTTCTTGTTGTTCTAAGCGCTTTATTGCCCCAATCTTCTCGGTTTTTCCGCCATCTACGGCCGGTGGGAGTTGGGATGTTGATTCCAGGAAGGTGGCAAATAGATCTAAAGCTAGAGGAGGGACTAGCGGAGTCAAGGCTTGAAAAAATCGATTTCGCTTCACGGTATCATATTCTCGACGATCAGTCTTTGGTAGCTTCTTTTTCGGCGTTGTGGGAGCCATAATGTGGTGGTTTATATGGAATCTACGTGTTGTTTTAGAGATCGGATGAAGGTCAGGGGTCTGTGCGCCGTCAATTCCGGCCAACCCGTGGGACCAGCTCCAAAAGCTTTCAACAAGTCCAACTCCTTTCCGCTTAGCTTGAACTTAGAGTTCTTTAGTACATCGATTTTCTGCTGCCGTTGGCGTGGGTTAACCCAAGTAGTCGTGCGAGTATTGTGGTCCACAAAGTATACTCGGCCCTCTGGAGTTCGCCGCTGTTCCCAGCCTGCTGGAAGCTCTCCAGATCCAGCTCGAGTCTTTCCGGTCGCCATGATCGTATACTCGGCCCTCTGGAGTTCGCCGCTGTTCCCAGCCTGCTGGAAGCTCTCCAGATCCAGCTCGAGTCTTTCCGGTCGCCATGATCGTATACTCGGCCCTCTGGAGTTCGCCGCTGTTCCCAGCCTGCTGGAAGCTCTCCAGATCCAGCTCGAGTCTTTCCGGTCGCCATGATCGTATACTCGGCCCTCTGGAGTTCGCCGCTGTTCCCAGCCTGCTGGAAGCTCTCCAGATCCAGCTCGAGTCTTTCCGGTCGCCATGATCGAAGCGGCAGATGTAGAGACAGGTCTGGCTGCACCAAGTCTTAACGGTTTCCCTGTGTTCTTGAAATTTCTGCTAATCCTGGATTTTGGCTCCATTGATGCTTCGACAGCCGGTCTTGCAGATTCCGGTGGAGTTGTTCCTCCAAGAGAGAAGAGTCCATGCCGATTGTATCCTGGATCCCATGAGCTAGCATCGAAAAGCTTTGAGCTCCTGGAGCTACATTGGGGTGCTTTTGATGAATGTGGAGAGCTGATATGAGGTTCTTGAACACCGTCTTTTGGTAAGAACAGACCATAGGAGGTCTTGGTAGAAGAAGCATCGGATGCAACCGAGCCTGGAGATCCCGGACTAGGCATTATATCTCGAGATGGTTGCTGATTTAATGGAGATGGAGGAGGTGTCGAGTGCATGAACGAGCTTTGAGGTACATGGAGAAACTGGAAAGAACCGGAAGGGGCACGAGATGGAGTAGATGCTGGCCAGAATGTTCCAGCGGGTGTAGTAGTTGCCGATTGAACACCGTATGGAATATCGGTCAGTGACGCTATCGATGGGCTCGCGATTGACTCGTCAACTACGGACTCGACTGAAGGTCTTGGAGGAAAAGATCGATTTGGAGTTGGCCACCAAGTTGGGCTGAGAATCATGTCGTTCATGGTGCTTGAGTTTGGTAATGTAAAATTGGTTGTGTTGATTGGGGTCTGCTGTGAATGAACGAATTGCTATATGCTTGAGAAGAACAGATGCTGTAAATGAGTTGAGTTGAACGGCTATGCGAGTCGTACTTATGCTCCGAGACCTGTCTGGAATTTCTCGAAGAGACAATGTTGGCTCTTTGTCTTCCATGATGCTCCCAACGAATGCAGACAGCGGTTGGACAATGCGCTGCCGGATAGAATCCAACAAAACACGACGTGTTGACAACAAAGCAGATTACTACACAGACATAAGTGGAAGAGTTGATGCTGTTACATAGCAAAATATCCGTGCTACTGTGTTTCTGTGTACTCACATTAGATTTCATAAGCATGATCACCATGAACACACTACCTCCAATGAAAACGGATAAGTTCTTTCGCCTTTCCTATTGCAGTAGAATCAAGAGCACTTACCAAAGATACCGCCCAGTGATACTCAAGATGAATCCACTTTGGCTACCACGCAGATCGGCAACCAGACCCAAAGAACCACTTTCACCACGTCCAGAGACTCCGCTAAGCTTCGCCCAGAGTTTCGTCACTGACGAACGCATACTTCATAAGTACCGCGTAGCTCCACTCTGCGACTGGATCTATACCTACCACAACTACCCCCATGCAGGATTTTCCCGTAAATGGTCCTTACTGGCTCTGCAAACAGCTGCGACCTTCATCACTTGCTCAGTCCACACAATGAGCCAGGACATCATCGACGTCGAGGCTGCGCTCGACGAAGACATACATGAGAATGAATATGAATATCCGAGTACGCCCGACGAGAACCAATATGGAAACAGAGAGCAAAACCAGCTTGTGCTCGACGAAGGTACTGGTGACAATGAAGAGGAGAACCAAGTCGCGATTAGCGAAGAGAAGTTGGAGACTGAGGAGAAAAAATGGGAGCGAGAGAGGAAAGAGCTACAGTTCCGCCAGATCGTTCATCTCGAGGGCTCGGTCAAGCTACTCTTGCAGTCTTTCGAGAAAATGGAAGCAGCTGTAATGATCGAGGATAGAATTAGGGAGTGCCAGAGAGTCTTGATAATGATTGTCGGGACTGATGAGAATGGCGTTTGTCTTTGAGTTTCTTCCTGAGGCCTATTGTTGTGGGGATTGCGGGATTCTATGTAAAGTTAGCTAAGTGGTCGAATGGCTGCAGCTATCTAGGCTGAGACGAAATGCCGCATGTCCCCATGCCTTTAAAACAGATTGACAGATAGCTGGTCAGATGCGAGCCGATCGCTAGGAACTAGGCGATGTTCGTCCAAGGTTTGTAGTGAAGAACCGAGTCTAGCAGCGCGTTGAAACCTTTAGAATTGATGGCTTGCTCATGGTCAAACAAACTTGATCAATATAATCGAAAACGGTAGGCCCTCATCGTCGCTATCGTCACACTTATTTATTAGCCCTGTATCTGAGGCATTATCAGCGAAATTCAAAAGATAACCAAGGTCAGGCCATCGCACACACCGAAAGCGCTCATCTTCTCACCAAAGCGAACCATACGCACCCATCAACAAGAAACTATGTTCAAGCACGCGTCAAACCACTCAAGCTTTCCAAAATAGATCATCCCAGTTTTCTTGGCATAAAGTAGATGAATTGAATCAACAATCTTATCAAGGCGCCAATAGGCGCAAGAAATATGATCAAATGGTTAGGGTCCCGGAATTGACACACTTTGTATGAGGGTAGAAGCTGTTGCGTGAGCAGTTAGGGAAATTCATGGTATAAGATGAAGACATCTTTTACAAATTCTGGAAACAAACCAGTCAAGTCACTAAAACAATCATCAAAGCAAATCCTCTTAAACATACCTCACAATTCATCGCCAAGATTCAATTCACCACTTAGACCCTCGTAGCAACCTTCGCTACCACTGTCACTGCCCAAGACGCTGCCCACTCCCTGACGGAGCAGCCGCATCAAGAGTCAGCTCATACCCAGCCCACGTCACCGCAGAGCCACAATATGCTTCTTTCAACAGCCGTCAAAAGCAAATGGCTAGAATCATTCCTGAGTGGAGATCTGTCCAAAGTTTCGACAAAGAGTTGGTACCCAGGACTCCCAGCTGACATCAAATCTTTTGCAGCGAGCGTGCAAAGCGATATCTTGAGGATTGCGACGGCTACAGGTAAGGCAGGTATTGCTGCCGACACAGCTACCGCCGCGAGAAACGCCAGCGCAACTAGTGCTGCTTCTGCGTCTGCGAGCAAATCGGCTGCATCGGTGAGCCAGACTTCTGTTCATGTTGCAAACAGCAGTGAATTGGGCTTGTCAAAGAGTGCCAGCTCTGCTACGAACAAGGCTTTTAGCAGTGCGGCTACTGCGACCAAGAATAGTGCCGTGGAGACAGGTGCAGGAAGGATGATGGATGTCGTTGCTGCAGGTGCTCTTGGTGCTTTGATTTTATGAAGATTTTGGCTTGAGGCGATGCAGTCATTACTGGTATGTGGATGCCTAAAATCCTCACAACTCGAGAACAGAGAAGTGATTGGCATTCGGTTTTGAACGAGCGGGCGTTGTGGAGTCCTATATTCGCTTCGAAATGTTCACTATCTGTAGATTAGTCGCATGAAATATGAGTACGATATATCCAACAAGGAGTATTTCTATGCTGTTGATGGCCATTAGTTGAGACGTCTTCGTGATCTTGCGCGATGGAAAGGTCAAGCGTTTGTCTAAGTCCGACATATATGCAACCACACACGGCCCAGCGCTCAACAATCTCACCAAAAGAGGAAGATCAGGCTACCTTGCAATTCCAAAGGTCAAAGATCCAAGAAGTAACAAAAACTCGATGAGACACAGATTTGTAGAGGAAGAGAAAGAAGACAAAACACGAGTCCCGCGCGTACGCGTGTCTTCAAAGCAAACACTCTGGCGCGAACATCCTCCCCACCTTCGCCAATCCCAATCACGCTCAACAAGCACAAGCAATAGTAACAGCCGAACTCATCGCTAGAGAAGGCCAAAAAAGAGATGGAAAAAGATGGAAGTTGATGGTGGGGAGATGGGGAGAGAGAAGAGAAGCAGATCTCAACCGCGACCGCGGTGCGGTTTCTCCTTACGAAGGTTCGTGCTGAAATATCACGGGTTGGCCGGAATTGACGGCGCACAGACCCCTGACCTTCATCCGATCTCTAAAACAACACGTAGATTCCATATAAACCACCACATTATGGCTCCCACAACGCCGAAAAAGAAGCTACCAAAGACTGATCGTCGAGAATATGATACCGTGAAGCGAAATCGATTTTTTCAAGCCTTGACTCCGCTAGTCCCTCCTCTAGCTTTAGATCTATTTGCCATCTTCCTGGAATCAACATCCCAACTCCCACCGGCCGTAGATGGCGGAAAAACCGAGAAGATTGGGGCAATAAAGCGCTTAGAACAACAAGAAAGAGGAGTTCTATCTTAGGAAGAAAAAGCTTGGTATCTGCCTCTGATTTAGAGAAGATAATTGACCAAGATGACCCAACACACGAGATGGGCTACCGAGATCAAGTCGAAGAACTCAATTTGGAAGCCGCACCACGAACTTTACGTCGCCACGCCAATCAGATAGGAGCCAAACGATTCAAAAAGAAGTTTCAAAAGAGAATTAGCAAAAAGAATCAAGCCCTCCGCCGTCAGTACGGCCAAGAACACCTCACCGCCACGATTTCAGGCTTTTGGTCTCGCATTTGGTTCACAGACGAGGCTCACTTCCAGTCAAAGCAGCTGATGGAAGAGCCCGAGTACGAGCTACGTAAACCCGGGCAAGAAAGGTCTATAAATGAGTCAAAAGGCACAGGTTTAGACATCACAATCCACGTCGCCGGCGGAGTCAACTACAACCACAAAGGTAGCCTCATATTCTACAAAGATCCTGTTGAGCCCTCAGAGAAGCAGCGGGCTCCTACCAAGCCTAAGCAACTCAAGTACGAGCTGGATACTGCCTTTGCAGAGCGCTGCAAGGTCTACGATGACTGGAAGGCAAAACAGGATGCTACACCAAAAGGAAACTGCATGTCGCATGTCTTTTACGCTGAAAAGATACTGCCACAACATATTAAGGCTATACAGGACTTGGAGGCAAAGCACAAGTGCAGATACTGGCTACAGGAGGATGGCGATCCATCGCACGGAATCAACTCACTAAACTCACCTCCAGCCCTCCTTAAACGCGAAGCAGATCTCTTATTACTCACCCACCCTCCAGAGTCACCAGATTTGAACCCTATAGAAGCTTGTTGGAACATCATGAAGGGTGGATTGGTTGGTAGAAAGTGGACAACGGTGGCCCAATTCAAGGCAGATATTCAGGCAGAATGGGACCGTATTACACTTAAACAAATTCGTGACCGCATGAGGGAGATGCCCCAGCGCTGTAGATCAATTATTGAGCAGCCTCAAGTGCGAATTCAAAGCGCTTTGTGGTGATATCTGTACATTACTCTAAAATCACATATTGAGGCGGTCTGTGCGCCGTCAATTCTGGCCAACCCGTGTATGCTATTCCAGATTAGGTAATAGTATCACGTGTATAGCCTTTTGGAATCAATCGAAGATCTACTTTGTATATAAACTCGAAAATTACTTTTCCTGCCTCAAACGCTCGAGAATCAAAATTAAAAGTACTAGATGCTGGAAATATCTTCCAAAGTTGGAATACGGGCCTTGCGATATCGCTCTTGCTGTAGTAATGTTTGTGACTACCACTTCAGCATCCACATGAGTAAAGATATCATGAGTCTCCTCGAGACTTCACAATCTTCAAATTCTCCTTATTTATGTACAAGAATGATAAACCATTTTCCTCGTGTAACTCCCTCCAAAACCCAACTGCGACTCGTCCATAGAAAAAGCCCACAAACATAACTTCTCAATGGGCAACAAGCTCCAACCCCCGCTCCAACGAGCCCCAAGCCCTCATAACGAAGATGTCTTGACATATGAATAACAATTAAAGAAAACTCTTCCTCCTAACCGAAATACAACCCAGAGCCGAGTAGCCTCCAAATAACAACACATGATTTCCTTGTCGATCAGACACCCCTTTCAGTATACAGACATTTCCTCGACTCACTGATCTCGAAACCTAGAATCAAGCAACTCATCCTTACCCTGAGAGAGAATGATCGAATTGGGAGGAAGAACAGTGGGGGGTCTACCGCGAGCATGAAGCCGTTGTGGTTTCCACAATTCGATATTGACAAGATTGCCGTGTCAATTGCCGTACAATGGCGTTTCAGAGAGAGAGATTAAGGGGTCATGTTAAAGTGTCAATCTTCTGTATATTTGGTGGCTTCATCGCCTCTCAATTGAAGCCTCGTGCAGTTCTCTCAATACATTGAAATCTCGTCAGATATTGACTCCCAAGTACTATGGCACTTGGAAAAGATCCTAGACATTAGGAAGGATGTCAAGAGATCTGGAGATGTGAGATTTGCTAAGGCGATGGGTGAGGGCTTGGAGAGCGAATTGGTGTGGTTTTTAGACAATGGGAAGGAAGAAAGGGTACTTGTAAAGTTGAGAGATTTGTCTTTGAAGTGATGATTCGTACAGAAAATTGAGGGAAATGTTATTGGGTTGGGAATACTGTATGATGATAGTGTAGGAGTCAGGGGGATTCTGCGGTGCTAGAGCTTTGTAGATGGCGGAAGTAGTGATATTAGGTTCTTACCCAAGCTCTGCAAGTTCAAGAACGATATCGTTGAATTTCTGGCGACTTCAGGAATCGATCTCACCAGAAATTTATCGCCATCGATATCGATTTGAGGGTGTGCTATTGCAGTGAGCTAATTCTTACCGAGCGTCGATTGGTGCATTTACTGTGCCAGGTATTCTATTCAAGAGTCGGACTACTTAGCCACAGTGTCTACACGCTGGAGTGGATATGCCATGTCTATAGAAAGTCTCCTGGGATGAACGGCTCACCTATGCTTCTTGTGTAACCTTCTGACCGCTGACGGTTCTCGGATGGTTGCGATGACGCCAGGACGGTCTGCGGTCGACTCCAGTTGTTGCGTTGTATATTGTGCGACAGGCAATTTGAACGCCCCATTCGTCGAAGAGGAAGATCTGCATTTGGTCGATGTATGCGGAGAGCTAGTCTTCGAGATAGGCAATAAGTGAATGTGGCGAGCGGGTGAGTAAACTCAACACCAAGGCGGCTCCTATCACGAACATGTTGCATATTGCGTGTCAACAGCCCTGGCCGCCCAAGTGGCCTTGAGATCGGGGGGTAGGGGACCCCAAAGATGTCCATACAGTCCCTAATTTTGCGTATAGTTGGCTGGCTAGCCCTCAGTTTGCGCTCAATAAGGCTAGGCTTCTCGTCGCATTCAAGGCGGACTAGAGGTTCATTTAGAACATGCTGAGGGAGACGATTGCCTCGTCATGACGAATGAGGATTTTGAGATTTTGGCATTTTGTAGGATTATGGACGCGTAGACAATGAACTCGCTAACAAATAACTAGGATTGACATTGGAAGCACGGCATGGTGCGTTCCGTGGTTGGAGCGTTTGGCAACGGTCCGGGTGAAATGTCGAACTACGTCTCTCGCTGACCCTATTAAATTCACCGCTTGCGCCTAAAGCGACGGCGGTGTCTTTGTCAAGTCATCGCAATATCGCCTTCTGCTGGTTGCACGTTTCTTTGCACGCTTCTTGTTGGTTGACTCTGTCCATTTGAAGTCTAATGTTGTGATGGATAAAACCATAGTACCGAAGTAAGAATTGTTATAGAAGCGATCGCTGTCGATGCTGAGCTTACCTTGATACCGTGCATCCAGATTTGGAAGCGGAAGGCTGCCTGCTCCTTCCAAGTCATTGACCCCACCCCTGGCGTGATACGACATCCATACTTGGCTCCAACAACTCGACCTTCCCTCCATCGCAGCTTCAACTCTCGACCGCACACACTCCTTCACTCATCCATCCAGCAACTATTTACACCCAACGCCTATCGATCCCAAAACAACCACAACGATATTCCACTCCCTGATACCCGCCGAAATCATGGCAGAATCAAAAGAAGCTTCTGTACCTCGTCGAGCTTTCCCCTTCGAACCAATGCTCTTCGCCTCCGACCAGGAATTCGCCAAGTTTATCGGAACTTTGAAGCCTTCTGTTGACCCCACTAAGATTGCCAAGGAGAACAATAATAATACAACTCTGACCGACAATGGAGACGATGCCCTCGTCTCAGCCAAAAATCCGCTCGTGGATTTGTACTATGAGAATTACGCGGCTGGCCAAATGGAGCAAACATTGGCCCAGGCCTGGAACCGGGATTCTTTGGCTACGCTTAAGATTTTGTGGTATGCACGCAGCATTCATCTCGGAAAAGGAACGCGAATGTACAGGGCACTTGGCTGGCTCTATCAACATCATCCTCAGACCTTCATCGCCAATCTGATATGGCTAGTGCGTCCTGTCATTGATATGACCCGCGCGAAGAAGAAGGAAAATGCGGCAGACGATAAGAAGAACGGTGCAGCCACTGCACCATCCAAGCCACAGGACGAATTTGACATGATCGGCACGGCAGAGGCCTTGCCTACAAATCCAGCAGCCCTAGGTGCTTCAACAGCTCTCTATGATATTAACAATGGTGCCGCACATGGCTACTGGAAGGATCTACCCAATCTACTCGCACTGGCAGTAAACGATCAATTGAAGGTCAACGGGAACATGGAGTCAGTGTTCCATGTGTCTCCCGAGTTAGAGAAGCCACGACTTCGCAACTGGTCGAAGGAAAAGGCAAAGGAAGATCGCAACACCGAGAAAATTCAGCTCTTCAACCGCGCCAAAGAACTGTTCGAGAACGATGCCAACTACCGCGCGCTGCACCTCACCATAGCTCGACTCTTTGCCACACAGCTCAAGGCCGACCTTGGGATCTTTCGATCGGGCAAGAATCTCAATAAGATTTCACTCGCTGCCAAGTGGGCGCCTTCTCCAGATGAGTTTCATGACAAGCATACCAAAATATCCGGTACCATAGCTGAGGTTCTCCATGCACATGATGAGATCTGTCCCAAAGTCGACAAGGCAGATCGTGCACAATATCTCATGTTTGCAAAGATGGCTTTGAGAAAGTCGGAACTCTCTCCGCTACGCAAGCAGCTGGAGGTAGTTGAGCGAGACATCGTAGGCAAAACCTTTGAGAACATCGGATACGAGCGCGTTCCTTCCTTGGCAATGGAGCGATACCAGAAGACTTTCATCCAGAAGGACGGGGCTCACTTTGGCGAGTACCTCGACAAGGTGGCGTCCGGCTCTGCAAAGATCTCCGGTGCCATTCTGCTCCCATCCCAAATGGTCCACAAGGTCAAAGAGTCAGGTCGAGGTATGGGGAAGGTGTCTGTTGTCCAACAGGCTGCCGCACAACGCGTCGTTGAAGGGCAGTGGGCATCGATCGTGAAGCGGATCAAGGACTCGGGTAGTCTTTCATGTTGTATTGCTGTCTGCGATGTCAGCGGCTCTATGTCATATCCAACATTCTCGGACGGCACAACTCCCATGGACTCTGCAATTGGCCTGTCTCTGTTGCTTGCCGAGGTCGTTGATGGACCATTCGGTGGCCATATGATCACTTTCCATGACCAGCCCTCTATTCTCGAAGTCGGTGGCCCCAACGATAAGCGCTCTTTTCGCGAGAAGGTTGATTACATCTCCAAAGCGCCATGGGGCTCCTCCACCGACTTGGTTGCAGTTTTTGAGAAACTCATCCTGCCGACCGCCAAGATGCACAAGATCAAGCCAGAGGATATGGTCAAACAGGTCATTGTTTTTACCGATATGCAATTCAATGCTGCGGGAGGTAGACACCCCCACGGAACCTACCACCCCGGGTGTGACTCGGACTCGGAATCACCAGAGTGGTCCTCCTCTTTCGAGCGCATCAAGCAATCGTATGCCGAGGCTGGGTATGAAATGCCAACCTTGGTATTCTGGAATCTGGCTGGTCGATGCGAGGATGTATCAGTGCCGGTCGGTGCGGAGGAGCCTGGAACAGCTTTGGTGAGTGGCTACAGCCAGGGCCAGCTCAAGGTGTTCTTGGACGGAGGCAAGTTCGAAGATTTGGAAGTCGATGAGACGATGGAGGATGCGGAGGTACAGGAGGAAGACGGCGATGATTTGATTGATGTTCGGGTCACCAAGAAGCAGAAGATCAATTCGTTTGCGATTATGAAGAGGACGATTAGCCATCCGGCTTATGCGATGTTGAAGGTTGTTGATTGAGTTTGTTTGGGAGTTTGGGGGCGGCATTTGTCACTGGAAAAGCTCTTTGTTTACGATTCGCATTGAGATGGATTAACGATTTATGTAGTAGAGATACCCGCTGATAGGAAGTTTAGTACGACGCCAGCAACTTTCGTATTCTCCAAAGCGAGAGCGATATCGATGAATATCTGGCAATTTGATTTTGGGAAAACGCTGGGAATCCCTTAGCTAGTAGACTATGTAGCTGAGGTTTAGCATGCTCCAAAAACACCGAAATGGAAGTTCCTGGAAACCAAAGGACGATGAGATTTGATTTCCCTCAGATGCACATGGGAGGCAGAAAAGTGAGGTGAACGGAACACGCACTACATGCGGTAATCGAGAGAATTTACAACGCGTGGAACAACGGAAAAGGACAAGTAGCCAGCCTGCTGCTCCTTGACGTCTCTGGCACCTTTGACAAAGTGTCACACAAGAGACTCCTGCACAATCTACGGAAGAGGAAAGTTGATGAAAAGATAGTACGGTGGATCGCTAGCTTCCTAAGTGATAGAGACACACGAATCGTCATTGATGGCTCTAAATCTGACGAGTATGCGACCAAGACTGGGGCACCACAGGGATCGCCCCTATCCCCCTGTCTTATACATATTCTATAACTCCGACCTTATCGAACAATGCGACTCAGGTCATAACACGATAGCTATAGGCTATATCGACGCCGCAGCCATACTTGCATGGGGGAACACAGCAGAGGAAACGGGTAAGAAACTCGAAAATGCGCTAGAAAAGGCAGACTGTTGGGCAAAGACACATGCATCGAAATTCGCCCCGGAGAAGTTCCAGTTGACACGCTTTACAAGAACACGCACACGCATGAACACAAAACAACCCATTCAGACGGCCTGTGGTAGCATTGGACCTAGGACAACATGCCAATATCTAGGCGTGACGCTAGACAGCAAGCTCCAGTGGAAGGAACATATCGAAGAGATCAAGCGGAAAACCACGAAAACAGTGAACGCACTGTGCTCTCTAGGCAGCTCAACATGGGGCGTCAGTCTGCTAGATATGCGAAAAATCTATCGCGCAGTAGTGGTCCCTCAGATGATGTACGCGTGCTCAATATGGTCGAATTCAGGGGCAAGATGAAAGTCATACACGAGAAAAACGCTCGATACACTTCGGTCAATTCAGGCACGCGCAGCACGAACTATCTGCAGAGCATTCAGAGCAACCTCTAGGGCTGCCCTCGATATCGAGACCTACCTGCTCTCAGTCGAGACCTACCTGCTCCCAGTCTAGTCCTACCTGCTCCCAGTCGAGTCCTACCTGCTCCCAGTCGAGTCCTACCTGCTCCCAGTCGAGACCTACCTGTTCCCAGGCGAGCAACAGATATGGAAACACAATACCGAAACCCTCAGCCGCATACTCTCATACCAAGATCTCCCCAAACTGTTAGACACTCAGCTCGGAGAACCAAGGTCAAGACAACGAACAAGCTACAATAGCCCATTATACAATATATACCGAGATACCAAGGAGAAGGGAGCAGTACATCTCGACAGGCGAGAGTTAATCCCACCGTTCTTAGCAGCACCATGTTGGCAAGGCCTGAAGATACACATCGCACCAAGTGATGAAGCGGCATGCTCTGAACACGATTCAGTCGCCAGGATCGAGAGCAATACCTGTATCTACACAGACGGAAGCAGTATAGGTGGCCATACCGGTGCTGCAGCAGTCTGGCCGTTGAACCGACAGAAGAGAAGCACGTACATGGGCCCTGAGACGACCTCTACGGTATACGCAGCAGAACTGCAAGGAATAAATCTGGCGCTGGATATGGTCTAAGCAGACATCGGGGCGGGGAACAACCAAATAAGCATCAACATCTTCACTGACAACCAGGCAGCGATACGCTCGCTGACCAGGCTAGAGGGTCGATCAGGGGCACACATAGTCAAGCAAATTGTTGGACGCATCACACAGATCCACGACTACGGAACAATCGTGAATGTACGATGGATCCCCGCCCATGAGGGGATTGACGGGAACGAGGCCGCTGACAAAGCCGCGAAGGAGGCTACCGGATGGAGAGAAGAGGGAGAGGGAGGACCGAGAGCTGACAGACCATTCGAGCTGTACCCACTAAGAACGACACTTAAGACATGGTGCTGGAAGATGGCAAACAGACTATCGCTGACCAATTGGAGGGCCGAGACAAAGGGGAAAGCCACGAGGAGATATACACCCAAGCCTACTAAAAGGGTGCTCCAGCTCCATCAAGACCGGAGCAAGCGAGAAAGTGCGATCCTCGTACAGATGAGAACTGAAAAGATCGGGCTTAAGGTCTTTCTCTTCAGCCGACGTGTCCCAGGTATCCTAGATTCCAGATGTGACTGCCGTGAGGGGACGCAGACCGTGTCCCAAATCCTTTTGGAATGCCGCAAGCTCCGGGACATCCGAAGAGAGGAACTGGGCCGCTTTCCAGGACGAAACAACCTCTGGACTATCCTGACTGCGCACAAGTTAGCCACTAAAGCCATCAGATTTATGGAACGTACGCGGATCCTTGGGAATGGTGGGATCGAGAACGCGTAGACGACGTCGTGCATTGGGGGGAGACTGTAAGTAGGCGGACAGCGAAACACAAGGCATTGCCTCTCGGAGCCTAGACAATGCAGATTCGCTAGCAGGACAATCAGTATCTACAAAATCAGGCAAGGCATTTGGAGATAGTGGTTGAGGGAAGGAAGGGAGGATGGAGGGGACAGCTGGTCTTGCTTACATTTAGCAAGGCGAAGTGGGACGCGATGGATTTGTAATTTATCACGTGTCGGCTATCTGGTGAAGTCCACCTAACCGGGCATAGCTGCTGATTAAGAGCGGCCAAAACCGAGTAGGATAAAATCAATCAATCAATCTCACTTCCTCTTCATCAACAAGCCATCTTGAATCTGGCTTTCCTTTTACATTATATCAATGGGGCTTCAAGATATTAACAGGTCTGTAAAAGAGATTCGTGAAGGGGTTTGGATATCGTAACTACAGATATTCCAACGCCTAACCAGAACATGATACATTATCTTGGTCGCCTAGGAGGCTTCATCGTCATGGTGAGAAGACAGCGATGTCTTTTCGGGGATGATCAGAGTAAGTGGAAAAGGGCTCGGATACCCGGTTTTACATTTACGAGCCTCTGCAAGCCTTCGATTCAATACGTATTCTAGGACTGAAACCGAATGGAGACCATAGAGTCGACCTAGAGGGTATATTCTTTCAAAGCTTTCGGAGTGAGATCAAATGATTATGGGTAAAGATATGGGGAAACATTATGAGGCAATGTTATTTGCGCGGGGCGAGTCTAAGTTCCGTTATCGGTTATTTTGCAATAATTGTTAAACGATTTTGGCGATCATGTCGATAGTGGATGTGACGCTGCGATATATGAGAATTGGAAGGAATTGTTGGTGCTTGTGGGTAGATGCTGTCTGCGTATCTAGATCAGGGCGATGCGAATGAGTTGAACCGGCAAATACTATTCATGGGCGAGGTTTACGACGAGGCTGAGGTCTGAATATAGCTAGGTGAAGCAACTTCAGACATTCCCAAGGCATTCTCTTTCTTGAACGATGTCAGCACTCTCGCCAAAAGGTTCAAAAACCTGTCCACGCTGGGAAAATCCTTTCGTGCAAGTTTTGCGGAGGTTGTGGATACAGCTCCGACCCGGAATATCCTCTAGTAGTCTTTTTCCAGCGCTTATGGTTCTCGCGAAGATGGGTGCTTCAAGAGGCAGCTTCCAGCCGCGTCACTACTGTATATTGTGGCCTCGAGAGAATGCCCTGTTACGAGAAATGGGACTTACTGTAAGGTTTCTGCTTACGGACATAGAGGCCGTTGTTCATTTCTGGGCTTAGGATTGTTGATAAGGCAATTAGCGACGGCCTGCCGATGACCTTCGAAACAGATATATTGATCTCCTTACTGCACGCTGCCGTTTATTATATCGGTTTTCACACTTGGAGGGCCAGTCGCAATGCAGTACGTTGTAATTTGTGGTGCGACTTCCTCTTGGTTGTAGCACGCGATTGTACGTAGATTCTGTGGAGTTGCGATAGCAGCAATGTTGGGATAAGCTTAAGAGGAATTGGCAGTGTTACAAACCGAATCGAACGCAAGGTGTTGGTTGTTAAGCGTTGTCTTGGGCAGAGTAAGGTGAGGTCTGTATAGATAGGCTGCGTAGATTTAATCACGACCATACTTTCCGGAACGGACCAGCATCACCTCAAAATCACAGATATAAAATACGTCCACTTCCGGGTACGATACCGCTAGGGATGTTTCTTCACTGACAATAGGCTACATGGCCAAAAAGCTCCTGAATCAGGGTTGAAAGGAATGAAACAAGTTTCTTAGAGGCCGAGATTTCGACAATGGCAAATTCCGAACGCTCGCTATCGCAGCATGCAATTCTGTTACTACTAGCCAAGAAACGAGTGGTCTGAGTATAATAGAGATGTATACAAGGATATAGAAGAAGATGCAATCCAACAAGGCCACTTAGCCATCCACAACAAGACCAGGTACACCAGACCACTCTATCACAACAATCCAGGCCCAAATCACACAATAATCACATACTTCCTCCTCGGTCTCACCCAAGCATCCACTACAAATGCTTGTGATATATCTTATCCATCTTCCAACGCTAACACACCGCTCCGTGCCGATCGACCTTCCCGATCGGTCAATGCCATCCCAGGAGGCGATCCGGATGCCCCCAGGGATTTTCAGAACAACTCGCAAAACGACATTCCAGTCACACGCCTTCCAGAAGATAAGAAATGCACTATTGTCTATCCCTCCCTTCTCTGGTCCAATACATGTCTTCTTTGTGAGACCTAAATCGCAGGTAGGAGAGAGAGCGGAAGGAGGACTAACCGAGCTTGATAGATGTGACTTTAGGATTCGAAAGCTGTTCCCTTTCCTGTTGCTCGATAAGAGCCTCAGGGGATAAGTTTGGTGCTTCTAGGTAGAGGGAAGATGTTTCTTGGCTATGCTAGGCCTGGGTTGATGTCGAGCCTGGCTAGTTTTGGTAGCTCTATCTGTATCTTGAAAGCAGGAGGAGCATTATCAGGAAGTCGATGATAAGACATACCAGCAGGAAATATATTCTTGTACTCCTGCAATAGTTGGGAATGCCGGATAGATAAGGCCAGTTCGTCCGTATTTTTTTCTTTCTGCCATCTTCGAATCTCCTCTTCTCGTGATTAGCAGCAGTCATGCGGTCCATACTTGCTTTGCCCAGTCTCTTGCCATGGGCAGCTTTCAGCGCACCTTTACTGAACACGCGCACCGCCAAGCCAGGCAGATATATCGTCGTGCTTCAACCAGATGTCAACTCCACAGTCTCTGTCTTCGGAGACTTGGTTAGTGAGGGCACCCTCTCATCCATCAAAAAACACCATTTCTACGACCACGGGGATTTTAAAGGGTTCACAGCCAACCTTGACGCGGCCCACCTCGCTTCCCTCCAATCAGACCCTCGTGTCGCTTATCTTGAGGCCGATGGCGTTGCAAGCGTCAACGGATTCCAAGCCAAGCACGTGGAGAAACGTGATGTTGAAAGTGGCGCAACGTGGGCTCTTGGGAGAATATCTCACCGCGATAATGGAAGCCGAGACTATGTCTATGCTTCTACAGGTGCTGGAACCTGTGCATATACCGTCGATACTGGTGTGCAAGCCGATCACCCAGACTTCCAAGGAAGAGCGCAGCAATTGACTTCGTTCACGGGTGTTAATTACGATGACTTCGGTCATGGTAAGTACTCTTCGCTGTTCGACGGAGAACACATCTTTGCTGACAGTTTGCTGGAACACATGTGGCGGGAATCATAGGAAGCGCAACCTACGGCGTCGCCAAACAAACGAGAATCTATGGTGTCAAAGCTCTAGATTCCAAGGGCCACGGGGAATGGTCAACCATCATTTCCGGTCTCCAGTTCGCGGTCGATGATTCCCGCCGCCGATCTTGTCCCAATGGCGTGGTCATCAACATGTCTGTGGGTGGTGGTAAATCGCAGGCTATGAATGATGCCGTCGCTGCCACTATCAATGCAGGCATTCCAGGTACGGGGGACAATCTGAGATTCCATTTGAACAGGGTCGCTGATGTGCTTTGATAGTCTTCGTTGCTGCAGGTAACGACGCCCTTGACTTTACAGGTACAAGTCCAGCAGATGCTCCAGGAGCTTTCGCAGTCGGGGGTATCGACTCAAACGACAAAATCGCTTACTTCAGCAATTATGGCCGCAATCTTGGTGCTTTTGCTCCAGCACAAGATGTCGTTTCGCTGTGGAACAATGGACGAACCGTAAGCTCATAAAGTTTTTGACCTCACCTTCGGTTGAACTATCATAGCTAACTGCTATCGCAAGAACACGATGAGTGGTAACTCCATGTCTACTCCGCATGTTACAGGCCTGGCTGCGTACCTTCTTGCGCTAAATGGTGGGCCAATGTCCCCACAAGCTATGCGAACCTGGATTCAAAGTTTTTCCACGAAAGATAAAATTGGACTGGGTCCGGCTACGCCAGGGACACCTAACTTTCTTGTATTCAATGGCGCCACTTGAATGATCAGACAAGCTCAGTTTATCTCTTTTGTAAAGCTGCCGGGACGTTATGGACTCCAACTTGAATGGTTATATAGACCCTGACGATCGTAATGTATAACTCCGTTTCTATTCTGGTAACTCAGCACATAAACCTGGAGCACAGCTCTTGTGGCTTGCTTTGTACCCACCTGTGCCGCGTCCGGACGCGACAAGTTCGTGTCTCTGAAGGTTGACCGAGTCGATTATAACCTGGCGGAGGAATTGGCGGACCAGTGGCAAGAGAAGATATGTTCTCTGGGTGGAGGGGAAGTGGAGGAGATGATGTTGGTGTGTGCCTGTGTGGTAAAGAAGAGGATGAGATGATGTTGGTGTGTGCCTGTGTGGTAAAGAAGAGGATGAAGGTGTGAGAGAAGCTGTGTCTAAAATTAGATGCCCCAGAACGTGACCTCCCGCCTTCGGCGCGGAACTTCCACCTTCCTGCGTCTCGCGCTCTCCCAAAAAACAGCACACACAGCGAGAACTCAATTTTTGGAATTTACAGAAGTATCATCTAAAGATCATCAAAACACCTCTGCCAGTGGCCGCTCCGGCCTCTAGAGGCCATCGCGCGTCCCTCAGCGTCGATGAGATATCTCTAGAGTCGCCGTCGCGGCCACCGCAGAGCAAGCAGACGAATACATGAGCAAGCTACACGAACGATGCGTCCACCAAAGACAACAGCAACCATCTAGTCACTATCTCCCGGCTAGTCCATCACCCCAGATGACACTGCAACGCTCCGAGTCGACGAGTCACTGCTAGAACGGCAATACCTTCAACACAACTCAAACACCAGACGCTCGGTGCGCAACAATCGGCACCACACACCACTGCAACGACTAGACAATCTCTCCCAACGTCTTGGCAAACCGTCCTGCTACAAGCTGTTGCCCAGAGCCTTGAGCCTCTCCCCAAACTGTTGCCTCCCAGTTATGGCATTGGCAAGAGTAGGTGCGCGACACAGTAAGTAGTAAGGACGCATAGAAGGAGCCTATTGGCGGCAAATCCCCTCCCTGTAAGCTAGCAGACGTAGCCTTGAGCCTCTCCCCAGACTGTTGCGTCCCAGTTATGGCAGTGGCAAGAGTAGGTGCGCGATATAGCAAGCAGGGAGAGCGACTGGCAGCAGATAGGCTCCGACTATAAGACGACACGTCTACAACACAATCGGTGCGACACGATACGGCAGCTGCTAGAGAACCTCATCTACTATCGTCTCCGCAAACCGTCCTGCTGTAAGCTGATGTCCAGAGCCTTGAGCCTCTCCCCAAACTGTTGCGTCCCAGTTATGGCATTGGCAAGAGTAGGTGCGCAACACAGTAAGCAGTAAGGACGTATAGAAGGAGCTTATTGGCGGCAAATCCCCTCCCTACAAGCCAGCAGACGTAGCCTTGAGCCTCTCCCCAGACTGTTGCGTCCCAGTTATGGCATTGGCAAGAGTAGGAGCGCGATATAGCAAGTAGGGAGAGCGACTAGCAGCAGATAGGCTCCGACTATAAGACGGCAGGTCTATAGCACGATCGGCGCCATACAATACGGCAGCTACCAGACAGCCTCGTCCACGGGCATACCCGGAGTATCACACCCGAAGCAGCGAAATCACGACTACGATGGTTACTATTGTCTCCAGCATCACACAACCAAATACACCGCCGCATAGGAATCTGGTGCAAGGCAACTTTCACAAGCAGAAACATACTTAGGGAACCCATTGGCCTTGAGGGATAAGGCGAAACAGATAGACAAAGCTGAGCATTAGAGGGAGACTGTAGGTAGAAGGATAGCGAAACACGAGGCATTGCCTCTTGAGTCTACATAGCACAGATATACTAGCAGAATAACCAGTATCTACAAGAGCCAGCAGGCATTTGGAGATACTGGTTAAGGGAAAAGAGGGAGGACGGAGGGGACAGCTGGTCTTGTTTCAGTGAACGGGGCGAAGTGGGGCGCGGTGGATTATATAATCTATCACGTGTCGGCTGTCTGATGAAGTCCTCCTAACCGGACATAGCTGCCTGATTAAGCGGCTGCAACCGAGTAGGATAAAATCAATCAATCAATCAATCTCGCGCTCTCTTCCTCCCTCCTCCCCTCTTTAACACCACGGCAGCTTCATTACTTGCCACCACTGCGTATGTATCGCACTCTATGTTAGAGTGAGCGAGATGCGCTAAGGGATTACCGAGTCTTGGACGTGTGTCTCTTATGCCTCCAGAGTTCGAAACCCTCTTCACCACTCCAAAATTTCATGACGAGCGTCAGCAGTATGGAAGTATAAGACTCACTTATTCAGTGTTGAATCTCAATTGCCGCTTCTTTCTAGAGCAATGCTAAGTTCCCAATTATGTGGTCTCTTCGCGCAAGTCTTTAGGTTATTTCGCACATTTTTCGCCAATGGCCGAATTCTTTCCGTTCTAAGAATACAATCTGCCGGTAGCACAAGCTGAAGTACCATCATCACAACGGGTCATGATATGCTGTTTCTGCCCCCTTCTTTCGTAGGGCTCAACTTGCTAACAATCGGACATTTGGCGAGCATATTCTAGACAAGAAAGCTTAGATTGATATCGTGCACCAGGAGTTCCGAAGGTAGAATCCAGCCTAAGATTTTAAAGTCAGTCCAAGGTAATTGGCAGTCTTCCTACAAATGTGGCTGTTTTGGTTGCCTTTTTCGGCAATTCCTAGACTGTCATCTTACATAATGACTTCCTTTTCAGAAAGAGTTGTGAAGCATATTTTGTGGGCGCGTTTCCTTCGTGGGTTTATGGCGAATGCGATGAATAGCTATGTTGAATGGTCACCTCGGTCCATCGTCCAATTGATCGCAGATGTATCTCCTGTCATTCTTATACTTAATCGGTTGGAATCAAGTAAATGATGATGTAAAGAAGGACAGATGTTCCCTCGCCGTGAAAATGCCATTGGTGTAGTGATGCCGTTAAGCTGATGGAACTCGAGTCGATGTGTTCCCACAGGAGGCTGAGAGGTCAAATTTGGGCCCACGACAGGATATGAAGGGTGGTGACAGGATTATACAATGATTTATGAGTAACGTACTTCACAAGCGAGTGGGCCACCCAAGCGAGTGGGCCACCTCACAAACGTAAACCGCCTTCGTAACAACATCGCGTAATGCCTCAACAACACGAAAAGCAGAAGATCTATAAAGAAGGAGATATATTCCTTGCTATCTCAGATATCAATTCAGAGCAAATCCAAAGCGAAAGACGCGCTGCAGTAATATATAGCGTACCTCGAACAACAGTACAACGCCGACGCGCCGGACAGCGCCCTCGACGCAAATGCGAGCCGAACTCGAAGAGATTGACAAAGCTAGAAGAGGACGTGGTTATAAAGCGTAGTCTTAACGAAAGCTTACGAGGCCTACCGCCGTCGAAGGCCTACGTACAAGATATGGCTAATAAACTACTAAGAGAGCGGGGCGGGAAGCCTGTTGGCAAGAACTGGGTTAACAACTTGGTAAAGCGTACGCCAGAGCTTACCACCCGATGGAGCCGTCCATACGATCGCCAGCGAGCTGCCTGCGAAGACCCGGCGGTTATTATACCCTGGTTCACACTTGTTCAGAGGATAAAGGCAGAGTACGGTATCATAGACGAGGATACCTACAATTTTGATGAATCTGGCTTCTTAATAGGCAAGATATCGTCTCAGCTAGTCGTTACAGGCCCAGGATCCTCTGCAAGTTCTATTGATGAGCAGGTCAGGCAGTTGAGTAAAGGCGCGCAGCAGATAGCACATGAAATGGTGTTGATGCGCGAAGAAACAGCGCGCCTTCGAGACGCAATTGAGGCAGTTACAAAGCGTAAGAGTCGCAAAAGGAGATATACGGATGAGCAGACCTTGACAGCTGGTGAAGTAACTGACTTAGTTACTATAAGGGAGGGTGGTAATCGTAACGATGGTGAGAAGACTGCGAAGAGAGTACGTGGAGAGAGGCACTGCGGCCGTTGCGGCGAGACTGGGCATAACTCCCGCACTTGTGAGGTAGAAATAGAGAATAAAGATGATAGCGAAGCTTCTAAATAATATTATTCTATTCTATTTAATACTATAAATTGTTGTAGGGTTGCGTAGTATTTTTACGAAGGGGGTTTACGTTTGTGACGTGGCCCACTCGCTTGGGTGGCCCACTCGCTTGTGAAGTACATTACGTAAAATAGTGATGGTGAGCTGGAAGAGATGAGAACACGATGACCAAATCTGGGCCGAAATTGGTCCGACATCATGGCCCCCGACGACCCTCGACCTCAATCAATTCGCAACTCCATTGACGCATTCCATCAACTGTAACCCTCATACATGAATCGCATCGGTCACAAGGCTAGGCCTCTCAGCCTTGCCATGCAGTCATCATAGGACATACGGGTTGTCTTATCAACCGCACACCAGATATGCATAACAGTAAACAAAGTATTCCCATAACACACCGAACTAGCAGCATGGACGGGTCAAACTCCCGCCCACAGGTAAGATGGAAACTCTTCTCCCACATATTCCCCGTATTCGTGGTAACCGTATTGCTGTCATTCATTATGTGGAAGAGCTGCTTCCTCGCTGCCACGGCGTTGGGATCCCTTGGATGGGCGAGACCACTGGCCGACGTTACTGGAGTGGATACGTTCGATGCAAAGCCGCGACTGAGATTCGAGAAAGATGGGTCGTTCAAATTGAGTATCTTCGAGGACTTGCATTTCGGAGAAGGTGAGGATAATCGTGAGTTTTACCCTTCCCTTTACACCATCAACTACGTAGAATGATACTAATCCAATATTCCAGCACCGGAATGGGGATGGGGCCCATCATCTGACTTGAAAACCGTCAAAGTCATCAATACGATCTTGGACACCGAGAAGCCAAACCTCGTAATCCTCAACGGCGACCTGATCACAGGCGAAAACACCCATGCTCAAAACTCAACAACCTACCTCGATCAAATCGTCGAACCACTAGTCCATCGTCAAATCCCCTGGGCCTCAACCTACGGAAACCACGATCGAGATTACAATCTCTCACCAATAGACCTGCTTCTCCGCGAAAAGGATCTGTTCCCCCAGCTCAGCCTGACCAGAAGTATGGTAGCAGACCCAGAAGCCGGGGTAACAAATTACGTCCTCCCCATCTTTCCTTCCAACCCAAACGTCTCTGTACCAGTAATGCTACTATGGTTCTTTGACAGCCGCAGCGGAAACGAACATCAAAGCCTCGATCCCTCCGGTAACCGCGTTCCCATCCCAAACTTCGTTCACCCCTCCGTAGTCGACTGGTTCACAGCGCAAAAATCCCTGCTCCTCGCACGCTATGGTCGAGATATCCCATCTCTAGCATTCGTCCATATACTAATCCACGCCATGGCCTCATTCCAATCCCTCGGCATTGATAAACATAAAGAACCAGGTCTTAACGACGATAACCCCCTCTCTCCCCAATCACTAACAAACGGCATCTATACGGAGGGTGACATCCCCTTCATGCATGCCCTATCCACAACACCCTCCCTCAAAGCCCTCTTCAGCGGCCACGACCACGGAAATGATTGGTGCGTAAAATGGGATGGTTCACTCCCCGGTATGTCCATTCCCGGACCCGCGCAAGGTTTAGTAATGTGTTTCGGTCGACATACAGGCTATGGAGGTTATGGATCTTGGACACGCGGTAGTCGCCAGATTTTTCTTCATGAGGAGATGTTGGGGAGCGAGGTTGAGACGTGGGTTCGGCTTGAGGATGGGATGGTTAGTGGGGCTGTTGTTTTGAATGGGACCTATGGGGGGGATTGGTATCCTGCTGTTGAGGATACGAAGACGCGTTGATGTGGGGACTTTGTGGGATTGAGATGTTGGCGATTGAATGGCTGAGGGGTGGAAAGGAAGGTTCCGGATCGAAGCGGTGTGTAGGCACATCGTTGGTATAATTAGTAATTTCTAATGCCCGTCGTGGGATGCAGGGGCTGGCCTGCTCGTATGAGCACAAAGTGGCCAGAATAGGTATATCTAAGTATACCCAACTTTGCTGTCTCTATAGAGACTGGGTATAATTATATCTCCTGCATCTTAAAGATGGGCGATATCGTTTATTCTTTCCTTAAATTGATACACCGCTATTCAATTGTATCGTAAAGGCCGATGGGACGATAGTCGAGCATCTCCGTATGCATAAAAGAGACACCACACTCCAGCCCAATCAAGGCTACAAACACGATTACACTCTTTCAAACTCCCAGACAAAACAAATCATCAACACAAACAGTCCAACAACTCTCTCAAACCCTATGACCATAGGTTGATAGATACGCAGGACTTCCTTCAAGCAAGCGCGAAGGTAATGCATGTATTGGATGGATAGGATGGTTATGTCTTTTCTGTTGGACATGCTTGTCTAATCTCGGTATGGCGCTTATGGACAGACCGGTTCTGTGTGAGGAGGTAGAACAGGCCGCTCAAGGCGGTGGCCGTGGTTTCGCTGTCGAGTGTTAGCCAGGTCATCCCAGATCTTGAGAATGAAGAGAATAGAAAGACACATACCTTCCAGCAGTAATGAAGAGGGTACTCGCCCTATCAGCTGTTCTGAACTCAAAGTATTCTGCTCATCAGCTTATTTTAATACCAAAGTCATAATATCTTTGTTCTAGGTGACACCAAGCTACATCCTGGCTTTAACAGCCTCCTCACTGTATCTTTTATGCTCTGCTTCTTTATCCAAGATTCACTTAGGCAAGAACGTGAACAGGTATCTCACCAGAGGTTTGCTTCGAACCAGGGAGATTAAAACAGTCGCTCGGAATGATTCGAAGATGATGCTTACCCAAGGATGATACTCGCCGTTGACCAAGCACCCGAAACTTTTGCCGAAGAATAGCAGCGCCATGAGGTCGGACAGCGTGAAATGAAACAGCTTGACCAAGTCTGTCGCTTCATCCTTTTCAATGCTGCCCTTCAAACGAGCAATGAGGTCATCCACAACACCTTGGACCATTGGTTCCTGCTGTCGAAGAGCTTTGTCACTGAATGCTGGTGCCAGCACTCGCCTTATCCTTGGATGGTCCTCAAGGTTCGATGTAAAGATATTGTGGGGGTAATTCTTTGGATCGAGGGGAAACATAGTTGAGGATTTCTCATTCTCCTTGTGCTCGCCTTTTTGTGGGCCATAAACTTGAGGCCAAACATCACCGTGAATGCAGGAGTGGACATTCGGACCTGTGCGGACTGTGTGGCCGTATTTGGCGTAGAGCCATGAGAAATATGGAAGGATGTCGCCCTTGACGTAGCAGTGGTAGTTCATCGGAAGTTCCGAAACTGCGTGGTACCATAGCCTTGGGAAGCCAGAAGGACGATGGAAGTAGAGATAGATTGACCTACCAAGCAAGAAGAGGAGGGGTGGCTAACTAATGTTAGTTGGTCCTGTGGAGAGAAATTTGAAGGGCTCATACTAGGATGAAGATGGTGAGTATAGATGGGGCAGGGAAGGTGAAATTGGTGAACATGTTTTCCATTCCAAAGGTTATGCTCCCAATAGAAGCTTGGGGGAAATCAAAGAGGACAAGACTGAGCACTTGTATCAGGCTGGGGAGACGATGAGACAAGTTATATCTGATAAGCTCTTCTGGCTCGCTTCCGTCCGCTGGAGGTATATTTCCAAATTGATACATTCAAGCTCCGCTTACCTACGCCGCAGCCGCACGAATCGGGTGTCATCGCTGTCCACCGCAGAATTTCTCATCATTTGTCCCGCTATGCGGGCGTATGCGAATGTTGTCTTTATTCCCAAGCTCTTCCCAGTCCCTTGCATGAAGACGGCCTAGCAGCGGAATGATTGTCGCTGAGAAGGTAGTTCCCGCAGCCGAGACGCACATTGACGGCGAGGTACAGCGTTGGATATCACAGACAACACCTGTCTCTTTGTTATGCATGGACACCAACCTTTCTCCCTGAATCCCCAGGGCTGAAGGAACTAAGTGGACGAGGCTGAACCTTGAGGCTCAAAGATGTGCTTCAGCTTATCATTTCTAGACTCGCTTCGAGTATAACGTAGGATTTATCTTCTCTTTACATCATGCGTGTCCAGAAGTCGCCGCATTAGATCTCTGCTTTCTGTTATATGACAGAAACCGAGATTACGCCTACAAATCCTGAATATAAGTCGACCTTGAAGATGTTTAGACCCTCAGAATAGGCCCCTGCTACCAACAAAAGACTCCAGCACGGGGCTTGACAACGTGTTGTGAACTATCGGCAAAAGTAGCAAAACCTACTGTTGTGCTGGCCAGGAGATCCTCGATCAGGCTCGTATCGACCTTGTGGAGCTTGACTTTCTCGTCGTGGATCAAAAACTCGACAGGCAGTCGGCAGTGACTTGATTTCGAAGTCAACATTAATGGATTTTCGATGAAGTTGATGATTGATGAGAGAGTTGGTTTGATCGAGAAGGTCAACCGAGCACAGTAATTGCCAAGCACGTGGTACTGTTTTCTGCATTTTTAGTAGGTCTAAGCTCGCTCACATTGACATCTACTGTGTATCAGAGATGAAGAATCAATGCTAATTATCGGTAGAATTTAAAAGCGGCTGTTGTTGCTTCGAAGGTAAAGATGAATTACGGAGGCGGCCTTATACGATCTCGAAGCATCAAGAGAATCAGTTGGCATGCTCGATATGGAGATATTTGTGATGGCGATGTTGGATATCGTGGAAGATCCTTTACTCAAGCTAGATGCCCTGTTTATTGGTAAGTGATACAGTGTAAAAGCCGACTTCATTTCAGCCCAGTCGAAATCTACTATCACAGGCGGTCCTTATGCCAAACTAAAGCACTCAGAACTCCCGTAGCATGCTGCATTCCAAAACCGCTTCAGTCGCAATTCGACCATTAATATAACATAAGCAATGCTCAAAACAGCTAAGCCCTATAATACCCGCAGAACCTAGAACTCCTCCGTCTCCTTGAAGAACATTGTAAAGCTGATGATTGTTCCATAGATGAGCCATCCGCCGATAATGCTCATAACAGCGGCCTGGGGTACTATGATTGCGCAGTGAGCTAAGAGGAGTGGTAGAGCTGTGTAATATGTTAGCTACAGTCGCATTTCAATACCAGTCAGCTTTGTCTTGCTTCAACTCAATGCTGAAGAATTCTCCCATTTTCGAAACGACGCATCTCCTTGATTTCCTTCCAATGCGACAGGCAATGGTGGCTTAAACATAGGAACTCACCAACACCCATGATCACAAAGAAGCCAGTCAAGAACCGCCCGAAATCCACTATGCCAGATCCCCCACTCTCCATGAAATCATCGTGATTCGCGGCTCGGCCACAGAGCCAGTTTGGAAGTGGAGCGACAATGTAGGTTGCTACGACCATGAGGGGGAAGTAGTTGTGCCATAGGGCTGAAGAGAGGATTACGAGGAGGAAGCCTATTGCGAGGACCTGCGCAGATAGTTAGCGATGCTCCAAAAAGGCTATGTGGTAGTTTGAGTTGGATTTGTCGAAGCACCAATGGCGGCGAAGGGGGATCATGGGCTTCGGAAGGACGTACGAAGGAGAGGGCGATGATGGTCTTGAGACCGGCCATGGTGGGCGGGTAGTTTGTGTGAGATTATGGATTGGAGCAGGGCTCGGGATAGAGTTGGAGCTGTAGAGAGAGGTAGCAAGATCGTTCGCGAGAGTCGTGTTGGTATGGAGGAGGTATCGCTATTGGTATGGAAGGCTGGTGGTTGCGACAATAGAATTGGATACGCTGGTTTGAGTGAGGTCTTAGCGCAATATACATGAGATGGTGAGATAGAGGAACAGTGCAGGAATTAGATGATTGTAGATGGCCAGAACCTGAATGATGCAGATACTCGATTTCGTAATCCGTGATGCTTTATTTGTTTCCCAGTTGGGATCATATAGTATATCTCAAAGGATTCGTGCCAGAATTCAGCGGCTTCATTCAATATTACATTCAAGTCCAACCCCTGACTCGCTCACTAATCTCACATTTCAGAGCTTCATCACGGATCCGCTGCCTTGAGCCTCATAGTAAATAGTCCCATAGTCCCATAACCACAGCCCTCATCCATCAACACCACACTTTCTTCCCGACACATATACCAATCTCACCTTCTCGCTGCCATCATGTTCAGAAACAATTATGACAACGACGCCGTCACATTGTACGATCATCCACCATCCAAAGCTCACTGTCTATGCTAACAGTGGAATAGCTCCCCACAAGGCCGCATTTTCCAAGTAGAGTACGCATCCGAAGCCGTCAAGCAGGGCTCAGTAGTGGTCGGAATCGTCAGCAAAGAATGGGCTGTTCTTGCAGCACTAAAGGTAATCACAATTCAAACCACCGCCATCCTTTCGATTGACTTTCATCTAATACATACCTTATCCAGCGTAACGCCGAAGAACTCTCCTCGTACCAAAAAAAGATCATACCAATCGACTCTCACTATGGCCTCGCTCTCGCTGGTCTCGCCTCCGATGCCCGCGTTCTCTCCAACTTCATGAAGCAACAATCTCTCGGATCCCGTCTAACCTACGACCGCGCCATCCCTCTTGGGGAAATCGTGCAGCGTATCGGCGATCGCGCACAGAAGAACACTCAAGAATACGGAAAGCGACCTTATGGTGTTGGTCTGCTGGTGGCTGGTGTTGACGCAAAAGGACCTCACCTGTACGAGTTCCAACCTTCAGGCGTGACACAGGAGATGGTGGCATCAAGTATCGGAGCGCGTAGTCAGATGGCTAGAACATACCTCGAGCGGAATCTGGATGAATTCCATGCATGTGGACGGGCAGAGCTCATCAAGCACGCGTTGAGGGCGTTGAAAGAGAGTTTGTCCCAGGACAAGGAGCTTACAGTCGACAACACGAGCGTGGGTATCGCAGGTATTGGCGAAGACTTCAAGCTGTATGAGAACAGCGAGTTGACGGGTTGGCTGGAGACAACGTTCGAGAATAAGGCCGAGGGTGGGGACGGGGAGATGGAGGTTGATTCATAGATTTGAGGACTTCAGCATGTATTGTATGGAGTTCAGGCGAAGGCAGGATGTCAATGGGCTCTTTAGGGAGAGATTTTGAGCATATGGAATATCAGATACTGCCGATGAAGATTGCCATATTGGTTCGATTTTGAACTCGATGTGTTGCTGATTTATGGGTGACTCGATTCATAATTCAACAACGAGACGGAACAACACAAGACATGACGCCTACTCTTGCATACAAGAATCTCAACTCCATACTGTATCTCCCTTTTGACATACACCACGTGACACCCCGGATCCGTCGCGTCTCGGGATCTCGGTCTTCCAAACACGACCAAAACAAAGCGCAAACATCATTCACATCTGGAACAACAAGCAACGTCATCTCAAAAGACCAACTCGAAGCTCACAACAACAAGAACAAGAACAAGAACAACCCCGATAGCTTCAACCCATCGCAAGATCAGAATAGCTCTTGACTCGAAAACTGTCTTCTCGCACGGTCTAAACTCGCCAGAACTCGTAGCCTTTAGCGCTCAGATCGCTACTCGCAGGCTCGTAGCCCGCAAGCTCACAATTATGGCACCAGCGAATCTCTATCCGCGAGCAACATTGAAACGAATCACGAAGGCGCATTCGAATCGGCCGTTGAGCAAGAATGTTGATATTTTGGTATGTTCTTTTTGCCATTGCTCACTTTGGGCTGGTTTGCCTTTGTGCTTAAGAGGTTTTCCGTTTCTACACTTGCTCGAAGCGAAGTAATTCTACTTCCTTTACTTTATTTGGTGTCCTTTCCATCCATTCTTAATGCTCCTTACCATTCTTCCCTGTTCCATCATTGAACATCAAATGGACGTATCAATGATTTCTGTTCACGTCAGGGGGATCGTATATTCGCACTTTACTGATTCCCCTTACAGATTTTCTTGAATTACATGCTTTTCCTTCAAGAATTGATGAAGGAGAGTTCTATCTCGGCGAGGCAGAGTGGGGAGAGAGGTGTCAGTGCTAGGCGGATACGGAAAGTCAGGGAGGTAAGTGTTACCCTAGTTCCTTACACCTATTCTCGAGGTTCCTTCTGTTGACAGGGGAAGTAATTGGTTTTCGTGTTGGACATGATGCTAACGATGTCTAGCGATGCTTGCAAAAGTTTAAAGGATGATGGATGCAAATCCTGAAGTGTTGGGTGGAGGCATGACGTTATGAATGATATGATTATGGGTGCGAAATAAAGAGATATGGCATGGACCACAGTATTAGGTTCCAAGCTCGACAGATTGCAAGCATGGCCCGATCAAGGTGCTTTCACAGTGTTGATACCCCGGGTTCCTTCCATAATTGCGGCACAGCCGAGAACGTAAATAGTGAACCTTTCACCTCCATCTTTACAAAACATCATTAGACTTTGATTTTCCACGTCCACAGCTTGTAATCCTTCCATCTAACCCATTCTCATCAACCGTTTCACCACATCCATCGAGCATTCACACCATCACTCCCACCTACGATAATCATGGCCTAACTTTCGATACACAACCCTTGAATTGGAAAAGACATTCGCTATAACGAAGTCCATAGTAAACCCAGATCCACACCTCCAAAGAGCTACCTATTCCTCTTTCAACCTCCTCACCATCTCCATCCCAAAATACCACTCCGAAATCATCGTCCTGATGAGAAAATGAGGCATCGCCTTCGAGACTGCTATGGAACAATTCAGCACGGGACAGGCTGATTTTAGTATTAAGGGGCCTATCGCCAACATTATGAGTGGAGATAAGAGTATCACAGAGCTTTCACACTTATTAGACAGAGTTATGGGATTTGAAAGGGGTCATGGAGTGAAGGACGAGATTGTATGGAAACTAGGGAGACATCAAGTTTAATAGGGATTTATGCAAGAACTAATATTTTTGTAGGGGACGGAGGGGGAATAGATTTAACAGGGATTTCATAGAGGAAAGAATCGAGAGGCTAAAGGTATTGGTATGGAACATGCGGAGATGGTGTTGAGAAGAGAGTGATGAGGTACGTATTGAACTACGATCGGACACAAGAATTGAAGTAGATGGATATTTGAAATTTGAATTGTGCTGACGCTTACTCTTGGCCGCGTCCATGTTATACCGCCCGTTCGCCCTCTTGCCGTTTCTCTATCTTTTAGTGGTGAGTGCGAGTCTTCGGCCGCTACTCATTATGCTCCGACGATGGCTTGGTGTGCGTGCTCACGAATGTATAGTGCTATGGCGGTAGGCTTATGATATAAGACAGCCGTAATTTAGTACAACAACCTTCCAGATGTAATGCCGAAAATCCATGATTTTTGGAGGGTATAGGTACCTCCGTAGACCTCCAAATATAACCCCAGACGCACAGGCTTGTGGACACGGTCCAATCATATTAAAATCGAACATATGCCAGAAACGGTACGTCTCACTCATTTCCGTATTATTCGCTGCCCGCCGTACGCTTGCTTCAACCAAAACTAACTCTCTTTTTCTTTCCTTTCCCACCAGCCTCCTCTTTCCTCTCCCTCCTGAACCCATCGTCCCTCTTCGGCCGCTCAATACCCGTTCTACCTCCAAATGAGACCTTCCTCCTCGACACCGGCGCCCGATCACTCTCCTTCATAGCCGCCTCCTCATTTTTAATCCCCCTCGTGATGAAACTCTCCTTGCCCTTCTTGTTCTTCACCCTCCTAACCTCATTCTTCACATCCTCAAACGCGCCTTTTCGTTCTGCCTGTCTCGCCTCAGCCTCCTTCCGTCTCGCCTCCCGAATCTCCTCCATTTGCCTCGCTTTCATCATTTTACTCTCTACCTGCCCCTCATGCTCTGCCGCAACCATGGCCAATATCGTCATTTGTGACTCTCTATCATCCACGAAAATCTTGCCCTTCTTTTTTCCTTGCGGTTTCAAGACGCCGGCTGGTGTGATTGCATTGAGTGTTGGGATGTTGAGTTCTTTCTCCGTGTATATTCTCCTCTTTTTTATCTTGGGAGCGAGTTTCGAACGGGTCTTTTTAAGGTGGTCTGGTTTTACGACTTTATGTTTTTTGTCTTTTGAGGCGGCGGAGGAGGCATCCTTTGCAAGGGGGATTTTGGTGAAGGTGGATGTGACTGAAGTGCCGTATTTGGAAGGTTTCTTTACGCCAGCGCTTCGCTTTGTTGGAGAGGTTGGGGCCATTTTGTCAGAGTTGTTGGTGTTGTCGCAAAAGTTGTTACAGGAGGAAGATTCTCTAAATCGGGCGGACTTAATAATTTAGACGCTAGTAAGCGCGCTAGACGCACCTGCCTCATCGCAGCTTCACGCTTCAACTACCAAGATCAGGCTATTTACAACGACGACCTTCTGAACACCACCTCTGACCCTACAAATCCTCAACAATGACAGAACTAAGCGAAAGAATTTTCCGCTTCCCACGCCCAGAATGGCTCAATAGCGCATCAACCCGCACAGCAGGCGTCTACGCAGCAGGAGCCCTCGTACGCATTCCCTCAGTCTACCACCTCACCACTCACCTCTTCAGACTGCTCACTAACAAACCACATAGTTCTCTCTCGGATTCTTCCTCTTCATCGACAGCGCCACCTTCTCTAAATCCCCCCTCAACGGCTCCACAACCCACCTAACATTCATAGACTGGATTCCCCTAATCTGTTCCGGCCTAGGCATGCTCGTCATCAACTCCATTGATAAATCCCGTCTCGGCGCCGACAGCTTCTCATACTCCGGAAACGGCGTCGCCTGGAAAGCGAGACTAGTACTATTTTTGGGCTTTGCGCTGTTGGCGGGGGGTTTGGCGGGCAGTGTTGCTGTATTGGTTTTGAAGTATGTGGTTAGGGAGGTTGTTTGGCCGAGTCTTTGGATGGGTGTGGGCGGTGTTGTTGCGAATGGTTGTGTTATGACTAGGTGAGTTTGTACTTGTTCTCTCCTGGGATTGGCTCCAGATAAAGAGCATGGGAGCATTGGGACGTTGAAGTTGTGTGAAGAGATAAGTACTAATTCACGGTATAGTTCTGCTATCCTCTGGGTCGCACAGAATATGGAGGACGAATATACCTACAACCTAGCTCTCTGAGCGGGTCTCAGCGCGAAGGAGCATGTGTGATTAGGAATAGCTACTTTTTGGTCTTTGGGATGGCTTCATGAGCGGGATGGCATACGTGGCGTAGGTTTGATAAGACTACATGTACAACTCAATTGTGAAGGTACTGGGAATATCATTCTAATTCCTTCTCACTTCCAAGCCTGGTCCAGTACTGAAGAGATCCGAACATCAACCTACCAAATACAAAAACTATAACCAAAGCAAGGAACCTTCAAGGAACCCAGTACACCATCCATCCCCATTCTCACAACCCATCAAACCCAACCTACGTAATACTCCTAGCAACGACACAGATAGACCTGAATTATACCCCACTCAACCATTCCGCAAATCCCTCTCCATAAACCATCTACCCCTCTAAATCCGAAAAACCAAGACTCCGAATTGAAAACAGAAGAACGGGCGTAATACGATGTTTGTTAAAGATTTCGGAATTCAGGTCCACTCTCTCCGTTTACTCGCTATCTTAATGTCGTCTTTGACTTCACACACCCATACCTGACCTCCATCTCCAAGATCTCCTAATGCTTGAGGACCTTACTACATCCCACCTAAGTAGACTTAAGGGATTATGAGTTTTACAGCCTACGAATCACACTCCTACAACCACATAGGATACAAGGCCATGTCTGTCTTCCCTAGTCGAGGATTTGATCTTCATTTCTACCCTAATTTCCTAATCTGACTAAGGATTTGGATACCTAGGTCAGAATCCACGTTACTCCCCATAACAATTAAAGTGCAATCTTACAAGTTCCCCATCAATCAAGGTAAAAGATGCATATACTACATGAGAAAAACACATACGCCGTAGCCATGCTCAGCAATGAGAACCATCAAAGGAAAAACTCCTTCTGTTATTGTGAAAGCCACTAGTAATGCATCGCACCCATGTCGTTGATAGTAAGCACAAGATCATCCATCTCATATCACAAGTTCCCCCAAAACGCCATGCTACAATCAGAGACAAACACTTAGATCCACACTACTGTTGCTGCACAACTAGCGTCTCCCTAACCTTCTCTGGCAGTTTAGCAACAGTCACTTGAACCCTTTCCCTCGCCTGCTGAGCGTCCTGATACTTGGCCTGTTTCGTCGCCATCGTATCCATAGCGCCAAAAGCAACAGCACGCCACAAATCGCTGTTCGCCCGCTGAGCCAATGCCTGAGCAGCCTGCACACTCTTCTGTGCCTGATCGCCCATAATGTCTTTGAAAAATAGCGAACTCATAACTGACATGGTGACGGCAACAATCTGACTGTTTTGAGCTGCTCTCCCGTTGTTTAACGCATCCTGGACAGACTTTTTCCGGTCGATTAAGATGCCAGATGGTGCAACGACAGATTTGATGAGGTGCATGGCTGCGACAATGGAGCGGTTGGGGTGGCCATGGGTCAGGGGAAGAAGAGCAGCGACTGTCGGTGATGCTGTGCTGAATTTAGGATGAGAAGGATCTCGGATGATCAACAGAGCATTGAAAGCGGCCAGAATACTCAGATCAGTCTCCGCTTCGTGGACTCGGTTTGAAGCTGCGGCTGGAAGGGCCAAGCTCGAATCTTGGAAGTACTTGAGCGCTGCTTCCGAGTTTCCAAGACCTTGCTGGATGACACCGGCCAAAAACGTCGTCCATCGACGGTGGCGGACCAATACCTCGGCTTGCAACTTGGCGCTAGCTTGGACAGTCGTATTGAGATATGCCTGTGAAGTTTTCCAGTCACCACGGCTGCAATGTAGAAAAGTGAGGAAAAGGTTGATGTTCCAGTCTATACTACGCCACCACTCGATACGCTGTTCAGCAGCAGCAAGTGATTGCGACTCTGGCGTAATGAGGGGTGTGTCGAGACTGGATGGGTCAAAATTGTCTGCCATGAGTCAGTGAGTGTATTTGATGACGAAGAGTGAGACTCGCCTGTGACTATGGTGAGACCTTCAGATAAATGCACAATCTTGCGCTCAATACCGCCCTTCGAGGCGGCGATTCCACTGAGCAAGTAACACAAAGCCCACAGGTCTCGCGACCGCAGCCAGGAGAACATGAGGTGATCCTTTCCTTTTGTGCGTTCGAAAATTCCGCATGTCGATTCAGTCAGTGTACTTGGAGAACTTTCTAGGGGCACAGCAAACTGGCCATCCATCCGCCACACTTCTGAGCCGATGGCATCATCCATCAGCTTCTGCATTACTTCAACCTTGTTCGATTGCTGTTCATGATGGTATTCTGACAGACTACAAGCGAGGTCAATGCAGTCCAGCAGAGCCCATATTTGGGTGAGGCCTTTGACAGATGATTGCAGCTGATGAGTCCTCGCAGCTGCAACAGCTCTCTGAGCTTGTTCGACCTTGTCTGAGGTCAGCGAACGCAGGTGGATCATGGCTTCGAGAGTGTGTGAAACAACTAAGATGGCACAGTCTCCCCGCGATTCTGCCAGTTCATTGACTTTGTGAAGATTGTCAATGGCAGCCGCGATATCGTGGTGGCTTGCCAGTTCAATGGATAGAGTTGCTCGCAAGAAACGAAAGGCGTACACCCATTGGGTTTGTTCATACCTGAGTGGCTATTAGTGGGTGTTGTGATAGGGGGAACGCATGTACTCACAATTCGACATTCGGTATCAAACTATCAAGGGATTTCAGTGCAGCACGTGGCTTGGTCTTGAACAGGACTCTCGCTAGCAAATGCTGCATGCTGTATTTCAGATCCAACAGCTTCTTTCGGTCACAGAGCGCAATCTGGCAGGTATTAGTGGCCTATCATCAGGAACGTTGAGAAGAACTCACAGCTTTGCTCAGCTTCTCCTCAGCAAGGTCATAATTCTCGGTCTCGCTGAACAAAATATTCGCATATTGCAGCGTTAAGAGCGCTTCATCACGCGGCAGCAATCGAAAGTTCTATGACCGAATCAATGATGGCTCAGGGGCGCACGAGTGGTCAGATCTTACCAGGAGAGCCGACTCCATGCAGCCCAAGCCGGTTGCTATCAGCTTGTGGTACTCATCAGCATCCTCCTCTCGTTTGTAGAATGCAACCCGTGACGCCATGCCATGTGCCGCACTTATGTATTCATCTGCCAATGCTAACAATAGCTGATGATAATCTGGAGGCGGCTCTGCCGACTTGGGTGGTTTCGGCGTAGACTGAGTCCGCTGTTGAGGCTGAGGTCTTGACTGCGGGATCGAGGGTGTCCTCTGTTGGAGATTCGACGATGGCCTCGATTGTGGTTTCTCAGATACCTTGGGAACATGCTGCTGTGGCGTACGCTGTATCGGTATCTCGACCATGGCGTGAGTCTTCACACTGCGCGGAGTCGCAGCAGCAGGACTATGGGAGGGATACTGGGGTGGAGCTTGGTATTGCAGAGGACGAGGGACTTGCTGCTGATAGTTCTGCCATTGAGGTTGTTGGTGCTGATGTTGCCGTGGTTGTTGATAGTGTTGGGTTTGAGGGAGGCTATAGTTCGGCGACGCGGTTGGGTGCGGCATTCGGGGTTGTTGCTGTTGAGGAATCACCACCATAGGATGAGAGTATACATGTTGCTGCAGGTGCTGGTGCTGGACCGGCGAGGGCGTAGGAGGAGGTCGATATACATTATTGTAGGCTGGAGAGGGAGGATATTGGGCTTGGCCGTAGTTTAAGGCAGTCTGAGGAGGCAATCGGTTATAGTTCTGGTGGCGGTTCGAGTAGGCATTGCCATTGCTATTGCCATAGACTGGAGATGCCGATGGCTGATTTGGCAGACCGTTCGGCGACTGGTAGTTGGCATATTGATAGTTTGGATTGTTGTGGTTCATCCTCGCAGCACACAGTATGGAAGATCTGGTCTGCTATATGCATGCTGTCATGGTGTATCTACACAGAATTCCACTCTAACACAAGCAGTGTTGAACTGTTGGACGCGTGAACACGAACCCCCATGATTTCACTAGCCACAATCCCTTCAGCCTCTTCACAAGCGACAAGCATTGGATCGTCGTCTACGTATTCTATCCGAGGCACCTTAGAGAGCACCCAAGCTCCTAGACATGGAGCTAGAGGGCAGGGGCTCAAACCGTTTCGGTATTAGGTATCTTGCTATCTGACATCTTCGCTTGTATTGCTTCTACATCTCCTTTGTCTTCCTTCCTCCATTGCTTCTCTCATTTCGATTCAACATGGCTTCATGGCTGGGTCATTCGAAGATCCACTTCGACGCCGCCGAGCGGACTATTCCTCTCCCATTGCTCTCCTCGACATTAAAGAAAGCACAATCTACCGACCCAACCACAGACGGCACAAATACGCAATCTTTCCTGGATCTTTGCAAGCAAGCGACCCCGCCATGCCGTCTAAATCCACTCCTTTTCAATGGACACCTACAAACAATGTGGACGGCCATGAAAGAAAACGATATCCCGATAACATACAAGCGTAAAATTTTCGAATCGAGGTCCACTCTCTACGGTGATGGAGGTAGTTTTGCAGTGGATTTCGTCGTCCATACACCAAATTCTGCTCTCCACGAACATGTAAAAGATGATCCAATCCAGGAGCTACCACCACGAACAACTTACTACACCGAGGAAGAGTTCCAGAGTCTAGGGGGCGATGATACAAAGCCACTGCTAATTATGCTCCATGGCCTTGCTGGAGGATCTCACGAAGTCTATTTAAGACACGTATTGAAACCATTATGTCTTGACGCAGCCACGGACGACGAAAGATGGGAGGCTCTCGTTGTGAACGCAAGAGGTTGTGCTCATTCGAAAATCACATCAGGCGTTCTGTACAACGCTCGTGCGACCTGGGATGTACGACAGGTAGTTCAATGGGCACGGGAAAAATGGCCGAAGCGGAAGCTCTTTGGAATGGGATTCTCTCTTGGAGGGAACATTTTGACCAATGTACGTGATCTTATTCCGCACAATCTTTTTACTTCCCAGCAGAAGTCATAACAAGCGATACTCACAACTCCTCCATCATTCGTACAACAAACGTCAGTCGCAGTCTGAAAGAATACAACATCGCCTCCTCTCGCATTTCGATATATTCACTTGAGCCGTGGAATCTCAAACTTCCTTCAAGTACAAGCTTTTGCCTTTCATCTCAACCTTTCATTCCATCAAGCTGATACTCTGTCTTTACACTTCGACCCGATTTCATTCATCTGAAACGTATATCAAGACCCCGTACTAACAATCCCAGTACATAGCCGAAGAGGGCACAAACTGTCCCCTGGACGCCGCCGTCGTCGCCTCCAATCCCTGGAACCTCGACATCTCAAACGCGTTCTTGCAGTCGACCTTCCTAGGCCTCCACGTCTACTCAAAAGTGATGGGCGACTCCATGCGTCAACTCTTCCTCCGTCACCAAAAAGAAATCACCTCCCATAACCCATCAATCGACGCCAAAAAACTACTCGCCTCCAAATATCTGCACGAGTTCGATCGCCACGTGCAATGCCCGACTTGGGGATGGCCAACCGAGGGCGCCTATTATAGGGATGCGAGTTGTATTGATGTGGTTATGGATGTTAGGATTCCGCTTTTAGGAATTCATGCTAAGGATGATCCTGTGGGCTTTGTTAATTGTCCGTCAAGATTGATGGGGAAAGGCTGACTGATTATTCAGATTGTCGCTGATACCGGAGCTCCTTATGAAGAAGTAAAACACAACGGCTATGTCGTTCTGTGCAGCACAACCATGGGTGGCCATTTGAGTTGGTTTGAACCAGGTGGGGAAAGGTGTTTTTCTAGGGCTGTAAGTTTCTCCATTCCTTTGCCGTATAACCATACTCCTGCTTCAGCTTGGTCTGGTAAAGATAGAGGAGCTTCAAGTGAAGAGAAAGTAATAAGGGGAGATAGAACGAGAAAGTGGTATCAGAAGAAGAGAAAATACTGTAGATAGGACAGCTACAAGTTTTACTATATTCCCGCGTTAGGTCTAGGTTTATATCCGCCGTCGTATCTGCGTTACTTTCTCTTCTTCTGATACCGCTTTTTCGTCCTATCTACCCTCATTACTTTCCGTTCACTCGAAGCTCCTCTCCATCCTAACATAATGTCTCCTCTTCTAACTACCCACTTCGCAGGCCGAATCCTTCCTCCGAAAAATGGCTACAGAAGTCGATCTCCCTGCCCTCCGCGCCGAACGCGAAACGTCCACAGTAGGAGTCCAAAATAGTCGAAATAGCAGCGGCGTACCTAACAAAAGGAAGATGCCTGTATATCAAGGCGTGGTCAGGAAATTGCAGGATAGACATGATCTTGTACAATAGAGAATAGGAAGGACATGAAATGAGTAAAAGGTACGAAGTTTTCTAGAGGAATTATAGATCTGGCTAGAGTTTGCTTAACCGCATAGATAGATGAAAAAGGATAACAAGACTTTATAAAGTAGTGGAATTTTCCAATTTCTAGCCGCTGAAAATCTCTTCTTTTTCCATTGCCGGTAATTTAAAGCTATTGATCTCGAGTCAAGAGCTTGGAATTAGGCTCGATGTACAGTTTGTTCCGCTCTCTACGCCTTTCTATTGCACCAATTGTGCCGGATGGCACGTGCCTCTATTGAGTGACATGAATATATGTATAGTCCACGCGCCGTCTGTTTTGATCTCTCTTCCTCACAACAACAATTAACACCATGGACTACAAGAAATGTCAAATAGCTCAACAGATGTGGGTTGTCGAACTTGCCGACGTCCCAGATACGGTGACGACCATAACGAAGCGTGAGCCCACAAGTCGCGTATAATAGAAGGTACACAACGAAAGGTTCAATAGCTAATAGGGACAGCGTGACGTGTGTTCTCATCGCCGAAGCCAATGGCACATCCACGCCCTCTTTTGTCGAGACACTGTTTCTTCGACCATCGAGAATAATGAAAGGTTACCTTGGCCATGTCCGGAGTGTCGCAGACATCTTATTTCCTGATTTCCTCTTCTCGATGAGAAATGCTGAGACTGCTGCGCTCGACACGGTTCTTAAGGAGCTGGATGATGCTCGGCATGTTATCAAAAATGGATCGAGATATTAAAAAGAGCTGTGCGTAGTAAGATTGGTGTATCTTGATTACATGATGGAGCAGACATTGGTGAAGGATGAGAAGTCAAGCAGGCAGCTTCAAAGCAAGTGTTCAAAACGAGATCGATGGCTTTAATTTCCTGGGAAATGGTCCTTCGTAAAAGAGCCTTGGAGTGCGAAAACGAGATACAGGAGTACCTGCGACACAAGGCGGCGCAAGCCGCAACGCGTGGAGGCCGAAGGGGAGAGATACAGCGGGCGACAAGGGGACAACCACAAGTAAGGGCAGGGATATATCTCCAGCGCTGGGCAGACCTTGAGTGGAGTAGGCGCTGGCACTATACAGCGCGAGGCAAGACAGCAACTACCTGGAGTGCTACATGGCGAACGCCGGTGTCTTTACTCTACGAAGGCCTAACTAAAGCGGAAGCTACAGCACTCTTTCTTATGCGTACAGAGGTCATTGGCCTCAACGCGTGGCTTGCCTCGGTTAGGGTCCCTGGGATACTCCCGCGGTGCGAGTGCGGAGCCCAGGCGCAGACGGTACGGCATATCCTCCTTCATTGCCCTAACTTCGATCGAACAGCACTCATTCGAGATACGGGAACGGAGATACTTCCTAGGATGCTCTCAGAGAAGGGTCGCGCACAGTACGCGGCGAGGTGGTTCGTTAAACAGGGTGTCCTCAAACAGCTACATGTAGCGCGCGATATCGAGGAAGAAGGTACCGGATCCCTCTTCCCTACGCCAGCCCTCGAGGAATGGATATAGGCGACCGGGTCCAAAACGGTCGACTACCGGAGCTGGGGATTTAGGTTCGGAAGAAAAGGAGAGAGCTAGGGACGGAATGGAATGAGATCAGCCGGTAAAGGAAGCAGCGGTTGAGAAGGGGACTATACTATATAGTTAACGGCGGAACGCAGGCGATTCTCTATAGATACGCCGGCCGCCTGCGGGGCAGGGCAAAGGGTTTTTCCCTTAGGGGTTTTCCCTATGTATGGTAACATGTCTGCGTAGGCCAATCAGTGGCCCGTATCGGACGTTAAACAAGAATTTAATTAATTAATTATATGTTTGAGGCCAAAAGGTTCAGCCATTCATTGCAGAGTCGCTGCTGTAATCGAAGTCATCTCAGGGGCATTACGCCGACCATCACCATAGAATGGCGCTAACCGCATTTAAATAATGTACAAACTCAAACTACACGGCAATCGACTCAACCCAATTAAATTCATCAATTTGGCTCAAATATCTCGCTCAGAACCGTGCTAAGGCCGCTGTACATACTGCCGACGGCCTCAAAATCGCTCATTCTTCCTCCGATAACAACTCAATGTCCCTACCAATCTCGCTGGCATCGCAGGCGTCACTCATATGGTTTTTTGAGCCGCAGAATGCACAGGGTAGCTTCTTGTAACTACCACGTCGCTTGGTGGGAGCGCGCGGTGCTGGAGGGGCTTTAGCAGCTCGCTTACGGCTCTTCTGTAGTGATGCTGGTGGTGAGGATAGTGGTAAGCTTGGTGTTTCAATTGTCGCCTGAATCTCGCTGATCTCGTCTGCCAATTGTACTGCTTTTGCCTGGAGTTTAGTGCCCTTCTGTCGTACCTTTTCGAGCTGTTCTTGAGCCTCTGATTCAGCGATTTTAGCGGCGTGAAATTCGCGATATCCCTCAATAGTCTCGATGCCGTGTGGTCTCTTTGCAAGCTCAAAGTTCCTAGCCCCAATGCTAGCACGCTCTTTCTTCTTAATGCCTACGTCGTATTACCTCATCCTCAGAGGGCTCATTATCCTTGACAAACAGACTCTCCTCTGCCTCCGGGTCAGTGTCATCCTCGTCGCTCTTCCCGTCATCTGAAACCTCAATTGTGACCTTCTCTTTTTCCTGGCTCTTCTCTGAACGTGACTTTGGGTTTTTGCGCTTCGAATTTTGCTTAATTTGTGAGAGGACAGTGTGTTTACGGAAGCGCTTCTTCCGAGGGCGGCCAGGCCCATTGTCTTTCAACTCCGGAGGCTCAGTAACGTTGTCGGGCATCAGTTCATTAACAAGGATTGTGGGACAGGAAGGAAGGCAGGTCTCTCTATAGCGTTGAGCCATGTAGATTTGGATGCCGGTGGTTACATCGCCTAGAACTAGATTCTCGACGTTGTCAGTGCCAAAGAGTAGATATTAGAATCGACTTTGAAGAAATCGGCAGCGCACCAAGCATGAGCGCAGGGAAAACGTATGTCCTGCCACTCAAGGCAAGTACAAGTTCTCGCATCTAAATCGACGCGCCAGCCAATAGCGGCGGTGTTCAGAAGTTGTACAATTGCCTTGCTGTTGAAACATCTTTGGATAGGAGCGTTTTGGCATTACGTCAAGTTCAGGCAATGACCTCATACTTTCACTTCTAGTGTATATAGTCAGGCTTTATGCCATCACTTAGGAAAGTAAGCCATTCAATCTTTTCTTCCCTCCACAAGCTGTTTTTAAGTCTTCAATGAACACTTTCTTGAACAGCCCTTATTCCAACACTTGCCTATCTAATGTCAGTTTAGGAGCTTCAAAATGGCGCGATTTTGGCATACCTTTCTTCTGTGGAACGCACATCATCTTCCGGCCAACATCTCTGCGATCTGCAATGTGGTTGACGGCAAATCTCGTAAAAACATTGTCCTTCTGTACGAACTCGCCGCGGCCATAGAACAGCTTCATTGTGGCGGTCCAGATGTCTTCCAACATGTACAGAATCTGCTTCCGCCTCTCATCAAGATAACTGCCGTTCATTGACTCTCCAACGCCAGATGTAGTGTGTCCGTAACGAGGAAACTCGTCGTAAGGCGCGTAGGCGGATGCCCAGCGATCAAATTTGCCGTTGTCAATATCCTCAATATACTTGGCCGCCTCCGGGTTGAGAACACATATTTCTTTGAGAAGAGCTTGTAATTCGCGGTGGGAGGTGACACGGCACATCTGCTTGAATTTGGCCGTAATTATGTTGTTGAAGTGGTCATCTACATTCTGTGCAAGATGCCAGGTACAGTAGTAATGCCAGGAGCCCGGAAAGTACTTATTGATAGCTGGGACGAGGCCTTTGTCGCGGTCAGTGATTATCGCAAACTCTCTAGGGTCATTGCCTTCTCCTCTGCCAAACATTGTGAGGTTTTCGACGATGGCTTTTCGAGGAACCATTCCCACCAATCTTTTGACTCTGTAGATACGATTGCCCAGGCTATAAGGAGGTTGTTTTCGTCGGCATCCACGGTGGTGACAACAAGCAGGATGCCTCCATATTTGGAGGAGCAGTGAGTGCCGTCAAAGACGAGAAGACTACGACATCTGTCAAGAGCCAAAGTACACGCCGAAGGCATAATTACAGCGGCTTGAAAGATACCTCTCTTTGACTTGTACTTGATATTAGCGCCGTTATATAAGTTGCAGAGTTCAGCCCAATCTGCGCTAATGTCTCCCTCCTCCTCAGAGATGAACTCATGATCGTGAATCTTCGCGTCGTGAAGCGCCAGTAGCAAGGGTTTGATGTACTGAAACTTCTTACTCTCCTCCCCTTCAATCTGGTTCCTAACCTCTACCACAGTGCGATGGGCTTGCCGGCTGGAGATCCTATTGCCCTGCTCGAGACGTGCTTCATCTTGTACGAATTTCGAGAGGAGTTTGCGATTATTGGCGACGATGTCGAAGTGGTTTCGAGCGAGATATTTAACTGAATGAACGCGCTGCCAGCCAATATGACACTAGGAGGGACACGCATGCTTCTCTCGAATGATACACAGTGAAAAGATAAAGATTTAGGGTTGCATGAGGTTCAAAATGAACCGGTGATCGAGCGATAGTTATACAGATTCGAGTGGTCTGAAATCAAAACGAGGGGATATGCCTCTAACGGCCGTATGCAGCTTCAAAACGATGGTACGTGACTCTTACGGCCGTATACAGCTGTATCATCTCAAAATGGCCGTATGCGGCTGTATCATCTAACAGCTTCTTAAGTTGTCGTAACTTCCACTACTTTGGCTTGCCTACGAGAGCTACTCGTATTGCGAAATGGCATATATGCTTCTCACGACCACGGCATTCGAGTTGTCAGAACTGGGGCTTGCTGTTTTTAACGTTGAAAAACTCATTGGCGGTCGCAATCGCGTCGGTAATGAGGTTTTTGGCTTCCTCAAGAGTCTCGAAAGTCATTCCAAGCTGGAGCGTTAGATAGAGAGGGATATCTTCAGATGCAGGAGGTTTCTTAGAACGCTGGGACAGCGCCTGGCTTGATAAAAGTGGCGCCATAGGTGTAGTTTGAGGTTGTTGGTGTTGCTGAAATCGGGTTTTTGAGCAGAAGTTTGCACGGTAAGTTGCCCTCCACTGTGTTGACTATAACTATATTAATTGTGTTAATTGCTACAGAATTGTGTGTATGTACTAGTCATTGAACATACAATAATTGCAATCGTCGCAATCATGTATGCAATAGTCCGAAAAATCGATGATTGTGGGAGTACAGTCATTAGCCGATATCCAAACCCTCTCCTCAAATAATCCTCCTTATCCCTCTTCTCCCCTCTACTCCATCCCTCCCCTACTTCATCCCAAGTCCCATCATCTTAACATCCCCACACTTCCTGCCAATAAGTTATACGTTTCTACCCCGTACCCTCCAATTTTGCAGCACAAAACTTCCCGTTCTCCACCTCCCACAAACTGCACATCTATATATCATTACATTTACATTTTGCATTAGCGAGAACGATGTCATCAAGTGGAATGGGCGGGAAAATAGGGAAAGAAGCAAAAGGGGAGTGAACAAACAGTGTACCCATTCTTCAGCAACAATATCGCTTACAAGAAAATATTCCCCTTACCTATTGTTTATAGTATACCCATACCAACCCAATAACTCATAAGCGCGAAGATCACCAGAATGAATTCCATACCCTTCTTTAACATGATTGAAGTATCCCACTTCTGCAGGTTAATTCCTTCCTTATCACTGGCTCAGGTCTACTCACTCCAACTCCAAATACCAGCACCGCCGAAACCCATAAAACAGCGAGAAAAAAGGGGAGGTAAATGGACATCCACACATACCGCTAGTCTTAATCCATTCTCCATCCAAACAATCCGCTAGGTTAACCCTTTATCCCGTTCTAATACTACACTCCTACTATTCCCGATAAGTTCATTCTCAATATCAATAGGACGGTTCAAACTCACCAGATCACCAGAAATCCACTTAATATCAATTTCAATCAAGCAAGATTAGTTTATCGCCTCTGCGATTCTTAGAAAATTGGAAACGGACATAATTCATATCCCCGTCATTTACTCACAGAAATGACGATGAGATTGTCACGGCCAGTAGTAACTAATGAAAGGCGTGAGCAGCAATCAGGTATGGACTAAATGTGATAGCGAACTACAGGTAGCTATGTAAATGGGAGCTGGGGGCAAGGCCTACTTATAGGTCTTGCTGTGGCCCGTGTACTGTAGCGCCTTGTTAGGTGCTTGGACACTGTGGTTGTTCCAGTAGCCTAGCAAGCCGTTACATGGCTCGTGTACTGTGGCGCCTTGTTAGGTGCTTGAATACTGTGGTTGTTCCAGTAGCCTAGCAAGCCGTCACAGAGATTCTCGTCCGTAGTTTTCTAATGTAGATATCCAAGATTATGAGGGACGTTGATTCAAAAGTATTTACTGGGAGTAGATACGTTGGTAGAAAGACCGCAAGGCTATGATAGAGATAGTGTGATTGGATTACCATGTTGATAGCCTGACGTTGCCTATTTGTATGATATTAGCCAATAATCATGTAAGAAGCAATGAAAACATACCTTAACACGCACCGCACCTTTCCCTCTTCGCTACTATCCAATCACGTGCTCAACTTGAGTGTTATAGAATAAGACTCACAAACCCTTTCCGCTGTTCCCACACACACCAAACACAAATCTCGAGCCTGCCTCCCCTCCTCACCCACCACCTTACCCACTAGCCAAAATGGCCCACGTAACGACCGACCCCCCACCAATTGAAAAGCAACAGCAACCAATCCCCGCCCACCCCGTCACACCAGAACCTCAAACCGAGCTCACCAAAAACATCTTCCAAGCACTTGCCAGCATTGATGACAGAATGAACTCAATAGAGGACAAAATAGACACATGGGTGGACAGAATGGGCACAATGAAGGACACCATCGACGAAATAATGTCGCTCCAACCTCCAATAGTCCCAAAGCAAAAAATAAAAGAGCTCTTCCGTCCACCAGTCAAGGAAAAGCAAAAGTAAGTCTAATACTTACCCACCACCTATACCATCCCGGTAACAAATACCTAACATCTTTCTTGCAAAGAACCAGGGCCACTCCAAAACCCGTCACACGGCGCAAAGCCGCCAGAAAATCCCGTCTACCAAAGACCACAAAGCTCTCAGAGTTGAAAGTTCCACGGACACAAGATGAGATCGATCGCATGGACGATATAGAAATCCACGTGATGCTCCAGGAGCTCTGCGGCGATGAATGCGTGATCTCATACGGGAACTCCGACCTATGGCGCGAGGAGTTGGTGTACCGAGCAAAGTAGTTGTATTGATGATGAAGAAGCTACGGTAGGAACTATCTACTGGGGTACCAAGTAATGCCAAGATGCTTGGCGATATTGGAAACGATTATTGGTCTTCGAGTTAGGTTGAGTCGAGAGAGAGGAGTTTTCTTCTCCAAGATTTGTAAGCGGGAGACGGTAAAGTGGAAACAAGACATGCGGGGAAAGATGTTCGAATCGAGGTCCAACATCCCACCCTTTCCAAACATGATATGCGTAGTGAGGCTTCTCGACCATGTCGATCAAACTTCGTCTCAGAGCTCAGCTTCATAGCCTGTGCAACATCCAACCCAAGCTCTTCTCACAACTGCCTCACTTCGCCGGCACATAAAACAAGTAGGCTCCTACATGGTTGGTCGTTTGATTGTCCCACTACAGACTCCAATTCCGCTCCATATGCGTGTCATACCCACCATCATCCCAACATGGCAACCCATCCATCTACCTAACTTACCTAAACCTCAAACGCTCCACGCAAATGCAAATCCGAAATCCGAAAAAGGCCGCCCGCAAAATATCATCACCTCATCACCTACCAATCATCACTCACGTCGTTATCTCGTCGTCACCGGGACTGCTCCATCACTCGCCGTCCCCGACTCATCAAGACTAGGCACCGTACCAAGCAACGCCCGATCAACCTCCTCAACACCCAACGTCTCTTTACAAACACCACCCTCACAAACCATAACCCCTTTCCTATCCAACCTCATCTCCTGCAACAACGAATTCCTCTTCGAAAGCCACCCCCCTCTACTACCCCCACCACCAAGTCTAACGACAGTTCTGAATCGGTTGCCCTCAGCACCAGTTCTGATTTTCTTGATCGCATCTTCGACTTCAGGTCCTTCACCGGTGACGACAATTCCTTTCACTCCGAGGCGACCCATGACGACGGAATCGAGGAGGGTGACGAAGAGGAAGGGGTGTTGCATCATTTCTGCTTCGAAGGCTTGGACGGTCGATTTGGCGAGAGTGGCGTAAGAAGCATCGTTGAGGAGGGAAGAGAGGCGGTTGAGATTTGAGGCTGAGACGCCGTTGGTGGATGGTTCAGCGTTGTCCATTCCGTCTTTGAGTCGGAGGATCAGATCGGGTGCTGTGGCGGTGGTGGAGAAGAAACCGCCGGACATGGCTGATGTGTCGTGGAAGAGGGAGATTTGTGTTTCTAAAGTAGTTGTTAGCATTGACACGCCAGAGAAAGAGAAGCAAGAGAAGGATCAAGGGGAGAGTAGAGAACATACTCATCAACCGATCCGCCCACTGCAACCACGCATCATCAAACGTAGCCTCATAAAGTTCAATAAGACCCTGAATCAAAAACGCATAATCATCCGCAAAAGCAGGTGCATCACCAGGTCCCTCGCGATACACCCTCTTCATAGTCCCCTCCTTCTCATCAAACAACTCTTTCCGTATGAAACTCGCCGCCTTGATCGCCGCATCGAGATACACCTTCGCCTTCTCAGGCTCACTAGCAGCAAGCACAGAACTCGTCTTCGCGAGTCCAGAAATCGCAAGTCCATTCCATGCAACGACAATCTTGTCATCAAGTGCAGGCCGTGGCCTCTCCTTCTCACGATGATTTCGTAGTTTTATTCTTCCCTCTTCTAGTATTTTCTCGACTTCTTCCTTTGCCAGCCCAAATTCTTTTCCTAGTGCGTCTGGAGAGCTGGCTACAGCGACTACGTTTTGGTCGATCAATTCGTCGTGGGCATCGTGTTCTGGCTCCACGTTGCCGTGTTCGCCAACGTTATAGTATTTGGCGAGGACGCCGGCATCACGGTCTCCCAGTATCGATTGGAATTCCTTCAGCGTCCACACGTAAAATGCGCCTTCACGTTTCTCCTTGTCCGTAGCTCGATATAGGGAATCTGCGTCCTCCGCTGTAAAGAATCCCCCTGAGGATGATTGCATGGGTGGTGTAGTGAGATACGTCGCAATGTCGTGGACGACCTCGAGTAGTGCTGGATCTTTGGTTACAAGATATGCCTCAAGATATGTGGTTAGGAGTTGGCCTTGATCGTAGAGCCTTTGCAAATGTTAGCGCAGTCCCAACTTCTGAAGGGTTATCCTCACATCTTCTCGAAATGTGGCAAGCCCCAATCTCTCGTCACCGAGTACCTCGCAAAGCCATTGCCGATTTGATCGCGAATGCCACCCTCAGCCATGGCCTTCAGCGTTTCCAAAACCATCCTCTCTCCGGTCGCACACTCGTCCTCTCCCACTACATCCCTAACCACACTAGGACATTGTCCCAAGCCCAGCAAGAACCTCAGATTAACCGGTGTAGGAAACTTAGGCGCTGTCCCAAAACCCTTGAACTGCTCATCGTACTTGGCAGCAAAATGCTCATAAGCTTCTTCCAGTAACTCAAGATCAAGAGCATCACTTTCCTCGTCTTTATCCTGCCCCTCATGACTGATTAAGCCCTCCTGCGCAAACTGCCTCAACTGGTCCGTAATTTCCTTTGCAGACTCCAAACACCGCTGTTCCTGAGTCTGCCACACATCGCGCATCTTTCCCAAAATGTCCTTGAAGCCAATATGTCCATGTGCAGTAGAAGTAGCGCTTTCCGGGCCAGGCCAGTACGTGCCTCCAAATAGTGGTTCGAGATCTGGTGTAAGGAAGACATTGAGAGGCCATCCTCCTCCACCCGTTGTAGCTTGAACATAGTTCATGTATATCCTATCGACATCAGGTCGTTCCTCGCGATCGATCTTGATAGGTATGAAGGACGTATTGAGGAGATGAGCAATTTCCGGATTCTCAAAGGACTCGCGCTCCATAACATGACACCCTACACAATCTCATCAGTCCTTCTTCATGAAAGTCATAGGCAGGAAAGGAAATCTTACAATGACAAGCCGCATACCCAATACTCACAAACAAAAGCCTTTTACTCTTCTTCGCCAATGCCAATGAATCCTGATTCCACATCTGCCACGCAACGGGATTATTCATGTGTCCGCGAACATAAGGACTCCTACTCTCAGCCAGCCTGTTGACCAGCTTCAACTCTCTAGTCTCTTCCTCTCCCGCAGTCGCAGAGCCATATCCCTCACCCGCCATCTTGCTAGCCCCTCTACGAATCTCAAAAAGAAAAGGTTGATACGCCGTGTGCGTCGTTGTCGCCAGGATTCTGCTAGGCCTTGAGAGGAGAGGAGAGGAGAGGAGAGGAACCAACTTCAGAGAGAAGATTTGTTAAGGTTTTCAAACGAGGTATAAAAAATTCGCAAATGCAAAGGCCGACCGTAGCAAACCCGTGTTACTAGAGGCTCGATGTCCGAGGCGTGTGCGGGCAAAATCGAGGAGGGAAGGGCGTCGAACTCACGAGAGTAAGCTGGAGGTAAAGATGGAGCAGGAGAGGATCTTGCTATATACAAAGCACATCAATGTATTAAATCATGACTTTCCATTCGTTGATCCAAAGGACGATACTCCGAGAGGCTGTTGTTATCCGGGCGGCTTACTATGTACAGCCGTTAGGATCGACCATGGGACTGTCCCGCCAGCTCCCAAGCAAGGTAAGAAGTCACAGTCAATTGGTTATATAAATGCCATCGAGACCAGCCTCCATGCAGGTCGGAACTTCGCAAGAAATACCATACAAGGAGGTCTCGCACGATATCGCTTTCTAGCACCTAGACGCCACCATAGAAACCTTGTTCCCACGCCCGAGGCTTGACAGCGATATATTGCGCCGATATTGAAGCACCCGCAGTCTCAACCCACAACAAGCTCGTGCCAAAGATTAAAGGCTATCTCAACCTCACCTCTTCGATCACGACCTTCATATCTCACCAAATTTTGCCGGTTGAATCTGACGCGCATCAACCACCATGGACATCAAGCAAAGACCCGCCATTGAGAGAAAGGAAAATTCCATTGCCAAAGACGCCAGCATTAGCTATTCGGGGTAACTGGGATCACATTTTCACAGTAGAGACCACTTTCCCATACCTAGTCCCCTCCTTCATTTTTGAATATATGTACATGGCTAGAATCATCACGGCTCGACCGGCTCATCGAAGATCCGAAGAGAAAGCAAACAGAAATGGCTCCAGCAGATTTTATGTAGTGAGCTGATTTGCACATTGAATATGGTAATGATTGAATGTTGCCAAGTGGCGCGGGACTCAATTGATCTTGATGCCCGTGTTCCAGTGGATGTTTGCCAAGCCGCGAGGAGGCGAGACGTTCTTAGCAAACTTTCCTATATAGTTACCTATTTCAGTCAGCATATAATTCCATGGGGTCGACAATAAAAGACGGCAATACAAACAGCAGGAGGTTGAAGACAAAGGGGCGACAACGGGGAGGTGTTTAGACGGAGTTCCAGCCGATGCTGGCCTTTCCAATCGAGGGCAAGACGTTGGTGGCGAACTCGCCAAGATAGTTACCTAAGTGATAGGGTAAGGATGATGTTTACGACAATAATCAAAAGAGCATGGGGATGGTGTGAGAGGGATTCAACCAAGGGGGGTGCTCTTTGGATTCGTTAGTATGATCTCACCTGGGCTCTTGTAGTTGCAGACGGTGAAGTCTGGGGAGACGCTGCCGCCAGTGTTGGCAAGACCGCCGTCGCAGTGGTAGGTAGCGCATCCAACGGAGGTGGTTCCCTTCCAGACGATTTGGGTGAAGTGTCCCCATCCGTCGAAAGCAGTCTCGTCGTTGATGTTGGCTGGTGTGGCCTGGCCGTACATGGAGGCAAAGTTTCCGACCTCGTTGTTGTAGAACAACTCGGTGATGACAGAGGAGACGTTGCTGGCTGGGCATCCGGCGGCAATGTTCTGGCCGTATCCACCACCGTCCATTTGGCTGCGAACGTGTTAGTGTGAGAAATAGACTGGGAGTGTTAAGCTTCGTACGTGTCATGGGCGTATTTGCAGGACTGGGCGATCTTCAGGGCAGTCGCAGCAAGACCGGCGTCCCAGACGAGAGCTGGAGCAGAGTGGTTGGCACGGTGAGCATTGTGGTGGTCAACAACGATCTGAGCGTAATCGTTTGGAGCCTTTGCGGCGGCGGAGGCAGCTGCGGAAGTCGACGCTGGTGGTGGTGGGGAGGCAGCTGGAGTAGTGGCGGCTGCGGTCGTAGGAGCTGGTTCAGTGTATGCTGGGGTAGTAGGAGCTGGCTCAGTGTATGCTGGGGTCGTAGGAGCTGGCTCGGTGTATGCTGGGGTCGTGGCAGATGGAGTCTCGCTCACAACCACGACTGGTGCAGCATCGGAGGTCTTTGGCTTCCAGTTCTTGTACTTGTACGTGGTGGCGGCGGCGACAGGGGTGGCTGGCGCAGCTGGCTCGTCGGCGTAGACGGTGGTGTAGACGTCGGTGACCTCGGTGACGGTCACGGCAGCGATGGGGCCGTAGGGAGCTGGGAAAGCATTTGCGGCAGCCACGAAGGCAGCAATGGCGAATGAGCGCATATTGGTTGAAGTTGTCGGGTAATTCTTTGAGAACTGAGTGTGTTAATGGGTGATCGCAGATCTACCGAAAGTATTGAGCTGAAGGAAATGTCAGAATGAGAGTAAGGAACGAGGGCAAGTCTTCACCAAGACAGTCCCGCAAAGCGAAGTGAGTGGGGGTGATAAGTGAAAGAGTGAGTGTGAGTTTTGGAATCGTTGATATTATTGAAAGAAGGAACGATTGTTGCAAAGAGAAGGTATGTAGTCTTTTGGTAGTGGGAGGAGGTGGTTGAAGAAGGCAAAAGGCTGGCATGTGAAGTACGCTCGACGGCTTAGCAGTGGGGGACAAATCTGGCAGATGAGTGGGGTGGGTGCCTGTGATCAATTGATCAAGTAAATTGTCACCAAGCACCGAGGAGTGTTGCCGAGTGTCACGCAAATAATGAGCAGAGTTGTTGGCTTACCTGGTTGTTTGTTTGTTTGGACCTCACCGAGGGGATAAACAGAGCAGGCCGCTAGGGTTGAAAGAGAGACTACTGGAAAGATTGGAAAGAGAAAAAGATCTCAGGGCAAAGGACAAAAGAGTGTGGTTGAAGTTGTGGTAGTGAGCAAGCGAGTTCTCGTCGAGGAAAGCTGAGATATAAGGGTGGAAGGAACTGGAGAATAGCAGGGGGTTAAAATTGGCGTCACGGGAGTTTGAAACTACTGTGTAGAAGTTGCGCCCCTGGCTTGCTGAAGGTCAACCCGAATCTGGGAAAGCACATTCCACGTCGTTGGAGACGGCTGTGTTCATTCAGTATACACACTTCCTGGTCTCCCTAGAAATTATCAATAGTTGGAAGCTACTCGGACCTCTTCTCGTCTTGCTCTTCTCGTGTCCATCCCTCACGAATAGATCCGAGTGCTAGTTACAACTGCTCATCGTGATGGTCAACTCGGCCCAGCGCATGGCTAGAGCCGTCTGTCGTGTCCAACAGCCAAGGTGCTGTCATCCTCTTGAACTGGAGTGTCGGCGCTGTTTCAAAGCGCTCGATTTGCTCGTCCATGGGTCGAGAAACGCCTTCGTATGATTTGTTGCTTCCCCTGAATTACTGCGTCGTCCCGCTTTCGCCTTACAGATATATCCAAGCTAGGGAAAGAACAAAACCCGACTAGCGTTCAGGAGGTCCTGGCTGCACGACCTGCCGACCTGGCCAAGCAGCGCTGGCCGTGATGCGCAGACGTAATCTGACGAGTGGCCCTATCGCGACTCCCTCCAAGCGGCAGTCATCGCACAGCCACGCCAGCATATACCACAACAAATCTCAGCCACGACAAATCTCCGTACAGCGGAGAGGTGTGGAAATTACCTGTTCGTGGGCTAAGAATCTGCTCGGCAAGCTGGGCAGGCATCGGTGCCTAGTATTTCCATGGCGTGAAAGTGGTTCATCGTCTCAAATATCCGTCGTGCAACTTCGAAACCGTCAACTGAGCCGAGAATGAGATGGACTCGGAGCGCTGGCCGGAGAAAAGGAGGAAGTAATGGTATCGAAGTGGGGTGCAGGAAACAGAACATTTCATTAAGGCAACAAGCAAGCAAAGCCTGCCTTTTATTTAATTTGCTTTTCTTCTGTTTCATTTCGAAGTGAGCTTGTACACTCGCTTGGATTCTTCAGTTGAGGAACAAATAATGCCTTCATAACTCAACTCGAAGGCCTTCTCCCGAAACTTGACATTATACATGCAGACAGTCGCGCGGTATAGAACATTTTGGCCCCTCTCGCCCAGGAGCAAGCCGACTTCTGACACCTTTGACCTCCTTGCCCAGCCGCAGAACTCCACACCAACGACTCTGGTTCCGATGCATCATCAATGCAAGTTGAAACCCAAAATCTGCTTTGGTTTACCTTGGTTTCCCTTGGTTTACCAACTTCAGCTCTGAAGTAGCCGAACTCACACCCACCGTCTCCAGTTTCCCCAGACTCGGATCACCACGAGCCTCACAGATCATTCACGATCCAATACATCCACAATTTCTCAATAGGACATTTGATTGTCCTTCAGCTAGATCGCGATCCCTCGCGCGGATCGTAATAACATTCATGATGCGCGCCTCAGTCTAATCGTATGCGCCATGGTTCTCGTTCTTAGACCAGTCACCAGCGACATACTGCGCAATTGTTCTTCAAGCGCCGGAAATATTGCAGAGTCGCCTGACTTCGGTTTCAAAAGGTTCAGATGAGGAGTGCAATGTATTGGTAGCGTCTTGCACACGTCCAATCGGTATTTGTCATCACTGCTACGATTAATGGGACACGGATGTTTGTCGCCGTTGTCCTGTTCGCTGTCTCGACTCTCGAGGTCCTGATCGCAATGGTTTCCATGCGCTTCCCACCGCGCCGGTAATTCCCGCGCTGCACGCCCGTTGTTCTATGGGGCGCTTGGATTATCCTGCGGGCCTGACGAGTGCTAGATCATCTCCCAACCAATCCCTTTCCTCAATCGAAAAGAAAACCTGAATAGACCCGGCAACCTGGTATAGTTGCAGGAGAGAAATGTGGCTCATTTGAGGATATTGACAATTACCGCCAGTTCACAGGGCAACGACACGAGTATACAGTCCTCCTTGAGATTCTAGCACACACTGGTAGCGATAAAGTCCCGGTGGTCTTCGAGTCATCTCTCAATATTTGTAAGGCCACTGTTATAATTTCAACATGGAAAGAGTCTCAACACAACTCTCCCATATCTAACTCCATGCTTCGAGGACATCGGAGTAACAGGAACACGGGCACCCCCAGTCATTCATCTGCTAGTCCGTCTTCCAGCATCAAGAATGCAGAACGGAATCACTCTCCATCTCCAGTCCATTCGCTTCGTCCCACAAAATCCACAAGACAAAGGACAACAAAGTGCTAACGAAATGGTTCGCCCTAGCATTTACTAAGTTGGTGCAGATGGCCCGCGCAAGACAGTGCGTACCACACACCATGGACCAGAGCGTGGTTTGGCCCAGGAGCACAACACCGCCTGGAGCATTGTCACCAGTCTAGAAAAGTGCCAGGGCCTGCAATATTTTTCGTTGGGTTTCCAAAACAGGCTGTTATTCAGCTGCCTGTTTTCTGCCCACCATGCGGTTTTTCGCTAGCCCATTTTTTGACTCATCTTTCATACCCATCTTACCTCGTTCTCGAGCTTCTTATCTGGGTCTCTCTCTCGCCTTCGGAACACTGTTCCAAGCCGAATCTGCTGTACCACTCTCTCTGACGCCCAGGCAACACGTACCACGCTCGGAACTCTGGCTGCGTAACTCCGAGCTTTGTAACCCACGTGCTTGTTTCTTTGCTCTTTCCTGTCCTGTGTCCCTTCTACATGGCAAACAAAAATCGCATCTTAGACCAGTTACACGACCCCTCGTTTGCGGAACAATTCAGGACGAGGAGCAAGGCTTACTTTACTCTAGACCAACCAGTGCGACCGATGGAACAACGACTTTGTCATTGCCTAGAAGACATTGGATGATCTCGAGGACTGGTCTATTTCTTGGTGGTAACTTGGCCAACGCAGAGGTAACTTGAGTAGTCGACATCTCGAGTTTTAGATACAGGTGCCACGATGGTCTGTAGCAATCTTCAAGACAGCTCATGTTTTGCACGACGTTAACAGAGAGGTTTGCTCTGGCTAGATATTTAGTTGTTGCTGGTTTCTCTTCGTGCTTGATGAAAACTCGCGACTAACTACCACGGCTGCGTTGTGGCGAAGTTGGGGTTCAGTCTGCAGTCCCGTTCTATGGTATCCGCGTCTTCTAAACTCCTGATCCTAGACTTTGGGTTAGTGATTAGTCGTAGCGATATAACCAATACCCACTCCTGTCTCACAATCGATCACACGACCGAGTCAATAAGTGTATTATCCTTGAATCAAATTTGATATCATCGAAGCGTAATATAATACTTCGATGCGCAGCCAGTATTATCAAGAATCTTCCATCGAGATCATCAAGCCAGTTCGATGTAATCTAGTACCGCTCTTTAAAATCGCAAACCCAATTAAAACCATTTCATCATCTAATATCCCAAATCCCACATCAATCATACTAAACCCCCAGTATCCACATCAAAGAGAAAAGCCAAAAGACTCTCAACATCGCTCCTCGCCTGAATGGATGAAAGAAAGATATATTGTAGAAAAGATATATCCATCCATCCATCCATCCATCCATCTATCCAACATTCAACAAACACCCCCCAATCCCTCCCACCCCCAAAATCAAAAACACCTCACACCCCTCAAAAACCCAGATCAGAAGAGAAAATCCCATCCACAAAACCAAACACGCACAATCAAACAAACACGTCAGAAACACAGACCTTTCTCCTTTCAGCATCTCAAGGGCAACCCAGAAGCGCCATCCGGGAAATCCTCAGGGTGTAATTGTGATATCTATATATATACAGGTCCTCAATAAATATCCCCCAACCCGATACGTTAATCACGAGTCCGAGTCCACCAAGTAATTCAAAGGTGGTTTATCATACATATCACACCCAGAACCCCATACACGGGCGACGGCATCAAAGAATGTAGAGGTTAATCTCATCGTACAAACCCCTCCACATCCCCTCTCAAAAACAGAGTCCCAAAACACACCACAAACAAACCACACAAACGAAAAAGATCCCACAAAGAAAAACCCTCTGCAAAAACAATTCACAAGATACGAGAGAGAAGGGACAACACATCCCTCACATTCACATTCAACTACAGTTACATAAACTCCCCAAGCCATCAAAGCAAAGCACCACCCTCCCCACACCCAGCCAAGCAAAAAAAACAATCCGCCCCACCAATGCAAAAGCGCACAAACAAATACCCACCAAATATACACTCAAACCCCCTCCAAAAGAAAAGGGCCTCAAACAAATACATCCACCACAACCCCTCAAACAGAAGAAGCCGAAGCAGCCGAAAAAAATCTCAAAATCAAACAAAAACTTTTTTAAGTATCCCCACCCAAGTCCATGCTCACAACGCCTTGGAGGAGCGACCCAACCCCCTATTTTACCGCCAAATATATCCCGAGCGCAAAGAGCATGCAAAGAACAATCAGACTGCCTTTCCACGCATGCAAGGGGAGAGGAATCGAGGGGGGTATAAATAAAAATAATCATCGAGCGCCATACAAAGCAGTGCCATAAATCTCTCTCCCTCCTTATCAAACAGAACAGCAACAAAGCAGACAAATGAAAACTCCGTCCCCGCACTTTTGTTGTTTTCGTGCGCGGAACCACCGTATTTTTTTGAAGCTCGTAGGCTTCTTCTCGCCCTGGTACATGGATAAATAGTGTGTGTGTGGGAGTGGAGTTTTGAGTCCTTGGAAACTTTTGGTGGGTATTGCGTCATCCACAAATCAATCAGTCAATCAATCGGTCTCGTTGCCATTTCCATCACTCCTCGAACTGGCCGTCAGAGAGCTGCGACTGAGATTGTCGCTCCCGCTGAATGTAGCCGTACTGATTCGATAACTGAGAGCCGATGTGCCCCGCTCGCGATTCTGAGACGGACTACTCATGACGCTGAGCCCCTTGCTCGCATCACTAAGTGTCTTCTCTTGTGTGCTCGGTGGAATATTGTTGCTCATGCTGGTTGTGCCATTCGCTGGCGATGGCGAAGATCCGGGATGTGATAGGGTTGGTGGGCCTTGTGAGGCATATCTGTCTCGCAGACGCTTGATCTCTCGAAGTCTGTTCCGCCACGGCGAAACATGTTCTCCACCTTCGCGATCCCTCCACACAAGCGAGAAGACAGAGGCATTCAGAGCCAGGAGGCGAACAAAGTCCGGCAGAGCTTTTCCGTTCAGCACCTTGGTCTCCGCCGCCGGAGAAATTTCTGGAAACCCAGGTTGAGACAACACTTGTACCTTGTAAAACAACTGAGGCATATTGTCCTTGTCTCGGAGGGATGTGAAGGAGTGTTTCGTCTCCGGAGTGATCACGATATAGACATAGTTGAATTGTGAGGGAAAGGTGTTGAAATCGAAAGGATGTCCAGATTCATTCCAGATGATATTGACAAAATCATTGCCGATATGCCGTTTCTTGTTGTTGCATCGCTCATCATTTTCGAAATCGGTTGGCATCATGGTGGGAATGTGGAAAATGATCTCCGTGGCACGATCACGCCAGCAGTAGGTGTATTCTCCATCGATATCGTCTCGCTGGTCGAGTCCTTGGAGACTGAATTTGGCACCCTTGACCCGAGTAAGGAAGCCTAAGTTACCAATAAAAGAGGTGTATTCGGCAGAACCATAGGTATTTTTTAAGATCTCGACCTCATCGTTCTGACCGTCGGCTATGTAAATGACGCCCACTTTGTGACCGTCAACAGTAGAGTTCAAGTCGAAGGCTCTGATAAGACGGGCGACTGTGTCGTCGTTTGCGGGAAGCGGAATCGGATGTGGAGCCCTTGGGTCAAAGACATTGTACGAGGAATAGAATTCTTGCATGACATCCTCGGGTAAAACTCCAATGTAGGAGGAGGAGTAAAATTGTTCAGCGGCCAGTCCCGTGGTCAGAGGAACTTGGTGGCGAGGAGGACTGGTGAGGGCGGGCTTGAAAATGAAATACTTGGTGCCGGATGGTCGGCGCCTGGTGATCTGAGACAAGCCTGTCCTTCCAGCAGTTTCCACCGTCAACAGACTGTAACCGATGACCCATGTCCGTTGGCTCACTTCTCCGTCTGTTTCTTTCGAAAAATTGGGGTCGTGTTTGGTCTCATCGCGATCAGAATATGCAATCTTGTCCATCATGTCCATTGTCACCAGGGCTTGATCTTCAATGTGCTCTTTGCCATGATTGTCCGTATAAGTCAGTTTCTCTGCTATCCAGGGCCTGTACATTGGACGATCTTGCAACTTCAGGTTCATGTACCAGAACGTAATGACATGGTAAGCGAGAGCATAGACATATTGTGGGAAGTCCTCGGTTTCTGGCCGTCGCTTGGAGCTAATGTCATGGTCATTGAGTATGCGTAATTGACGGATGCTGTCCCGATGCCGCACAGTCTTCCCTTGTCGAGATGCAGATGGACTGTTGAGATCCCGTGTGGCTTCCTTTAGTTGCTGTTCTTTCGCGTGTTGAAGGTAGCGGAAGCTGACGCCGAACACTAGTTTGTACTCGTCTTCTCGAAAATTCTTGTAAAGTTCTGGCAGGCGGGCAAGCATGACCAAGAACTCAAGGATGTGGATTGCGATTTGAGGTTGAGTGATAATCTGAGACATCTTTTGCAGGATATTGTCAAGATGTTTGCTGACAGAGAGCGGTAGTTCGTGACAACAAACGGTAAGCGCATGAATACACCATTTTGAAGTCCTATCCCAAGAGCCAATGCCGAGAATGAAGGAACGCACAAGTTCGTCCTCCTCACTTCGGGCATAATGTGAGTGGTAGCTGACCAACATGGTCTGGATATGGAACAGACAAATCGCCACATCCGCCTTCTTGAGTGATGTGTAGGTTGGTGGATCATGGAAGCTTGACGAGCGTATCTGGTCGCACAGAACATTTCTGAGAAACCTGACTTGCGGGATAGCACCTCTGAAAAGGTTCTGGTTGGACAACTGCGCACCTAGATGGACCACGACGTAGCTGTAGACTTCCCAGTCGGTGTCCTGTTGTTGTAACAGGTCGATAATAGTCTCGAGCCAGTGAGTGAATTTCAGAGCTGTTCTGCCAGGCGCAGCCTCGACACTTGGATCAAGAAAAGAATACAGGCACCGACTCGGTTCATGCGGTGGCTCCTCGGGCAGTCCTTTGGGTCCAGGATAGAACCACAACGGCAGCACGGGTCTTTTGATGCTGAACGTTTTCGATCTTGATGTTTGGACTCCACCATTAGAGACGTTTCTCGGGTCTCTTTGAGGAACATCGTCAGAATAACCGGCCAAGCTTGCACTTTCTACAGTCCTGCAAAGCACTGCGGCCACGCTTTCAGACTCAGGCAAAGGTCGAATGTAGACTGCATAGTCGCTGGTCGCACGCAATCGGAAAAGTAGCTTGATGGAACAAATACGTGCATCGGTCGCGCATTCGTTACTCGCTGCCACTTCTCGCACAAAGTCGAAGAGCGCCTCTGCCTTCGTAGCGGACTTGTTGGCATTGCCAATAAACATGCGAATGACGTTTCTGGCAGCAACTCGACAGAGCGATGCTTTTGGATAAACTGATACGCCCACTGGATATCCTGCTACGGGAGAGAAGCTTTGCGACATCGAAGTTGAAAGCCTTCCTTGGAAAACTGTGGCATGGAAAATGCTCAAGATGGAGGCGAACAAGTCGTTGTCAGCTCGCTCCACAACCGCGACTGCGAACGACGCAAGGTCCTCTAGAACTTCTTCATCTGTCTCCTCCTTCATGTTGGCCAGTACATAAAGAGCCAATTCTGCGTACTCAAGCGGCGAGACATATTCGACCACGTGATGAGCTTCTCGCAGAACTCGGACGACTAGAGAGCGTAAATGGCTAGGACGTTCTCTGTCGTGTAGGAAGTTTGCTGTGATATCTTTGAAGTTCTGCAGCCAATTGGGGTTGGATGGAAACAGCAGGCGATCCTCGACACAATGTCTGACCAGGATCTCTGCTGCGAAATTGCTTAACTCTGATCCAAGTCCAAAGTACAAGCGTGAAATGGCCTCCTGGTGGAGAACATCCAGCTCGGGAAATATGGCACTGAGAGAGGCGACAATGTAATCGAGGTTTTGAGCAGGAGTCCCTTCTTCTCGTTCCGTCCAGTTTGTCTTGCCGCTCATTGTGCTTCGATCATCACTCACTACAGAAGCTGTTCCGCTGTTGGAGGAAACCGGGCTGAAGTCGGAAAGATTCTTGCAGCCGATGATGATATCCACAAAATCATCCCATTCATGCTCTTGCCTGAGGACCATCTGAAGTACAGGGTCCGTAAAATAAGTCTTGAAATGTACCAGGACATCGGCAGCAAATTTACGATCCCTGTTTTGAAGCGCGTTCCGTATGGCAGCCAACAGGCGATGAAGGGGTATTCTGGGAAATTCGTTTTGACCATCAAGTTCGAATAGATGCGCGACAACACGAAATGCGCCACGATTTGTGTGCTTTTCCATGCTGGTCTCCGCACTCGCTTGGAACTGGTTGATGTATAAGGTGACTGCAATTTCCGCGAGGTGGGAGTGAAAGATGTTGCTGAGAGCATCCCAGGTTTCGTCTTTTAAAGGTCTGATTTGTACGTAGATGTCAGACAACAGATCCAGACATGGTTTGATTGAGCAAGTCGGAACCTGGGTATAGGTAATCAGGGCGTTGATGACATTGATGGAATTTCCGAGATCCGATTGCGACTGACTCTCTCTGCAGATGCAGATGACTTGATTCAGCAGCAACCCGTAATCATGCTCTCCAAACAGCCGTGAATTGAACTTGATCATGTCCACAACAAACTGGAATAACCCTTCGAAAGACTTCTCTTCCTCTGCACTTGAGCCACCTCGCGTCCTCCTCTCTGCCTTGCGAACTTTGAAGACAACCTTGTAGTGAGCCATAAGAAGCTGAGCGACAAAGGGCGCAAGATCCGATTCCAAAGCCTCCACGTTTCTCCCGCGACTCGTCAGTCCTAGCAGGGCCTGGAAGCGTAGAGCAACATTTCTACTGTCGTCGAGCACTCGAATAGATTCGAAAAACATGCTCCGTTCCATTGGGGACAGGTCAGTCGAATTGACAAGGCTGACGAGTAAGCAATGACCAGCGCGAGAGGCTTCAGGGCTCTCATTGACCAGGAGATCTTGGCCCGCAGCCCATAGTATCAACGGCTTATTTACCCGGTAGTGGTCCAGCAACGCACATATCTTCGAGACAGCTGCAACACGCTCAGACAGCGGCCGGGCGGAGTCCAGTTGTAGTTTCAGTTGGGCGAGCTCTGGGGGTGCTCCGATGACCCGGTCATCTGTGGCCGGCCTTGGAAGAAGTCTCAAGATTGTTGCTCGCGTATCATGCTCCGAGAATGATCTCTTGTTCGCCAGCTCCCGTACAACATCGGACCTTGTGAAATCTGGGTGGACGGGTGTCAGACCCGGAGTCTGGACAGAGGCTTGCGAAGCGGACTTTGGACGGCCAGCCGTGAGGTTACGAAAGGCTTGAAGGATAGCAGAGGAGGAGGATTTCCGATCTGGGGTCCTCGGTGGCGCATCTCCAGGAGATGGAGGCATAAGTCTTGCGGACAAGGGAAGCTCTGGTGGCTATTTCGCTCTATGAGATTCTCAGTGATGATTAGCTGTAAGCTCAGCTGGGTGAGGAGGGACGACAGCGGCAGCGAGCGTGAAGGTATTGTAAAGGTGAGGAATCTCGTCGACGTTCGCCATCGAAATCAGGGCGACATGACCATAGCGGGATTGTTGGAGTGGGCAGTGTATAGCTGGGGATTTCAAGCATGTGCAGGGTCTCATGGCGTGGTATGGGCAGCTGAGACGTTCGGTCGTCCCCGTCCCCAATGCGTGATATCTTGTGAATCTCGCGGGCCTCATCCGTCTCGACGATCATGTAGGCACTACTCCGAAACCCCGCCATCTGCAATTTCCTTTCCTTTCGTGGAGGCGACTTGATACATCAACGGAAACAACTCACCTCTTCTTTCGCTTTCGCCGACATAGGGTCTGTTTGGGGCTTCAGCGGCGCATACGGGGGGGGGTGAAGGTTGTAAACTGGCGGGGCTGCGGCGTGGGATAAGGAGGGTGAGGGTGTCTAGAGGCAGCGGAGCGCGGCGATTGATCCTACTTGAGCGTATATAGTGAGAACCTGTAGGCGACCATTTCAGAGTTCGTCGCGTCAGATGGATGTTTTCATCGTGACTCTGCCTGTCGCACTCATCGGCCGCGAGTGGCAATAGATAGTAGGCACAGGCACAAGCGCATATCTGAGTCCGGTCTATGATTTGTGAGTCCGGCTTCGCGAATCGCATCGAGCTTGTGCTTGGACATAGAAAACAACAGGCTTACAAACAAACACCACACTATTTACAGCACCAACAACGACCGGCCACATTATTCCAGCGAGACGATCGTTCCCGCAAGGATGGCTGCCAACCTGCAAACCATCATTCAGCTGCTGGAGGCCAGTCAAGTCCCGTCACAGACGAAACAAGGTATGTAAATATTATCGACAAAACAATTATCCATGGTTTCCGCCCAGTGAGTACGTCCAGTAGAAAACACAAAGCTGACTTACCGCTACAGCTGAAGCAGCACTCAAGCTTGAAGAAGACAAGGCTGGCTTTTCTATCAACCTCCTCCAAATCGTCGCCGCAGCTGACACGCCCCCTCATGTGCGATTGGGCGCCGCCCTCGCTTTCAAAAACTTCATACGCCGGAATTGGGTCGATGCCGCGGGCAGCTACAAATTGAAAGAGTCAGAGGTCCATGCGATCAAATCTGAGCTTGTTGGTCTCATGACCGTCGTCCCAACGACCATTCAAATACAACTGGGCGAAGCCGTCAGTTTAATCGCTGAAAGCGACTTCTGGGAGAGATGGGATACTCTGGTCGACGACCTGGCTGGCCGCCTTACATCAGACAACGCACTTGTCAATAATGGAGTCCTCCAAGTCGCACATTCCATCTTCAAGAGATGGCGTCCTCTATTCCGCTCCGACGAGCTATTCACCGAGATCAACCATGTCTTGTCGAAATTCAGCAGGCCGTTCCTCCTCCTACTCCAACACACTGACCAGGCCATTACACGAAACCAGAATAATAAGGTCGCTCTGGAACAAAATTTTAGCACGCTGAATCTCATCGTGAAAATCTTCTTCGACTTATCCAGCCAAGATCTGCCTCCAGACTTCGAAGAGAACCTTGCAGACATCTGCACCATTCTACACAAATATCTTGCCTACGATAATCCTCTTTTACATTCCGGCGATGATACTGAGACAGGGGTACAAGAATACGTGAAGGCTGGCATATTTGAGGTTCTCACACTGTATGTGCAGAAATACGAGGACGCCTTCGGGACGCTCTTGCACCAGTTCATAGGTAGCTCGTGGCAATTCCTGACCTCCATTGGCGCTGAGACAAAGTATGATGTACTGGTCAGCAAGGCCCTGCAATTCCTGACCGCCGTGGCGAGCATACAAACGCATGCGCAGGCGTTCAATAACGAGGCAACACTGAACGAGGTTGTTGAGAAGGTCGTCTTGCCCAATCTCGCACTTCGTGAATCCGACCAGGAGCTTTTCGAGGATGAGCCCATCGAATTCATCAGGCGGGACTTGGAAGGCTCGGACAGCGACACAAGAAGACGCGCTGCGACGGACTTTTTGAAGAAACTCATGGAGCAGTTCGAAAAATTGGTAACGGATGTCGTTACTAAATACATCAATCACTACATTCAGGACTATGCCAGCAACCGAGCCAAGAACTGGAGGTCCAAGGATACCGCTGTCTACTTGTTCTGTTCCATTGCTGCCAAAGGAGCAAGCACTGCTGCTAAGGGTGTGCAGACCACGAACTCATATGTTGATGTGCTGGATTTTTTCCAAAAGAACATCGCGGAAGATCTCACTGGTACAAACGTGCACCCCATTCTACAGGTCGACTCGATCAAGTTCATCTACGTTTTCCGGTCGCAATTCACCCCACAACACTGGCTCGCTGCTTTCCCTCTGCTCGTCCAGCATCTTAATTCTTCCAACTACGTCATTTACACTTACGCCGCCATTGCCGTCGAGCGCGCTCTTTACCTCACCACAGATGACAAGCAACCGATAATACCCCAAGCCGAGGTGCTGGCTCTGTCCAAGGATCTGTTACAGCATCTCTTCAAGCTCATACAACAGGAGTCTGCTCCTGAGAAGATTCAAGAAAACGAGTTCTTGATGCGATGCGTCATGCGTGTTCTTATCGTCATCCGTGAAGGCGTGGTTCCCATCACAGATCTTGTTCTTCGAAACTTCACAAATATCACAATGGTCATTCGTCACAATCCCTCTAACCCACGCTTTTACTACTACCACTTCGAAGGCATTGGTGCTCTCGTTCGCTTCGCTGCACCTGCAAATCCCGGCAAGCTCGAGAACACCCTTTACGATCCCTTTGCGGCTGTTCTTCAATCCGATGTGCAAGAGTTCATGCCATACGTTTTCCAAATATTTGCGGCATTGCTCGAGGCCAACCCATCTGGAACTCTCGGAGAGTACTACCAACAACTCATTCAGCCTGTTCTGATGCCATCTTTGTGGGACTCGAAGGGTAATGTACCCGCCCTGGTTCGCTTGCTCTCCGCTATGATACTTCGAGGTTCTGACTACATTGTCTCACACAATCAAATTGAACCAATATTGGGTATCTTCCAGAAGCTCATCACCACCAGGGCGCATGAATCACACGGTTTCGATTTGCTCGAGGCGGTCGTGGGCACCTTCTCAGCACAAGTGTTGGAGCCGTATTTCCACACTATCATTTCACTCATGCTCGCACGGTTGTCGAACTCAAAGACCGAGAACTTTACTTCGCGATTCGTTCGATTTTACCACTTCGTTTCGGCTCGTGACGACAAAGGTTTAGGAACAGACCTTTTTATTAAGACCTCGGATCTTGTACAGCCTGAGTAAGTTGTGAGTTATTCTGTTTACCGCGACCATACTAATCATTTCAACTTCTAGCGTATTCAAGCCTCTATACCTCACCATCATCCTTCCCGACACACAAAAACTCACCCGACCGTTCGACCGAAAGACAGCCGTCGTATCCTTCACAAAGATCTTAGCAGATTCCCAAGCCTTCATCGAGCGTTACCAAAAAGGATGGGCACTCACCTGCGAGGCTCTCCTCAAACTTCTCGTCAATCCTCCTGTTGCGACGGCGAATGACGACATCATTGCTGACCAGGATGTTGATGATTTGAGCTTCGGGGTTGGGTTCACACAGCTGAACACTTGCCGGAAGGTACCCCAAGATCGATTCCCGGAGATTAAGGATGTAAAGGTTTGGGTTGGGACGTATCTCAAGGATGCGGACAAGAGACACAGTGGACGCATTGGGCAGTATGTGACTTCGAGGTTAAGTGCTGAGGCGAGGACTGCGTTGACGCAGGTTATGAGTTAGATGGGGAGTTTGTCCGTGTGGGCAGAAAAGGCGTGAAAGTAAGAGTACGGCATGGCATGGCATTTTTAGAGATGAGGTTCTCATTTCTACGCATTTTGGCGCGTGATGGGCGTCCTTTACAATGAAAAGTTTGGGGTTCAATGATATGAGGGGAATGAAAAGTCGATGAGATGGGAAAGAAGAATTTTGATACCAATGGTAGAGCTGTTGGAGGGAGGTATGGGTGTATATGAGATATTGATTGATTGATGAGACTCGAGGAAGGTGAAGATGAGGAGGTGTGTATGTGTGTTGTGTTGATCGAACCAATGAGACCTCATGTCCTAGGACAAAATTCCCTTAAAGGAGTAGCAGGTATTAGATGGATGATAAGTAGTTAATTCAACGATGATACATCTATGTTTGGTGTATGTGGGTTTGTGGTTCTGTGAAAGGGGAAAAAACTATGCGTAGTTCTTTTAAGGAGAGGTGAGGATTTGTCTTCTAGGTAGTTATTGTGGTAGATGCTTTTTACTTCCACTTCTACTTCTTCCTCTTCTTCTTTTTCTTATTTTTCCTCTACGGCGTTACGTCGGTAGGGGGATATAGGAATATAGGAAGAGGTTAATAGGATTGAGAAAGAGATTTAAGATATATGATATATGATTGTAACGAAGAGAATCGGTTACGGATAGGAAAGTTTATCAAATTACTCGGGGTGAAAAGCGAGGACGGATCTTGATTATTCTAGGAAGTAAGATCTTTCGATACTTGCAGAGCGTGTTATAGCCCTCTTTTCTTTCCCCCCTTCAAATAACTAGAAAGGTTGATGTTTAGATTTATGATTGCTAAACTGTAGGTGGGAAGAGATATCCCCCACCTCACCATTCTTGGATGAATCATTATCAATGATTATGTTACCACTAATAATTCCAATCTAGACCACATGATTCCCGCGTAACGATCACATCAGCCCCTCATCAACCATCCCAACCTCAACCTAAACTTTCTTCAACTCCTCATCCCCAAATGTACCTTTGCTATTAGAAGATCCCCCATTCACAGCACCACCATCTCGTGTCCCAACTCTCTCCCCATCAAGACCAACAACACCCGCCTCATCTGGATCGAGATCTTTGGGAACAGGTGGGCCTGTGAAGACCTTCCTACCGCGAACGATATAGAAGAGGACACTTATCCCCGCGAATCCGGCGAATACGACGGAGGCGTAGTTCATAGTCGATGGTGTAACGGGGAGAGCGACAGGCATGCAGAAAATGATGACTGAGAAACAGATCCAGATGATAGTGAGAGCATTAATGAAGAATCCGAATTTACCAAGTGAGTAAGGTGAATTCTTGACGGCGCGTCGTCCACGCAGTAGAGAGATGAAGATTGGGATTCCGTAGGAGGTGGAGAGACAGATTGTCGCGACACCAGTGAATGAGTTAAACGCGGCCGTGGAACCAAAGTAAATACATCCGAGGATACAATCAACAACAGCAGATAAGATAAGAGCATTAAGCGGAATATCAAATCTCCCATTTACTTTTCTGAAAGCCGAGGAACCGGGGATTGCGCCGTCTCTAGCGAAAGCGTAGGTGCAACGACTAGCGGCGGTGAGAGCCCCAACACCAGCGAAGAAGAGAATACCGAGGATGAGGAAGAGGAGGCCGAATCCGCCGGCTGCGGAGCCGGTTACTGTTTTGAAGAGGAGACCGATGGGTTGGCCGTTTGCGACGGAGAGGAGGAGGGAGACGTCTGGGAGGACGAAGAGGATGGGGATTAGGTAGATTACTCCTGTTATGCCTGCTGCGGCGACGGAGAGGACGATGGCGCGGGGGACTTCGCGTTCGGGGTTTTGGACTTCTTCGCACATTGCTGCGACCATTCCGTAGCCTGTGAGGGTGTATGCTGCTTGGAGGAGACCGACGAGGAATGCCCATCCGGCTGGCCTAAAGAATGATCAGATGCTTACGTTAAGGGATACTTGGACTAGAGGACCACTTACCATCCACTGGCTGAAGCATCGTAATGCGTGAACACAAATTCACCAGATCTCTTGTCGTCTGCCATGGCTAGAATTGTGATCATGATGATAATGACACTAGCACCAGTCCAGTAAATGCAGATCTTGTTGATCAGATCCAAGTATTTTGCTCCGAAAACGTTGACCAAAAAGCAGATCAGGATGACAGCCCAGAACATAAGGACAGTTTGGTAGGCGTTTGCCACAAAGTCCTCGTTCCAAAGACTGATGGCACTGAGAATCAATTGACCACCCGAGAAGCAAATACTGAGCGTGACTGTCCAATTACCAACAAGAGTAAGCCATCCCGTGATCCAAGAGGCTGTGGAGGCCCATTCGCGGGTTGATAGCATGGCGCTCCAGTAGTAAACTCCTCCGGCGGTGGGATAAACGGCGCAAATTTCAGCGAGCGAGGCGGCGATGGAAAGGGAGATCAGAGAGACAAGAACCCATCCCCATAGAACTGTCACACTTTGTCCATCAGTCAGGGAGATGTACATTGTCGTCGAGATACCGAATGGAACAGCCATGATAGCAAAAGACCTGATTTGGAGTTAGCGTTCAATCGCAAGGAGTGGTGATATAGATGGATCTTACATTCCCAGAACACTCAACATACTCAGATTCCTGGGTAGTTCAGACTCATATCCCATAGTCGCCAAAGCATTATCCGCCTTGACATGGACGGAGCCCCTCCGGCCACTCGCAACAGACGTCTTGTGTGATTCCGACATTCTGAACCAAGCTCTTTCCAAAAAGTCGATTCGTGAGGGAGTTCAAGAAGGCTGATCGCGAACAAGCGTCGGCGAATGTTGATATAAGGCTCCCTCGATCAATCTCCCGGAGTGAATCCCGAGCTATCCCGCAATTTTGATAGGAGATCCTTGCGTGTGAGGCCGCGAGACGAACTATTCGGTGCTATCTCTCCTTGTTGGCTTCCAGAAGGAATTTGAGAGCTTTATCTCAGGTCGGTATCCACGGCACACGTGAGCGTGATAGCCACGCGTGGGAAACAGGTAGTCATCGCGCTGTACCTGTCAATGTACCATGGTTGATGCTCGGTCGACGACGATCGATGTCATACCGCAGGGCCAAGACTTCTCCACTTGCTCAACGGGTGAACCCTTTGGGGGCTTCTTCATGGGGTCAGTGCGTGATTGTCAGTCATCAATCTTAGTAAGCTTGGAGATACTGCGACACGTGACTGTGATGATTGAAAACATGCCTTTTTGTGGTGTTATTGATCGTACTCACGAAAACAGCACACACAGCGAGAACTCAATTTTTGGAATTTACAGAAGTATCATCTAAGGATCATCAAAACACCTCTGCCAGTGGCCGCTCCGGCCTCTAGAGGCCATCGCGCGTCCCTCAGCGTCGATGAGATATCTCTAGAGTCGCCGTCGCGGCCACGGCAGAGCAAGCAGACGAATACATGAGCAAGCTACACGAACGATGCGTCCACCAAAGACAACAGCAACCATCTAGTCACTATCTCCCGGCTAGTCCATCACCCCAGATGACACTGCAACGCTCCGAGTCGACGAGTCACTGCTAGAACGGCAATACCTTCAGCACAACTCAAACACCAGACGCCCGGTGCGCAACAATCGGCACCACACACCACTGCAACGACTAGACAACCTCTCCCAACGTCTTGGCAAACCGTCCTGCTACAAGCTGTTGCCCAGAGCCTTGAGCCTCTCCCCAAACTGTTGCCTCCCAGTTATGGCATTGGCAAGAGTAGGTGCGCGACACAGTAAGTAGTAAGGACGCATAGAAGGAGCCTATTGGCGGCAAATCCCCTCCCTGTAAGCTAGCAGACGTAGCCTTGAGCCTCTTCCCAGACTGTTGCGTCCCAGTTATGGCATTGGCAAGAGTAGGTGCGCGATATAGCAAGCAGGGAGAGCGACTAGCAGCAGATAGGCTCCGACTATAAGACGACAGGTCTACAACACAATCGGTGCGACACGATACGGCAGCTGCTAGAGAACCTCATCTACTATCGTCTCCGCAAACCGTCCTGCTGCAAGCTGATGTCCAGAGCCTTGAGCCTCTCCCCAAACTGTTGCGTCCCAGTTATGGCATTGGCAAGAGTAGGTGCGCAACACAGTAAGCAGTAAGGACGTATAGAAGGAGCTTATTGGCGGCAAATCCTCTCCCTACAAGCCAGCAGACGTAGCCTTGAGCCTCTCCCCAGACTGTTGCGTCCCAGTTATGGCATTGGCAAGAGTAGGAGCGCGATATAGCAAGTAGGGAGAGCGACTAGCAGCAGGTAGGCTCCGACTATAAGACGGCAGGTCTATAGCACGATCGGCGCCATACAATACGGCAGCTACCAGACAGCCTCGTCCACGGGCATACCCGGAGTATCACACCCAAGCAGCGAAATCACGACTACGATGGTTACTATTGTCTCCAGCATCACACAACCAAATACACCGCCGCATAGGAATCTGGTGCAAGGCAACTTTCACAAGCAGAAACATACTTAGGGAACCCATTGGCCTTGAGGGATAAGGCGAAACAGATAGACAAAGCTGAGCATTAGAGGGAGACTGTAGGTAGAAGGATAGCGAAACACGAGGCATTGCCTCTTGAGTCTACATAGCACAGATATACTAGCAGAATAACCAGTATCTACAAGAGCCAGCGGGCATTTGGAGATACTGGTTAAGGGAAAAGAGGGAGGACGGAGGGGACAGCTGGTCTTGTTTCAGTGAACGGGGCGAAGTGGGGCGCGGTGGATTATATAATCTATCACGTGTCGGCTGTCTGATGAAGTCCTCCTAACCGGACATAGCTGCCTGATTAAGCGGCTGCAACCGAGTAGGATAAAATCAATCAATCAATCAATCAATGATCGTACTCACGCATGTGAAGCTGTACGTAAGCGGCTGTCTCAACGGCAATGCCCAGCGGCTTCCAGCTCACCAACTACAACAACTGCTCCAAGATTGTTATCGCTCAGGCCCCCTCTTCCAAAAGCAATATCGCCAGACACGGTCTCCATACTGTAGACCCGACCTCTCCACCTACAGATCAAGAGCGCAAAACAATCATCACTATCAAATCCGAAATCCCTTTCCAACCTGAGGCCCGCCTCCTTTCAATCAACCAAAGTCGGTCGGTAGACACTGTAAACGCATTAGAAAAGGGATCCATCACAAACAAAAAGGTCTCAATTCTAGAAGAGCATGTTCTCACCTATCTATTCCCCGAGGCAAAAATAAACCAGCCCATAGGTTACGAGGTCACCTCCTTTTGGATCGCGGTGCATGAGACGTGGGTCTCAGACGGTAACGTGTCTGGACAGAAAACATCAAGAAACTATCATCATCAGCAAACGATTCATTTTCAAAACAGGAGCATCTTACCTCGTAGCCAACGCCATAATGAGAGCAAAAAGAGATGAATTTTGCATGATGATTTTCAAAGGACGGGGGATGAAGGGAGAAATCGGCGCAAAAGCATCATCTGGAGGCTGCTACTACACATAAATACCAACACCTTATCTTTCTAATATCAAACAGCCAGCAAGATAAAGCGGTCTTCTTACCGCATGGCATGATAAAGACTTCTTACCTCATGATGATCAACATTAATCTCGTTTTACGTCCCAGCACTGATTTTACCTTCCCTCCAGGGCCAGAACAAGACCATATCATCATCACGATCCAAGAAGTATAACATTTCTAATCCAGACTTCCTACAGCCTTATCGTTTGTAGAACGACGGTTCTGGAGCGCTTGAGACTGGGTAGATTCAAGTCCACTTCTGAATCGTCAGTAAAAAGAAATTCAGAGGTACAGCTCATCAACCTCCTGCGAACCGTGGACACGACGAGAGGTGAAAATACCAAGAGAAGGCAAAGTTACTGCTCCATTACCTAAGATATTACCAGACGCAGTACAACATCGACCCGTCATAGTAGGCTTGATGAGAAACCGGTTCTCTGTATTGCGACAGACGAGGGCTATGTCGCAGAAGGCGGTGAGCCTGAAGCGAGATTGTCAGAATACTATTATTGTCGGCAACGCCATGACCAAACAAGATGGAGAGAGGAATTATACATGCTGAAGATTACAGAAAGATGAACAGATTAGGATTCAATATAAGAGTATAACTAACGGTTTATAGGGTCCTTGTTTATACTTATCCCTCTCCTTCTCCCTTCCAACTGTCTGATTATAGTCCGCTCTCCTCGCTAATAGGCGTTAAAGAACTATCTTATTCCCTAAATATACTATAGCCCTCTCCTTACCACTTTTAACAAATCCTTAAACCCACCCGAAAGGCAAAAATCGGACAAAGAATAACCCGTAGTAAGATACTTATCCCTCGAAAACCACCTCCAGTAAAAACAAACAGCTATACGGGTCCCGTCCATACTGACGAGTATTAAGAAAACCCGCTATCTAGCTCAACAACCCCATCCCTCTATTATATCAAGAAAGCCAATATCACGTCAACAATAATATTCAAACAAAAATTATACATAAAAGCTACTCAAACATCCACCTCCCTTCGGTAAAACCGATGCCGAAAAACTCACAAACCAAGCTCCTATGTTTAAACAAAAAAGGCTTCAACAAACAAAAAGGGTCAATTAAGATTAAGAAATCGTAATACATATCCCTCTTATAACCAACATCTCTACTCCCTAGGGTTACCCTTTCCTCTACTAAAAACCCCCCTCCTACACCCTAAAATAAGCCAGCTATCCAAATAACGAAGAAATACCTCCTTAATCCCTACACCAACCTCCGTCCCTATCCAATCCTATAACAGCCCTAGAATTCGTTGGTTATTATACACCGCGAACAAATTACTATTCTACCTCAACCCCCACCAACAACAAAACAACAACCCCAGAAAACTCAATCCGGAAATATAAATAGAACAGAGACAGACTACAACTATACACACAATCACATACATAATCCACCCGCCCCAAATCAAAAGCTCTACCTACGCCTACATACCAAACAAGCAAACAAACAAGATATCCATAGCAATCCATCCTACATCATATAATCTACACTTCGCATTCAAGAAAAGAGGTGTCCGGAAATCTTGGCTCGTAAAATCGCCAGAAACTCATCAATATCAATAGCAATCTCCATTTCATCTCTCATACAAATCACAGTGAATCATGCGTGGGGTGCCAATTATTTTCATTGATTCTCATGTCAACTACGACATATCAGCCGGCTCCCTGCCCGACTATCAAACGCCTTCCTCCATTACAGACCCTCCGAGACCATAATGATGTTGCTGAAATGGGTATGTGGCCGCAAAATGACAGTGACGTGTCCTAAACCTATTGAGCCGCATCGTCCTCATCGGGCTGGTCGAACAGGAAGTTCGCTGCCAACTCTTCGTTCTTGTCGCATGCAAAGTAGGCCTGGATGACGAGATCGCGCTCGAAGCCGAGGCGGCATAACCGCTCAATTGCCTCGCGCTCCGCTTCGGTGACCTGGATTGACTGTGCGCCTGGTGGCAGCGTAGCGTCATCATCATTGTCCTCGGCTAATAGTCTCAAGAACTCCTGAGGTTGTGACGCAATCATTTGTGCGAGCTGTGGGTTGCCAGCACCAACTTGCTGTAGGATTGGCTCGAGCATTTGTGGTTGCTGTTGCACGATCTGACGCAGCTGTTGGAACTGTGGGTTGTTTCGCAAGAAGTCGAGGTTTCCACCAGCCAAAGCAGCAGCAGCGTCGCCCCCCAAAGCGCCAGCAGCTGCCGCTGGGGCGCCTCGTCCGGCTCCGCGTCCAGCACCTCCTCCTTGTGCAGCCGCAGCAGCTTGTTCGAACAGATCAACAGGCTCATCGCCCGAGGGAGCAGGCGCGACGGGCGTAGTTCCAGTAGCCGGGGCAGGTGAGGCAGCAGCCGCTCGAGCTGGCGCCGGCTCACGGGCCAGGTTCTCGGGGATGCCAGTCAAAAGGTATTCCACGGCGCGGTCGGGGTTGTTGAACGCAGCACGCATGGCGCGATCAATATCAGCGCGTGGGAAGCCCATGCTCTCCATGTTCTCGATCGCGGCCTGTCGCTCGGAGCCCATAGTCAATGAAGATGGGTCATTGAAACTTCGCTCCGTGGCAGCTGCGGCTGGTGCAGGAGACGGGGTTGCTGGAGGGTTCGCACTGGCAGAACCTAGGGCTGGAACAGGTGCTGCTGGAGCGGCGGGTGTCTGGGCAGGTTCGCGAGCAGGTGTGGATGGAACGGCTGGAGCGGCCTTGCTTGCTGAAGCTCCCGGTGCTGCTTTTGGCTGTGCAAAGTTAGTGAGGCGTTGGTGGCGAATGAGGAGCATGGCGAATGAGGAGCATGGCGAATGAGGAGCATGGCGAATGAGAAGCACGACGAACCTTTGAAACCATGCAAACGATGAAACCCTTCTCCTCGATCTTGTAGAACTCTACAGTCTTGTCATCGGCTAGAATCTTGCCTACCCAGAGTCAGCACAGTCCTCGAGCGTCTGTGAAGGAAGATATCTGCCGCATTGAAAATACCAGAGTAGATGAGCTTCTGTGTAGCCGGCTCCCAGCCCTTGTCCTTCTCAATCTTGGCCTTGACATGGCCAATCTAGCAGTCGGTCAACATACATTCCGTTCGTGGAGAGGCGGTGGTCGGGGAAGCTTACCAGCTCCGAAGGCTCGGCCTCGATGACGAACTTTTGCTGCTTGAGATCCTGCAGACGACAAGTCAGCTAGAGGGACGGTAATGGGTGGGGCCAGAGATGCGGCAATGTACCTTGAACGTGAGCTTCATAGTGGCGGTCGTGTTAGAGTGGATGCTTGGTCGAGTATTGTTGTATGCCGTATGGGAGTTTGGAGGGATGCGGTGATGAGGTGGTTGGGAAGATATCTCGAAGACGGAGAGTGGAAGTTTAATAGGCTCTTCCTCTGAAGTGTGTTGATGGAAAGTTTTGTTTGAGTTCCGGGTCGGGTGTTGGATCGATGCCTCTATATCTCTGTGAAGGCTGCAACGAGTGATGAAGACAATGCTCAGCACTGCCAGGCGCAATTGGCCGCATTCGGGTAGTTGTATCACGTGGAAGATGGAGAGAAGGAAGAATTACAACGGCTTCATGTCCATTCGTTCATTAGTCTTCGAGAAACAGGTAAGAAGGCAATATCCTCTGCTCGCCACTGCGCATCTCACAACAGCACATAGGATTCTTACTACTGGCCGATGCCTTTGTTCAATTGCATTGCTCTGTCGCATACATGCTTGCTCCACCATGTCTTCCTTCCCTTTGTCCGCTAATAATCAACTCACTCCATGGCAACACTTCCAAATTCCCATCGGTATTGATAAAGTTCTGGCGAGTATTCAACATCGCTTTACCAGTGCACTAATGATGGCTGAGAGCAGTAGTGGCTTTGAATTGATATGGCAGTTGTTGCGCCGAACTGACCAACCGGATTTGAGAAGGTTCAGCTTGAGAGGCCATTGATGGAAAAAGATTCCTTGCTTCGAGTATGCAGCCATTTCGAGACAGCGTATCCCATGCGAACTTGAATCGCAGCGCTTCAATCCGGATTGTGCCAGGCAGTGCTTCAATCATTGCGCCTCTACTAGCCAGGGCCTGCCTGAGCTCGAGGCTCATCTTCATGCATAAGGCTGGATTCGTTGATAATCGTCACAATCTACATTTTCCAAAGCGTCAACTTCATTTTCAATCCCAACCAACTGCTTTCTTACCAATAATGAAGGGAACTTTCGCCATCACATCAAACCACGAGCTCACCACCCGACTCCACTCCACCCTCTCAAAATGGCTCCTCCCCTCCAACCCCGCCATCCAAGGCAAAGGCAACGACACAGAAATGATCTCCCTATCCCACCACTCACCTCTCTCAAAACTCCCAACCGAACTCCAACTCTCTATCATCTTCTTCCTACCCTACACCACCGTCTTAACCCTCAAACGCACAAACCGCTACTTCCACTACCTCCTCACAACCCCAGTCCTCACCGAATGCCGCAAACTCCAAACCCATCGCTATGCCGAAACAGAAGCAAACGGCGGCTGGCCCGACGAATTCCCCTGCTACCACTGTCTCCGTCTAAAAAACAAATACGAATTCTACACAAACGGAATGTACGCAACTACCCTCGCTCCCACAGGAACAGCAGATACAACACGCCACTGTATCCCCTGTTCCTTTACAAACAACGAGTTCGACCCGGGGACTTGTCTCACGCTTAACGGGCAGACAAAAGTCCTCTGTGCGAATTGTGGGGAGTTGAAGACGTTGCCGACGAGTACTTCTATCGCTACGAAGATTTGTAAAGCGTGTAAACTCTCCTTTGATAATCGAAAAGCAAATGGTGCATCGTTGCGGTTTGCACAACTCTTCTTCACCATTATGTCGTGGGCGCTTGCTTGTTCGGGACGGTTGGTACCGAGGACGAGTGTCGCAGATGTGAATTCGTTGAGGTTCATTTTCCAGAGTTTATTTGTGAGTTTCATCCCCCGTCATTTTCGGGATTGTTTTGTCCGAGGGATTACTGATGTTTTGGAAAGTCCCTACTCACCCTCTCCGCAACCTGCAACTCCATCCTCATCCGCGGCGAAACCAAAAAATGGCACGGCTACCGCACTAAACGTTCTCAAAACGGGAAATTCGTCTTTCGGGTTGAATTTACGGCTTTCATCTGCTGGGTGGCTATCCTCGCCGCTGTCCTCGGTGAAGGAGCCAACTTACATATGACAGGCCGATTCGATAAAATTGCGAAAGTGATGGTGGCGATGCTTTTCTTCCTGTGTATGTGTTTTGCGATTAGTGCGCGGTGGGGTTATAAAACGAGTTTGGCTAGGAGGAGGGTTGTGAGGAAATTTGGAAGGGTGCCGGAGGTTCTTGTGTAATGGTAGTTCCTTAGTTTCTCCCAATCGTTATCGTTTTACCTTACTTATTATTTAATTCTTAATACCACACCATATATTTTCCTACCGATATAACAAATAGCGTGTAGAGCCTCTACAGTAGCTATGTCAATTCGCGCCCCTCGTAGTAGTTACAAATACCTAACTAACTACTACCTTAAATCCCAAAACTACGTATATCTTAACCTAAACTTTATCGTTAAAAGAGCTAAGCCTCTTCTTGTCACGGCTAGTAGTAACTAATGAAAGGCGTGAACAGCAATCAGGTATGGACTAAATGTGATAGCGAACTACAGGTAGCTATGTAAATGGGGGCTGGGGGCAAGGCCTACTTATAGGTCTTGCTGTGGCTCGTGTACTGTGGCGCCTTGTTAGGTGCTTGAACACTGTGGTTGTTCCAGTAGCCTAGCAAGTGTCACGGTACGACCGCGGACAAGTCTCTCCCGCCGTTGGGGTGGCCCCACGGTACGTGATCAAGGCAGAACCGTAGTTCTGCCGAGGAAAGGTTTTAAAAGCCTGCGTGGCTTCAACCAATACGTAGCTCATTGAGCTAAGTCCTGTCGTCAAGCCTGCCTGTTGGTTTGCCTGCCAGTTCGTATGTAGCCTGTTGAATGATACCTGTTCCTGCTGCTGCTCCTTCCTCCTGATACCCGAACCCGCCCCGTGACAGCAAGCCGTTACACTTCTACTTTTCCTTGGTATTCAATATTTCCGTTCCCCAACTTTACGCTTATAGAAGTTTTAAAGATGGTAGGTTAATACTAAATAGAATAGTAAGGGTAGTGAGATTATTAGTTTCTTTCGGGTATTAAGATTAAATTGTTACGCAGAGGCTATGGCTCAAAGTAATATAGCTGGATTTGGCTAATCCGTACAGTAGGGTTCAAATGATCCGGGGCGACAATATCGTATCAAACAAGTGAAGCGAAGCTTGCAAGATATAAGAGTCGTGAATTGTGCTAAGTAACTAAAAGCAATAGCGAAGTAACTAGAGAGTGAAGATACGAGACACTGAGGGAGCAGAGTCTCGTCCTATATATCGAGATCCATCTCCTAAGAAATCCTGCGCTCACAACGCTCGCAATCGAGCGTGTCGAGCGCTCGCTTTCCCAAGGCTCGAGCGTTCACATGATCCTCCCGGTCCCGTGTAACAACTTACTAACGTAATTCACTAGCGAGCGGGCCACACCACCGAGCGGGCTACCGAATCGATCATTTCATCTTTGCAAGCCTCTACACCACCCCTCATGCCTTCTAAAGCCCAGCAAGAAGGCCGATTACTTCTTGCTCTTCAAGCCTATCAAAAAGGCCAAATCACAACTATCTGCCAAGCTGCATTAGCTTATAATGTACCATACAGTACCTCAAATATCGCCTCTCTGGACGCGTTGCACGCGTCGAAACGCGCGCAAACAGCCACAAACTTACTCCCACAGAGGAAGAAGTCTTAACTCAATGGATTATCTCAATGGATAATCGAGGCTATCCTGCTCGAGTCTGTGCAGTACAGAATGCGGCGAAATTACTGCTTCAACAACGCGTCGGTCCCTCAGCCTCAATCGGTATCAACTGGTCTGCCAGGTTCATCAAGCGACAGCCTACCCTGCAATCGAGATTCAGTCGCAAGTACGATTATCAGCGTGCTCAATGCGAAGATGCAGAGCTTATCGGAGCCTGGTTTCGGCTTGTGAGTAATACAATTCAGAAATACGGCATTCAAGAGGAGGATATCTATAACTTCGATGAGACTGGCTTTGCAATGGGTATTGCAAGCACCTCACGCGTCGTTGCTACCTCAGATCGACGGGGCAAGCCACCTCAATTACAGCCAGGCGATCGGGAGTGGGTTACAGCAATTGAAGCGATCAATGCGCGTGGCTGGTATCTCCCTCCGATGGTTATCTTCAAGGGCAAGGTGCATCTCTCAACTTGATTCGAAACTACACAACTACCACCTGATTGGGTGATTGCTTTGAGCGATAACGGCTGGACGAGCAATGAGCTAGGTCTTAAGTGGCCCACTGAGATCTTTGAGCCTAATACAGCCTCGAAATCAATCGGCAAACACCGGCTTCTTATCCTTGATGGCCACGGTAGCCACGCGACGCCATAGTTTGATCAGTGCTGCTCCGATCGATCGATCATAACTCTCTATATGCCACCTCATTCCTCCCACCTATTACAGCCTCTCGATGTAGGCTGCTTTTCACCACTTAAACGCGCGTACGGCACTCAGATTTCTGAATTCATTCGCCTTGGTATTCATCACGTGGACAAGGCTGAATTCCTCCCAGCCTTCATGCAGGCACGGATTGAAGCTCTCTCGATCAGGAATATTCAGAGCGGCTTTGCTGCAGCAGGTCTTGTACCTCCGGATCCGGATCAGGTGCTTTTGAAGTTGCAGATTGGGCCGTGTACACCACCTAAAGCACCTGTACAACAGACATCGTGGCAGCCGGAGACACCCCACAACGTAGCTCAATTGGAACAGCAAGTCAAGGTAATCAAAGACTATTTGCAGCGTCGCTCAAAGAGCCCTCCAAGCCCTACAGACGCTGCAATTAATCAATTGGTTAAAGGCTGTCAAACAGCTATGCACAGCGCAGTACTGTTGGCAGATGAGAATGAGAAATTGAGAGCAGCGAATGAGAGGCAAAAGAGGAAGAGAGCAGTCAAAAAAAAGCAGATCTCAAAGAAAATAACACTTACAGTTGCAGAGGCACAAGGCCTGATGGAGAATACTGTACAGCAGCCTATACAGGCAAGTGTTGCTCCTATACAGCAAACAGTTGTTGCAACATCCTCGTCATCAAGTAGTGCAAGTCAAGGGAATTGCTTTGGTTTACCTAGTTGTTTTGTATGTAAGGGCTTTGACCATGCTGCGAGCGATTGTCCTAAATATCGATAATCTTCTGTATAACGTATTCCACCATCGAGTGGGCCAACCCATCGAGCGGGTCAGTTTATGCCAAGACCAGCTGCTCCCTGATCAACACAGTATGTCTCAACAACAAAACGCGCAATCATCTAACAGAGAAGGCAGAATCCAGCTTGCCTTTCTGCCTACAATACCCACCAATTCCGAAGCCTCCGGCGCGCTGCTGAGGCGTTTGATATACCTCCTTCAACATTAACTAGGCGATATAACGGAATTACGTATCGCCTAGATACTCGCAACGCCCGACACAAGCTCACTACGACTGAAGAGCAGACAATTGTCCAATACATCCTCGACCTCGATTCGCGAGGATTCGCGCCCCGGCTGTGTGAGGTAGCAGATATGGCGGATAAACTACTGGGTGAACGCGGTGGAGAGCCAGTAGGGAAAAACTGGGCTGAGAGGTTCATAACGCGCTCAGATGAGCTCAAGATGGCCTTCAATCGAGCTAAGGATAGGCAGAGGATACTACAGGAAGATCCAGAGATTATTGGCGCGTGGTTCAAGCTCGTTACAGACACCAAGGCAAAGTACGGTATCCACGACGAGGATACGCACAACTTTGACGAGATTGGCTTCCAGATGGGCGTTATTGGGTCAATGAAGGTCGTCACAGCTTCTAAAAGATGTACACGGCCTAATTTAATCCAGCCAGGCGATCGCGAGTGGGTTACAGTTATCCAGAGCATCTGCGCCGCCGGGTATGCGACCCCGCCATTCATTATCTACAAAGGACGCGTTCATATCTCTGCGTGGTATGAGGAGGCAGATATACCACGGAATTGGAAGCTCTCGGTCTCTGAGAACGGCTGGACAAATAATGCGCTTGGTCTTGAGTGGTTGAAGCACTTTAACGCGTATACAAAGGCGCGGCAGGTGGGGGTATACAGGCTGCTTATTTTGGACGGCCATGAGAGCCATCTCAGCCAGGATTTCAAGGACTACTGCCTCGAAAACAAGATTATAACCCTCTGCATGCCATCGCACTCGTCGCATATACTCCAGCCCCTTGACGTGGTCTGCTTCTCGCCGTTGAAGCGCAAGTACTCCCAACGCGTCCGGGACTTGGCACGCCGACGCGTGTACCATATCAACATTGAAGGCTTTCTCCCTGCCTTCAAAGACGCGTTTTTCGACGTGTTTACGAAAGAGAACTGTCAAAAGGCTTTTGAGGCAGTAGGGCTAGTCCCTATCGACGCGCAGGTGGTGTTGGATCGCCTTGAAGTACGGCTACGAACCCCGCCAGAAACCCATCTCCCAGAAACGCCGTGGCAGTCCAAGACTCCAAGTAATACTTATGAATTTAGATCTCAATCCAAGCTCGTAAGCGAGTCTTTTACTCGGTCACCAGTTACTGCGCAGGCAGGCTTTTCCCAGCTTGTTAAGGGCGCTGAATTGATGCTACACCAAAACGCTCTGCTTGTTGCGCGTAACCGCGAGCTTGAAGAGCAATTAGCAGTAACAACGAACCGAAAATGGCGCAAAAGGAAGTGGATCCAGCAAGGTGGTACTATTGAGTATGGGACTGCAGCAGCGCAGGTAGCTGCAGAGGCGTCTATAGCGCCTCAGGGATCAAAGAAGGCTCGTGGTAGTGGTGGTCAAGAAACAGCCCGACCAATTCAACGGCGCTGTAGGAACTGCGGCGCAACTGGGCATAATGCGCGAACTTGTAAAAAAGATATCAAGATATCTTCTGAATCAGATAGCAGCACGACGGACTTAGAATCTATTGTTGATAGCGATTAAATTGAAGAGTCGTAACATAAGTTGGTCGTGCCAAGCCTTTTTGACCCGCTCGATGGGTTGACCCGCTCGATGGTGGAATACGTTAATAGATAGTCTTGATTAATAAAGGCGTTGTGGTGGTGTAAGCTTGCAAAGATGAGATGATCGATTCGGTGGCCCGCTCGGTGGTGTGGCCCGCTCGCTAGTGAATTACGTTAATCAGAAAGGAAACGCGCCATACATGTCACTAAACGTTCCACGTGACAGTATCCGTAGCATAAATTATCAGGAGTTTCTAGTAGGTTCGGTTTAGGGGATAGTGTCACGGGGAGGGTTCGGGTATCAGGAGGAAGGAGCAGCAGCAGGAACAGGTATCATTCAACAGGCTACATACGAACCGGCAGGCAAACCAACAGGCAGGTTTGACGACAGGACGTAGCTCAAAAGGCTACGAATTGGTTGAAGCCACGCAGGCTTTAAAACCTTTCCAAGGCAGAACTACGGTTTTGCCTTGATCACGTACCGTGGGGCCACCCCAACGGCGGGAGAGACTTGTCCGCGGTCGTACCGTGACAGATAGAGAAAGGGGGGAATAGATTGTTGGGACTCGGGAGTTTCTAGGGGACTTGGTTTGGGGGGATAGATATAAGGGGGGGAGTAATACTAGACACAAAATATATAGATTATAGAGTAAGGGAAGAAGAAGGAGAGGAGTATATCCGAGGAGAGGAAAGAGGTAAAAGATGGTAATAGAGACTAATCAACACGAGAATAAAGATTATCATATCTAATAATAAACCCCCAGTATCCAAAAGCCCAAACCGCAAACCACAAACACAACCCAAGAACCAAACTCCTCCCCTCAAGAATGCCTATCCCCCATCCCCCACCTCCTCGCCCAACTCCCCCAAACCCCCAACCCCAAAAACGAAAAGATAGGTCCGACAGTCATCCCACAAATCACCAAAATCTCAACAAAAGGATACTCCCTCGCCATCACCCCCCGAATAACCTCAAGGTCCTCCACATTCCCCCAATTCTCACCCTCCGTCCCATTAACATCCACACTCCCCCGTCCAACCCTCAGCGCGCTAACCCCACTCAATCTCATCCATCCACACCGATTCGGTCGATCCAGCAGCGTAAACCCCGCTTGTTGAAACCCATAGCGCAATTGCGAGGCATGATTTAACATCCAATTCGTGCAGACGTGGTATTGCGAGCGTGAGTCGGGTGGTTTGGTCATGTTTGTGAAGAAGATGCCAGCGCATTGGGTTTTGCATATGCAGCCTTTTGGACAGGATTCTGATGTGTTTTCGGGGACGTAGGTGCATTTTGTTGGTGTGGGGAGGGGAGTTGTTGTTTCGGAGCGTTTTTGGTGGGTGGTTTGTTTTGAGGGGAAGAGGTGGGACCAGAAGGCGTTGGCGGGGTCTGTTGTCCATTTTATGAGGGTGGACGGGGGGTTTTGTGATGACCAGTCTGTTGGGTTGTTTTCGGTTGCGAGGATTGTAGTGGTGGAGAGGGTGGTGAGGAGGATTGTTGAACTGCGCATGGTAATTGTCGACGATGTTGGTGAGTGGATCTTGGATGAAGTTCTGTGTCTGATTTTAGACCCAGTTATTAATGCGCAACTGTTGTTGTGAGTGCAGATTTCGCGAGGCTGAATTTTGAGAGAAGGTGAGCTTTGGATCTCGCAGCCGCTCCGAACTCATGCATAGCCCACCCGACGAACTCCGCCACCACATACGATAATCGAGCCCCCACGCTGCAACACAAGGCTCGCTTGAGCTTACCGAGGCAATATCGTGATGGCCACCTAATCCACTTTGATCTGGTTGTGCCTCGTTCATGTGTTTTCCTGGTAGACTGGCGACTGCGATGCAAGGGAGTGTCATCCTCCTGCCGCTGTCATGCTCTTAAGCGCTGTATCACCACCGATTATTTAACAGATGTCGCAGGCTCACTTGTTAGTGGTTGCATCCCCGAATACCCAACTGAATTACTAGCGGAATCAATCGCGTGGGTACCCTCAAAAACAACAGTCGATGTGTTCGCCTCAGATGACCCCAGTGAAGAAGATCTGTGAGAAGACGTCTCATTATGGAAAAATTCGTCGTCGACGAGTCGATAGTGCTTGTGAACAAGTTTCGAGGCTCTATCTGGTGCGTATGATTCTGTTGACGTCCCGTCTCCTGCTGCGCCAGATGATGGTGGAGCCTTGCTGATGTTAGGAGACCAGAGGCCCGTCGTGGAAATTTCGACAATATCTGAGGTCGTTCCATCCTCGGGTTGACTAAGGTTCTCGACATCGCTCAGTTGCAAGAACTCAGACCGAACGCTCCAACCTTGTTCTACACTACCTGGGCGGGTAAGAAAATTGACAGGCCTTCCTTGCGAAGTCGGTGCCAGAGGTGGGAGGTCAATAACATGAATACGGGCATGCTCTGGCGGGAGCTGGTCATCCCCTGGTGTCTGTCCATCGCTGAGATTTAGGGCGGACTCTTCTAAAACTCGCACCCTCTCGTACAAGGCATATGCATAAGACGAGTCAAACACACATTCTCGTTTTGGGGCATCGCGGAGAAGCTGCAGGGCTTTTCTTCGAATCTTAGGCCATCGACATTTCCATGCGACAAATTGGAGTGTTGGAACGATCCCAAGCTCAAAGGAAAAGGACTTCGAAGCAGCGTCCGGAAATCGCAAGCTGTCGTAATTAACAGGCTCTGCGAGTTGTACCATCTCTTCGAACTTGACTTTGTAATCATCCCAGATCGTTTCGTTTGGCGAGAGACAGGCCTCCAACCATACCCTCACAGACATGGCACTGCTGAGCATAACGTTGTATCCATTCATCATTTGAGCTGTGCCCACGACAAGTTCGTTGTGCATCAGATGCTCGAAGCTGAGATGCCAGTCGTCTATGAGGCCAAGCAGCCGAGTCTGCTCTGCAACAGCCTCAGACTCGATGCCCACATATTTGGACTGCACGTTGGCCTGAATCAATTTGATCGCTGGATCAATGAGGTCCAAGAACGATGAGATGCTGTCATGTATGGAGCGGAATGGTCGCCTCGTTGACTCAATAGGCCGGCCACCATCGGCAGACAAGGAAGCTACGGAAGCAGTAGGTCTGCCAAATATAACAGTAGCCATGGTCAGCCATGCCTACAGCCCAGGTTAGTGAATGGAATTACCGCCGCAAATATCAACATCGTAAGCTTACAAACATTGGGCATAGCTGTTCCTCCACGATATCGGAGTCGACCGACCGCGGTAACTCATCTCTTCGTGTGGGGTCATTATGTTGCTTCCGCCAGGTTTCCAGCAGTTTCATTCCTCCTTCGATGTGTTTCAGCGCGATGGAGATATCCCGTCTCAAGCAATCGATGCATACGAACACAACACATGTTATCAGAGGCACGCTTACTGACTTTCCATTGCCCATGTCAGCGATGAGTAGCCGAATGGCTCGATTGTAGGACTCGAGTCCATAATCTCTTCGTTTCACTGCATCGTCTGGAGATCCCGGGTGAACATATACGTCACTTTCGTACATGCTGGACAATGCGATCATCGCATGGCGGACTGCTGGTTCGTCGTTGGCAACTTGGAGGACAAGTTCACTCCAAAATCTTGAATGAAAATAGCCGGAGAGCTGCGGAGCGGCTTTGTGATGGAAGAACTCGACGGCCCTCCTCTCCTCGTTGGAACTGGCAACGAAGACAACCAACGGGCGAGTTATTGTGAGGGAGTTTGTTGCTGTTGCCCTCTCTGGTGTGCCGCTACGGCCTCGTGATGAGTTTTCGAATAGGGTTAGGTGCCCATATCCGCCACATTTGCGTCCCAAAGAAGTGCACCTAGACCAGCATCAGCCCGGATCCTCAGACCTTTCATCTCATCACGGTCTTTCCACAGTCTAGTAATCCGTTGTCATTAACATCATTGCCACGGTCTGGGCCGGTACAATATCTTGAACGGACCCCGCGCGAGTGATCTAGCTGCCGAGAACTTCCATTGGCAAAGCAGTCACCTGAAATGTTGCGGAATGCCTCAAATACAGGCCCTGAGCAGCTCGCCTTCGGTTTTCTTTAGTGACTTACCGTACGCATTGTGGTTTAGCCTCGTCGCATTTGACGTGTCGTAACCTATGGTTGTAAGTACAAGTCCGAATTACATACCTCGGAATCATACGTACTTGCAGGTTAAGCAACCAGTTCTTGTTTTTGGCTTGCTGGCACGTGTAAGTTTGCGACTGCCATTGGGAACGTTTACTTCTTTCATTGGCGGTCAGCCTAAATGGCACAGATTTGGGAGGACAGAAAATTCGTAAAAGTCGCAAGACTGAGTTGCGCGATGACGAGAAACGGATTCAATCGCTCGAACAGAGAGGACCGGTGGTTAGACAACGGGACCCTCGTAGCAATCGCAAGCTGAAGCCTGTAGAGTCTGTATAACACTCTGACCCAGATTGTTGATACAAATATAGGTCTTCTTCCGTGAGCATCCGCAAATGAGTTTGTTGTTCTTGTACAACTTACCGCAAAAAGTCGCCGAAGGTACCAAGATTGAGAACCCCAACGTTGATCACACAAACTTGGAGGTGACTCGAACGCATGGACTGCTGTCTTGAGGCAACACGGTGCTTTGGGGAAAGCGTCCTGTCTGATTCGATCCCGATCTTGTGGAAGACAGCTGGTAAAATTATGGAATAACCCTTCACAGATTTCAAAAGTTTCAGTTGCTGACCAGCTGAAAGTATCCCCACCTCAACTCAGTCGTCCAGGAAACCTCAACCTCACGAGCCTCAACCTCACGAGCCGCTTAAGAAAATTGCTATTACCTGTGATCTTCAAACACATGAAGCAATAGAGATGAAACAGTAGGCTAAGACGTTAGTAAGCTGGTGTGCCGTGCAGGAGTCGATATGCCAATACGAGCCTCATCACAGCCCTCGGTTAATTGATGTTGCGACGGGGAAGGCAAATTTTCCGAACCTATAGATCAACCTCCTTGCAGATCAAACAATCTCATGGCTACCTCGCCTCGTATTTACCTCGACGATGGGCTCATGCTGCATCTAATTGTATCCTGCTTGACCGGATGCATCTCACAACAGGTTATGCTATTGCAAGCCGTTGGTCTGATCATCGATGCCGAACTGGAGCGCTTCACGGATGGGCCATCAATGTGGAGATGAGGATTGAAGCTTGCGTATCGGCTGCATACCATGGCTTTCGGGCTGCACGAGAACCCGATTCCGGTATCTTCGGTCAAGCACAATTTGCAGGGAGTCGGCGATCATCGCACTTGGCATGGGAAAGATGCTCGAGTTTCTGAATTTTCAGGAGGAGAGAATTTTTCAGGTTTAATTACTACGATGTAAGTATTTAGTTCCCACTAGTTGATCGGTTGATCAACTCCACCTATTCTAGGAGGTACAATTAGGCAAATAGTCCATCGGTCCTTTGGTGTTTTTGATTTGAACGGACCGAATTGAGCGAGAAGCTTTTGCAACCAAACGCTAATTCAGTGGAGCAGATTGAAGGCTGTATGCAGACGTTTGTGGCTTACTGTGGCGTCTCTCGCGCCAGGATTTATCCTTAGCCATCATATAAGTTCGGAATACTATATTTCTGGCCCTATCCTTGTACGCCGATGAACTCCTCTCGCCAAGAACGCTCATTCACATGATGGATGTTAATTACTTATGCTTTGTCGCAAGCTCCTCGCTCAATACTACTTTGCCCATACCTACTCTTTATCCCCATGCGACTTTTCCAATCAAATTCCTAGTCCAATAGGGGACGATAAAGTCATTGCTGCAATGCGGAGTATCACGAGGACCAAAGCTAACCCAATTAGGCAACCTATCAAATCAAGGTCAAATTCTCAAATCCAAGCACTCCTCTCTTCTTAAAGAAATATGGTATGCAAACCTTTCGCCTGATATCTCCAATCCATTATCAATGCACCGAGTTATCCGGCGTCCTCAGATCATTACTGCGAAGATCTGCAAACCTATGGAAGACGCAATTGCTGACCGAATTTCGCAATACATCCTTACCAAGCAAGCAAAGCACGCAAAAGATATCGTACACCCAAAAGATAAAGAAAGTAACAAATATGACTCTACTCTCATCTTCTGATCTTTCCCAATCTCCCAAAATTTCATCTATTCTCACAAGCTCTAAATCGTCAACATGGTAGTAGAATACATCTCCGCAACATTCCCATCCCGTTCAACAGAACTAGAACCAATCCCCAACGCCCCAATCGACCCAGAATTCCTAATCAGATACGCAAAAGCACTGGATGATTATGAGTACAATTACACTCTAGTACCATACCACTCCTCCTACTTCGATCCATTCACCGTCGGCGCAACCATCGCCGCTGTAACAAGTACGTCCATCCATCCATCTCTCCTCATTCAAGTCTTCATATGGAAAAGTCCGTGAACCCCAACTAACCCCCTCCCCCGCTCCCCAGAAAACCTAAAAATAATCATTGCTCTCCGTCCAAATACCGTCTACCCCACCGTCGCAGCAAAAGCCCTCGCAACCCTCGACCAACTCTCGAAAGGTCGCGCAGTCGTCCACTTCATCGCCGGCGGCAGCGACGCAGATCAAGCAGCCGAAGGCGACTTCGCCGTAAAAGAACAGCGATACGATCGGTTGGAAGAATATATCAGGATCCTCCGTCGCGCCTGGTCGTCCGTCGATCCCTTTGATTGGGAGGGGAAGTATTACCAATTTAAAGGTTTTTCGAATCAAGTGCGTCCTATGAATGGGACGGGTATTCTTGTTTCTGGTGAGTTTTGCGCTATTCGTTTTGAGACGATTTCTCGTTTGAAGATTTTTTGTCGTGGGGATTAATGACGATGATGATGATACCTCCATAATAATTCCACCAACTAACCACCACCCACCCAGTCGGCGGTTCCTCAGATAGCGCCTACCGCGTCGGCGGCACCCACGCCGATATATTCGGTCTATGGGGTGAACCCCTAAAAGAAACCCAAGAACAGGTTGATCGTATCTACGCCGAAGCTGAAAAAGCCGGACGAACAGATCGGCCAAGGATATGGGTTACATTTCGGCCTATCATTGCCGAAACGGAGGAATTGGCTTGGGCGAAGGCGTACAGGACGATAGATGCGCTGAAGGGTAATAGGAGGAAGGGGGAGAGTCGGGTTCCGGCTGGTGCGCCACCGCCTCAGAATGTGGGGAGTCAGAGGTTGTTGGAGATTGCTGAGAGGGGAGAGGTTCAGGATAGGGCTTTATGGTAAGTTTTGATCCGAGATTCTATGGTGATTTGAGAAGAGGTAGAAATTGACGATGCAGGTATGCTACCGTGACTGCGACTGGAGCTCGCGGAGCTTCGACAGCGTTGGTTGGGTCGTATCAGACTGTGGTTGATTCGATTCTTGATTATGTTGATCTTGGTGCTACTCTGATCTCTATTCGAGGTTATGATAACCTTAATGATGCTATTGATTATGGGCGGTATATACTTCCTAAGGTCCGGGAGGGCATACAGGAACGCGAGAATGCTTTGGGCAAGAAGAGAGCTGTCAATGGGATAAACGGAGCGCCAGCAAAGAAGAACAAGGTTGATGCAGAGTGAGGCTGCTGAAATTCTTTGCAGGCAGGTAGATATGCCAGCTGAATATTCGAGGCAATCCGGACAGGTCTACTGCTCAACCATAAATTGTTATTTCCCCACGAACATTACGACGGGTTTTTGTCAGCAGCCATGCAGGTCCGATGGAGCATAGCTGGCGATTGCAGGGCCGATCAAGAGTATGACTGTGGTTGGTATCGACCTTTTTCAGCGTCGCCTGCACAATCAGGTGAGGAGCTCTCCGGCAATGAGGAAAACTTGTCCAGAGTTTCATAGATTTGTCCACGAGCCTTGAGCAGAAACCAAGTCTTTAAGGTTGTTTATCAACACACCCGGTGCCGAACATTTTTCACCTTTGTCCTGGTCGCTGCAGAGTGACACCTTCAGGCTACTATGGCCATCTCGAAACGACAACGACTCGTTTCCCTGCGTGCCCTTGATGTTTGAAGTACATTGTGTGACCTCCAACCACTTATGCACTTAATTTACTTCTTACACCAATAACGTCGACCTCGCATTATCAAAGCTCTGAGAGCTTATCTCACTTCCTTCCATAATCTTTGCTTCTCAATTCTGAGCCATGTCCCATAAACTCTTGCAAGTTCCTCCTATATCATGTTGTTGCCTATTTTCTTCCTCATCTTCGCCAATTTCGTTCTCTCACTTCACATAATCGACCCTGAAACCTGCAGCATACCGTATCTGGTTCCACTCGCATTTCAACGTTTTTGCGACTTGAGTGACGGATTCTACGAACCCACCAACCCTATCGCGACAGAAAGTGGTGGTCATGTAAGCTTCGTCAGTCCGCCTCCCTTCGCAGCATCTTCCTTCCATCGGAGAAGTCCAAATCTATGGACACATGAACCCTATTGTCTCGAAAGTCTTGAAGCCAAGGACACATTCTGTGTGTATACAAACTCAAAGTTTGCCCGCGGACGAGGCATCTCGCTCGTCGCTACACCAAAACAAATCTCGCAGATTGGAAGTACTCCCATCTTCAAGGATGGAGAACACATGAAGAGCCCAAATTTCGCTCCTGGTGCTAAGAAATACACCCGTCCTGCCGTCGGAGGAGAGAAGCAGTTCTCGATTATAGCCAATGCAACCTTCAAGCGTGGAGAAAACATCCACACCTTCACACCTATCCTAGCTCTACAATATGAAGTCATTGACACAGTCCTAAAAAGACATCTGAGCCTCCTCATGCGAATCGGCATATACCGCCTACCTAAAGAAAGCCAATCTCTATTTCTAAACCAATTCCACGGCGATGCAGAAGATGACTTCCTCGACCGCATGCAAAAGAACGCCTTCATGTCTTACATCACCGAGAATCCCAAGTACTTTCAACAAGCAGTACCCGAAAACGCCGTGAGACCCCCTTCTCCCTTCTTTAAAACCCGAAGCTAATATTTTCGCCTGCGCAAAGAGATTGAACCACGCCTGCAGGCCAAACGCAGCCTTCATTTGGGACATCGAAACATTCACCCAGCGCATCAACGCCGCACAATCCATCTCCCCAGGAACCGAACTAACAATCTCCTACACAGACGACTACGCCCTCTTTGCCGACCGCCGCAAAATGCTAAAAGCCGAATGGAATTTCACCTGCCAATGTTCTCTCTGCACCGCCTCTCCAGAGCGCATCGAACAATCCGATACTCGCATTGGGCGCATGCTAAAAATAGCCTATCAGCTCCAAGTACCCTTCACAGAAAGGGAGGTCGATACCGAGAAGGCGGAGAGATTGATCAAGTTGCATAAGTTGGAGGGGCTTTGGGGAGCGATAGCCAATGCGCAGGCTGTTGCGGCGAGGGAGTATTGGGAAGCTGGGAATTATACTATGGCTGCTCAGTACGCCGAGGAGGCGATAGAGACTTATCTTATTTGGACGGGTACGAGGCATCCGGTTTTACCGGAAATGCGTGAGATTATGGAGAAAGCTAAGGCGGAGCAAAAGACCAAAGGAGAGAAGAAGACCAAAGGGGAGAAGAAGACCAAAGGGGAAAAGAAGACCAAAGGGGAAAAGAAGACCAAAGGGGAGAAGAAGACCAAAGGGGAAAAGAAAGTCAAAAAGGAGGAAAAGAAAAAAGAAAAGAAGGGATGGTGGTGAGATTCCAACTTCAGAGAACCGGGACACTCGATAGTTTGAAATTACTCCTCTCGCTCAGTATGAGAATAGCATCTTCCTCACTTACGACCGTTGACGATCAGTTCCTCCAGGGGAAAAAAAAGAAACAAGGAAAGAAAGAAAGAAGAGATTATTATTTGCCACCGGACTGTTTCACTCACCACTTGTGGCACGTCTTGTAACTTTCGCCATAAACAATAAGGAACGAATATCTGCGGTACGTTGAAAATGATCGATGAGGCTAACACTCCCTTCAAACATAGTAGTGTAGGGAGTGTGACAAAGCGGGCTACGGATAAGTAAAGATCAGCTAGAAATGATTTCTACGATATTCAACACGAAAGTCGAGTCACTACCTACGAACCACATGATAAGACTCCCATCCAAACGCATCAACTATCTCATCTCAGATAGTATGGAATAAACCATCTTCAATCCCTAACCTACATACAGGCATTATCATAATCCTCATCAATTCCATGATACACACTCAAACAGCCACCCCAGCTCAAAACACATATTCAACTAGGCTTAACAGTCTTCCCAGCACCGATTATAGGTAAATGTATCTTTCCCAGTTGGATAAGCTGTTTCTCCCCAACCTTCTGCACTTGCGCTACCGCGTCTCCCAATAGTACACGCATTGCGCCTTCCAGTCTTTTGTCTTTCTTGCGTCTCATCCAGAGGAGTATGATGCCTAATATCACCACATCCAGCGCAACGTGTTTAACCAGACCCCAGACTGCGCTGGATATGAATCTCAGTATCCGGAATTGAAGCGTATGTGTGAATAACCTCCGACTCTCCAGTTGTTCGCGCAATGCGGCGACTTCTGCTGTCATCTTCACCAACGCGCTCTCGATACGTTTCCGCCATTTCTCGTCTTTTGATGGACCAGTTGAGGGCTTCCGTCGTGCTTTGGGCCATTCTTCGTTGGGTGGCGAGCCTCGTTCATTCCGTGAAGGCGAAGATATCTCCGCATCGATCATCCTCGGCGGCGGATCTGCCATTTGTGAGTCAGGCGCATCAACAAATTCTTCATTCTCATCCTCCTCAGCCTCCAGTTCCTCCTCTTGACTCTGACTCAACGGGCTAATCACCCTCATCTGATCACTACTCTTCCTCTTCTCATTCCGTATCCTTTGTTCTTCCTGGAAACTCTTGCTGAATGATGTGATGCCTCCCCGGTATTGCGGCGGCGCGCTGTGTTGACTTATATCGCCTACTACACCGAATTGTCTTTGGGGACTTGAGGAGGCGGAGGAGGGGACGTTTGATTTCACTTGGTCCCAGACGAATTCGAGTTCTGAGACCAGTTCGCGGGATTCGGCAGAAGTGGGAGGCGTATTTGTGCATTGTTTCTATGAGGGTGGTGATGTAGCGGCGTTTGGCTTCGGTTCGTGAGAGCGAGGATTGGGCATCCCATGCGTCCCTTGTGTGGTAGTCAGTATTGCCATCTATAGCTCTATCATGTCATGGATATGCAGTGGGAGTTGCATACCATTTCTCCCTCGCCCTCTTACTCTGCTCATCGTTGCCTTTCGGCATCTCCATGATTCCCTCCACATTGCCCTCTGTACGACTCTGTCTCAGCACCCATACCGCCAGTGGAGATAACATATCGTAGGTATAAAGAAGGATAGAAGCTAACCCATGCTCTGCTTATACAAGCCATATAACTTCAGACGTATGGAGGCGGGAGGTTTCTCAGATCCGGTGCGGATCTTGTTGACGGTGTTGAGGGCATGGCTAAATACTCTGTCTGGTTGTTCACATGTTTGTTAGTCTTAAAATGCCATATGGGGCGTATTAAGCTGCGGCAGATGTCCGAAGAGGCGTCACGCACCTACAGAATCGCTCATGATAAGGAGAAGATTGCGATGCGCATAGGATGTGGGGGAGTAAAATGATTACACAGATACGGGCAGAAGGGGAGGAAGGGTTGGGTGTAAAGATGGATATTAAACAGGTGAAATGTAGGAGTAATGGTAATAGAAATGCCTGGGGAGGCCTTCGCACGCGACTGAGTGATCCCTCGGCATACCTAGCACTTCATCTACGACACCATGCATGTACCAAGGGTTCTTATCGATAGTGAAGTGCTTTCTCCTCCTGTTTGCTTCTCTATCTCCTCCCTCAATCATCATTCATTCATCAGAAGAAGCCAGGCATCGTCGCCTCTGGCTGCTCAAATGTCTCTCAGCTATGCGATGGTACAGTCACTCAAGCATGATATCTTCCTCTGTCCTGCCTTTTGTTTCGCAATTCCACCGCCGCTACTTGATCATCTAATCAATCAGACAATCCAGTACCACCTCACAAGGAAGAGCTTGGAATCTTTGAGAACGTCAACATGGGTGGAATATTCAGATCCTCGATATGATATTTCTGAAGGGTACAAGCTTCTCATTAACCTAAGATCACAGCGCGTTTCGGAACTGGCCGTAAGGTAGATCGCCTCACTCTTAGACATTGAAGATGATCCGAGAGCCCAATCGACACTCGTTCATACCGAAGCTATAGCTGGGGGGAAATCGATTGGAGATCGCATCAGTCTGGGAATCGTTCGGCTGCGACTTGGGATGGAAGAGATTCAGCGCCTTGGGCTTTCGTGGACGCATCCTGTCGACGTAGAAGTCTTCGACTCCATTCGTGCAGTGTGGCACAGCTTTGAGCAAGTTGCATGTTCTGATTACAATGAGGCTTTAGAGAACGCTTCCACTAGCCTTATCGGTTTGAGGATGTCGCTTCAGGTCAATTCCATCGGTACAGACACGAACGAGGATGAGGACACAATGGAAGTTGATTGAGATGAGGACTCTGGGGCAGGTTCGGACGAGGGTTTAGATGAGAATTTGGATGAAAGTCTAGAGAGCGATTCTGATGATGATCTTGAGAATTACCTAGCGAGGATTATGATGAAAGCGCGTCGGTGGATATTGACTGTACTTCAGATCAAGATTTTGAGGAGGATCCTGACGCGGATTCGGAGGACGATCCATAGATGGAAACCGATGAGAGCCTTGGCGAATACAACTCGGTCTGGGGTCAGACGAGAAGCGGCACTGACTTTGGCAGATATCTTCAAGACCCAGAGCCCGCTTCGAAAAATTGGCACCGACACTCAGGAGAAAATCTGGAAAAATCCTCCAGGCAAGCCAAAACTTGTCTAGAACTTCGGCCATTTTCAAGAGCAGCTCAGCATCATCGACAAGTGAGCCTATCTATGCAATACGCATTTGGGACAATGGATTCGCTTTACAACCTATGAGCATGCCCTAATGCCATTCACGTTTTGCAGGCGCTCCAAGGCTTGTATCTGGTTTTCACAAACAGATTGAATCATTCAGAGTACGAAAAACTTCTCGCTGATTCCAAAAAAGCACTGCAAATCCTGGGTCGAATAAACAAAATCATCAGCTCCGTACGACGAGCTCAGTGCGACCAAGTAAGTTCATTCGAAATTCCTTCAAAAGATTCAAGCTGATGTAGTGCAGGCAAGCCTTGACTAAGAAAGTCAATATTAGATCCCACGCGAAGAATGTCAGCACGACGGAAACTATATGGTAACTAGGTTTCAATATAATACATCTCACATGTTCAATCCCATTGCTTCTCTGCCTCGTGTTGTTTAGCTCTACCGGTGGCGAATTGGTTGTACTCCCCACAGCCTAGTTGTTCTTGATACATGATCCGCCAACCTTATCTCCCTTTGAAAGAGGAATTGCACCACATCATGTGCTCGTGCTTCGTGCAGCCTGTCAAAAAGACCGTGCATCTCAAGCTTGTTCACATACGCAACCTCCGACGCTTCCCAACTGAGGGGAACTCTTGATCCATTCTCTATCTGTCAGGCTGATAGAACTTGTTCCAAATCCTAACTTCAGCATCAGAGCGTATATCGAAGCGTCACTCTACATTTGGCCTCTCAAGCGGGTTGTAGCCGAGCTCCACATAACCCAATTTAAGGCGTCGTCCCAACCCACGTATATCCACATATGCGGCATAAACGTGAGCGATGTCGTCCCAAGCCTTCTTGGTCCCGTCCCCATACGTATTTTTAAAATACTCCCGAGTATTTGTCACTTGGTCTGGGTCTTTGTTGGGCACCCTCCTCCCACTCCAAGTCCATGTTCTCCAACTTTATCTCTTCCACTATCTTGTCTCTGACAGAGACTTTCTAGATCTGCAGTCATTGTTTCTGCCTCAAAGCTGGGGGGATGAGTGATTCGAATTTCACTTGTATGAATGGGGAGTCGCCCAGTCTCGTGTCATATTCTATGCAGTAAGCCCGTGGCTGTAGGCAATGAGCTCCAAATCATTAAGGGCCACGACAGCTTTATACTCCTGTTTCTTATGTCTGATGGGGTCTGTCTGGAAAATTTGCTGATTTGCTTTGATCTGCGCATTGATATGGGAAACGGCAAACTCCTTCGAAGCAATCAGCACACCAAGTTCGAATGATTGGCAGCTCGGATGCGCAACGTGCAATGGGACGCAGCATGCAAGAAAAGGTTTTCTCTCAATTCGATTGACGTGGTAGATAGACCGCTGCCTCCATTACTATTTAAGAACACTTCAGTCGTTCGATCACGCCGAAATAGCCAGGACATCCAAGTGAGTTTCAAATTCTCTGCTGTGGCGCGCCATGACTTGGACAAAGCAAGACGTTTTCACAACGGACTACAGATACTGGACTGATCGGGTAGCCACCGGTATTTGTCCTGCATATCATCTCTTACGATTGCCAGCATCGTTGCGGTCTTGATCCAGATTTATGTACACAGTATACGAGAAGGCCCCATCGCCTCAGGTTAGTGGAAGGATAACTCTTAGTCCCTCTGTTAAATCGCTTCATTAATTAACAAAGTGCAGATCAATCGAGCGGCTTCTGGCTTACATAAGGCAAATAGGCCATCGTGGTGGGCGAGGGGTCTTACAGGCGGCGATATGTGGTACCCAGCAGACAGCGACTGCAAGATTGTATTTTGTGCGCCTCGTTATCTGGAAGGTGGAACATGACATGGATCAACGAACCCCCTATGAACCTACGAACAGCTTTCATTCTCAGCATTTCGAATTTATTGGCATCGATACTAACGAAGGGATTCTAATCAGAATATATGTCAAAGCTAGTCGAGTTGAATGGGATTAGCCGATGTACTGCCTGGCTTGTCGGCCTGGTCGGCCTTCAAATCCTGCCTGTCGGCCAATTCTTCGTAAGTCTCGATTTCACTCGTCGTCAGAAAGCGCATCTTCCTCCTCTCCTCTTTATCCTTATCAACAACAGCGATTGCAATCCTTACTTCACCAACAAATAGATGCTTCTGCGCAAGCTCGTTCGTGTAGCGCGTTCCCAATCGCTTCAAGTACTCCACCAAGCTGCGAATCTCACTCGCAAGCTCGATGGGCTCCTCCATGGTTCTGAACTCCTTTATCATCGTCTCAAAATTCAGATTAAACGTATAAAACCTACCCATGTACCGGAAATAACCCTTGTTGTCGAAATGCGGGTGGTAGGACTCGCTGTTGCAGATCTCGAATGTAACGTCCTTGAGACCTTTGACCAACTTCGCACCGAGGTAGCGGATTCTCTCGTAGCTTGCAAAAACGGTGTCGAGTGAAAATCCAGGCCTGGTGTTTCCGAGAAGATAATTGATCCTTGCCGATTCGGATGGCTTGAAGTTGAGAGGAGTGCCTCCGTATCCTTTCCTGGTCACGATGAAGTCCAACAGATCATAATCTGATTCGATCAGGCGTCGGATTCGTAGACGATCATTATCGGTCAAAGTGTTTGGGTCGAGTTGTTGATCCGAGTATGTTCTCTCTCCTGGCAGGTCGGCTTCGGAGACTTCCATTGCCGTGGTTTGCGGTTTGCGTCGTGAGAAGGGCCAAAAAACTTATGAATAAGATCTTGTTTTGGTACGTTGCTTGGTATGCTGTTTGTGTGCTGATGTTTGTACGAAGTTGCTGATTCTTCTTTGACTGCTATCCGCCTTTTGTTTATCTCGCAAGGGCGAGCAGGGACAAAGTAAGCCGCCCCTTCCAACTTATAAGCATATCTCGCGTAGGGCTTGCCTTTGGCAAGCAGTTGCAGGAACGTCCTTCCTATCTTTGAGAGACTCACAAAGCTTGGTCCACTGGCCGGAACAGCATCATCCGACGAGGATAGGAATTTGATCATATGTGCTCAAGTAGACATCAAAATCGATAGTTTCTGGCGATGTTGGTTTTCAAATTTCTAGAAAATTATCAACAGCGATCTGGATTTGGAGGACTGAAATGCGGAGATCACTTGTCGTTATCTGTCTAGATTTGTAGGTACGATGTGAATTTTTAATAAACGCTATGTCTTCTAATCCTTTACAGAATATCTCCCTCCCTACAGCCCGAGCCGTCTTAAACGAAGGCTAAATAAAAATTACCTTTACGCTTATGGGAATTTAGAGAGTACACCTTGTTCTGACCCTCATGAAGGTAGTAAGCTTTCTCTTGACTCCTCTTGATCCTTCACTGACCTTTTGAGAAGTAGTCGATACCTTCATGTTGAAGTTATCCATGCCTTCTTGCTGAGGGCGATCAAAGGGGAGTGAAATGCCATGGCGCCCATGTTTTATATACATATACCACCACCAAGTAAGTCTGTCAATCAACCATTTCAGAAGCAATCGCGCATATCTCGGCAGTAAACACTACCAAGAATGTAGCTGTGGGTCTGAGATTTCTTGGTAAGGGACTTTCGAAGCGTTGATGTTCCCAGTATCACAGCAGGAAGTGGAGATTTCTGCTTCAATACACATGCTGAAATGAGAGGCACAATTACCTGTCCTCATGACACGACTAGACTTAGGCTCAACACTCCTGCAATGCTCCTTTCGAACAGCATCATGTGGAAGCCCTCCTTACAGAATCTTTGCACCATGAAAATAAGAACGAGAAATAGAAAGGAAAATGGCATCCTCAAATCCAAGACTAGGCAATCCATGGTGCAAACTCTGTCAAAAATCAACTCACCGCGATTCAACATGTCGATATCAACGTTCTGGCCTGCAATACTGTAATTTTTCTTTGGTGGAGTCTTTGATTGGAGCTAAGTTACGTACCAGCGTATTTTACGAACTACTTCACACACGGTCATGACGCGAGAGAATGTCTTCCCCAGCCAGTTACCAAATCCAGCACGATGAATAGATTTCCCACGGGTAGTCAAGCTTTTGACTATATCACGTTTATGAGCGAACAAATGCAATTGAGACATACGAAGTGGTGCACGAGATGGCACCTGTACGGACACACCGAATCGGCGTGCCTTAGCAGACTTCTTCTATATCCGTGTAGTCAGAATAACTTTGCCTCCAGCCCAAGTCATGTTGGGTTGCTTCATTTTCCATGGCCTTCAATCAAAGAAGGTCCTTTCGCTCCACCTGCCTTTGGAAAGATTTTATATAGACAGCCTTCTTTTGGGCAAACTTTCGTTGGACAGGGCCCACTTAGACAGCTACCCGTTCGAAAACTCGCCATTGCATATGACAACCTCTACATGGGAAACTGCCTTCATACGTACAGTATTCATACAGACAGTTTTCACGCGTACAACCGTCTTTTAGACAGGCTCCGTTTGGAAATCCCTCTTTTATATAGAATCAGGAATTTTCTGCTCATTCTGCCTTTGTTCAACCTTCCTTTGGGCAGCTATCGCTAGATATCCTCCCTTTAGAGATCCTCCCTTTAGATATCCTCCCTTTAGATAGCCTCTATTTGGACAGCCTCCCTTTGGACAGCCTCCCTTTAGACAGCTTATCTCAAGAACTCCTACCTCAAGAAACTACTCCTTAGAGACACTCTCGCTTTACCAACCTGTAAATATACAATATCTACAAGGATATTATACCAATCGCTACCCTCCTATCGAATAGCCATCTCGCTCTCGGTTCTCCTTTTCTTGAACCCAAGACCAAAATACTGGAATTCGATTCTGTTCCTGGAGATTTTGGTACGTTCAAAATTCCGCAGCGATGGTGTATATTGATAGTGGGAGGAAGGCCGGGGAGCCTCTAAGGGTTATAGGGGCAAAGAGGAGGAAATATGATGTAGCGCGTTTTTGGGGTCGGTAAAGCTTGTTCCAACCTTTATTAATCTCTGTTTGAGTGATTTGGACGAGTATTTAGAATAAAATACGGGGTTGAGAATTTACTTCTTGCATTCCAGAGGAGTTTCTCAAGGAATGTTTGAGATACGAGAATGTCCAACCCAGAGAGCCTCGTCACGTGCTCAGCCTTGTGGTTGCCATTAACGTCAAGATGAGCCTTGGATTTTGTCGATAGCGAGAGCCATGACAAAGAATCATGGGCTACGGAATTAGGTGTGAACAGTTCTTGTTGGAAATATTCCAAGAGCCAGCATCTACTGATTGACAAAGTGACCGCTTTCAAAGCTTCTGCCATTCGGAGCCTACTCAGACCGGGTCGAAGATAGAAACGATAGAGAAACCTTCCTCCCTTGAACTTGGCTAAAACTAGGCTCAGATTTTTTCGTTAAACTGCCAGTCATGTTCACGAAAATTTCTACCAAGATATTATGCCGGAAATGGAACATGCTTTTCACCTGGAACGATTATTTCCCATCTTCCTGAAAGTGCTAAATATCAAGATGCAGTTAAACACCTAGATAGTTCTGGCTGCCGTTGCCGCGAGCCTATCCTCATCTACTACTGAGCAAGTAGCTTCTGCTGCCTAACCCTCAACAATGCTCACGTCCCAACGCCACGGCAGCCCTTCCGATTAGCGCGAAAATTCTTGCTACTTATACTGCTCTGACCATTCGATCCGGTATTTCCTTCTTCATTCGAACAAGACAACAATCTTGACATCCCTTACCTGCGTCTTAAGCTCAGGACAACTTCAATAGGGAGCTTCTTATCACATCCGGTGACGGCGCCGCCTACTGGGCTCCAAAACAATGTTCCTTTTAACGAAGACCGACAACAAATCGAAAGCTCCAACTCCCAGGAAGGTTTGGGGTAATGAAACTGCCCCAAGAAACCAATGCGGTTTCTGCAAGGAGTTTGGGAATACCGAGATCCAATGCTGGGCCAACAACCCGGAACTGAAGAAACCCTGCAAACACTGCAACACATTTGGTCACGAAATTTCCGTTTGTCGTTCCGTGGTGAAGCCATCACAAAGCCGAATCAACGAACAAAAAAAGACGAAGGCTACTAACTCATCCTTACGGGATGCTCTGAGTGGAAAGAGTGTTACCAATGATCTTCTACGCATCACGAACGTGGAAGAGATCTCATCCTACAACTGGATTTATGGCGACGAGATGACCATCTTGACTCCAGGTAAGTCAGATTCAGTCAAGCTAATCAGCGTACATGAGCTCAAGCTGACCAGAAACGCAGGTCAACTACCCAGATGGACAAAACAGGAAAATCCTATTCAGCTAGAGACTGATGCGTCAGCTGGTCTTCATCTAGACACCGAGATTCCTTATCCCAGGGAGCCTGCTGTGCGCACTATCTTACACGCGAAGCCAATTTTTCGCTGTTCGGACGTGAACCTCTTTGGCTGCGGAGCCACTCTTGGTGCCCTTTTCCGCCATGTTTCAAGTTCTAAATCGCATCCGGCATTCCGTTTTCGCGTAGATCTGATTGGTGACACCGTCTTCCTCACACGACTCAACGCATCTTCGGAGGAGGCGCGGCGAGATGCGGAGAGGTACGGGCGTGGCTATACGATGACTAACACAACATCCGAACCGGATGTCAAGGACATCGGGAGCAATCAGCGCATCATTAGGTACAACCTTGGAGGATTGGAGATTCTCCTACAGTTTGAAGCTGATGCCTTCATCAGTGATAAGCTCCCGGTTCTGGGTGATGGAGGCTAAGCAAAGGTTTCTTCCACTTATCTCAACTTCGACTCTACGACGAACATAGGTGCGCCTTCACCTGAACGAGCACTACCCGTCGAAACCAATATCATTCCACAGTCTGCAATTCTTAGGGTAGAGACTTTGGCCAACCGCCGCTTGGACGGTCCAAGAGTGATGAGAAAGCAACTACCACGACTTTGGCTACGGCAAGTTGGGTCACTTGCTTTAGCATGGCACTTTGATAGCAATTCTCATCAAGAAGACGTCAAGGAAATCAGTATCCCCCAGAGCGATTTTGCAAGCTGGGAAGAGACCAATCATGAGAACATTCGGAGGTTTGTTTTTCTTTTAAGAAAAATAGAGGCAGATGTTGGAACAAGCTCATCCAAGAAGCCTGTATTCTCCTGCGAAGAAGGCGGAGAGCTAGAATTTATCGAAATCGCTTCGACTCCACAGCCAAATTACCGAGGAATCTGGAAAACCGCTGGAGGATCGGTGCTTCAAAAGCAAATACGCCAACGAAGGCGCAAGTCCGGCCAAACAAGACATTCCCTGGATGGACATTACCACCTAGAAAGCCACCGAGGTTTCCCATCGAAGAATACCTGATTGATTTCAGCAGTGACACAGTTTCTGAGCCGCACACAAGTGGACCAGCAGCTACAGTACCTTACCAGTCATTGATCGACCAACCAAAAATCTTTCTCCTCCAAGGCTGACGAAAGCCTTCACAACTAACAAACCTAAATCGACAGCAAATATATCCGGACCAGCAGTGCTTCCAATACCTGCAAATATACCAGCCATTGCTCTTTCAGTCTCGGAAATTCCAGTCTGGACTGTACCAGTCGCAATCACTCCAGCATCACCTACTCCAGGCGCAAGTGGTCCAATCGCGAACGCTCCGGCCAGAAATGTTTCAGACGCGAGCCATCCAACCGCAAAGTCTCCAACTACAAACACACAAAGTGACAGCTTACCAGAATCGTCTACAATCCTTGCAGGTCTTTCTATGAAAGACTAACCACAGTGCGCATGGGCTGCGCCAGCTTGTCTTTTTGGGATAGCTTACAACATGGCATTATTTGGAGTTTTCAATGGAGGTACAATCGTCACCACAATTTGCGCAGCTTTTTATGCTGGTTATTTGCTATGCGCAAAAGTCAATAACTTACCACCTGTGCAGGTGAAAGAGCCTCTGATTCCACCGATCAATTCGAAGCTAAATCTGCCCCTACCAAATCTAGTCGTGCTAGCCGGGCTAGTACCAGTGATCTCGACACCACCAACTCCGGACTCAAAGAAGCTATCGATGCCCACACCAGGCAAGCCAGTTGAGAGAAAGCGAGTCGAAAGCGAGCTAATGGAGACTGGGCAATTGCCCACCGATCCAGCGAGAGCATCCTCAACTCCATCTATGCTTACTCCCGATAGACCAGTGCTCATAGGATACTATCAGGACAAGAAGGATTAAGGGATAGATATGGTAAGCGTAGCCCAGACCCCAGAACTCTTCATAGACAACGAAAGCTGATACTGAGCAAGGTATGATATTATGATACTCAGAGGATACATTTGTTAGAGTATTATGTGAAGAAAGAATGGGTGGAACTTACATTACATTGAGCACTTCTCTCAAAGAATCGGACGAAACTTATGGTCCTGGGTTGAATGGGTAAAAATCGGGTAGATAGATTCAGGTTGAGAAGGACTGCGAACACCCCAACCCGGAAAGTTATCTAAAATTGGCTACATTTATAGGAGCTACAGGATGTTAGACCCTCCCAAAATACAGATACACACATTTGAACTTCACTAACCTTTATTTCCCTCCAGTAAGTCATCGTTCAATGACAAGTCATCAGTCTGTAGATCGATGTTGACGACGTTCTGTCGATGTCCGTGATCGAAATTGCCCAGCATAATAGCTAGTCTCTGCACTTGCATTATGCAAACAAGGGCAAGAAGCTCCAGTCTAAGAATGGTGTGTCGATCCTGGTTCTACTCACGGTTCCACAAGTATGGCTGCCAGGAAAACCTCATTGTCCTAAGAAGTGATATCTGGGCATTGAGGTCTCTAAATCGGGCTCGACAATGACAAAATTCTGGCCTCATCTTGGATCGAAACCATAAAAGACAGGCGCCCTTGATCTTGAAATTCCGAGCACTACACTCGTTTCATCTGTCCGTTTTTCTCATGGCAATAGAAAGATACCTAGGTGTACATCTGTGTCGACCGCATCCTATAATCATTCCCTGCGAGTGGAGATAGGTAGGTAAAGCGTTCATGGGCATATGGGAGGTATCAACAAAACACCGCAGCTCAAAACTTCACTTAAACCGAAAGACTTTCTTTCATAAACACAAAAAAACCCTCACCAACCAAAGTCGCTGCAATGGACCAACCGTGCTGGAAGTCGCAGAGAGTTGAGAAGAGGAAAGCCGAGGACGGTGAGAACGGCGCAAACGATGCGAGACAACAGAAGAAACCATGTCGTCGCTCGCGATGGAGGAGTGTGCAGTGACACTGGTGGAGATCCTATCGGATTTGAATTGGGCTCTGAACATATCCATGGCCGACTCGCAAAGCGTCCTTGGTCGCGCTTTGCTCGGTGTCAATGACAGCATGTTAGACTGAAGACGTCCAATGGTGAGGATGCTATCGATAATGTACTTTTGATGGTTGACGCAGGTCTCGATTATTCTAGCAAAATCAACGATTTCGATGAGGGCATTGTCGGCGTGAACTTGGCCTTGGTGCTCTTTGCAAGCATCTACGATAGAGTCGACGCAGTGAATGATAGCGGATAGAGGATTTCTAGCTCGACATTAGTAAAGCTGTATCTGACACACAATGCTATCAGGCAGAGGAGATTTTTTTATGAGCTCAACCCACCTGATCTCGTGAGACACCACGTCGATGAATGATTCTTGCTGACGTTTGGCTTCCTGCGCCTCTTGCGCCAATCGTGCTTGCCAGTTCTCCGCCCATTTCAATCTTGAGACATCCGTCATACATGCCATCAAGGAAATGATCTGCCCATCCTCTTTATATGGGAAACCGAAAACAAGGACAGTGGCTGGAACAGGATCACCGACTGGCGGCTGATACATTCTCTTCATTCTCAATTCTTCTTGTATGTTTTCCTTTCCCTCGAGAAGATTCTGCCATTCCCGCTCTGCGATATGCACATCTTCTTCAATAATCTGTGAGAAGAATGAGTAATCCTTTGCCACGTCGTGATGCGAAAGACCGATGATGGAGAAATACTGCTCGTTTGCCCAAATTGTGGACCCATCAAGAAGAATATGGACCATTCCCACGGAGGCGTGTTGGACCAAATGCTGAATTTTCATGTCGGATTCGGCCAGATCACGTTCCAATCCTTCCTGACGCTTTATCGACTCTTGCGTACTAACGGCAGAAGCTAGAAGAGATGATACCATTCTGGAAAGTTCAATGGTGAGTTGGGCATTCACACGATCTTCCAGCCTAGGATTCGTCCCCAGGATCAAAAATCCATATAATCGGGTCCCATGGACCAAAGGGAGCACGCAGACGGTCCGTGACGATCCCTCAGGCCCTCGCCATTTTATACCTTCAAATCTTTCGTCGGCCTTCACTGTGAGCGAAGACGATTCTGTTCGAGCACGGAGGCATAACGGTATGAGGCCCTCAGAGCTGTGGAGAGGTTGATTGTCCACGAGGAGATGGTGGCCAGCTGGAATTCCTAGATGATGTCCACCTAGACGAAGGATGGACCTTGTTTGTTCCCAATCGTCGTCTATCGAATACATCATAGCCATGGTGACGTCCAGTTCGTTCATCTCAAGGCATTTCATGACATGCTGACTGACATCCTGTGTGGTAAACTGTGGTCCAGCCGATATAGCGTTTAGCATTGCTGTTCTTCGTTCGGAAATGAGCTGTTTGGTGACTTCGACCAGCGCGTTGTAAAGCCCTTCAATCTGACCAAGTCCATTCCTGATGGGAGTGAAGGATCCTGTAAAGAAAGTCTCTTCCAGGTAGCCATTTCGCTCGGTGGTCATAGGTGCTTCGATAACATCCTGGGCGATTCCAGTTGATTTTGCCAGCTCAAACATGGGTTCAACGAAGGGTAGCAGTTCAGGGAATCCAGCGGCATCTCCAAAGCCACTGCCCATCAAGCCCGGGTGCTTTTTCCCGGCATGTGCCACAAAGGCGGCATTGTAAACAGCTACATAGTGTGGTCCCCTAGATCAGTCAATTTCAGATTGTTTTCATGGCAACGATGAATGATGCTTCACCAGTAGAGACATGCTGGGCGACTATCGGCCAAAGCTTGATACGTCGACTGTCGCAAGGTGTGACTCCAAGATGGTAGAGGTCCTAATCGCGTTCGCGCCCAATCGACGGATCCGAACAATCGGATGTGTTCTGTGTCTGGCAGCACCTCAGTCCAGTCCCAATCCTCTGTCGGCTCTGCTGGTGTTGTGGGCGTATCTTTTGCTTTTGGAGACTGGCATGCGGATGAGTCCAAAGTGTGCCCGTCACCCTCCATGGATAGCTCAATGATTCGGAAGTCTCCTCGTGTCCAGCACTTTGGTTCAGGGACACTTTCTATATCCGTTCTCGGCTTCGCCTGAGGTTGAGATGACAACAATTCTCGAGTGCATTGCAGCGCAGGCTCTCGGAAAGTCGCCTAAGGCAAACTCGACATAGCGACAGGCCTGGAATCGTCCTTGTGCGCCTGACGGGGGTGTCCGCGGTCGCCGTGATGACGGAAGGTCGTGTAAAAGCGATGGTCATTACCGTCCAGCTGGGCAGACGCTTACCATCCGTTTCTGCACCATTCTACACATCGCATTCGAACCTCACGTCTCGCCGACATTGTGTGCTCACTCAAGTCCAAAAAATATTGATTCTAAGCTCCATATCAGAGTTGATAATTAAGTTTCTAAATCAAATTATCTTTCACCGCTTTCGCTATCGCTCTATATGCTTCCATAATCCAAAACACCAACGCTGCAAACCAGTCAAGTTGCCGTTTCAAGGCAATATCCCCTCCCAATATCCATCAAACAACAACCAGTTTTCTTTGAAAAGATACTCACTTCCTCTTTCTCCCTTCGCCCTTCATAATCTTGGCACCACTCGCCTTGGTCTCCTCGGCAACACCGTCAACCTCAGCAGTAGCCTGCCTAATTGCATCCTCCAACTTCTTCTGATTCTTCTTCGCCTTCTTATCTGCCTCCAAAATTAACTTTTGCTTTTCTTCTTCCGCATTTTTGATCGCCTCTGCTTCTTCCTCCTCCTCCTCATCACCACCTTGTCCGAACTCATTGACACGCGAGTAATCGACCTTGTACTTATATGACTGGTAAAGGTAAATGAAGAAGATGACATCGTCTCTCAAAGTGGCGAGACGGTGCAGCATGGGCATCTTGATCGTAAATGCAAAGAGGTCGTCGATGAAGGTGTTTAGGAATTTGTACATCATAGCTTTGCCAGGCATGTGTGCGACGGACTTGAGTCTGTAGTTGATGTACAAACTCGGCACCATCATGAGGAAGCCATAAGCATAGACAGATCCGACCAGGGTGGCAATGACGAAGGAGTACCATGACTTGTGTGATTCGTAGACGAGTGAGTATCCAGCGTATGCCAGAAGGAGTGGGACGGCGACGATGTACATGTACTTGAACGCAATGGCATCATACTCGTTCGTTTTCTTTTCCACATCGGAGAGTTGATGCTTGTCTTCGAAAGTGATGTGGTATCCAATGAGGGAGTTTGGCGCTTCACGGATTCGTACGTTCACGGTCTTCGTGACTTTCCATGCTTCAATCGCAATACCCATTCCTTGGCCGAAAAGAATCATCCAGGAAGTATTCTCATTGTTGTCAAAGAGATAAAGGAAGATGATCAGTTGCATGACCACATTGGAGATGATTGTTCGAAGAGAAGTGCCAACATTATCTTTCTTCTTGCGCCAATGAGAAACATCATTCTTGAAAGCCAGCATTTCGAAGATCATGTGGAGGATGGACACGAAAAAAGTAAGGCCTAGCAAGTACGAATTCGAGTCTAGCAGGATACGCTTGAAGTCTTCGAATTCAGAGCCGTCTCCGCCTGGGATCTTTTCGCCAGCCGCAGCTTTCTGAGCATTTATTTTCATGCCTTCGTCGATGGAAGCGAAGATGCTGAACTGCCAGTTTGCCATGTTGTTGAGTGTGATGTGGAGAGGGAGCTTGGTGACGGTGGAATTGAGCTCGGTCATATGGTTGCGGAGTTGCCAAAAGGTATTGATGTAGAGGATTGGGTAGTACCATCCGTTTTGTCCACTTCCATCGCGCACTCCACTCTGTTCGAGGTTTACGAATTGGCGCAGAGCTGGGTGCATAGATGGGTACGCCTGGGTTCCTGAATCTGGGATGAAGGACATGGTGAAGTTGGGATGGTAGTAACTCGCATACTGCGGACCCTTTTTGATATCTGCCTCCCCTTCTGGTGTGAGATCCGTCTCATTCTTGCTTGTCAACAGATTGTGTTTCTTGCGTTCCTTCTTCTTGGGCAGGACCTGAGTAAGAGGACGCGTAAAGTGGTATGCTTTTGAGGAGTCATACTTGGCAGCAGTTGGATCGAGGGGGCTTCCAGTTTGGGCAACCAGAAAATGGGCCCATAAAGGATTGCCCCCCTGGACTTCCTTGGGAACTGGGAACGTCGTATCAATCTCGCGCTTGTCTTTCCAACCACCAAACACGAAGCCCTTCTCATCAAGGACAAGCGAATCTTTGGGCATCTGGTCCAGCGCAGGGATCATCATGGATGGCGAGACATAAATCTGGATGTCCAGAGGCGTACCGACGTCCCATATGGGCGCGATGGACTGCGGGACAGGATTGTAGACGGTTTCTGGGCTCCATTGTGTAGGTCGTTGGTCCCAAGCTGGTATTGGGCCAGTCTTGATGACAGGGACTGCGGCGCCTGTCGCTGAGTCGGCATTGTCTACAACGGTGGTTGCTGGCTGTTGTATAAACTGCTTCATGACAAACTGGATGGCGATGAAGATGCCCACGCTCTGCACCACCGACTTGACTGTCTATGCCATTGTCAGTATTCCTCTTCGATTGCGCATCGAATGTGCCTACACTGGACATGCCTCCGCCCTCTTGGGCCGCGGGGGCAGCTGGTTCAGGCATGATTATGGATGCTTGATGGAGTTCTTGCGATGGACAAGTCCTCGTTGTTCTCATCAGTCATGGTAATTCTCGCCTAAAAAAGCAATTACCCGGCGGGTCCATCTCAGAGCTTCCCTGCTTGAGGCGCTCGGCTACGACTAAGGTATGACATCGTAGCCAAACAGGGTCGGGTCAAAGAAACACCAAAGAAACACTGCCTGCGGCACCCTCGAGTAGCATCTATACCACCACCTACACCCTACCGAGCATCTTCACATTCATTCACTCACATCAACAATCTAATCTATTCAATTCACCATGGCAGGCGAACCAAGTGCATCGCAATTCGCGACTCCAATGAACGGAACCCCAGTCCAGATGGCTCAGCCCGGTCCAGAGGACACAACGAAGAAACCAGCAGTCATATGTGTCTTGTAAGTTGGATCAATACTAAAGAGTCCCTCAAATTCCCTTCGAAATTGCCGTATGGTCGACTTCGAGAAGCACACGCATCTTCCTCTTCACACCTGTCCCGCTCTTCCCTCGTGTAACCCGATTGACTCCGATACTAACAATCCCCCCACAGCTGCGGCGCCTCCCCAGGGACCTCGGAAACCCACCTCGCAGCCGCCCGCTCCCTCGCAACAGTTATGGCCCGTGAGAACATAAAGCTAGTCTACGGCGGAGGCACTGTCGGCCTCATGGGCGAAGTAGCAAAGACCCTCGTGTCTCTCTCCGGTCCAGACTCAGTCCATGGCATAATACCAGAAGCATTGATCAAGTACGAACAAAATTGGGATCCAGAGACGCATAGCGGAAAAGTGGGCAGCGTAATTGATGAGAAGGTTTTCGGCAAGACAACAGTGGTGAAGGATATGCATTCCCGCAAGCATTTGATGGCAAAGGAAGTCATCGCTGGTGGGCCTGGCTCGGGGTTTGTGGCATTGTCTGGCGGGTACGGCACCCTGGAGGAGCTGATGGAGGTCACAACCTGGAACCAACTCGGCATACACGACCGTGGCGTCATCGTATTCAACGTTGATGGATATTGGGATGGACTGATTCAATGGGTGCGCAACGCTGTCATATCCGGCTTCATCTCGACTACAAACTCTGGCATCCTGGTCGAGGCATTGGATAGCGAGGAGGTTGTCAGGTGCTTGACGGAATACAAGAACTCGGAGGGGCGTTTCAATCTCACTTGGGACACCGAGAGTTCGAAGAATTGAGGGCGCTGTATGTTCTGGCATAGCGATCGGCGCATTTGGCATGGCATTTGCACCAAGGATAGAAGCATTTCCTCGAGGTGTTCGAAGAGAGAAGGATGGATCGACTATTTGCAAGGCGCTGGATCTACATGATGGGGTTTGAAACGAATTGATGAGGATGCTTCTGGCTCCGTCTTTAAAGATAATGTTCAATGTATGCTCTAAGGTAATAGAATTTATGGCGCATCTAGACTTCCACGAACGAGGAATGAAGGACAGAACGCTCTCAATCGCCTCCATTATTTCCTTCCGACTCTACCCTTTTACCAATTTGGCACCATCTGATCTCGTTTCCCTCCTCATTTTTCCGAACACGTCCTGATCTAAGTTACATCTTGCCATTGACAATAACTGCGACTGAATCTCACAATCTACCTTGTTGACTCAGGAATGGAATCCGAGACCATCTGATGTTGATATAGCTCGCGTTTAATACGGGAGTATGATCATGAAAGTTTACAACGCCTACGTATCAAGGCTTTTCTCGACCATAGCTCCTTCCATTTAAAGCCGGTATGTACAATCCATCCTCCGAAACGACACGCTGGGCGATTTCCTTTTCGGGTAGTCATGGCGGGGCGAGGCGAGGCGAGGCGAATAAAGATAAGTTACCAACGCTAAACCTGCGAATTGGATTGTGGCAAGACCTGGATATGTAAAGCGAGGAAGAGTAAATTTGGAATGGAAGAATCGCTTGGTATTGTGGGTAGAGTATTAGTTATTCAGCTGAGGGGTCGGCTGGATTCTTCTCGGGCGCTGAGGAGTTAATAGAGGTGATGGATTAGATGTATACTTGGACTTGGACTTGGACTTGATATTCGGAGGAGAATGAGGGGGTTTCTGGACTGATGTTGATGTCCCTGTTGCTGATGGGATGGGTTGGTGTTGGTGTCGCGGCTTTTCTTTATGCGGGTCGGGTCATGCTGCACTGAGCATGATGGATAGTATGTCTAGAGCGAGTATCTTCAATATCCAACACGCACACCCAAACTACCCAACGAGATAATTGAGAAAGTAATCTATAGGGAAAGTAGCCGTTGGAGAAACAAACGAGTGGGAAGTCTGTAGACGATTTCTCTATGAACATGGAATGTCCTACTATCTGTGAATGGGTTTACCGCTTCATAGAAAGGACTGGCTGGCTGGCACTAACAAGAGCAATAATACCAGAGCACCGGCGAGAATTATTTCCACCTTTAATATATATATTCTTCTGGATGGAAGGTCTCGTGAGAACGACGTAATACACTAGATGAGACATGTATTTCTACGCTCGAAAGGAAATTTCCCTAGGCGTGCGTGTTTTACAACTTTTTTTCCGTTGCAAGGGGTTGGTGAGTTTGGAGAGCGGTGATTTGGTGAGGGTGGGAGGGGGTTTATGAGGATGCGGTTGTGGAGATGATGGGTGGGGATGAGGAGGTGAGGAGTTCTGTATGGGTTTTTGCATTGGGTTTTGTAGTGGCGATTGATGTCGGTATAAGAATGTTGGGAGGATAATAGAATAATTTGGAATTTAGTTGATGAGACTTTAGGAAGTTTGAGCATGTCGGCAATTCTTCTATCAACTATATCTTATAAACGATGTTGACTAAGAGGTATTAAATTAAAATCGGATTGCCTTGTGATCAGACGTTTCCCTTTGGACTGTTCGGATGGCAAGTTGCTTGAATACACACCTTCCTAGGGTCAATAAGCATTTCCAGATCCCAGGATGAAGTCATGCGGATCAAGAATATACGTACCATTCCCAAGACAAAGAATTCGGCAAGATCAAGATCCTACCCAATCCCTCCTATTATCCATTCCAGCCACAGCCCCCCATTAAATCCCAGCATCATCAATTCCCAGCACTAACACCCTCCTGCACCCCCTCACACCCAATATCCACAGCACCACTTACTTCCAAAAAGTCCTCCAGCTCTTCACTAACCGTCTTCAATTTCTCCTTGACACTCTCCACCCCCTCAAACCCCACAATATGCCGCGCAGGCGGATTATCATGGCCCCCAATCGCCGCAATTGCAAACACAGTCTCAACAATAAGATCATGCTCCACGCCCCTCGGTAAAGACGGATACAACGACGAAATAGTAGAAGGTATGGAACGCATCGCCCGAGCTGGGTTTCTCGCCCTGTGTCGACGGGGTGTGGCGGGTAGATGGTGAATCATGATCTTGAGCATCATCTTGGGTATGGCCTAGGCCGTCGAAGCGGTCGAGGATACCGCTCATGAGGTCGCGGGCCATGGGGGCGGGGTTGATGTCTTGGGCGTATTCGGGCATGGGTGGGGCGGAGGTGATGCGGTTTGTTAGGACGTTGATTTCGAGATTTGGTTGGATTATGGTCATTTTTATGTTGAAGGGGGCGACTTCGTAGGCGAGGCTCTGTATACCACACATAAGAGTTAGTATTTGCTGGAATTCCTTTGGCAGGACTGGGTGGTTGGTTGTAGGGAAGGAGGAATTGTACGTACATCGCAATATCCTTCCAATGCCCATTGTGAAGAGCAGTACATCGCGAATCCGGGCGTTCCAAGATGAGCTGTGATTCCAGTCATAGCAACGATATGCCCATTTCTTTTCTCCCTCATACTCGGTAGAACAGCTTTAACCACGTTCACCGGTCCAAAGAAATTCGTCTCGAACTGATCCCGAACAAGTGTTTGTGTCCGATTCGTCTGCGACAATTCTTCAATACTTCCCACCAACGCCTCACTCTTACAAATAAATAAGATATCAATCCGTCCAAACGCCCCCAATGCCTCAGCAACAGCCGACTGAGTCTCGGCTATATTCCTACTTCCATTAGCCCCATCCCCAAATCAACAAGCACAGAAAGAAGGAAGAAAAAAGCAAGAACAGGAAAAACCAACCTCCCATCCAACCTAACAACCCGAAACCGATCCCTCCACCTCTTCCTCCTCTTCTGCCTAATCTCACCCTTCTCCTCTCCCTCCCCCTCTTTCTCGCCACCCAACTCCATGCCCTCCAATCCTCCATCAACACTCCCCTCTCTCGTATCATCCACTTCCCCAACCTCATCCCTCCCCTCCCTAGCAACCTCCCCCATAAACCTCCTCAATCCCTCCCCACGCGCCGCCTCAAACTCAGAAGGCAACGTCCCAGCAACGACATAATCACCATGTTCCAGTAAATACCTACTCAAAGCAATCGCAACAGGCGCAAGCCCATCCGTCATGAACCAAACGCGTGGGGCATTGTGAGGGGGGTATTGAGGTATCTTCGGGGGTGCGGCGGCGGCGGTGGTCGTGGTCGTGGGGCGGGGGGAAGGCGGTGTAGTCCCCATCGTTACTGATGTGCGCAGCGAGATATCCTCTGCGTTATCGAGGTAGCATCGTTGGGATCGATTGGTGTTGGGATCGGACGGGTCGAGACGGGACGAGACGAGACGAGACAAGGGATCGCGATGATCTTTGGTTGTGAAATGTTGAGATCTTGGTTGTCGCGTGGAGAACGTGAAACGTGGATGTAGGGATGTGGGGCAGATGGCGGCAGCTCCCGCTTTTCCGCATTGAGGCTCTTTCGAAGCCTTGTCCTTGATGGTTATGGTCGATGGAGGTTAATCCAGGCTAGTTATCAAGTAGTTATTATCTTTTTACAACCATTGTAGTTTATTCGTTCCCCCCTTGAATAAAGAGACGCAAATGGACCTCAAAAAAACACTTCAAAGAATGTACAAGAACATCTAGCGAGGGACAGTGGTCAATAATTTTCAGGCATAAGAACAGTCAATTTAGATAGACATTTCAGATGATTAATTACGAAGCCCATAACAGCTTGTTCTCGATTCCATTGAAACAGTCATCACCAGCAGACTACACCCAAGGAAGAACAATGCAAAAGTCAAGCAGGAAACTGAATACTTCCCACGTTCATAAATCCACCCGTCCCCACCTTACGAGATGCCCACAGTTACAAGACCAACCCAATCATGGCATCCAACGAATCATAGCCCCTAGAATGGCCAGCTCCCAAACAAACAAAACCCCAACCCGAAAGCAAACGAGAGGGAAACAAGTCGGAGAAAGGCATCGAATACAATTCATTTACGAATCATTCTGGATATGTTGCGTCTGTGGAAACATCCATGATAACATCGACAACGTCGCTGAGCCAATTTGTGATTCATCAACATATCCTGGGAAGACTAATACGGAGGAGAGTGGGTGATGATGGGCCGTATGAGAAGTGTGGCCAATGCACTGAGTTTGATGCTACGAACCTGGCTTCGTTCCAGAAGAGGAAGAATTTGATTGTATTGAAGCAGGGGGAAACGATAGGAATGGGACAACAAGGCAAGGTTTGAAGATTCTATCGATTGTCTGTTCCGGGTGCATTGGCAAGGAATCTCTTCTTGATGCTTGATGGCTGGTGTTTGCTGTGTCCAGTCCTAAGCCTGAAATAAGGATTGTAAAGTCTTTGCTCATATAATTTAGGAGCAACTCACTCGTTCTGGCCCAAACTTCGACATACCATTCTGCATCATCAGCGGCCAAGAAAAAGATAATGTTGCAGCAGAACTGAATCCAATATTAATCACCCAATTATCCATTATGGTTCTCGTTTCTGACTACGGAAGTTTGATGCGCCCAGACAGGGCGTTGAGAGATTTGGCTGCCTTGAAATTGCGGACAACTTCATGTTTTTTCTGATTTCCAAGACTGTAAGAGAAGACTACCGTGTTCCTTGGGGAACCCATGTTGTTGGTGAAATCGGAGCCAAAGTCTTGCCATCCTCCGCAACCTCAAGTTCTCCCTCCATGCTCAATCTGACACCCGGCATTCCGCCGCGGAACAATTCTCTGATAATGCTTCCCTCTATAATTGTCTGTTCAATGATCCCCTCAACATGCCACGGCTCAACGCGGCCATACCAGATACCCTTTCCTTTCAGTGGATGCTTTGCTAGCGTGTGGCCTTTGTAGTATTTTGGGAAATAGATGATGAGATTTCCGGCCCATTTGTGACCGCCAATGTGAGAAATAAGCCCAACGCGCGCGCGCAATTTGTCCCTCTCGGAGGAATTCGATTTTGATTCACCTTTTCGAAGTAATTGTTTGCCGGCGCTGCTCTCCACGACTTCAATACCGAAATTCGGTAATTTCTCCTCAAACTCTGCTTGCAGGAGTGGCCCCAAGATGCCGCATCTCTCATCTCGGTTGCCGTGTCCACAAATCAGTATCACTACGTCCATCACAGACGCTTGTTCGAGAAGAAATTCCTGACCTCGCCGGAGATGGTCTAGTAAACTCGTATCTTTTGCCAGCGTCGCCGTCTCTTGCAACTCTGGATGTAGCTTTTTTGACGCAACGAAATTCTTGATGAAGCGACGAATATAGGAGTAGAATGTCTGGACATCGTTTGTTGCAGGGATGGTAACGTGTTTCCCACTGGGAAAAGTGTAGATGGATGTGGCCGTTCGAGGAGCTCGTGCTGTTGGAGGGAGGAAGGTCCGGGTTTCGACATTGGTGGCTAGAACATCGAGACGTGGGATTGATAGAGCTTTGTTCTTTTTTGTTTGGGCTTCCTCTCCGCCATCTGTGACGTCCAAGTTCACGCCCAAACGCTGGGGCCTTCGTTCCCATGAATCTTGGTCGTTTTTGGAGGCAAATGGGTTGCCACGGGTGTGCATAGGCTTGAAGCTAGAATTGGAGACCAAGACGCTTTGACTGGGCTGTGATAGGCATGTTAGTATTCGCAGCCATATTCAGACAGAGTAATATCATGCATTGTAGAACTCTCCAAATCTCCGACTGCCATCTGGCCGTGGCGTGACATTCAAGAAATATCTCAAAGCCTGATATGCGGCTCCAGTGTCGTGATCATCATCCAGCCGACTGCTCCATTCGCTGGTCCCAGTCGAGACTATTACGTGCTCGTCGTAGTAAGGCTTTGTCATGGGAGATATATGATCAATGTCGAGACCTTCGGGTGTTGGTCTGCACTCGCAGGACGGCTCAGGGCAGAGTTCGACTGTGGGGAGAGAGCGTGTTTCTCGTTTGGCGCGTAGTGCCGCTGATGAATATATTGTGGCCATGATCGAGTAGGTTGCCGAGTTGAGCGGCTCAGAATGGCCTGACCACTTCGGCGCATCACAAACAGTATAGGATTGGCATTGTTGTTGTTGTTGCTCGAGCATTAGCGCAGTCTTGCGGAGTCGGGGGCGAATTCAATTGTTCCCTTGGAATAAATGCCAGTCTGATATATTTGCCATGCAACTAATAAAGCCGGTCTCAGATATACTCACAGCTCATCTCCATGCGAATTTCTCGGCGCGTCTTCATCAACCTCCTCACCACCACAATTACATGCCGCGACTTGCTCATCGACTCCTCCGGACGGCGGCCAAAGAGAATCCTCTTCTTCCCCTACTGCTACGTCCATGTCGTGATCTTCCATCTGCGCGCCGTGAGCTGCAATGGCTGACCGAACATGCCATCCAGCCGCTCAGTTTCAAAGGCACGCGCACGCGAAAGGAATGGTGGCCTATTCTACACAGATATTGTCAAGATCGAGGTCGGGGAAAGCCGTTACAGTATATATTAGGATCAGAGTGGTTTGGTCCTATCGAATTAAACTGTCAACCAGGTGTACTGATTCCAAGGTAAGCTAAATAGAAGGACGAACTCGGGCTCAAAGCTGACGGAGCGTCTTCAGGCAAGAAACTGCAGCTTCGATATTGTATCTTATTGAAACAATTCATACCCGCGCTCGATTTAATACGGGTCACAATACTCTCAGAGTTCTGGATCTATGCACGGGCACCGGATGTATTCCTCTACTCCTTGCCCATGAGTTTGATCGTAATCGTACTACTACATCTGTAAGACTTGGGCATGTACTCGGAGCCGATATATCTCTGGATGCATGTACAATCGCAAATGAGAATTGGCGTGGTCAATTTAATCTGTATCAACATAAAGCAAGCCTGAAAAGCTTGCACCGACACCACCAACAGGAGCTCCTGAAAGTGGCCTTCGTGCGAGCAGATGTCTTGGCGTATCCCGAGCTGCCATCTTCCAGATACAAAACCGGTTTCAAGCCACCCGAAAATGGTATTGACCTCCGAAACGTCCTGAAAAGAAGCGGTAGTGGTACGGAGTGGGACCTGCTGATTTCCAACCCTCCGTACATTTCACCCAAAAACTTCTACACAACTACAAGTCGTTCCGTGCGCAATTTCGAGCCAAAGCTTGCTCTCGTCCCGCCTCAGTTGAAGCCCGGTCTCACCGATGAACAACAGGGTGACCTGTTCTATCCCCGTCTCCTGCATCTCGCCGATAAATTCAAATCAAAAATGCTGTTGATGGAAGTCGCAGATCTGGCCCAGGCTGAACGGGTGGCTGCAATGGCGCAGAAACGTGATTGTTGGAGCGGTGTGGAAATATGGTGTGACCAGCCTGGGATGCCATGGCGGGAGTCGAAGTTGCACAACGTACCTATTCTTGGACAGGGACATGGCAGGAGTGTTTTCTGTTGGAGGGATATGGAGATGACATCCTCGATCAAACAAACTGGCTAATATTGGACTCAACGGGGTTTGCCAGTACCAGCTCACAAGATTTTCGTCTTTCACCGCCACAAATCGTCTTGGTAGTACCGGCCAGACCAACGCATCTGCTTCTTGTGTAACGGCTCTTTAACGACAATTCTCAATCATGACTAATCACCTCTTATTCGGCAACGAAGTGTCTACACCGCGAAGATTCTTACATTCGTATCACGATTGCTGACATAATCGCTGTGGCAAGCCTTTTCCTTCCATGGTTTCTGATGAACCTGAAGCTAATGCGGCTCTGGTACCCGCGATTGGTACGATCTCATTGGTCAACCTTTCACCAGCAAAATTCAACCCGCCTCCATGCTACTCGCCTCTATCACGAATGAAAGAGGCCACTGTATCTACACACACCGCCAGATTGATCGAGAGGCAAACGACTAAAGCAAACAATCGTTTAGGCCTTTCGTGTACCCTATCAAATTATGTCGGGCAGACATATGAAGAGCTGACCGTTTTGATTTCTCGCTTTCAAATTTCTCATTGAACAGTTTTTCATTTCCCAACTCTGCTATACCAGCGCCCTTGTGGTGTCTGCTAGCAGATTTATTCTTGCCCTTATGTTCGCTATATATACTCTTTCTTTCTATGTACCGTTTTTTTTTTTTGGGCATATATGTCGTATCAACACGCCAGCTCCACTGTTTGGGCATTGCCTTTGTGTTTGCTGCTTGTCTGCGAATCAAGCATGGACCGTCGCTCTTTACCCGATGATACCTCTGCGTTGGCTGCCTGTCATTGTGGGTTGCAAGCTAACCTAAAAGGTTGGACAAAGCTTACAAAAACCAGGCAGCATAGTCTCGAGCCCAATCAACGATGCTGCTCGCGGGAGAAAACCAAGTACGTGTCTCAACTCACACGCAATCTGGATTGGCAAGATTGCTGTCATGGGTCTACCATACAGGTGACTCAGTTTCTTGTAATTGAGTGCGTGTCTCAACTATGGTAGGGGCAATACGGGCAATTTACGGGATGTAAATAGGCGTTATAGTACCGCACTCGATGGGTAAAGGATCCAAACCCAACACCACACAACGACTCGGACGACAACCAGGCTGGCGATCAAGGCCAGGCCGAAGATATCTCCCATGAGGACAACAATGGCCAGCCACAGCCAAATCCTCATGCCGATGCTCTTAACTCAACTTCTACCATCACATGGTGGAATGGTGGAATGGTGGAATGGATCTGGCATCGTTCTTTAAGCATGCAGCAGAGACTGTGCACGATATACATGACGAGAATGTGTCGGCAACAAGCTTCTCACTTCATGGAGAGCAGTGTCAACATTCAAAGCCACCAAGCAGAGCCAATGAACGAAGGGTATGGAGGATCTCTCTTTGTTCTTCTAGACCTTGACAAGTGGCTCAACTGTCATTTCTATATACTCCTGAGAAGCGCCACCGAACTTTATGTGCTTCCTTATTTCCTTCCTTTGCCTACGGCATCAGTACTGCCGTCGACTTTTCTTATTCTTTTTGTACACGCTTTGCAGTGCTCTTTCACGGTGTGTGAATACATATATATGTATATATATATATACATACATTGGTAAGTGCTACTTCCTCTTTCTGACTTGGCCCAGCTCCCCTGAGCTAACTTTCGGCAGCTTTCAAAGCCTGTAAACGGTTCTCATCTGAACCCAGCTGGCTGTGTGGACACCATCACCAAGACAATACCATCGCTGGAGTTGCGCCTCCCAGGGCTCACCCTCGCCTCGTCAGATCGTCTCTTGGAGCCTCCGGAGTCGAGACGGTCGAAAAATCTAGCCACAAAGCCGAACGAGCTCATCGTCGTAATCGTTCCGCTCATATACCCTGGTCCAACAGATCCAGGCTTGAACTAAGTAGCTTCCTTTGAGACATGGACCACATACAGGCTGCAGCTGGAGGTGGAAGATCTGAAGGTTCGACTTTCGAAGATCGAGTCGCGCAAATATCAAAATCATGTAGATCATAAGTCTTGCCTCGTGCAGTACAAGATGAGTAATGCAAGATGGAGTGCAGCCGACAAGATCTCATTCGAGCACGACAATTTCACCATCAATCTGACCAACGACTACGCTATTGGCTTCACTGCGGAGTAACTCACGACCCGACCCGACCCTGATCGGCTATTTTCTATTTGTTCTTTCTACATCTTTTTCACTTACGTGGAGACATCTCGTGGAGATATCTTGTAGAGAGTACAGGGGAAGTAAAGATCTAGGACTCGGTTATTTCTTATAGGTTCCTTCGACCTATTTTGATCTCTTATACCTCCGCTCTCAGGACTGTAGAACGGGGATAAGGATATATTAGAGGATCTAGACGCAAACGGCGCAAAACAACTTGAAGTAGTCGATACCGTATTATACTACGGCCGGTAAAATAACTGAGAGAGTAATATCGAATAGAACATAATCGATTCCTATGTATTAATGAACTTGCAAACATTGTTATTCGAAAACTCTATTCGTTTATTCAAGGGAAGTAGTATAGTAATAGGTCTTCTCTTACGCAGAGGCTATGGCTCAAAGTAATATAGCTGGATTTGGCTAATCCATACAGTAGGGTTCAAGTGGTCCGGGGCGACAATATCGTATCAAACAAGTGAAGCGAAGCTTGCAAGATATAAGAGTCGTGAATTGCGCTAAGTAACTAAAAGCAATAGCGAAGTAACTAGAGAGTGAAGATACGAGACACTGAGGGAGCAGAGTCTCGTCCTATATATAGAGATCCATCTCCTAAGAAATCCTGCGCTCGTGGCGCTCGCAATCGAGCGCATCGAGCGCGCTCACAACGCTCGCTTTGCCAAGGCTCGAGCGTTCACATGATCCTTCCGATCCCGTGTAACAACTTACTAATCACAAAGGGAACGCGCCATATATGTCACTAAACGTTCCACGTGACAGTATCCGTAACATCTTCTTACATCATAAGACGAAAGAGATTGTAGCTAAGTTATTTTCCCGTATACCTAACTCCATACTATAGGTAACGACTAGAGTCGTATACTAGCCTGTCCTTGTAGATAGCTAATATACAACTCGAAGAAGTAATACCTAAACTATAGAAGGCTTAGCTATATCTACTTTAAAACTCGCTCTGGCGGGTAGCAAGGGTAGAGCAAGGATACCATCTTTACAACTTTGGCCGGAGTATACGGTTCGCGTAGTACGATACAAATACAACGTGAAGTAGAAAGCGAATTGCGAGTACAGGACTTATAGCTACGGACTCTATTCACTAGAGTAGCTAGTATGTTCTAAGAAGTAAAAGCTTTTCTTACAAAAGAAGATTAAGGACGAGTATTAAATGTCGAAAAGCTGGGGACTATGGAAAGCCTACCTCTCCTACTTTTTCCAGGACCCATTCCAACCCTGGAATCCGAATACGGCCGCAAACAGCTTCAAGCAACTGCTTCTAGCTAGAATACTCACGGATAGGGTCGCCTGTACTATTGTTACGTAGAGGCTATGGCTCAAAGTAATCTAGCTGGATTTGGCTAATCCGTACAGTGGGGTTCAAGTGGTCCGAGGCGACAATATCGTATCAAACAAGTGAAGCGAAGCTTGCAAGATATAAGAGTCGTCTCACGGGGCGGGTTCGGGTATCAGGAGGAAGGAGCAGCAGCGGGAACAGGTACCATTCAACAGGCTACATACGAACTGGCAGGCAAACCAACAGGCAGGTTTGACGACAGGATGTAGCTCTTTGAGCTACGGATTGGTTGAAGCCACGCAGGCTTTTAAAACCTTTCCTCGGCAAAACTACGGTTCTGCCTTGATCACGTACCGTGGGGCCACCCCAACGGCGGGAGAGACTTGTCCGTCGTACCGTGACACTTTCGCCGTTGGTACGGTACCTCTACCTGTATAGAATAAGGCTAGCTAGCTTTTCGGATAGGTACTCTCGGATAGAGCGCGATGGGTAATATAAGCGCTGGAAGTTACGAGGTTAATGTACGAAGTAGCACGGAGGGAGTTGTATAACCGGTAACATGTTATACAAAGCTAGCTGGTCTCAGGGCCCGAAATCTGGCCTTGGGCCAGATCAATTAAACAAATTCGTGCCGGAAAAGGGTAGACGAAAGTGGCAATCTTCCAGAATTCTACCGCGGCGAACTTTTCCGTCAATTGTCCGATCAGACAGCAGGATTTAAATTGGCGAGTCAAACCTGGATACTTTGGGAAGAATGAACTGACTTACTATTACTACATTCAGCATGGATTCCGTTCCGGGAAGTGCCGGTCATCCAATATGCAAACCCCAAGAAAACAAAAATACATGAACGACCCGGGATTATGGTTTAGATCACGTAGGTGGGATTTCCATTATGCCGAATAGATTCCAATCACGCCGAGTCGGTTTCCAATCACGCCGAATCCGTTTCCAATCACGCCGAATCGGTTCAAATCACGACAGATATTTGAACATCGGTCCTAATCATTTATACTCCTATATATCATTCCGTCGTTATTTGAATAGATAAATCACAAACCTACAAATTACTCACCTACATGTCTCATACAACGACATCTTCCGAGACTTAAGTATTCCTCTGGAGAGACAAAACTATAACGGCGTGTCAAAGTCAAACTACGTGTCTTGCGTCTTCGGCCCCGCGAGGGACAAAACCGATGCCCACCGCCGTTGATGGACAAAAAGGGCATATTGTATTGTCGTGTTTCACCCCCGCATTGACCATTTCAAGGCAGATTTTGAACGTACTGGGTAATTCTTTTTTTATTTTTTTTCTGATATGGACTCATCCGGGGTGTTGCCCAGCTACCGTGGGAGACGGTTAAAGTCCAATAACCCCATATCCTTGTATTATAGCCGGTGCAAAACAGGATTTAGCCTTAAAAAGGACTAGCAAGGCCTGAATGAGTAGGATCTAGACTATAAATAGCTAGATCCACGTATTACATTGACTACCTGTCAGGATGGCTAGCATTCGACTTAGGCTGTATTCGACGGTACCCCGTAATCCTCAGGGTATATCACAGGGATGGTGACATCCCAGGTAGATCAGCACTAGCTCCAGGGCAGTCAGATACCCCAGTATTTTTCTCGTGGCCGAGATGCGGGGCGCGTTTGATGGTCGGTCGGGTTCTTTGTCGTGCATCTGAAGCTTCGCCGGCCGATGTGCAGAAGGCATCTTGTCTCAGACATTTCATGAAATATCTTGATATCCCATATCCGTTCTTGAAGTACCTAAATATCAAGTCTTGGGTCCTGGTAAAATGATAGGTTGGTGTTTTACTTGCCAGTTGTCGGAACAAGTGACCGGGAAGAATTTTTCGGTGTAATAGATAGAGCCCAATATATACGATCTTCTCTCAAAACAGCAACCGGGGACGCGTTTAAGTGGCCAAACCTAACCCGGCATCTGGTACCGACTACCGAGTGGCAAGACCGTGATCCGACAATCGTTTTTGGCTGAATATCTGATCACGGGGCGTAACAACTGACAATGCTTCTCTTCGACAAAGATCTTCTCTTCATGGAAGTTCCAAGGAATCTCGCCAGCAAAATTTCATGGACCGAGATTCCCCCCAGGGAAATCTTGTTTTATCACACGATTCATACCAGCACCCCGTTGTATTAACAAGGAATGAAAACAGGCCTCTAGTAGGGGGAGGTCACCAATCAGTGCCATCCGATCCTAACGATCAGCTCACTCAAGCGATGAATACCAATCGAAAATGCTGGAACAGGACTGGGGCGCGCTGGTATATACTCACGCGACCCTGAAACTTGAATTCGGCCTAACGCGCAGATCTGCCACGCGAGACAACAACAGCATCAACTCCAACACCACGATTCAAGAACCTCCATTTTTCATCGGCTGCGACGAATAATGGATAGAGCTCTTATCTCCACTTTGAAGTCTAATTGTTTAGATACCGCTCCACGACTCGAGTAATACGCGGCTTCATGAATCGAACAGATAAACAAAGTCCAAAATCCTGCATATACCCCGCCAACTGAGACCCCAAACAATTGGCTTCAAGAAACGGGTACACTACGGAACATTTGACAGTGACAGCTGCACGACGGGGATAGCCCAGCGGCATCTATGGGACGTTAAAACATTAGCTCAAGGCTGGGAGACTACCGGTTTCAAAATTACGGGATTTCTGATTCGTCGGTGAAAGGATTTTTTATATTTTTTAAAAGAGGCATTCTAACGGAGATAGTTGCAGCCTTGTCGAGGATTCGGTTCCAAATATGCAGATGTCAGAACAGGGGGTGCGTAAGTGTACTAGCTAGTATACTAGTACATTGTACTTTAAAATTTATGTTGATGCCATTTCATCGTACTCCCAATCAATGGCTAAGATATTTCGCCCCCGTTCCGACGCGTATCATCTCCACGACTTGCATACATCGCATGTGAAAGAGCGGTCCGTCCGATGAAAGCTAGACGAGATGATAATGGGTTTGGGGATTTCGCTTGCATGGCGTGGCAAACATTCATTGCGCGTTGGGAGAATCATATCGTCATTGATATTGCATACTTGAGAGACAACATCGTAATTATAATCGACCTCAACAGCTATCAAAACATTAGCTCTCTGCCTGGTCCATGCCATTCAACCATTGTTCAAAGATGATAATGAATGAGCTATCATACTTAAGACAGCGGGATGTCCCAGCTGGAATAGTGGCGAGTATGCGGAGCTGTTAAAAGGTTGGGCTTCAGCCTTGTTCATGCGCGGATGCACGATATACTAGGACGTCGCGGCCTAGCTCATCGTTCAATATTTCAGGGCAATTACGGCCGTTTGGCACAAGAGCTGTCAAACTATGCGTCGCAAAACAGTGGCTCCAATGGGATAACGTAAGAGGAAGTGAAGGAATACTGCGGCCCCGTGATATCAATACTGCTGTGTCGAAATTTCTAAACTCGAGGAAACGAATGTAAACTTCAAATCCTCGAGCGCAATAAAAAATCGGTGATAAATCAAAGTACTACAAAATCGTCCACCACGGCGAGTACATCAAGCCATCTCCATAAACCAGAATTGTTCTTCTCCAATGTGAGATACTAGCACGTAAAAAGGTACTAAACACCCTCAACCTCCCCTCCACACCCAAATCCCCTCCACACCCAAATCCCCACCCCACCCCACCCCAACCCAACCCCCCGCTCCAAGAAAAACAATCCCCAAACCCTCCAAATTCCAAATCCCAACCCGTCCTTCCTCGCCTACTTTTCTGAACGGGGGCGGGGCGCGAGGCGCGCGTAGAAGAAAACGTCGCTCGCCCGCTCGCAGCTCCCACAACAACCAAAAACGCAAGGGACAGACACCCATCACCTCCTCCCCATCGCCCCCAACCAAACGACGCGAGGCGCGAGGAGGGAATAGGATTGCGATCCAATTTCAGGATTTACGCGTTGTTCCACACGATAGCGCAATGAGCGATGAGGAAGCAAGGGGATGAGGATGAGGAATCGGTTACACACGCACGCACGCAGATGACGCGATGAGGAATCGGTTGGTGATGAGCAAGTAAGGGCATGGAGATGGAGATTTGGTGTTGGAATTTGCGTTGAGAGGGATAGTGGGGCTACATAGTTGCAGTGCGCAGGGATGGGAATGGGTATGATTCCAAATTATTGTCGCGTGCGTGCTTGCATGTTGATGGATTGATAAAATGCATGCATAAGGATATGTATTGTATTGTATTGTGCATTGAGGTTGAAAATCGTTCGTGCGCAGCATAAAGTGGTATCTAGGTATCAAAGAACTAAGGGAGAATTCATACCGCCCACACGCGCCATGCCATATGCAAAATCCCTAAAAGCTTACAAAGGGAGCAAAAGCTCAAAAAGGCAGGAATGAGAGACAAAAGAAACAGGAATGTAGAGGGTGTGCCCGCATCACGTTGTATCCTCTTTCACAACATACAACGTCCCGACATCCCACACCGTCTTAAATTCTCTACACTCGTCCACAACATCAGAGTTATCCCACCACCAATTCTCTTCGGAATCTTCATGGACGAACGCGCCCCAGGCATCTTTCCAGAGTGCCCTGCCCACGAGAACACCAACTTGTGCCACGACATCTCGATTCCCTTTTTCTCTTTCGTGCGTCGCGGCGGGTAATCTCAAAGATCGCGACACGCCCATTTTATCTACACTCCTCCTCTGGAAGCCCTGCTCGTCAACCTCGTTTCTGTACGATAGAGGTTGGAAGCCAGCTTCTGCCGCCCATCGCGGTACCATCATGACAGGTCGTTGACATCGAAACTCGCGTTCCAGACCCAGGAGGAGTCGTTCTTCAAGCCAGGTTGCGAGGCGAGGGCCCATACTGCCTCTTTCTGGAGCTGCATCCATGAGGCGAAGTTCCAGAACACCTCCTGGTTTGAGGATACGATGGCATTCCGAGAGAAGCTGTGGGAGTTGCGATGCTGGGAGAAGAGAAGCTACCCTTGAGGACCTGACGTGATGCATTGAGGAGCTGGCGTATGGGAGTGGGAGTAATCCAGCACCGCCGGAGCTAGTAGTTGATGATGAGCCACGGTTTGAGATCTGAAGTGCATGGTGAATCGCCTGCGACGGTAGCGGTATACTGCTAGACTGATTTGGTGGTGAGTTAGTTAGATGCGCAATCTTGGAGCGAGGGTATATGGCAGAAACTTGATAAACCTCGCCTGGGATGACATTAGCAAGCGAGTATCAAAGAAGCCTCGGAAACACCAACCAATGTTCCCATCCAGCTCCAGAATTTTCCTTCGTTTGTGTAGACATAGTGGCGGCAGAGGGGCCGATGGTGCTGGAGAGTCGGTCGGACGCACGAATCTATCCAAGGCTTTCATTTGGAGGGCGGTCAGTGCCCAGAGATGCTTTTCAAGATGAAGCTCCTGGCTCATGGCAAGGTCTGCCGGTTCGTCCCACTCTTCTTTTAGACGTTCGAGTATAATGCGAGGACCGGCACCTTCCATGCGGCGGACAAATCGCTGGAAGTGGCTAGGGTCATTGGGACGTCGATCTGTCGAAGTGCTGGATGTCTCTCGCGAGTCGGAGGGGGTGCGTGTGGTCGTCGACGGGACCTCGCTGGGCTGCTCCTGCACGATATCCCAGCTCCCAGGAGCCTGCCAACGCGGGAAACTTTTGACCGATGGCTTTTTTTTCAAGCTGCCTGCTCTCGGAGGTGGGGGTGGGCTGAGATTTTCCGCGTCGCCGACCTCAGGTAGCTCTGGAATAGAGTCGGGCGGGGGAGTGGGCAAAAGGAAATGGTCATTTCCAAAAGCACCATTCGAATTTGCATATCGTCGCGGATTCTTTTCAGGAGGAAAGATTGCGGGAATTTGAGTGTCGTGTGCTTCGAGCTCGGACAGGTCCGAGATATAGTCCGTATGTGCGGGATCCAGATGGAGCTGTGAGAATCGTGAGCTTTGACACAAACACCATTAGGACACCTGAGGAACGTCATACACGCATCTCGCTAACCAACACTTCTGACTTCGATCTCAAAGCCAAGATCTCATGTTTCACCTGCTCATACGAATGGCATATTCGATCCGCTTCCGACGCATTTTTGACCGACCACGCGCGATGCGCCGCGTCGTCGATGACTGCGATGGATTAGCATCTTGCTTAGCATCTTCCTGATTGTAGGCGTGACATGTCTTACTGGCATCGTGCGGGACGTCGGTCTGCCGCGAGTATATGATTCGACCTGTTGGGGGGGCCGTGGAATCATGGAGGGCATCTTGTTCTGAGAAGGGAGGTGGAGGTTCCAGTGGACCGCCCGAAGGCAGCTTCGATGGCAGTTTCGCTATTAATGTCCAATTGGGCTGGTGGAGCGGATCCTTCACATCTTCGGGAGGCGGTATTGGCAGCGGGATTCTCTTTTTGCGCTCGTTGGACGATATCGACGACGGCTTTCCTGGAGCTTTGCGGAATGATCCTGCCATGCTGCTGAACGAGGCTCTGCCTGGGGACTGCCCTTTTTGCGTTTCGCTTGACGATTTGGACGAGGAAGTCGAGATGGATTCCTCGCGAGCCTTGTGCTTGCGGCCTTTGCGCTGGCCAACCTTCTCGACAGTATCGTCGGCCCACGACAGATCAGCGCTGAACATGGCGACAGCAATTGAGATTGAAAAAGTGGTCAGAGGGTGGGTGGAGGGAGGTAGACGTCACGCATTTGCCAGAGATTGAGGGAACAGAGGTCTTGCGTTGACAGGTATATCAAGCGGGCGGCGAAGGGCGCATTCAAATTCAATTCAAATGGCTGGAGATCAAGCGGGATGGGTATGTTCCGCAGGAGGGCAGTGTGAGACGTGACTCGCATCAGCGCAACACATATCAGCACTGTCGAGAGGTTGTCCAGAAAAACGAGACAGGCTGGAGAGACAGGAATCAGATGGAGTAGTAGCTCATTGGAGCAGTCCACGTCACTGTCACTCTCCAAATAGGCCCTCCCGCGGCACTACTCGAGATGCTGGTACAAGGTCGGACAGACATGATGAAAGCGGAGAAGAGAGCATGTCTCATGTCAATTGTCCATCACATCAAGACATGTCTATCTTCCCAGTAGAGCTAGGACTGAGCGCGTGCTGCTCCATGACTAAGGCAAGGAAGACGCCAGGAGATGGCTGCCCTGCCACTCGCATGTGCTTTCATAACCGCCGACCACGCAAGGGGCCGTAATGGAGGAGGAGCATCATCGCCAGCAGGCATCGCGAGCATGGCGAAGCAGCCATCCCCCAGCCGGATATTCCAGCCAGTGGGATGGAAGTCTTCAAGGACTCGGTGTCTTGTTGGTGTGAATGTGCAGGGTCTCGGTTCCAAGCGGTCCCCGCTCAGATCAACTCACCCGTTTCTGTCGAGCCCATCTCTCCCGTGCCACACAGTGGCTTTTCCACCGCGGCCACTATTTCGCAACATTAATCCACCAACACACGAACATGTCAAATCCATTGGTGCGGACATTACTATACGGAGGGCCGGGTCGTTGGGATACGCGTAATGGAGACGACTCGACAAGATACACGGCCCGTAGTCGGTGAGCATGCACTCTGCAGCAGCCCGGATTCATGAATCGAAGGCGCCGGACTAGAGTTTGGAGAGCTGCAAGACAGCAGCACGACTGGAGTCTGTCGAATACACTACATAGTACAATAGTCAGTAATGCCACTATGGCCTGTTCCACCCATGCCTGACAGCGGGACCTTTTGGTCCACTCTTTATGAATCTTGATCCGCCAGGGCTCTGTAAATACCTTACTGTGATTGAGCAATGGCTCAGGTCTACTTATAGAAAGCCTGGCGAGACGACCATCTGTGCACAGTACTCACTTGCCTGCCAAGCAGAGGTCAACGCCCGACCAGGATTCTTCTGCATTTGCCCGTGTCCAGGATTCTGCTCCTCGTCCCGACCTGTGTCACTAACTCGCGTTATACGGGTGACGGCGATTTGACCTGCGTCCAATATCTTTCTCTAAATCTCCTGCATCTAGCATCCCTTGCTGCCACTCTTTCTGACTTCTTCCCAGAGCTCTATATTATATCTACTTTCTTCTCCCCAACGTTCTGTCATGTCTAACTAACTCCTTCAAGCCACTCACAGATTGTCCCATCATGGATTCGGTCAGGAAAGCTGCCGCTGGGCTCGATGACTACATCGGTCGCTCCACCTTTGGTCGAGTTTTTCGTTTGGAAGGTTGCGGTCATGTATGTGACTCGTCTCGCGGACCAATCCTGACCCTTTGACTAACCCTTTTGTGCCATGTAGGAAAAGGAAATCAAGAATACCAGGTTCTTGAGGGAAATCCGCGCCGGGCTCACTACCTTCTTCACCATGCAAGTTGCATCTTTGGATCAATCGAGAGCATTCCGTTGCTGACATTTGCAGGGCATACATTATTTCTGTCAACGCATCCATTCTCGTCGACTCTGGAGGAACTTGCGTCTGTTCCGACCCAAAGGACCCGACGTGTATGACCAATATCGACTACAATTTATGTTTACAAGGTACGTTTCACAACAGTGGACCTCGTCGAAGATCACAACTAAACATGGCACAGAGTCCAAGCGCGACTTCATTACCGCAACTGCAGCCATAGCTGGTTTATCGACGTTCGCCTTTGGCTTCCTGACTAACCTGCCTGTGGCTCTCGCGTAAGTTACCGGCGTCGCCATCTCGGCGCTTGCACTAATCCGATCTTAGCCCGGGCATGGGTCTCAACGCGTACTTTGCATACCAGGTCGTCGGCTTCCACGGTACCGGTTCTCTTTCATACGGCATGGCCCTTGGCGCTGTCTTCATTGAAGGTTTCATCTTCCTGGCCCTTGCTTTGACTGGAATGCGACAATGGCTGGTCCGGCTGCTTCCCAACAGCATCAAGATTGCCAGTGGTTGTGGTATCGGCTTGTTTCTCGCCGAAGTTGGTCTGTCGTACTCCTCTGGTATCGGAGCCATCACTGGCGGTGGACTATCCACGCCCCTCGACCTTGCAGGATGTCCGCCCAAATACCTTGACAAGGTCACCGGAGCGTGTAACGGACACAAGATGGAGAACCCAACAGTGAGTGGATTGAAACAGTCTCAGCCTGTCCGACATCTAACACGCAATACCAGCTCTGGATTGGTCTATTTTGTGGCGGGATACTGACTGCTTACCTCATGTCTTACAAAGTCAAGAGTGCCATTGTCATTGGCATCTCAGTCGTCACCATCATGTCTTGGCCGTGAGTTGCTCGTACTGCCGGCTCCGAGCTTGTCTAACAATCTGCAGACGGAACACCGCCTTTACTTACTTCCCTCACGACCAAGAAGGAAACGACCGATTTGAGTTCTTCAAGAATGTGGCCATGATTCACCCAATAAAGCACACGTTGAACGCCATCGACTGGGATTTTATGAAAGCTCCATCTCACTTTGCACTCGCGCTGTTCACATTCTTGTATGTTGACATTATCGATTGCACAGCCACTCTTTACAGCATGGCTCGATTCTCCGGAGTCGTCGACGCTAAGTCTGGCGATTTCCCACGCTCCACCATCGCTTACTGCACCGATTCCATCTGCATCTCCATCGGCGCTCTTCTTGGCGTATCACCCGTCACCGCCTTCATCGAGTCTGGTGCTGGAATTGCCGAAGGTGGAAAGACAGGACTGACAGCCATCACGACTGGACTCTGCTTCTTGGTCTCGCTCTTCTTCGCCCCCATTTTCGCGTCCATCCCGCCTTGGGCAACAGGATGCACCTTGGTCCTTGTATGCAACCAAGCCCACGATATGTACGCACTCGCTAACATCTTTATAGGTCGGATGCATGATGATGCGTCAAGTTACAATGATCAACTGGCGGTACATCGGTGACGCTGTACCAGCCTTCGTTACTCTCCTCTTCATGCCATTCAGTTACTCCGTCGCATATGGTCTCATTGCCGGAATTCTCTGCTACGTCGTTCTCAACACCATGATCTATCTCACCCGCATCCTCTCCATGGGCTACCTCGTTCCCGAAGACGAGGACCACAAAGAGTACTGGACCTGGAAGCCAGCCGGAGCCCTACCATGGTTCGTCAGAGTATGTCAGGATCCCCAAAAGGTCTTCCGACATAGCTTCAGCAGGGAGGACGAGATCCAGGAAATCACATCTGTCCACTCCAGCTTCGACGATCAAGCCCACTTCAGCAAAGCAGCTAGAGGAGACAAGACGTCTGAGGAAGTCAGCGCAAAAGAAGTGCGCGTGCCGATACCTCTAGGCAGTTTGGACCCAAATGTAAGACAACAAAGTTCGCAAAGCCACCGTAGTGATCGGGCTTGAACGTGTGAATGATCATGGCGTTATGATTGATGTCCTTGATTTGGAGGCGAGGAATGAAACGGCGGTGATACCCACTATCATTCAGCTTATTAGCTATATTTAATTCTGGGGCATTGTATGGAAAAACATGGATAGAAAACCCTTGTATTTTGGGGCTGGACTTGAGTGGCAGAGGAGACTTTTTTTTGATTATGTGAATACTTTCCCTTTTTTGTATAATTTTAGCCTTTCGAATTTATGATATATTCGATTCTTTGGCGATGATTTATGTCTGTCGTATGCTTTGTACGTGATTTTGGCTCCTCTCTCCCTCTCTTTTTTGCGCTTTTCAGGTGTTCATCTCTTTCCATTTCTATCCTGTATAATTTCTCCTGACGGCGATCGTGATTTACTGAGATTGCTGCTGTTGTCACTCCACTGTTAGTAATCTATCTCTTTCCCCCTTCTCATCAATCCTCTCATCACCACCACCGGAAACCATCCCAATCATTGTCATTCTCCTTTCTCCAACCTATTTTCTCGTTCTCGCCGAATATCCGGGATACTAGAAGATATGATATTATTTATCGTTTTGATACATTATCCGCGGCAGGGATAGATATATATCTTTTAAACACCGCCCTAGCCTCTATAGACTAATCGCTTCCTTACCTTCTTAGGTTTTAGTAAGGATCGATTTGTTGGTGTTGCGATTGGGATTGGGATTGGGAGTAGGGTAGTAAGTATTTATCTCCTAGTGAATATACCATCCCACCCCGCAAAGATAAGTACGAGAGAAAAGATATACCGATACCCTCGTCCATCTAGATAAACTCGCCACGCGACTTGGAGAAGAAGATGAGACGGCGCCTGTGATTAGATTAGTAAAGGTAGACGTAGTGTCACGGTACAACCGCGGACAAGTCTCTCCCGCCGTTGGGGTGGCCCCAAGGTCCGTGATCAAGGCAGAACCGTAGTTCTGCCGAGGAAAGGTTTTAAAGCCTGCGTGGCTTCAACCAATCCGTAGCTCAAAGAGCTACGTCCTGTCGTCAAACCTGCCTGTTGGTTTGCCTGACAGTTCGTATGTAGCCTGTTGAATGGTACCTGTTCCTGCTGCTGCTCCTTCCTCCTGATACCCGAACCCGCCCCGTGACACGTAGCGGGAGCGACGGAAATTCCCAGAATAGAAGATTGTGGGAGAAAGGTCGTATGGGGAGGTTAAAGAGATATATGTCATGATCGAGCTATGTTGGTATTCGAATGCAGTTAAACGTAGTTAAATGTGGTGGTTCTGCTCGATCAGGTCTAGCGCGAGACTGGTCGCAAGTACTTAGACTCGTCTCTACCTCTTAGTAAGCTCCTCATCCTTACAACTTCGCACATCCCATAGAATTCAAGTCATGCTTCCAAGTCAAGTCCAAGGTCAAACGTGACAGTTTGTAAGGATCCCTTTTTACGATAAAAGTCGGGCTGCTATTGTCTACGCAGCCGACAAACCTCACCAACTATGCCCCGAATCCTCGACCTTCCCTCCCTTGCGGACGATACTACCACCCTCGAAAACAGTACTCTCGAAAACCCCCTAGCCTTCTACGACTTCTCTATAACCCCTAGACTCGCAGCAACCCTTACTCAGAAGATCCAAGCTACCTTTGCAACCCCGGCGGACGAAGCCTCAGTCAACGAAAATGAATACGTCCCAGTCTCACACGTTACTCTCGACCGCGCTTCGGCGCTCCCACTCCTCCAGCTTTTAGCTACCATCTCCCATATGTTCAACACAGCCCAGCGAGACCAGGATACCATGTCCCGTTCAATTCAAGAACTCAAGCTCGAAGCCTCTGAGAACGAAGCTCGCGCCCTTCGAGCAGAACTCCAGGGCGTTACTTCTCGCGAAATCTCCGCCCCTCGACCAACCCAAGGCGACATCTCTATCTTTGAAGGAGATAAAAACAAATACAAGAGCTGGCTCTTAGACCTCCGGATAAAACTCAGCGCAGACTCCAAAGCATTCCCTTCAGTAAACTCACAAGTTACTTACGCCTTCAATCGACTTGACGACAAGTGCAAATCCACAATTCGCCCATACTACAACGAAACTACGAATTCATGGCCTTTTGAATCCCTCGACGAATTTATCTCAAAACTCAACGACAGCTACGCTCCTCGTTTCGATACTCAAGATGCTATGAATAAGCTGCAGAACCACAAGATGGCAAACCGAACATTTGCTACTTACGCCGAAGACTTCCGACGCCTACTCCAAGAAGCCGGAATCACCCTCCCTCACGTCTCAGAACCCGCAAACCCCTTGGAACAACTTATGATTGTCAACTTTCGCAACGGCCTGAGCGCAGAACTCAGCGGAGCAATGATTCACGTTCCTACGACAAAGAAACTGGAGGAGTTAATCGATCTGTGCCACACCTGCGAAGCCAACATGAAACAATTCGAGAAAATCTCTCGAGCTCGAAAAGCTCCCGTATTCTCAGGATCATCTACATCAGCTACCGCTCCCTCTGCATCCCAACGCGCATTCCTAGTCTCCCCCGCCACTTTTCACGCTTTCGGAGATGCCATGGACATTTCAGTTATGAACCTCAACGGTAGTGCCGGCGCCGACATAGGTACCTGCCTTCCGTCTCTCCAGATGAAACCAATTGCATCCTGGACCCTGGAAGAGAAAGCCGCCAATATCCAATGGCGAAAGACCAATAACCGTTGCGGATACTGCGGAGAGCCCGTAGTAATTATGCCTAATGGTCAGAAGCACATCGCCGCCGTATGCCCTAAGAAAGCCCAGCGTGGACGCCCCTCCAATCAGTTCACTACTCCCAACCAGTTCGCCAGTGACCCCATGCAGTTTGGCAACTCCGGAGCTCGAAACTTCATTCCCCCTATGAGTTTTAGCAATATGAGTATGTCAGGAGCATCGGGAGCGTATCCACAGAACGTCCAGACTTCCCGGATCACTCAAGGCCCTGAAGAACGCTCAGGTTCTACCGCCTCTTCTAGCACCACAAGCTACGGCTTCGGATCAGCCCCATACACCCCGAGTTCGGAAAACTCACAGTCTCGTTGAAAAGACGTTCATCGAGACACGACAACAAATTGAAACGACATGTTCTCCACATCAGTTCGGCAGTTCTAGGTTACTCAGAGAAATCAACAGGAGAGATTGATGGACCAGTAGACTCTAGACCAATCATAGTCCCAATTACACTTAATGAATCGATCAAAACCCTCGCCGTTACTGATTCCTTTGCCACAGGAAGTTTCATAGACCTCGATTTTGCGCAATCCCACGGCTTTCCCTTTATTCCCCTCGAAAACCCCCGCTGCCTCAAAGCCTTTGACGGCGAACAGGCATCCTCTGCACCCTCTTACGTTACTCACGAAATCCACGTCTCCGTCAGAACCGGAGAACACCACCTCGAAACCACGAAATTCTTTGTTACCCGTCTCGGCTCCGCAGCAGTCATCTTTGGCACTCCCTGGATGAACCTCCACGGTGTGAAACTCGATTTTGAGAATCGTAGTATTCACTTCGGTACCCACTGTTCTAAGAAATGTCTTCAGGGCCACAAGGGCTCTGTTGAGTATATCCCGCTCCCGTTTGGTGCCCGCGCACCCCCTCAAGAAACCCCGGACTCTCCTCGCGATTGGAAGATTGTCAACTCTCACGCTTTTCAATGGAATTCTAAGCAGCCCAATGCTCAAATCTACGCAATCAGTATTCAAGATATCGATAAATTTCTGGCGAAGAAACCAGATTACAAAGACCCTCCCCCCCAGTTACCCAAAGACCTTCACGACCTCGCGCACGCTTTTAACAGAAAAGCTGCTGATTCACTGCCCCCTTCACGCCTCGTCGACCACAAAATCGAAATTCAAGAAGACAAGAAAGACCAGTTACCCAACGCTCCTCTCTACGGTATGTCCCAGAACGAACTCAAATGCCTCCGGAAATGGCTGGAGGAGAATTTGGGAAAAGGCTTCATCAGAAAAAGCCAGTCCGACGTCAGTTCCCCATGTATCTTTGTCAAAAAACCAGGTGGTGGTCTGCGATTCTGCGTAGACTACCGAAAACTCAACGCCATTACTCGAAAAAACCGATACCCTATTCCCTTACTCCGCGAAACCCTAGACAAACTCAGCAAAGCCAAGTACTTCACGAAGATCGATATTATCTCAGCATTCAACGCACTCCGAGTCCACCCCGACAGCGTTCCTCTCACTGCATTCAGAACCCGCTTCGGTCTGTTCGAATCTCTAGTTATGAACTTCGGCCTCTGCAATGCCCCGGCGACCTGGCAGTCGTATATTAACGAACAACTTAAAGACTTCCTCGACGTTTTCTGCACCGCGTACCTCGACGACATCCTAATCTACAGCGAAACTCTCGAAGAGCATAAAATTCAAGTGCGGCAGGTTATCGAACGGATGCACGCAGCAGGACTCAACATCGACATCGACAAATGCGAATTCTACCCGACAGAAGTCAAATTTCTCGGTTTAATTATCACAGACCACGGAATCCGGATGGACCCGGACAAAGTCAAAACAATCATTGATTGGCAATACTGTACCACTCGCCACGACGTCCAATCCTTCCTCGGTTTTGCCAATTTCTACCGCCGTTTTATTTTCAATTACTCCTCCACCGCGAAATCTCTTACCGACTTACTGAAAAAAGACAAGCCGTTCTACTTCGGCCCAAAACAGCGCGCCGCTTTTGATAAACTCCAAGAAGCCTTCATCTCCGCACCAATCCTCGCACATTTCGACCCTACAAAGAAGTGTATTGTCGAAACAGACGCCTCCGACTGGGTAGGCGCTGGAGTACTCTCACAAATCGGCAATGACGGTTTGCTACACCCCGTCGCCTTCTTCTCTCACAAGTTCACACCCCAGGAGTGTAATTACGAAATCTACGACAAAGAACTCCTAGCAATCATTCGCGCATTTGAAGAGTGGCGAGGAGAGCTCGAAGGAACTGAAGACCCGATCGAAGTTATTACAGACCACCAAAACCTCGAATACTACATGTCAACCAAAAAACTCACTCGCCGACAAGCCCGTTGGGCCGAATTCCTCTCCCAATTCCACTTCGAAATCAAATGGAGACCAGGAAAAGATACTACGAAACCCGACGCCTTGACCCGCCGCTCCCAAGACCTCCCCTCAAACGTATCCGACCCGCGTATCCAGCACCAGTCACAGGTTATGCTTAAACCCCACACACTTGACCCTAAGATTCGAAAAGAACTAGCGCTCCAAGTCCACAATCTTTCATTATGCCCAGTTACGCTTCGTGACCACTCCTCTCCACAAGACTTCGAGAAAAACCCAGACTACCGCGACTCTTCCGAAAATGACGGGGACGAATCCCTTGAGCCCCTCAACGATATATGGAACAAACCTAGCAACGACGCAGTAGCTGAAGAACAAACCCCAACCACCCCGTTCTCCCCTCCGGACATATTCATCCCTTCGCAAGACCCAGACGACGAAGAGCTTATTTGGGACGAAGACAAGTTTGAAGAACTCTACGCTAGAGCGTTGACTAAAGACAAAGAACCACGCGAAGTCTTGAAAAAACTACGCGACGGCAAAACCCACCACCGAACGTTGCGGATGCAGGACTGCGAAGAACGCGACGGCCGCCTTTGGTATAAAAAGTGTCTATTTATTCCCCAAGACGATACACTACAAGCATACATTCTGAAAGCGAACCACGACTGTAATGTCGCAGGTCACCCGGGTAAAGCTAACAACTTCCTCAAACTCCGCAAGTTCTACTACTGGCATGGCATGCACGCCACCTCGGACAAATGGGTCTCACGATGCGACGCCTGTCGACGCGCAAAACCGAGCAACCTAATGTACCAAGGACTCCTCAACACTCTCGAAGCCCCTCAACGAAGATGGGAAGACATCCAGATGGACTTCATTACCGATTTACCTGCTACACGCAAAGGAGGTAATACCTGCCTCTTAGTAATTGTCGATCGCCTCACCAAAATCAAGCACCTTATCCCCTGCCAAAAACTCCCAGAAGCCCGCGAATGCGCCTTACTCTTTCTCCAACACGTCTACCGCCTCCACGGCTTACCTCGAAGCATTATCTCCGACCGAGGATCCCAATTCGTTGCTATCCTCTGGAAAGTACTCTGCAAACGCCTCGGAATCCGAATCCGCCTCTCTACCAGTTTCCACCCCGAGACAGATGGCGGGACCGAGCGAGCGAATGCCCAAGTCGAAATCTACATCCGTGCTTACTGCAATTATCAACAAGATGATTGGGACGAATGGTTACCACTCTGCGAATTCGTGATCAACAACACACCCTCCAATGCAACAAAACTCACACCATTTTTTGCCGCCTACGGCTACGATCCACGCTCCGGATTGGAAGCGCCAATTCAACCAGACCGTAACGCCTCTCGCCACGAAATTACCGAGACACGAAAAGCTAATTCCATGGCTGACTTCATGGCAAACCTTGAGAAGATTTGCTACAACGAGATCCGCCACGCCAGCGCTACCTACGAATATTTCAAGAACAAACATCGGCTTGGTTCTCCAAACTACAAAGTTGGTGACTGGGTTTGGCTAAACCTCAAGAATATCAAGACCACGCGCCCATCCAAAAAGTTCGACTGCAAGTTCGCCGGCAAATTCAAGATTCTACAAGCCCTAGACCACGACGCTTACAAACTCGAGCTCCCTACTTCTATGCATTGCCATCCCGTCTTTCATACAAATCTACTGCTCCCTGCCTACCCCCCTTCCGACAGGATGTTTCCAAACCAGAATGACTCGCAACCTTCTCCCGTCGATGTTGAAGAAAACGATGGAATCTACACCCTGGATGAAGTCGTTGATTCACGATTCAACAAAGCTACGAAGAGATTTGACTACAAGGTTAAATGGGAAGGCTATTACTTACCGACATGGGAACCCCTTCAATTCTTGCACAACGCAAAGAGCGCGGTTGATGAATTTCACCAGAGATATCCAAGAAAACCAAAACCAACCGGGTACAGGCCTGGTTAGGATTCGATCATGCTTCAAGTTTGTCAGTCACCTCGCCAAATAGTTCAGTTTGAACCATTGCGCCTCGGCCTTGTTGGGGGGTACTGTCATGATCGAACTATGTTGGTATTCGAATGCAGTTAAATGTAGTTAAATGTGGTGGTTCTGCTCGATCAGGTCTAGCGCGAGACTGGTCGCAAGTACTTAGACTCGTCTCTACCTCTTAGTTAGCTCCTCATCCTTACAACTTCGCACATCCCATAGAATTCAAGTCATGCTTCCAAGTCAAGTCCAAGGTCAAACGTGACAATATATTAGGAGCCGGACGGTTCGACTTATATATAGAGAGAGGTATTAACGAGGGCGTAATGGAATGATGGGATTTAAATATTCAGGATAGAGCGATAGTATGAAGCCGGTATTTAAATTTGAGAAGACCAAAGAGTTAATGTTACGGATACTATCACGTGGACATGCAATCAATGGTATTCGGTTGTATTTGACTACATTCATATGCATTCAAATACGCACCAGTCTGTTTCTTTATGATTGGTTGCATGTCACACAGAATCCATAGGAATCACGTGTTGGCTCATGCATTAGGCTTCGGGCTTTATGGGAGGATTTACTATATTATGGACGAGACTCTGTGTGACGGCATGGCATGGTGGCCATCTTTGTCACATGACAACGTGTCGCAGCCACACTGTGGCGAGAGGAACATCAACTCGCGCGCCCCCTAGTCACTTACTCTCTATCTGATATTCTCTCATCACACTGAGTAAATGGAATCTTAATTCATTCTATCTGGTTCAATGCTCGCCGTGACATTATATCAGATCAACCTTCACGCTTAGAACAGCGACAAATAGTTCCAGATTGTTTACGACAATAAGCAGTCAAAACCGACCCCGACCTGACCAGAGACACCGACCAGTCTCACAACCTTTTTTCTTTGAGCCGACCATAGCTCAACACACGATACCAACCTGATCAGAGACACCGACCAGTCTCGCGACCTTCTTTGAGCCGACCATTGCTCAACACACGATACCAACCTGACCAAAGACACCGACCAGTCTCGCGACCTTCTTTGAGCCGACCATTGCTCAACACACGATACCAACCTGACCAGAGACACCGACCAGTCTCGCGACTTTTTTAAGCCGACTAGGGTCACCTCGACGCCATTCCTCCTAATACCGTACGGTTTGTCATGGCGCCGTTCTGCTACAGCGACGACACGCCTATGACCCAGCTCCGAGAGACTATTGAGGCTGCAGAGACCCCAGAAGACTTCGCTAAGTTGATCGTCCGGCCCACAGAATACAATCCCGACAAAGCTACTCGTGTCGCTCACAGTAGGAAGGAGGATACTGAAAACCTGGTAGTGGTGGTCTCATGGACAGACAGGAGTAAAGGCTTTAATGTCAACGAAACAGAAATCTAGAGGGCTCTAGCAGACGACACGGTGAGACCACAACTTACTACCGAAGTAGTACGCTGATGCAACAGCAACAACATCAAGCAACAGCAATTAGAATTGTACCTCGACATAGTTAAGCAGCTAGCAGCGAAAGGAGCAGACTTGCTACAGGCCCAAGACTCCAAGATTACCGAGAAGGCAGACGAACTGCGACTGCAGTCAGCAATGCTTGATAGCTCCGACGAGCGTATCAAGGAATTAGAGGCTCGTCCAACAGTAGGAGAGTTGGCTACAGAAAAGGAAGCATATACGGTGTTATACCACAAATACGAAGCTCTTACCATCAAATACAATGCGACCCGACAGAGTTTGCGACAGAACCAAATCCGGACAAGTCGTCACCCGATATGAGGTTCTGTCGCAAACTCTGTCGGGTCGCATTGTATTTGATGGTAAGAGCTTCGTATTTGTCGTATAACACCGTATATGCTTCCTTTTCTGTAGCCAACTCTCCTACTGTTGGACGAGCCTCCAATTCCTTGATACGCTCGTCGGAGCTATCAAGCATTGCTGACTGCAGTCGCGAGAAAGGCGGCTTTTCGAAGATCAAACTTCCACACCCTGACCTATTGACCGACAAATACACTCCTACGGAGTACAAGCATTGGCGCAATGCGATGGAACACAAGCTGAAGGCAGAGGGCTACGACGACGAGATGTCTGTTGCCTACTTTATGAACCTTGTAAAGGGACCTAATGCAAAAGACGCCCTACTACTCATCAATGCGGCCGACCGTACAATGGACAAGGTATGGAAGGTTACCACTGAGCGATTTGCAGACCCGTTTGACAAGCAGAACGCAAAGAAGGCGTACAAGTCGCTGACTATGAAGCCCTACACCGACTTCCTGAACTTCAAGAATCAATTTGAGACCCTTGCGATGCAGTGCAAGGTAGACAAGGACGATTGGAAGGAGGATATCCACGAGAAGCTATATACCCGCCTCAAGGAAGGTACAGCAGAAGAAGCCGGCGACCCAGATCTGACCTACGAGAAGCTGTGCTTTAAGGCATCCAACCTTTCCCGAACCTACATCCAGACACAAGAAGAGCGCAAGGCTCTCGACGCTGCAACTACGGCCAAGAAGAACGGCAATTCGAACGGCAACCGACAGAACTCCTCGAACAACACCGGTGCAGGTACGAGCACGCCTCAAGGGCAGTCCAGCGGTGGTGGAAACAATGGATTAGGTGGAGGTCGACGGGAGCGAGACCCCGAAAAAGCACGCGCAGCATTCAATCGCTACAAGGACGTAGGATTAAACATTGATCAGGCGGTCCAGTTGGCTCAGGAGCGCAAGTGTTTCAAGTGTAAGAAGGAGGGACATTACATGAAGGACTGTCCAGAGGCCTCCATCTCCGCAATGGATAGCGCTGGCGGGATTGAGTCAGAACACCCAAAAGCATAGACCTGGTAAAAGTCACCATGCCAGGTCCTAGCAATCGAGATCTTTCTTTCCGATATCAGGTGCAAAACTTCAATGTCTCATCTCTTAAGTTGTTCGGCGGCAACGCTTTCACTTTCGATGTTATCCTCTACTTCAACGGCATGGGTGTCCGATCCCGAGCTCTTCTTGACACCGGAGCAAACGGTTATGCCTTCATTAACCGACGATGCGCACAGAAGCTGCAACACCTACTCCCAAACGTGGATCGACGAGCCCTCGAGACACAAGCTACAGCGACCGTTACAAAGGAAATCAGGAGGAGGCAATATCGCATGCAACGCTGTTGCACATGGAAATCGACGGAAGGCAGGAGTACAACGTTCCTTTCCTGAAAGTAACATTAGGACACCACGATGTAATTCTGGGAAGGACGTGGATGGCTCACAACAAGGTCCTACCGGATCCCGACATGCAGCGCATTATCTGGAAGGATGGCCGAAAGAGAGAGACACCGATACAGAAGGTAGTGATGGTGGAGGAGGATAGGAAAGTGACGGTTAATTCAGCGGCTATCCAGAACAATATTGACAAGAGAGAAAGGAGGATGAGACAGGATGTGTGACGGCACCACGGGTAACCTTTAAATCACGTGCCATGGCTCGTGCACTTTCTCTACTTAGTCGGAGTTTCCTTACGAAACTCTTACCTCTCTACCTTAGATCCTAAGTGTAATTCGGTGACATGTTCTGAAGTCCCTTGTGCCTTCGTATGGATATGCCGTGCCGTCACAGGATGATCGTCGGAGAGCCGGCAACCAGGCTAAACGGTTTCGGGACAACGTACAGCTGCTCAAACGGCCGAAATCGACCCGACCTCAATCGAACGAACTCAAGCCATCGATACACAGGGTTCCTCAAATCTGACTGCGCAGGGCGCTCGGACCCACCATCCCATCTTTTGAACTTGAATGTATTATGCTATTTACCACACCTTTGACTTGCAATGGATCTCTGGTTTTTGCTGAATCATCTTACATCTCTCTGGCATCTTTCTGATTCTTTTCCGTATCATTGTGAGCGTTATCTTGTCCCATTCTGCCTGGATTTCAGCCTTGAAATGAGCCACCGACGACCACCTCCTGCCAGCTAATCTGGACTTAATGATGTTCCAACAAGACTCAATGGGATTGAGATCACATGATTGAGGACGGTGAATAAGTAATAGAAGGTCTGCTTCTCTTTTTATGACTGCAGGGTCACTGTTAGGTGACTTGATTCCGTGAGAAGGATCACCATCCTCTTGAAGCCAGTATTTGCGCTGGTGACGCTTCTCCAAGGCCTGAATAGCTTCAATGTGTTGCTGCAGTATCTTTTTGGCGTAGAAAACCTGTGTCATGCGGTTTCCTTTTGGTGTTTCGTCCTCCTTTGCCTTGAGGTCTTGCCAGACCTTCAGCCGGGCTTGGTACACTGAATCCAGCTCGTATTTGAGTTGTTTAGGCTGCTTGACTTGCCTACGGACCTTCTCTGATGGCTCAGCCGGATCCTTGTAGAATATGAGGTTTCCTTTCTTGTTGTATGAGATGCCGCCGGCGATGTGAATAGTAACATCCAAAACGCCTTCTAGCTCCTCATTGACACCTCTCTCTTGCCCTGGAAAGCGTAGCTCATATTCAGGTGCATTGGCGAGTTCTTTTGACTGAAAATGGGCTTCATCTGTGAACCAAATCCAACTCCAGAAGCCTAGTATGGTCTTTTTCTCGTGTTCTTTACCGTATTCAAACCTCTTTGGCCGATTTGCCTGGGATATCTGCTTCTGATAACGCTTCTTGAATCGCATAGCCCCTGCATTGTATACGTGACGCTGTAATGTCTTTGCGGAAGGCTTGCCGGGGCAGGAATTGGCTTGTTCCTGCCAGCCTTTTTCGTGTATGGGGTCATCTTGGTTTGTAAGGCGGGTAAGATCTGAAGCAGATACTTTGGTAGGCCGCCCTATGATGCAACTGCTCTTTCTCTGTGATCTGAATGCTGCATCACCAATAAGTTCTCGTAGTTTAAGCCAACTACGTGCCGTAGAAGTTGGTATATTGATTTCAGGGAGGTATGCGATTGTAACGACGCCGTCGGCCTCATTCTTGCAATCCCAGGCCTGAAAAAATCGCATTCTCTTCGTGGTGTCATATCCTCGCCTTGCAGTCTTTCTTTTGGGTGGTCTAGGCGCCATGGTGGTGGTAAATTGAGCGATAAGTTGGTGTATACGTGGAAATTGAGATGGAATGGTGGGTCCGAGCGGCCTGCGCAGTCAGATTTGAGGAACCCTGTGATAGTAAGAAACGCGGAGTCAACGCCACTGGTACGCGAGAATGATACGATCGACACTTCAGAAGAAGACGTCTCTGTAGACTCGGAAAGCAGCACTGATAGTAGCTGTTCAGACCTCTCCAATTTCGGTAACTACTAAGAAGAAGACCTGTCGGTCAGATATTACCAGACACTGAAATGGGAGCAAGCAAGAGGCTACCGCATCATGGATAAGCAATTAAAGGCAGCCAGTACAGATATCAACGCCTTGGATTCCGGACACGATAGCTCAAATATTGCGGGTAAGAAGCTTGACCTCTGTATGATCAACTCTTCAGGTTTCCGCTTGAACTTAAAAGACAAAGAAGTCACCGCTGGATCCATATCCTTGTATGAAATCGAAAAGAGGATGAGTGAGCTCAGGAAGGAACGAGGAATCGATTCCACTGAGGACCACCATGACCGGCTGAAAGTCGCCCTAGCAGCAGTGCAAGGTGAACTCCCAGAGGACGAATCCCCGGAGATGAGGACAATGATCGAGAAGAAGCTACCTAATAAGCATATACTATACAAGGACTGCTTCTCAGAAGCAGACTCAGATCGACTGGCAGAACACCGAGAAGGCGTTGACCACGTTATTGTGTTGGATGAAGGAAAGGCTGCGCCCGGTTTCTGTCCACTCTACAATATGTCCTTGGATGAGCTACAGTTTATCAAAGAATGGCTCTTGAAGAACTTGGAATCAGGCTTTATTGAGACCAGCTCGTCACCATTTGCATCACCTGTGCTCATTGTCAAGAAGCCCACGCCCGAGGGGGAGAAGCAGAAGTTCCGTTTCTGTATTGATTACCGCAGACTCAACACGCTCACAAAGAAAGACCGATATCCTATTCCGCTCATCACAGAGACAATGGCTAGATTGTCAAAGGCCAAGGTCTTTACAAAGCTAGATATCCGACAAGCTTTCCATCGGATTAGGATGGACCCGGACTCTGAAGACCTCACTACGTTCCGAACTCGCTACGGAAGCTTCAAATGCAAAGTCATGATGGAAGGATTGGTCAATGGACCTGCTACATGGCAGAGATACATGAACACCATCCTGATGGACTACCTCGACGACTTCTGTACCGCTTACCTTGATGACATTTTGATATATTCAGAGGATCCCTTGGAGCATATGGCTCACGTACACAAAGTTCTTGAACGACTACGCGCTGCAGGACTCCAGGCAGATATCAAAAAAAGCGAATTCGATGTCACTGAGACAAAGTACCTTGGATTTATCATCAGTACCTCCGGTATACGCGTCGACCCAGACAAGGTAGCCATCGTCAAACACTGGAAGCAACCACGAACCGTGAAGCAGATTCAGTCTTTCATCGCTTTCTGTAATTTCTACAGACGCTTCATCCGAAATTTTGGAAGGCTGGCAAAACCACTTATCAGGCTAACCAGAAAGGATACCCCTTTCGACTTCGATGAAGATTGCATGGAGTCCTTTGAGAAGCTCAAGCATGCATTGACAACAGCTCCGTGCCTAGCCCTCTATGACCCATTCGCCGAAACCCGAATGGAGACCGACGCATCCGATGGAGTAGTAGCAGGCACTCTCTCCCGACTTGGAAAGGATGGCGAATGGCACCCTGTAGCTTTCTACAGCAAAACAATGGATACTCATGAACTCAATTACGAGATCCATGACAAGGAAATGCTAGCGTTGATCCGAGGCCTGGAGGAGTGGAGTGCACTTCTTCGAGGAGCCCAATTACAATTTACCGCGATTACCGACCATCGTGCCCTGGAGTACTTTACGACAAAGAGGCTACTAAACCAACGGCAAGCACGTTGGGCTGATTTGATCTCTGGATACAACTTCAAGATCGTCTACCGGCCAGGCAAAGAAAATATCATTGCCGACGCTCTCTCTCGCAAGGCCGATGAACTGAAATCACAAAAGGCCAAAGCAAATGCGGCTAGGACTACGCAAATGGTAAAAGATGACCAGATTGGAATGGAACTCTGCCCTCTGGACCTCGATAGCAACCAGATGTTGCTGGTGGATCGGTTACTCAAAGCGAACCGGGAATCTAATTCACTTGACGAATGGAGAATTCTCGCTCAGAAAGATTATACCTATTTGAGGTTACAGGACGGGCTGTTGCTCTACCAAGGAAGATTATTCGTGCCTGAAGACGACAACCTCCGTACTCAACTGCTAAATGAAATTCATGCCTCGCTGCCAGCAGCGCACCCCGGACGAAACAAGACCCGTAAGATCGTTGCCCGCAAGTTCTACTAGCCTCGTATGAATGGAGACATCGATCGATACGTCGCCGCCTGTCAGTCATGCAGGAGATCGTCAGTCCCTCGAGATAAGACCCCTGGACTATTGAAGCCTCTCCCCATTCCTGATCGCCCATGGCAGCATGTATCAATGGATTTCATGTCGTTTAACAAGGACAAGCATGGTTACGACAACGTGTTCGTAGTAGTTGACCGCCTTGGAAAGAGACCTTTCTCGATTCCCTGCCAGAAGACCGTAAAGGCTAAAGACGCCGCTCGGATGTACTATGAACATATCTATCGTATCTACGGCTTACCCGACACCATTGTGTCGGACCAGGACCCTCGATTTATCTCAGCCTTTTGGGATGAATTAAGCCTTATTCTCGGAATCAAACTCAGACGAAGTACCGCAGAACACGGGCAGACTGATGGCCAGACCGAAATTGTCAACCAAGCACTACAGCAGAAGCTTCGGCACTTCGTGAATCACTACCAGGACAACTGGTCTGAATTGCTACCAGCAATGGATTTCGCAGCAGCATCGTCACCACACGAGTCAACAGGACTGTCACCCTCAGAGATCGAAATGGGATTCGTACCGCGGATGCACTACGACTGGGATTCACACACAGAAGGCAACACTGCAACAGAGAGGATGAATCGCCAAGAAACACAGCAGTATGCGACACGAATGTATAACGCATGGAAGTTCGCAAAGGAACAACTATTCAAGGCCCAAGCCCGACAATCGACGCAGGCGAACAAGAAACGACCAGAGGAGGACTTCGACTTCAATGAGGAGACTGGCATTGGAGATTCAGTATACATTATAAAGAAGGCTTGGATTACTGATCGACCCTGCGACAAGCTTGACATTCCTGTAGTAGGCCCATTCCCCATCATTGGAAGGAAGAGACACTCTTGGATTGTCAAGCTACCCGAGAGCTACAAGGTTGGCAACGTGTTCCACTCAGACCGGCTTCGAAAGGCATCCCTCGAAGGGCTACCAGGGCAGCAGAACGCCAACGATGAGAACGACAGCTATGAGATCCATGGCAACGTGGAATGGAAAGTTGAACAAATACTCGGTAGCCGTATTCACCATCGCAAACTCCAATACATGGTATCATGGAAAGGCTGGGACCCAGATAACACTTGGTACGACGCGGAGAGTTTCAAGAACTCGCCAAAGCTGCTCCGTCTCTACCACGATGACAACCCAGATACGGACGGACCACCATTGAGGCTCGATGAATGGCAGGATGCATTTGACCGCGAGATTGAAGACCTGCCTCATGAGGATGACAACGCTGCAGTTACCAAAGGAAGGATAACGAGAATGCGGAGAAGGATGAACAAGCGCTAGCCGTGTTGGGATGATGCATTTAACGGTTTTTGTATTGGGCTTGATGGCGTTCGGATGGCAAATTCAGCACGCCAAGATGATACCTTATAGCCCTACTCGGTATACATTTGGCTCCTCATTGAAGGGGGGGGGGGGGGGGGGGTGATGTGAAGGCATGGCATGGTGGCCATCTTTGTCACATGACAACGTGTCGCAGCCACACTGTGGCGAGAGGAACATCAACTCGCGCGCCCCTAGTCACTTACTCTCTATCTGATATTCTCTCATCACACTGAGTAAATGGAATCTTAGTTCATTCTATCTGGTTCAATGCTCGCCGTGACACTACCTCCCTTACAATTAATATCTCAACCTCAAATTTCCCTTGAGATATACAAGTTTGCAAAGGGTAATGTCACGGGGCGGGTTCGGGTATCAGGAGGAAGGTGCAGCAGCAGGAACAGGTATCATTCAACAGGCTACATACGAACTGGCAGGCAAACCAACAGGCAGGTTTGACGACAGGACGTAGCTCAAAAAGCTACGAATAGGTTGAAGCCACGTAGGCTTTAAAACCTTTCCTCGGCAGAACTCCGGTTCTGCCTTGATCACGTACCGTGGGGCCACCCCAACGGCGGGAAGGACTTGTCCGCGGTCGTACCGTGACAAGTACTGGTCTTGATAGTTATAATTTCCAGTCAAATCCTCCGGATCTATCAAAATCTCAATCTAAGGCCGTTTCACAGCGTAGCGGTCCTGGTCTACCATGTAGGCCTATATCTAACAAAAAGCTAAACAGCTCATGGAAAGACTCTTGAGGTTCTACTAATATTAAAGATTAGATGAAACAAAAAGACCTCAGAGAATCAATCGAAGTTTTACGTTGAACTACAGGCCTCCTTCCCCAGACCCCACAAGAAGTTGGATACCATAATAGCTGCTTCGCGCGACCCGTCTAAATATGATTTGTGGATCGTGTAGAACCCAATGTGTGATCGCTAGATGTTGCTCGTGAGGAGTTCAATCAGGTTTTCTAGGATCCAAAATTTGCGATCCCCCACGATATTAGTTTAGCCTGGGTTTGTCGAAACATTACTATTCCGTATGCGATTTGTAATATTGAACTATCTGGTCGCTCGGGCCCGGAGAGGTTGATGAGTTCTGATGTCGAGATCTTATGTCTACATCTTCCGATGGAGAGTTTGAGAATCCGAAGACTACACTCATTTCGCTTTACGGAGAAGAACTTTTCAAATTATCTTCTCCAATGAACGCACAGAGTGCCTTTCTTAACCAAGAATAATTTGAAGTTGAAGGGTGCAGACAAGAATCAAATGAGTCTACGACCTTGCTTTATGTACTTTCTGAATACCTGGATTTTTTTCGTGAAGAAAACTCATTCATAAACGGTAGGGTAGATCAGCGCTCTACTGGTACATTCTAGATGTCTTCGGGCCGCGGGCCTCGTGTCTAATAGTAGTAAAGAAAGAACATCTTTCAAGGATCTAACAACGGGAGGATATCCATTCAAAGCCGTCCTTGCCATTTGGAATCGTCTACATAATCGACCTGGGAAGATTGAGTACAATCCTGTAAGGTTGATCGCATTGGTTACTGGTTATTTATCTCGTATTTTCATCATAAGATTACCATTCAGATCATCCGACTCCACAGAGTCAGCAGTCGCCAACTCGAAGCGACCTTCGATCGCAATCGCACCCGAAATCGTATTTCGCTCAGATCAGGTAGTCCAATCCTATAAGACAGTGCTCTCTCGTATTTTGTTCTCCACATCTCTGTATTCTATCATCACAACTCGACGATGTTTCTATCCGTCCTTCACTTTCGTCCAAAAGATTTCGTTGAACCTACCGTTCGCACTGCGATCGATGAATTCTTGATCAACGATTCTCGTCGACTATGTCACACTGCTGCGCATCGACGCGATCCAAAATTGGATAGCATCCCACCACAATCCGGCAGGCACTCCAGATAAGCAACACCTCGTCCCGAGTCCCGGACGCATCTCCGACTCGGACCATGCGCGATTATCTCTTCGCCAAGTCATTTGTGAAAATTGTTGCGGTGCGCATCGTATGGAACGGATCAAAAGTTTGCCAGTGCACGATTCTCAGGCGAGCATCGTTGGACAGAACATTTGTTCTCGTCGCTGGAGCCGATAGAACCCATGTATCGAGATACGGAGAGGCGGGTATATATGTGGATCTTCTAGAAGACGCGAAGAACAACGACAAGGCTGAAGGCCTGGTGTGGGTAAGGTAATGAATTGTCGCCTACTGTAGGCATGGAGATATTATTTTGGCCTATGCTTTCCGCTCTTATCTATGCGCGGCTTGTCGAAGCCCGCGAGATCAGACCGCGATAGGCATCTGTAAGGTGTTGATGGCATCGGAGTTTGAAGCGGGGGGCTTCATTGCCAAGGAAGCTTCTGTTTCAGGACGGAAATGAGGCTTCTGGAGAGTAGTTCGCGGTGGGATTGTGAGCGATTTTCTTTGGGAGCAGGAGCAAAGTGGGTGCCGGTACCTGAATGGGAAAGAATTGACAACTTTGTCTGCGGTACACCCCTTGTAGGATAGATACCAGAAGATGTAGATGACCCTTGTGGTGAACGGCCTTTTTGAGGCATATATAATGAGCTTGGCCGCATCCCTTCTTTATATCTGTCAGGACCTCCCTCAAGATTTATCACCTCGTCAATCCTCATCATGAAGCTCTCTTACTCCCTCATCTTCTCTGCATTGTATGTACCATGAATAACCACTTCCATGTAGGATTCGGACTAAAGCTGTGTTAGTATGCTCGCCGTTTCCGCCGATAAACATCGTCTCTGTTGCTGCATAGCAGAGACCTGTGACGGCGAGTGGCAATGCTCGATACCAGGCACTCAAGGAGTCATCGACAGCATGGGTGGTCGCTTCATCAAAAGCACCAAGTCATGGACTGCCGCTGATGGCGCACCAGTAGGAGGAGCTGATGGATGGGTAAATTTCTCCATCATCACGGGCAAGGGGGGAAAACATGAGCTGACGAAAATAGATGTATGCGTCCGGAACAACCGATGATTCGTGGTTGGGTGGAGACGAAGTCTCGGGCAAATGTGATGCCGGTGGATACGGCAGCAAATGCTTCAATCCACCTGGAGAGTACAGGAACAGTGCTGCCGGGCGGAGGGATCTTATGGCAAGACCTGTGCTTGAAGCACGGAAGGGGAGAGGAAGAGGAAGAGGTGGCTCAAGAGGAGGAGGAGGAGGAGGTAGGAGTGGCAGACCGATCATTCTGAGGGACAGGAGGAAGGAAAGTCGTGATGGAACAGGCTGCTAGTTCTTGCTTCTCTTGCTGCAAGCGGGTCTGATTCCCAATCAGTCCTGTGTCCTGGTGTCTCAGTATCTTGGTCGGCATTAGTGCGCAGTTACAGACACCATTTCCAAAAGTTGACGCCACAGGATGAGTGGGCTTGTTTTATTTTCAGCTATCGACCGAAGACCGTAAGCTGACGAGATGTTGATGAAATGGTGTAGGGGAAGTCGGAACCTGAAACGCAGGCGAATGATAAGGGGATACCCAGCAAAACTGTAGACCTGTCACTGCTTATTCAACCCTTTCTTCCGAGATTAATTCTTCTTTCAACAGCCTTTTATCTGCAACATAATGGCTCAATGTCGACTGCGTTCACCATAGCCTCTACCTTATTTTCAAATCTCGAATTTTTTCGCAGTGGGTTCAAGGAAATATAAGCAATCCCTACAGTCTTTGAACGCCGGACATGGTAACGCCTCATACGGCTCGAAGAACTGCTCAAAAACAACATCTTAGTCTTTGTGGATCAAGCTTAAATTCGGTGGACTATCCGGCGCAATAGTCAGCGCCTGCTTCTTCCCATATCTCTGCTCGATTAGCTCATGGGGAGTCATTGAAGATCAACGTCCGTACGATTTGCTTCTCGCGTCGTAAGTGTGCCCTGCCAGACCTAGGGGTAGATTTTGACTTTACGGCCCACGACCACCTTGCAGAAATTGGCCTCGAGAGCGAAGGGCGCTTCGCTAGACGCCTTGGGTGCGACATTGAGACTTGTGAGCGTTCGTCGACCTATTTTGTAAGTGTAACAACCCGACTGGAAGGGTCGTGTTACTCACCAAATCCGATTACGAAGCTCGATGTTAGGGCACGAGGACTCGATAAAATAGGAAAATTGTTGATGGAACCGTGGAAAAGAGTCAGGGATCGAAAAGCTGGCGACCGATAAAGCGGCACCATTTCAAACTGTTGTACAATTTCTTCTTGATATCTAGCTTCACAGGAATGTTACCGTGTCTAGCTTGAGCAGTTTCCTAGAAACAGGCTCACTTCAACCATGATCTTGCTCCTAAACAAAGTGAGGTCGATCCGGGATCGTGTACATGCCACACTTTCCCGGCGGATTCCCAATCTACCTCCATGTATTCATCCTTCTTCATCCTCCTTCATTCTGAATTTCCATGCTCGTCGTCACTTAGTTGCTCCTTGATACCCCTCTGTGGCTTTGGGGTTGTGAGATTCTCGTCTGCGGCAACCGATGCCAAATAGGCTGTCGCCATACCGAATGTCGGAAAACCTTGTCTTGGATCGTCTATTGGAGCAAGATCGTAGTTACATTTGAGCAAGCTTGAGTTGGGTGGGCTGTGAGCTGGCGTTGGGAGGAAGCGAAAGAACTTTGTATCAGAACCTTCTTTCGACCACTGTTTGGCTAGTCAGCTTTAGATGATCAAAAAATTCGAAAGGAAATACTCACGCCCCATCGGCTGTCATTGCAGATCCCGACTTGCAACGTGATACCCAGTGACTTACTGGCGGATGCCGAGCTGATAAAACACTTCGAGAGGTCTGGCAGAGTCTCAGGGAGATCATGGTAATCTTGACAAGGGACCTTCCCATCGGGTGCAAGATCAAAGCTGTCAGAGTGGCGGACGAGCCAGTTGAGGCGGCCGCCGACCAGACACAATTGCTTCAGGTTGTTGAATGAGCTAAAGAAACTAGAGTCGATAGTTCTGTTCTTGCTACTAAAGCCGTAATAGAAGGCAAGATCTCGAATGCACGTAGCGTAGGGCACATAGCCTTTGACAAGTCTTTCCAGGGCGGGGCCTTCGTGTACATAGAAGCTGTTTTCGGAGTACAAGACTGTGTAACCTTCGGCGAATATTGTCTTTGACACTCTCAGTAGTTGGGATGAGGCTTCAGGCTCCCCATCGTTAGACCAGGAATCGATTAAGTCGACGAAAACTTCGATAGATCGGCGAACCATGGTATCATCGTCAATGAATTGTCGTCTATGGATGTCGATCCTTTCTTCGAAGACAAAGCAGTATCGGTAGATTTTATTGCGAAGCTGCCCCACAAGTTAACAATCGAAGTCACACCAACACATCCAGAAACCATTCACCTCGCCCGACAAATCCATGAAGTTCGGCATCCTGCTGACGACTGCCGCGGACAGCAAGGCCGATCGTGAGTCTGCTTGAGTCGCGGTTGTAGTTGACAGTCGGAAGACGTCGATGTTGTTGTGTTGGGTAGCAAAGTCGAAATCGCGAAAGAAGTGCGTAGAATACTCGCTGAACACGTGCTCAAAGCCATCGCGGGTAACGATGGATGAGTCAGTGTTGATTGTTTAAATTGTTGTTTATCAGTACCCCACACTGTTGAATTGTTTCCAGCCATGCTAAGATTCTGCCTGGTCGTTTGGGCAGGTCATTTTTCGCCATCGCCATATCGGGCTTCAAAAGATTCACCAATACTTCCACGAGAGGCTCCCATTTTCACCGCAAAGTAATCAGCCATACTGTTTTCATCCAGCCCGGTCAACAGTACATCACTCCGTCCAAGCCCATCACCTCATCTGTCCCTTTCAATGTGTTCTTTGAAGACCAGATCTTAATTCTACTCAATAAGGCTAGAGTTCTCGGGGCTGTCTTTCGGAGATGGGATGATTTGGTAGTGATAGGTTCCTTCTCAAGACTTCTTCTTCTCGTCGTTAGCCATAAAGACTCCTTAGGTAGCACAACACGGCAATTCTTACCTGACGCGGTTTATCGTCATCTACGCAGACGTCCAAATAAATCTCAAGACCATGGGTGAGACAGCGTTTTCCCAGGAGGTCCTTTGTAAACTTGGGCAGGCATTCCGCGCTGGGGATCAACGCGAAACAACGGCTCTGAACCTTTGAGCATAGTGCGAGCGCACGCTGTGCGTCTAACGCAATTTATTCCTCGCGGACAAGGACGATCATCCAGTTAACAAACATTTTTGTCAAATTGATGAGATCAATGGGTGAATCATATTCCTTTCTCATTCCGGTAATGATCAAACTTGATAGTCTTGACATGAACTGCATTCGGACCCAGGAGTTGTACGAAACGCTCAATCATTTCTGAGTCTTAGACGTAGAACGAATTTTTGCCTTATATGGTAGATTTGCTTTGAGACTCAAAATAGCTGCGACGACGCCTGACCATGGAATTGATCGTACACGAAGCCACGTAATCTTGCATTGACCAACCCATCTAGAATCAGCCCGTCTAGGAAGAAGCAATAGCGATAGATCTTGTTACGAAGCTATTATTAGGTCTCGTTAGCTAGAACACTTTCGTCGCAGACTAATACACAAACCTCGCTAGAAAGTTCCATGAAGTTTGACATCGCGCGAGAGGTGATGATCGTCACACGTATTTTGTGAGGTGGACCGGTGCGCGAGGTGTGGATGGGCGGCGGTAGATGTGGACAAGTTGGTGATGGTGTCGTTGATGGTGTCGGAATTGTACTTGATGAGTGAACTTGTCTGTCACGAATAGGTACTAAGGATGTAGATTCAAGACAGTTAGATTAGCAGACGGTATTGTATTAATAAGATAATCGCTTGAAGAATTCTCAGGATCTTAGCGAGTACTGTATTTATTATAGTACACTGATCATGTGATATCACATGAGAGAATCCCTGACACCAAAGCAAATTTGCTCAACTCGGACCCATCTTCGAACGCGCCGATACGCCGATTCAAGCGGGTCGTGAGTCAATCCAAACCAGATTGTAGTTCCTGCAAAGTGTCAGCAATTGGCAAGCCTTCGCCGAACACAGATACGGAGAAACCTACCTGCGAATTTGACTCAAACCCCGACCAGCATCAGCAGTCAGATTTGCAGCCAGCCGGTAACGATCAGTACGTATGATGCCCTGTGAAGATGTTAGGAGAGACTTTGCAACAGCGGACCTCAATATCGCACCGGAGACAAACTAGAAAGGCCATAAGCAGAATCTACGGCTCGCACCGTGATCTCAAAAGTGACTTCTGGCACCTGTCCTTCGGTGTGAAGCCAATTATTAATTACCGTCTTGGGGAGGTTCGGGAGTAGCGGAGGAATGTTTTCGAATGAGGGTCCTTCAGTCAACAGGACCCCAGAAGCGGGCATAGGATCTGGGACGTGGGAGGGGGTGTAGACTATGTTCTCGATCAGGAGAGTCAAAGATCTCAAATTCGTCATCTGGGAGAAGTATCTGAAGCTGTGTCTGTAATCGTCGTCTATGGTAATACGCCAGCGGTTATCGCGAAGGCATTCATCGTTGCCGATCGTCAAGTTTCGGATGCAACGCATTGCGTCAGGTCCAATCTTTGAACATAACATGCGGAGAGAATCGAGATTGAACGCGCGGAAGTGATTTTCCGCGTACAGAATGGACATAGCTTCGTTGCGCAGTTGTGAAGATACCCCGAGCAGCGCCATGGACAGATCCCATGTACCCGTAGTGGAGGCAATAAGAAATCTGGATCTGCATGGCGATTTGTCGCCTCTGATATAGATTGGCTCATCAAGAAGGAGGAAGTATCGATATACCTCATTGCGAAGCTAGAAGAGCAATATGTTAGGGGCCACGGAGCTCGAGCAGACACCGGCAACTCACCTCGGCAGGAAGCTTCAGAAACTGGAAGCCTGGCAAGCCAGGCAAGCTCAATTTCGGTGCCTTGCCTTTGGGGATGTGTTGGTTGACCATAGTGAATGTCCGGGAAGTTGTTTGGGAACAGGAAAAGGCGGAAGAGAGGAGATTGAATCGCAGACGTCGTGCGCAGACCCAAGATTTATTAGGGGCAGACATGGTGCAGAATCGCTTTGGCTTTTTAGTACCAGAAGATATAAGTCGGGTCTGGTTCCAAAAGGACAAATAGATGGGACTATATCGATAGGCAACCCTTGGTGCCATGTAATTTGAACCACGGTCCTCCTAAAGAAAATCCTGAGAAGACACAAACTCTGTTTGGTTGCATTTGCGCTTGCGGGGTATGTTCATATTATTGCCCGCATTGCGTCTCGGTGTGACAGGCTCTGCCAACTTTGCCAGTTCTTCTCTCTCATCCTACTCCTCCATCTTGTTTATGTGTGCATCGTCTTGCCTACGCCAAGAGGCATCAGTGTTGGCTTGTGAAGACGCAGGCGCTCGTAGGTTCGGAGCTCGAATGTCGTGAGAAAGAGCAGGTGTAAGGCTTGTTTCTGGAGGTCTGGGAGATCGTTGCAATCGATCTCATTCTCTGGTCTTGTCTCGCTTCTCAGCTCATTGGTAATGGCTGTCGCTGATCCACGGTTGTCTACTTCTTCCCAAAGCCACCGCCGGCATTGCGTCCTAACTCTCTTGCTGAAGTTTGGACAAGCCCAGAAACGCCTTCCAACATTGCCTGTGTTTCTCTTCACACTCCTGATTTCGGTAGCAGTCTTTCTGGCGTACAGTCACCAGGCCTGTAAGCAGGATGAATCAAGGGTTGTCAAAGACTGTCGGGAGGCAACAAGTCTGGTACTATTGAGTACCATGTCGACTAATTATGGTGGCTTTGCAGTGTTTTTGAGGGAAGAAGTGCTGCCGAGGTGCATACCCGATCGGAAATCACCTCAGCATTCAGCAAGTACAAGCCGTTCTGTTATATTCACGCCGCACAGGCCTTACCCGTGCAATATACAGCATACCATTTCTACCCATATCATCCCATTTCCCAATGCTCCTAAACCTCCAGGTCTTTGTGCTCGGGAAACCAGTGAGAGTGTGCCTGACCAAATCCAAGGAGATATTGAAGAACTCGGGGGCTTTCATCATCTTCAGTGGGAGTGCCGAAGAAATGCCACTCACTAGGCTCTTTGAAAGACTATGAGAGAATGCACACTCTCACTGGTTTCCCGAGCACAAAAGCCTTGAGGTTTAGGAGATATGCTGTTTACGTCAGCTGCGCTATGGCCGAAATAAATCCGATAATCGTCACCTGCCAAGCGTTGGTTGACAACAATTCTCATCCTCATTCAATTGAATTCGACGACGATATGGCAGCTCCTCGCCTGTGGTTCCTCTACCCAGCCTTCTTCCGGACTGCAGGAGCTGTCGAAATCGGTCCCATACGAACGTCAGTCCGCCATCGACCAGCACGAGCAACATTCAGCACATGCACGCAACGCAGTATTGATCCAAGACCGCAGAGACATGGCACTGCGAAAGAGCGTGCTTCTCGTCGATCGAGCGAAGAGAAACCTGGAAAAGCTTCCACTACGAATCGATCCGCTACAGAATATAAATCGAAGGATGGAGCCGACGGTGCCATCCCAATGCCAACTCCTGCTGAAGAACAGCCACTGTCGCCAGAAGAACCAGAGCAGGTTTCACAACCGCAATCAATTCCAATAGGACAAGACACTTCTGCATCGTTCTCGCCCTCAATTGAAGTGCCTCCACCACCGGAATTCAAATCTCTCCAGGCAAATTCGGTAGAGACTGTCCTTTCAATGCCTTCTCCCGCTGATGAATCACAGGAGGATAAGCCACCGCATCTTCAGACCCCACCATACGTACACCACTTCGATACATATGGATTGGTGCAAGGATTAAGCTCGGGCGGCTTTACAGCAGATCAATCAACAACAATTATGAAAGCTGTTCGAACAATCTTGACCGAGAATATGGATCTGGCCAAGCGAGGGCTGGTGAGCAAGAGCAATGTGGAGAACGAAACGTACTTGTTCAAGGCAGCAAGTTCGGAGCTGAAGACGGAAGTTCAAAACAATCGCAAGGTCGAGTCAGAAAAGCAACGCACGCAAAGGGCACATCTCCAGCATGAAGTGGATATTTTGAACCAAAGAGTCAGTCAAGATACAGCGACTCTGAAGGATGAATTGAAAGGCATGTTTGATGATAGAAAAATGGCCGTAAGGATGGAGCAGAGAAACATGGACAGCAAGGTATGATTAAGCGTTGTGACGCACTGATTTAATACTAATGCTGCCCCATAGATCCAAGAGCTCAATTACAAAATCACCGTCGCTCTCAACTCCGACGCCAGAACCGAAGTCGAAGGCGTGCGCTGGGTCCTTACCCGCCGCGCCGCATCAGCTCTGGCAGTTGCAGTCATCATGGTCCTCTCCACACTCAACTACTCGAGATACATGACAGCCACACAAGCGAAGGAGAGGAAGAAGCACGAGGAGATGATGCATGTACAAGAGTCGTATGCAAAGAAGGAGACGTCGTCTACAGGCACGCAGACTGCTCCTGTAGACGCGTTGTTGGCCAGTGAAGGCGTGAACTTAGACTAGACACGAGCAAGAGAAATGGACATCTTTGACTACTGACGCACTTGGCAACCAACATGACGGAGTCGGACCTTAAAACACACAAGATAGTGCGACAGTTGCTTTTATACCACGCCATGTTAACTCAACATCGATATCGATAACTGTACGGCAACTTTGTTCCTTGAATTTGCCGGTGACTTTGCTACATCGAAGTATCTAGCCTCGCGATGACTTTCTTCCAGAACACGCACACGGCAGGCAATTTTTCGATACCATCCGAACCCCGACACGACAAAGAAGGTTGGACAAACGCTTACTTCGGCATATGTTCCTGACTTGACTTCAAACAGAATGTGAAAGAGCTTGTCATTTTGACCACATTTCTGAGCAATTCTTTTAATTGAATTACTAGAATTTTACGAGGATGCATCTTGACTTGGAAGTCCTTCAAATCGCAAACTCTTTTGCTCGACGAAGGAAGCTGGCTTATTGAATCTGGTGTAGCCTGCCCCACCATATCGAGTTATCAAGATTTGCCCCCAGAAGTCAGTATATCTATTTCTCCCCTGCATTCATCCTTCTGATAACATAAACAGATACGGAACAGGATATACATGCTGTTTTCTGTTCTAGATCAACCTACAGTTCTAGGATGGTCTTTCCAAAGCACGCCAGCACCAACAACTGGGAATAATCCGAATGCAATCTCGCAAGTTCTAGAAGCGACACCCGCTCTATTAGCGACTTGCAGGGGCTATTACCAAGAAGGAGCTTCGATACTGTATGGCGAGAACACATTTTACGCTCCAACTTTTAAGTCTATTCAGCTTTTCAGTCGAGCCATAGGGGCATATGCAACAGCATGTATCCAGCATCTGGTCATCGATCTCGATGTAATTGATAACGGGATCGATGATTGGAATAACCACGCTCGAAGTTATCAGCTGTTGTTGCACTTCACGAATTTGAGGCACATCGTCGTTTAGAACCACAAGACCTTTCGGTTGAATGCAGCAATTCCTCCATCATTGGCTTTTCGTACATTGGTGCCACCGAAGGTCAAATGTCACTCGCGATATATACTGGGGCCATTACCCAACCTCCCGAAAACGCTACTTGACTATTGTTTGCAGCCGCACACCTTTGACGTTTTCTTCGACGTCTTATTCACTCTCCTTAACCATATATGTTCTTCCACTCAGCAGCGGTGCTTCTTTCTTCTTCTTACAATCGTATATCTCGAAAGCGATATTTTGAGTCTGAGATCGACATCGATAATCCTCTGGCGTTTTGAAAAAGAGTTATCGCCATGATTTATCAGTATCGATTGCCAATCGAAGATCCCAAATTACTTCCGAATTACGAGGTGGACGCGGGAACAGATGGTATATTTCCTTTCGCTAACAATCAAACAGGGGGTACCCATTTATGCCCAGGTCATCCTCGACTTGTTGATCGCTATACCCTCGCTTCAAACAACAACAACAACAGCGGAAGGCGCCTAAGTCAAATTGGTCGCACGTACAATCTAGCTTGTGTCAGCAGTCGACTCACACCAGCTAGTATGGGATTGGTATGTCAAGGTGCCGGGCTCAGGCCGTTGAACGTGGTAATGATGACCATTCTCGCCCCGATTCTTCTTGATTTGTGACGATCCTCGAGAGTCTTGTGTACGCGTGGCGATTCTAAATATGTGGAAGTCCTGTGGGTCGCGTAAACGATATCGACACTGTCGCATCACTCGCGTTGAGGTGTTAGTCGCGTCCCTACATCTTCTGGTTCTTCGTCTCGCTCGCCACCACAGCAAAAAGCGATGGACTGTCGAGGCGCTCAACCGGGCGTCGCCTCCCTCGCTTCCCAGCTGTTCTCGTCCTTCGATTGCCTGCGTATAATCCATCGGGACCTGTCTCTTGCGCACTTACAGGTTGGTATGGGCGATATCACGATGTGCATCAACCATGATAGAAGTCTTATTCAAATCTATTGAAATGGATTTCATTGCTTTGAGTGAGTGGCTATGCTTATCGAGATCCTACTTCGTGAGACCGGCGCCAATAACGATTAGAAGATGTGGCTTCATCACGTAATCTTATCCCCGTGTTTTCAGGAAATCTACACCGACAAAGCTAGATGATGTTGTTCACTATGGGCACTAGTGCTTGGGATGCTACCTGTAAGTTGATCATATGTTAGTTTCAATATATGCAATTAACAATATTTCCTCTCCCGAAGACATAGCCAGCTCTCCTCACTCTCCTTGCTCTCTCGTCTCAATCGTTAGGCACCCCTCCTCAATCTCCTAGCCTTCTTTCAGGTCCTCCTCGATCCTCACGTGACACCATCTCCAATCAAACTTTCGTTAAAACCACACTCCCCATCTGGGCCTTCCCAACAGATAAATCGCTCTCTTCTCCTTTGTTCCAAACTTTCCTTATTCAAGAAGAAATTCGGTCCTAAAGCCACTGGATGCGTCAAGTCCCTCGAATTCTATGACCCATTTGGCCTTTTCGCATATTGTCACGCGAGCTCAAAGTGCTGCTCGGTCTGCGAGCGCTGCTTGCCTCCACTCCATGGCTTCACAGGGGTCAAGACCATTCACATTGTTTTCCCCGCCTCCATTGTCCGCCCCGAATACATTGTCCGCAACAACAAAGAGCTTTCTCTCAAGAACCTCCAGACGGGCGACCCTGAGCAATTCCGAGGTTTTGATAAATTATACACGAGACTGAGGCGTACCGACCCCGCCATCGAGATCATTCTAGCGCTCTCGTGTGATCGGGTACGAGACCTTGGCTCATAAAGCTTTCCGCATTTTAGCTGACTCAAACTCAGATAGGCACCGCCTCATTCGCTCATTTCCGGCTCGTTTCCCCGTCGGCTCGCAAAGATGCTGCCGCGAATTCTGAAGGACCTAGGACGGTTTTCCTGTATACCCGACCTAGAAAGTGTTATAAGATTCCGTGGCAAAGGATGTCTCGATAAAAAGAGATGAAGCATCAGATGAAGAAAAAAGCGATTGAGACGGGGATCGAGGCGGTTCGCTTGGTGGCTATTGTGGTATGCTCACCTTTCTTGCCTTTCATCGTGTGTGCATATGCAGTTTGGGGGTAAGGGAAGTTTGGGTGTGAGGGGTTGGAGCTCCTACGAGAAGTATAGGTACAAGACTTGGTATGTGGACGAGGGAGAAATTATTCGCGTGGCTAGCCTTTTTTCAACTACTCTCTCTCTTTCTCTCTCTCCCTTCGTTGGTGGTACGCATGGCACATGGAGTTCGAACGTGGTCGAAGATAATCGCTTGGAATTATTTGTTGAGTATCAAACTGGTATATATTATCTCTATGTCAAGGTAGTGGCATAGAGGTCCTCTTTTGGCTCATGGTGGAATTCAACATTATTGCCCTATCCAACACCGATCTGACAACAACTGCTGACTTGGCGACTCTGTATCAGCACTGTCAATGGCGCATGGTGAATCTTGCCAGAGATGGGAGGTGGACAGATGGGGAATCGTGAGATTTGGGATTGTGGGGATGGTATTCATTCTTCTTGGGCCCAATTTAGGATTGTCTCTATTGTAGAGATTAGAGCGTTGTTATATTAGAGGACGGACGGAATCCGGACACTTTTTATATAGGAGTAATTGCTATTATTTCATTGCGAAGTGGTGAGTATTTTGGCTGGCGTTAGTTGAGATTTGAATAGATTCAGGCATCAAGTTTTGAAGTTTCGGGTTGACGAAGAGCCTTAAAGTGACATGCAAGTAGGGGAAACAAATTCTAGTTAGGTACCTTTTTGATGTCAGGCAGAGCAATGGTTCCTGTTTGTTTCTATGCTGCCTCCCTGGAAAAGTTGAATTTCAAGGAGAATTGAATATTACTCCACGGTCATACCCGCTAACTTTGTAGTGCTCTGATTCGTATGGATTTTCGAAGAGCCCTAGATATCGATCTTGGTTTGAATATGATACCATACAAGCAGGGTTGAAACTAGTAGAAATGGAGTTCAAAACACCTTCGAGAGATCGTAGCTTGAAGTTGACCCGGACCTCAAAGGAAATATTCATTGCTCAACAAATTGATTGGATTTAGCAAAGTGGGTGACGTCGGCTTGGCAGAGAGGATTTCTACACGGAAGACCTTCGAATTATATCACTACTTGATATTCAAGGCCGGGTCCGTTCACTTTTCTCACAGGAGAGTTGATTATCAATGAGCAACAAGGGTTGTTTTCTCCACGACTTGTCTTCACTACCAATAACAATGGTAATAATATCTCAATATTTCATCGTCGCATATTTTAGGCAAGATACAAGGCTTTCTGGACTTATCTAAGGGAAAGAAGTGGCTGCGGGCCCGACAGGAAATGGAGGCCGAGCATCTGAAGTGTCTGACTCAACCGAGCGAGGAGGTCGACGAGGTCTGAACTCATTGGCTCCCTCTTCTACTCTTTCTCTATTTAGTGACCCAACCAATCACAACCGATTTTGTTTGAACGTGCTTGCTTGATGGTTCACGAACGTAATTCATTATTGGGGTTGCCAAAATACAAGGCAGCTTCGCTCTAGTGAAGAATCCACAATGATCGCGCTATCGAGAAAATGTTATTGATAGAGCAAAAAAGACGTGAAAACTTGGATACTAGCGGGGTATAGGCACCTACGCGTACGTCTAATCCATGCATGTGCAGACTAGAGAACGTCGGTGCGAGCAGATGAAGTTTAAAATTTCGAGATTATTTTAAGGCCGTCCCTTAAAATACAGCGACTGTTCCTCGAAATACCCACCTCATTACAATAGTTTCGAACTCGGCCTTTGTCGCGTTGAATCTCAAGTCGTAACGTCTTTTTTACACAACAATAGCGTAGAAGGTAGAAAACGAAGAAACTTTACCAGACTTTCCGAAGAGGTCTAAAAGTTTCGGTAGCCGAGAGCGAAGAGTAACATACTGGTATCTTTACAAATTGACTACCTTCTTGCCACTAGAGTTCTGCTTATCGATCTCATTGTAACAGCTTTTTCCCACCTGCCCCTGATAATCAGTTAGTATCTCTCTTTGCTAACGTCACCTGGATTTTCTGCCCGTCAAGGAACACTTCCTCTCGAAGCTCGACATCGCTAGCTTCATCACAAGAACAACAACTCGACTTCCGGAGCAAAGGGTTATTAACAGTCCACCAAGAAGGCACGGGAATTCTGTCTGGAAAGAACTCTTTCAACGTTAATACTTTCTCCCAACTCCGATACCTTGCGACAACTATCGGCTGCTTTGCAGCATCTTCGATCAAGCACGTCAACTTCAACCATTCGCCTCCTTCAAAGTCCAATCACTTCGCGTCTCAATGAACGGAGTTCGTCCTATTCGATTTTCCCTATCTGGAGAGATTTCATTTCTATTCGTGGCATGCGACTGATTGCTTCTAACCGCCACCTTCGTGTAGCAACAACCTCACACAACTAACAATGGTTTGAGAGATACATCACAGCTGAAGCTATTCGAATTACCGCAACTAACTATCTTATCAATTTGTGAAGGATTTGATTGCTGCGAAGAATTTGGAGGTGACAATGGAGGTCGCTATTTGGCATAATAGTCGGCGCATCTTGAATGTATTTTGATTTCCGACCAAGAGTATAGAATATACTAACGTGTTAATAGAATTCTCTGCGTCGCACCGATCACTATCGTTTGATACCCGGTATCTAGGAATTGATACAACAGAGCGAGATGGATCAAAAATATGATCTCTTGTTCAGCGAGTAAAATTTGGACCACAGCGTTCTGTTCGAAGAAGATGGGGTGTGGGTTTAGGATTTTTGGAGACGGTATCTAGTCTTGGTCAATGCGCGAACTGCAACTAGTAGTCTGAATCAGCTTCATTGGCTGCGGGCGTAGAACTGTCAAGAGGTAGGCCTTGCTACCGACTCTATAGATGGTTGAGATGGTGGATTGAGATTGGTTGAGAACGGTGGTTATTCTTTTGAGGGCAGGAGTGAGAAATGTCCATATTTGATATAAGTTAATAGATATTAACCTCGGTTAGAACTTTATACCAGTGCTCATTGAACCTAGTTTACCCCCTAGAATATCTTCAGTAGCTACAAGCTACCTAGTCTCTCCTTTTTCTTCGCGTCCTTCACATCATCACACACACATTTCATACACTATTTAATAAACTACAGAGCCTTCGGACTCATCTCTAGATGCCAGTGAACAGTTCTGAACAGCTTTCATCCCAACTGCAGATCATCAGGCACCCACGGCACTACTATGTACGTCTCGCCTCCTGAAGAAGCTATTGCGCATCTATTATCCTTCCTGCGAATCATGATGGCTTGTTGTTGGTAGTATGATGGCACTAAATCTACGGACCACTGGGATACAGATAGCACAAAACAGCGTTTGCCCATGTTCCTCACTTGGTTAGATTAATCGCCCAGCCACAATCCAGCTTATGTTCCACTGGGAGCCTCCTACTTTTTACCAAACTACTTGCGACGTTGTTTTACAGACATTTACCTGTTTTCTCGCTATCATGCCATTCTCTGTAGAGAAGCCCGCTCATGTTGTCTCCAAAATTGAAGGCGAAGAGTTGACGCTGATCCCGTTCGAACCAATAAACAATGCCCATTGCGAATTCCTTGTCACCCTTTGGAACACGCCTTTGTTCATAGCCGATAGCGGAAATGGCGGTTTAGACACGGTTGAAAAAGCAAAAGCATTCATAGAAGGCCGTTGGATACCCTCATATGCCCGGAACGGCTACGGAACCTACATCGTCGCACTCAAAGACATCAACAACCACGAACCCAAATTTGTCGGAACCGTCGGTCTTACTCTGTGGATTTCACCAGAGTATTACAAGGTACCTGATCTTGGCTATGCTACTTTGCCGGAATTTTACGGCAAAGGCTATGCGACTGCAGCGTCGAAGATCCTCTTAAATCACGTGAGAAAAGAGCTTGGAGTTGTCGAGGTCTTTGGGTTCTGTCATCCAGGGAACGAAGCGAGTCGGAAAGTGTTGAATAAAGTGGGGCTGGAGTTTAGAGGGGTGAAAAAGTTGAGTCTGTTGAAAGGCAAAGAAGGGGCAGTCTATGCTATGCCGGGCATGAATCAGGATTTGAGTGTCTATGGACTCGAAGGGTGATTTATATCAAGATGAATGGACGCTCACAATTTCCTCGACATCAATTCATAGAGGTAAGATATAACTGGTACCAAGCGGCTACCTAATCACTATTTCGAAGCTTATAGGCACAGCCGCGTCAGCAGTTCAGCCCACTCTCTCGAACGCCTAGCAATAGTCGAGGATTCTATTTGTTCCAGGTTTCCTCGCTTTGAGATCGTTATCAATAACTCCCGGCGATCGAATTTTCGGAAATTTTTAAAACTCGCGAGGTTTTCGCAATCGATCTTTTGCCGAGAGAGTCAAGTCAAAATTCAGTTATTGTCGGTGTGCAGAGGATTGCTGACCCCAATGCGCAACCTACAATTGACTGTAAATTTATTCAGTAATCTCTCTCCTTGCTGTGAGCTCTTCCTTGAACTTGGCATACGCTTATTTCCTATCCCTCATCACCTCATTCCGCTCCCTCTGTCTCTTCGCACGAAGCTCATCTGCTTCCGGATCATCCATCTTCATGAACTTCATGAAGGCAGCATAGTCTCCTTATCTAGGAGTGTTTCATGTCTGTCGGGCAAGTGTAGGATCCATCTTGCCTGGTGACTTGAATAGATGGGCTGAGCTTGCATGTCCCGGATGCGCAGCTACTTCGGTGTTTCGAGAGAGATTCACAAGTGCATTTGCAACTGTAGTGGCGTCGTCGTTTACTTGCTCATCGTCCTCTCCGAGCAGGGTCCTTACATGCTCCATGTGCGCTTTTATTTCGTCGCCACGAGACAAATTGACGAGTGTAGCTGCAACCATGGCGGCTTTGTCCTCTTCAGCTCTGGGCGCCTCCGCCTCTTCTGCCAAGCCATTGATGGAAATCACTGGCTCGGTGAGAGATTCTGTGTGCAGGGCATACCCAGATTTTGCAGGCTTTTGGGTACTTGGTCGAGGGAGTGACGACCCCAACTTCGCTGGTTTGACCGAGGATGGAATGAGGAGAGGATTCAAAGCCCCCTCTTTGAGTGGCTTCTGACGCTTGGTGTCATGTTCTCCGTGCTCAGGACTCAACGAACGCTTTTCATGTTTTGTCAACTCGACGGCAAACGTATTCTCTATGGTGTTCGATTTTATGCTTCCCGCACTGTACTGTGAAGATTGATTCGCTTGGGGACTAGGTTCCGCGAGAATTGTGTTAGGACCTTGGAGATCCGTCTGTGAGTTGGTCCCTTTGAGATCTGGCTCAATGCGACTGACTTCTTTGACTGGACCCAATTGGCTTTTCGGTCCTTGGTCAATCTTGCCAAGCTCGGGATCGGACATCTGAGGCGATGTAGATGATTCTTGGAGCCTATCAGGTTGCTTGGCCTACTCAATGTCTTTGGGAACTCGGATCTGCTTGGCTTCATCTTCGACCCTTTCCTCATGTTTCGCCTCGATTTCTCCCGTTTCGACCGCGTTTTCCATCCCTTCCAAACGTTCTCTTGAATTTCCCCAATCTTCGGATTCTTCTTCGTCAGCGTGCTTGCCTTCAAACCATTCTAACACTTGAAAGAATGCCAAGAAGAAAAATGAAGGCAGAATCAGCGCCACGATGACTTTCAGATAGGTCTCCCATATCGCTAGCGCGCATTCTTTGTGCAAAGGCATATCTGCCTTCATTTCGATTTCTTTAATGACCTGAAGTGGTGGTGTACTCTCTCGTTGGTTTATTCTGCTCCATTACGGCAGAGTGTTCTCGCGCTGACGATCTTATAGTATACACAGCCCTGAAAACACTCGATAGCCTCACATATTGACGTATGTGACAGAACACCGGCTGGTGAAGCAGTGTTTGAGCAGTGGATGACAGATACATGCGCTCTATGCGCCTTAATTCACTACGCTATTTCTCAACACTCCGTACAACTAAAGATGGTCAGGATCTCCTAATTGATGACTAATATCTGTACGACTCTTTGAGCTTGAGAATTCTGTCTTCGGAGAGCTGCTCATCTAAGGCAGCGCCAGTAAGCATGCTTTTGATGAATCGATCAATTCCTAGCAACTCAGTTACAAGAATCTGCCAGATTTTATTGCGATTGATCTCTAATTGGCATTGTCGATTCACAATCAAGTTATTGTGAAAGGGCGGAGAATCAATGACCTTATGGTGCCAGCGCTACCTTTGAGTCAAACAAAACACGCAGCGACAGCTCCACCAGTTATGAAGGACGGCTTGACGCAAATTTACTGGGGATCTCGGGGCCGATACGTCAAGAAGAACATGGTTCAAGCTTTGATAGATGAGCTAGGACATGATTGGGAGCAGCTCATGAATGGATCAATGGAAAAAGATGGGGACAAGGAAGATGAGGAGACCTTTCTGGGGGTAGCGACAACCACCGCGTTCGACGCAGCGAAGAAGAATGGCGCGAATGACCCCGATGAGGACGATGAAGACGATGAGAACGATGCGAAATAATTTGCTGAAATCGCCAGAAATGTAACTATAACATTCTTCAGTTTGCTGGGTTTAAGTAAAAAAAAAATCTCTTAAGTCCTAGACATGTTTGGTTTACTGAATTGGTGAAGAGACTGTGGGATGTGGTCTAAAACCGGAATCAGCGAACTCGCTTAGGAGCGCTGAATTATCCCGTCCATTGTTTCTCAGTATCTGTTAATGATCACCCACAGTCTCTTCTCTGGAATTAAGATTGCCTGCGTCTTATTATCATTTAGTACCTCAAAACTTGTTTGCGATTTGTTCGAAAGATAAGCAACACAGTTATCATAAATGGCAAGCAGAACTAGTACCAAACGTAAAGCGCTGTCTAATATAAATGTCTGGATAATGCTAGCCAATCTATCAAAATATCGGTTCTCGTCGCTCTCCCAGCAATTACTCATCATGAATGAAGATACTTTTCGGCCGGTCGATGAAGCTGATCTTGTCCACCCAGAACGTGATCTCTGCGACTTGGATCAAATTCTACTCGATCATGGCCCTCTAATTCTTAAAGATAGGGTCCAAAGGCTTGTCAAGAATAATCCTAGACAAGCTGTTGCCAATCTAGAGCGAACTATTACGACAAGAAACGGGGGCTATACGCGAGGAGTTATACCAGGAGGTAGATTGGTAAACCGCAACTACCAATTAGTTTATCTTATTGATGAATTCGATAAAGCACAAGGCTCTATAGCTCGGCCTCAAAGTGTCCCAGGGTCAATACCTCAGGATGCAGAATCACTTTTAACACAGCCGGGAGTCCAAACTTTGTAGAACGAAACTGGCGAGGCAGATAAGGGCTCTGCAGGAGGGTTTCCAATTCCCGACTATGACCCAAGTCCAGACGCGCCCCGTCTCTATGAGACTCGAGTTGAGGATGAAGGTGACGAGCGTGTAGTCAAGTTTCGCACAATCTTCAAGGAGAAAGATATTGCGGCAACGATCATCTATGCAGCGTTTCTGCAAGCGGAAAAGAACGGAGATTTTCGAGAACGAATTCTTGCAGAGTGTACATGAACAATACGAGAAGAGATAACCGCGGAGGAGTGTAAAGCACTTCGGGCACTGTGGAGAAAATGGAATTCGGTCTGGGATGGAATTGTCAAAGAAACTGGGGGAAACATTAGAAATGACAAGAATGGTACGTGATGGAATAGAATTCTTCTAATAAAACATCTCGGAAATAACTTGAAATGAATTATGGCCCCTCTCTAGACATAAATCTGAGCTGCTTCTTCCCTTCCCTCATCTCAAAAGCGCGAATTAACAGTGCTCCGATGGCTACACATATGCTAGTTAGTCTACAAGCTCAACCCGTGGAAGAAGAAAAAAGGAACTTACGCAACTGTGGCAATTCCATACTTTGTTAAAGAATCTGCAGCGAGCCACAATTTTGTTGTTCTCGTCAATTGCTGGGAGGGAGGTCTGTGTGTGTGCATCAGGTCAGGTATTGGTAGAGACTAATTCAGCGTAGCCTAGATTTACCGATGCTACCAAAGTAGTCATTGAAAGACAAGTGAAGAGCGCGGAGGTAATTCTCATGATTGCTGAAATCGCAGTGTTGGGATAAGTGTTTTTAATTAAGTAGAAATTAGTGAGGGAGGTTTTGAATCGAATAGAGAGCGGGATCTATCAGCAAGGTATCGTTACTTTATATCAAGTCGCAGCGCGGTCCAATTCGGTAAATAGGCCGCCGTTCCCTCAAGTTATCTCCAAGAGTCTTTTGCGAGTCAGCCGAAATATGAAATTTGAGACGATGATAAGGGTCGCACTTTCTCCCTCCACAACAGATACTCCATACTTTTCCAATTGCTCTTTGCATTGCTTTTGCTCTCCTCATTGGGCAATTTTCCAATCAAAGACATATTCTGAGACCTCAACTTGCCATATACTCATCTGTGTTCCAAAGATTGACCTCAAGATTGACACAAAAACCAGACGATTGTTCATCTGAGAACAGTTGTTTTCTTCTCCATCCAAGTTCATTTGTTTTTGATGTCATTAACAACAAGAAGCACGGCAGCTTCTACCATCGAAGTCTTATCTTGATAAATTTCTTTTGCCTTGACCTTGTCCAACGATTGAGCTTCGAATGACATCGAGAATCTCGTGATTCGTTGACTTTGGTACGAGTTTGACCGAACGTATATAGGGACTGACCCTTCCCGATCAGATGAACTGATGCTAAACAAAACTCGTGGCTTCGATTGCTAGAAGGGTCGTTTGATTCGATAAAAGAAAACTGAACTGAAAGGATGCAAGAACTTCGCCCATCGGACCGAGAAAGCTTAGCATTAGGCGTGAGTAGCGGGGATGGCTCCGAGCTATCCTCGCCTACAATGCTGTAGCGATGAGTCCTGGCGCTAAGCCAAACCGCCCCATTATCAAAGAAATTAGAAGAGCACGCGAGCATGCTTACTGGGTCCTAGCCGAAGAAACGAACGATTCCTTTCTTTTCGTGGCAATACCGTGATTCATTTGTGCTTACAATTCTCCCAATGAACTTATGAAAGGCAAAATGCCAGCGTATCAAGCAAGAAAGCGTTCAAGCTTTGTGAATAAGCTTATCCAGCCTGATCTCCAGCCTAATGATCATCCTTGACCCACTTCAGCCAAAGCAACCAGAAATCATCGATACAGACCCATGGTGCACTAACGTCTTAAAAGGGGATCACAGAAAATTTGAATGGGCCTTGGAAAACTCCGGTGCAAGTCTAGCCGGTCTCGAACTTCGTCTCATGTGCATATCAGCCGAATTCGATTCGCCCCGCATCGAGGCAGAATTCGAAGCCAAAAAGATGCTCGAGCAAAGCTTCAAAGATGCTCGAGCAAAGCTTCAAAGATGTTGAATATATCATGGAGGTTATGTATGAGGATGGGGTTGATGAGGGATTCAATGTCGCTGGAGATAAGGAGCTTTCTTGGATGTAAAGGCGAGTTCTGTGCAAATTTGAATAATGGGCGCTATCTTGTGAGGACTGTCACTACGGTCACAAACACATTGTAAACGCCAAAATCACGGAAAATACAACCAAATCACCGTTTTTTACGGGATTTCTCTCAGGAATTCTCATTGTACTCAAAAAAAGTTCGTAAACAATCTAGCATTCAGTCTATTGTAAATTTCAGCCCTTTTTTTTGGTTTTTGGCGGGGAGATCCCCCCCCCCCCCAAAGTCACGTGGACTGCATCGCCGCATCGCCGCATCGCCGCAAAAACAACAACAAATCTAGCTCTATCACCAGATTAACTATATAATTACAGCGACATAGGCAGATAGCCTCCAATCCAGGCCCTAAACTGGGGGCTATGCATCCTCCGCGTCCAGGGTCTTTGCCCCAATGAAGCACTCGTACGTGCAGACTCTTCCAAATGCCATCTTCTTGTTAGATACCGTGGAAGCGATGATATACCATGACTCTGATTCTTCGTCAATTTCGGGTAATTGGCCACTCAGTGACTTGAACCAACTGCTTCCTTTCTGACGTACCAGGGCTGCATCTTGCCTTGTCTTCTTTTTCAATGCAAGAGCTTGTTTGGCCAAAGAATCTTTCTTTTCAGCTCTCTTTCTCTCGTTATTATCGTTAACATCCACAACAATTGACGTTTTTTGAAAGCTTCTTTTAGCACTCGGGGCCAATATAAGAGTAGGGTCTTGAGGGTCTCGTTCCTTGCGCTTTTTCGAGGCTATCTGAGTAGATTGTAGAGTGGAATCTAGCGCTTCAAGGTCGCCATCAATCTCGTCAATTCGAGCGCCGTAGTCATCGCGTTGGTCATCGCTATAGACGCTAATATCATCATCGATATTGATCTGATCCTGAGAGTCCTCGAAATCGGCGGCCTCATCGTCGTATGTATATGGCAAAGATGGCTCGGCAGAAACCGACCTCGAATAGATACCAGGTGTAGCAAGCACCTCGGCGACATGAGAGGACTATTTTGATGGCTTTGAAGGTGTAAAATCGATCATTCTGGCACCCTCGGTGTCTTGACTTGCTAATGAAGTTGGTGTAGATATCGGTGTAGATTTCAACTTTGCCCTGCCATTTTTTCGAGGAACCTTTGGTGTCATTGTAACCTTTCTTCGTCGGCACTCTTCGGTACGAATATAGTCCAACTTGATCTTTAGTAACGCTGCGGAGGGCCAATAGCCTACGTATCTGGATAGAGTAGGACTTTCGGTATGGAGGGCGGTGAACAGATTTTGACGATCTGTATGACTCTGAGATTTAAAAGGCTTGGTTTGCTTAACGCGATTAAAACGTGTACTAAAAAAGAGAGATAAGTAGCTTTCTTTGATGAGATATTGAGTAGTTACTAACGCTTCAAGATTCAGAGTCCCATCACCATTGCGAATCGGAACCGACTCCTTTTGACTATAAGATCTCGCGATATTGAGTGACTTCGCTACCGCAGATTTATAGTCTGCAATCAGCTCCTTGCGAATATTCTCCGGGTAGTTCCGCACGGCTAGATTAATGGTGACGAGGATGTCTGCCAAGGTGGTGATCTCGGTATCAAGAGGTTGCTCAATCGGGCGTTCACTCAAAGCTGTTTTTGACGCCATTATAAGTCTTTGAAAGGTTGTAATCGTGAAGGTAGAATTATCTACAGCTAGATTCTCCTAATATACACCTCAACCCCACCTTAGCATGACACCTAGACCGTTTCATACACCGACAATAACGATATGTCCGAATCAGTAGCCGTTTCAAACGTCTCGAGTCAATCTGGAGGTGGATTCTGCGGCCGGTAGCCTCAGAATCTCACACCTCTATTGTGACTCGAACACATCACTCTCGCTGGCATACCAAAAATGGCTGTATTCTGCTTTTTTGAACGAGATCTCGGCGAATCTATACATCGATGTTCTATCCAGACTCGTACAAGACATCGTGAGGCTTGGATACGACGTCAAAACCTCAATCTTCCTACATATAACGCTGCAGATGAGCCCGCCGGCATCGAGACCGATGACGAGATAGTCGATGATGAGTCTCACACCCCGCCAAGCCCTCAGAATGAGCAGAATGAGCCACTAGGTTACGATTCTGATATCGATATTGGTGATGGAATCGACTTTGAGCGAAGTAAGTTGAAGTTAACTTTGAGATAAATAGGAACCTTCCGCGATTGAGCAACTTCAATTCTTTTCGAGGACGATATAACCTCATTCTACACTACTTTTAATCCCTGTAAAGTCCTCTTAGCAGAATTGGCCTTTCATTTACGCTGGAGGTCCCCAAGTTAACATAAAGCTAACTTTCTTTAAGTATGTCAACTCTCCGACGCCCAATTACGGTATCTACAACTCTCTGAATGGGTTGATTACCATGTCAGCCGAGAACAATACAATATGCTACGCTATATCGTCGAGGATGGGTGGTCTACACAGTTGCCAGATCTACGCCGCCGCGGCGATGTTCTTACGGCACTGACGAGGCTCGAGGGTAGAACCTTTGACTGCTGTATCAAGAGTTGTATTGCATACACTGGCGATTACGCTAATCTAGAGGGTTGCAGTAGTTGTAACGAACCTCGTTATTACTATAGCACTCGCCGTGCACGAAAAACCTTCCTATATATCCCTCTTATACCTCGCCTCAGGTATCAATTCCAATCGGCTATACGAGCAGAGACCCTCCAAAAACACCACCAAAAGTACTGGATCAACCCTATTGACCAGTTACCATTAGTCTATGATTACTGGTGGTCCGGCGAAAGGTACCGAGATCTCAGAAAAGAAGGCTATTTCAAGCGACCAACTGACATCGCTTTTGCACTACATTATGATGGCGTTCAAGCTATCAAATCGGGCAATCACTCGGTCAGCCCAGTCATCCTCGTCAACTATAACCTACCACCATCGATTCGCTATAAGAAGGGTAATATATTACTCTCTCTCGTCATTCCAGGGCCCAACAAACATGAGGATATTGACAGCTATCTAAGGCCTCTCGTTGACGAGCTCAAACTTCTCAAAACTGGGGTCAAGGCACACAATAAATACCGTGGTAGAGAGTTCACGATGCGAGCGAATGTGGTGTTGGTTTGTGGTAAGTCCCTCTCTATATCAATATATGGTCATTCGGTTACCGGAGACATCTATAATAATATTTATTTCAACTTCATTCAATAGTCTAGATACTTTTTTTAGCTAACTAACCTACCATATAGGTGATGGCCCTGCAGTATCTGAGCTCTGCGGAATGAAGCACCCCGGTAATGCAATGAGTCCTTGTAGATTCTGCTATATTCGAGCCAAATGGTCGCCAGGGCAAAAGACTTATTATGTTCCTCATACAGAGCATCAATTAAAGGGTAATCTACATTGTAGAGATGCCTTACGTCAAGAGATTGAGGATACATTGTTGCTTGGTAAGGGTTGGGCAGATCTTGTTGGTAAGTACCGGACCAGTTAGAATCACCCTCGGCATACTTCTACGAGATAGTATGATTATTAAGCCGTTTTACTAACAAAAAGCCTTATTTCATGACTATTTTGACGCCTTGGCGTGGAGATCTACTCATACCAATTCAATTAATCAGCATTGACTAACAAACCTAGGAGTTGTACGAAAAAGCATCCTCTTAGAACTAGATACCCTCCACTTCCCTGATAGCTTCCCTGTGGATCTTATGCATTGTATTCCACTCAATATCATGAAGACTCTCTGGAAAACCTGGAACGGTACTCGGATCAATACAGATAAGAAAGATCACGATACCTATACACCAGGTAGTGACTATCTTTTCAACTCATCGGTAGCGAATATCGTCTCGAAGACTCTACGTCAATCTCGTACTACAATGCCCACCAAAATGTGCTGGATGCCAGGGAAATTCGACCATATTCGTGGCTTCAAATCGGCTGAATGGCAGGACTTTCTTGAGACCTATGGGATATCGCTTCTACACGGTCATCTATATGGCCCTGCATACTCAAATTTTTGCGATTTATACGAGATCTGGTATATTGCTACTGCAGAATCTGTTACACCTGAACAACTCAACGATCTCGAGATGTTTGTATAAAGATTTGTGAGCCAATATCAGCGAATCTACTACGGTAACGTACAGGAGAGGTTAATGGCTTGCTCAATCAACCATCACTGGCTTCTACATCTACCCGATATCATCAGAAAAAACGGCCCTTGCCGTTACTATTGGTCATATCCACTCGAAAGATACTGTTTTGCGGCAAAGAGTCACGGTACAAGCAAGTCACAAATCGATAAGTCGATTGGTAACGGTCTATTACGAGTAGAACAGCTCAACCATATAATGTTACTTGAGACCACCGATGGTAATCGACTACACCCCGATATCGAGGATCCTACGCCATACCCTCGAGTCAGTGGCCAGCGGCGGCCATTGAGCGACGAGATCGATGACGTCGATGGAGATGTCGTATTCAAAAGATATCACTATCTAAGCCGTAGAATGCGTTCAGATCTGGCCAAAATCGTCAACTCCATAACGCCAAGGATCGCGAGGTATCGTATAATCTACTACAAGCGCTGCAAACTCTCAAAAGACGTCTCAATTGGCTCAATCTCGTCACAATACGTCACTGACCTCAATCGCAGGGACCACTATGTCTGCTACCGCACTGCAGCCAATCCACGCTGCAATTTCGGCTCAATATCAACATTTTTCATGGTCAGATCTCGTCAATTTGCGCTCATTACACGGTGGAAGAACCCTCAATTGGATGACTACGTACACAAGATTACTGTGGCTCACGAGAATGGTAGAAAGGAGATCATTGAGGTGGAAGGTATCTACTGCCTAATTGGGGTTCTAGAGGAAAAAGATGAGGGCCATCGCACGAGCAAGTCACGGCTTATTGTAGGGGCTTTGAACTATGTTAGAATGCATGGTTTGGAGCCTTAAAATCACTGTATATTAGCTATACTACACTATATTTAGTGGTGATGAGTGACACGGCAATCTCGCCGAGATCACGAGAATATATTGCTTTTTGAACGGATTGTAATCTACGGGATTTTCTAGTGCATTGTAACAAGATACGTACACCAAAAAACGGAGATTCCATTGTAAATTACACCAAAAAAGGGTGAAATCGGCCACGGGAATCTAGATGTAAAATACACCTAAAATCGTTGTAATCTACAAAATTCTATGACCGTAGTGTTTGCCCAGAGCCTTGGACTACATGCTTGCACTTTGGCGCAAGTTTGTCGCTCGCTGTAACTAGCCAATCGAACGAATAATCGATGGAAGAGGAGATATAGTGCTACTCACAAGCTCTTCTCTTCAATTTCTGTTAACGTTCTTCAACACCGACAATGGCTAAAGTGTTAAATTTCACCATTGAGCCAAAAGAAGACCTCTATGCCACTGCCTTGACATAGAGATAATATATACCAATTTGTTACTCAACACCATCCCCACCAAAAATATCGCGAACCATGTCTTTAACCCCCAAAATCACAATTCAACTCCCACCCACCGTCCCAAAAACCCAGTTCTCCCAACAAGAAAAGCCACGTCAACCTCCTCCACCCATCAAAAAAGCCACGCCAAGCCCCGAGCACGAAAACGGCTCCTTTGATGAAAACGGAGTAGAAATTGAATCAGTCTGTTTACCTCCACTTTCTAAACCCACCAAAAGGCAAGTAAACACTGATACAAAAACCGCAAAAACGAGTTCACAACCCGCTGTCGAGAACCTCACATCCTGAGAAACGCATACAATGACGAGTCCAGACGAGTCCTATGTATCGTCAACGTCGGAGAAGAGGGATGGTTGAAGAAGGAATGGGAGGAACTTACTAAAAACGAGTGAAAGGTTACTGTGCAGGCGTCGAGAACGTGGCGAAATCTTTTAGTGTCTCATATACTACTATACCGATAACATTGGTACCTCTTTTAATTACCAAGTCATATCGTTGTCCTCAAAGGCAAAGGCAACATGAAAATTCTCTATAACAAATCAGCAATTTCCCTCTTCGCAAATTGGTAGGAAAGGTCTATTAACTAAAGAATAGCAATGAGGATCTTGAGAAATGGAGAGTATTAATGGACGGGATAAAGAAATAGGCGATGTTAGGCGAAATGTGTTATAATTTATGTCACCTTGGGAATAGAATGACGTGGACCTGATTATAAGGCAAACCTTGCAGCAAAGCATATAAAAATCAAGCATAACCCCAAACCCATCACCCTACTAAACCCTACCACACAACCACGCCCTCAGGCAAAAATCCCTTCCCTCCCCTCCGACTCAAAAGATCCATCATCCCCAACTCCCTCAACCCCTCCCCATCCAACGTCTCAATATAACTCTTCCAATACCTCCTAGCCACCTCACCACCCTCTTTCTCAGCAAAACACCGTTCACACCCACACTCCCCACCTAACCAACCCCTCAAAGCCTCCCATCTCTCTTCCCTAGTCTGCCATTTCACCTGCGCCCGATAACTATCAAACATCTCTTCTCCCTCAAGAATATCCCTATTCGCTCTCACCTCAATCGAGCTCCTCCCCTCAACAAACTTCCAATCAACATTTGCGTGGCAGCTGTGATTGAACATGCAATGATGTGGGTTCAAGGAGGAAACGTAGTGGGAATTTATGATGGCATCCGTGGCATTGTTCTTGATGCGGTCGGATATTGTTTTCAGAACCCAGGTGTCGTATTCAAGGTCGGAGAATACATCAATCCCCAATTGCTGTAATATCAAGTTTGGGTAGAGGATATTTTCTTTGAAGGTCCAAGGCTGTGCGGGACCGGAATAATTTGGCTTCAGATTTGCCATGGCCGGTGTACAGAGGAGGTGTACTGTGGGATGTTGTTTTTGGGATCTAGATATAATTGAGAGATATCTTTGAAGCAGTAGTACGCGGAGGCGTGGTGTTGGTTCGAAGTCTCCGAGGCCAGGCAGGTTCTTTCCAAGGTCCTGGTGGAATGACTCCAGAGCGAGTTGTTCACAAGCTGTACTACAGAACTTTTGCGACTGATTGGCAGTCGAATATCTGAAGCAAATTTGACAGCTGTTGGGCTGCGCTGTTACGGCTGTGATTGTGTGGTCTATGAAGACGAGGCCGCCTGCTTCGATGTTAGTGGAGGCGAAGATGCCGTACAAGTCACTGTCCTCCTCCGTTCCCATCTGGATCTTGCTGTTTGTCCAGGTGCATTGCGAGTGTGATATTGATTTCAAAGAGGCAGCAGTTGCTGCGATGGTCTCGGCACTTCGTGACAATAGCTCTTTCGATACCCAAGGATATTCTCGTACGCGGACGAATCCATTGCCCGCTGTCTCAACGCTTCGGTCGAGAATCTTATCACCCTCCCATTTAGTGGAGACCTCAATACAATCCTTTCTCTTTTCCTCATACATTGTTTGCAGACGAGCAAGGTCTTGTCTGGATAATATTGACCTTCTCAGAATGACATCGTGGAATGAGAGGATGTCGGCAGTACAGCCCATATGCATCAAGCCTCTCACAAAAATAGACCACGCACGGTTTTCTAATCTCTCCAGGCTTGATTGAACATTGGCCAGAAAATTGTTGCCGCGTTTCCCTTGCATCGAGTTGGGGTCACGAAGCCAGTAGCCCATGCCGTGAGCGAGCAGAACCTTTTCACCCAGCTCGCTCTCATTGATTGACAGCGCGGCTTCTGTCAGAAGTCGTGATTTGTATGCATCTCCGACAGCAAGCTCGGGAAATCCTAGGGTCATAAGGCTGTCTGCTCTCATGAGCCAGTGGCCAGGCTCATATGGCAATCCAATGATATCGTGTGTTTCGCTGCATACTCTGGCGGAGCAGCGGTTGTAGTCCTGAGCATGACTTGTTAGAGAAACCATCAACTGCGTACGCGACAGTACACTCCTGCCAGGTGGCCGATCGTGTAGGAATAAAAAATAGAGAGTGATGGGACGCAGGATTCATGGGATAGAAGGTCAATGCTGACCTGAGGAGTCGGAGGCGGTGAAGATGACAGGGTCGGATCTCTGGTGTATTTCCATCGTTTCTTGTCCCAAGGCCCTTCCATCTCGGATTGTAGCAGTGGAGATTCAGTGCCGGTAGAAATTTTCTTGTTGGTCGTTGATCAGGTTGGAGCGCAGGAAGGAACGAAGAATTGAATTGCCGACTCACCAAACACGTGCGCCTTTGAATCCGAATTATATATTTTGGAAAAATTGTTCATTGGTCTCAGTTTGTTGCGGTCTTGAACCCTTCTGTAGTATCTCAACCGGAAAGGGCCTCAAAAATCCCTGGTGATATCTTCTTGCAAATTTCCGAGAAATTTGAGCGAATTGGTATTGCTCTAGAGGGAGCCGTTCGTAAATGGTCGGAGGCTTCTGCTACAACGCCTTTGAGACAATAAGTACTCTTTAGCGGTCGTAAGGGCCGTAAATCATGTCTTCATAGATTGCGTGAGCCAGGGTATCTTGAGGTTTGAAGGAAAAAAGAGCAAAATCCCACAATATCAGCCCCATTCTCAAACACTATATGAGCTGATGTAGTACTGGAGATGTCAGCCAAGCCTGAGACAAAAGTCGAAGCTGGATACTCACAGTCAGAACGCTCCCCTCATCATCCCCTTCGGATGCCAGGTAAACATAAAGTATCAAAGCGTGATCGTCACAAAAGCAAGCGATAACTTTACCACCCAATCGCCCGACACTCATTACTTTCCCCCAATCTCTCCCATCGATTCTGACCTTAGCCCAGCCCTCATCACCTCTACCGTCAGCTGCGCCTTTTGCTTTCATCCTCGTGCTGGGATGATTCGCAATGCCGTCCTGTCCGCCTTCAACCTGACCGGGATCTAGCTCGGGATTGCTGAGGCCAGTCCAGACGCTGGAGATGTTCATGGCGTCAGTCTTGATGGACATGCGGAGGCAGCCGTGCATATTTGCTGCCATTTCAAGACGCGGACCGATTGTATTGAGGCCGGAGGATTGATGTCTTGATGCCAGGGCAAGCTTTGTGAAGCGATCAGAGATGCTCTTAAGTTGCATAAGAGGTGGAAGCAGAATATGGACGTCTGGTTCTCGACAGTGCGGTTCATGTATGCCTTCCACATTCGCCACGCTCAGCACTCGGATGGGCACGTCTTGAGTAATGGTCACCTCACGCTCCCTCGAGCCAGCAGAGAAGTCTGTGCTCTCACGATGCTCGTGATCATAGCCATTACCACGCTGATTTGCTCCAGCGAGGGCAGAGTATGGTGTACTGCTCAGTGAGCTATTGGTGATTGTAAGACAGAGGAAGGGAGCGCCATCTTTCTTTGTCAGACGAATCGAGGCAGAAGTGGCATTGAGGGCAGATTTGAGGGCTCTTTGGAGGGACTGAAGGGGGACTTCGAGGTTTATGACATTGTCAGCGGCGGACTGTATCGTGTAGTTGTCGAAAATGGTGTCCTGCTGTGGTCAGGTGGGAATATTTGGTTGAAAGTGAGGATGGAGGCATACAATGGCCAGGACTCTGTTTCAATTAGCTTTGTGATATCCTTTGGTATTATTTGGTAACGTACGCCCAAACCTGGGTGCCCTGCTCGGGAATTATGGTGAAGCGCACTTCATTCTCGTTCAGTCGGACCCAGGCTACAGGTCCGAGTGATGCGAGAGAGGCGACGAATTCTGTAATGATCAGTATAAGTTATGTAATGAATGAATCGTGTATGGTACTGGTGAAGGTATTGATATTCTGTATTTGGGCCTTGAAGCGCATGGCGAGAGTCTATCTTTGTGTGGCAAAGACGACGACGCGATGAGACGCGTTATGATGAGGAGCGGAAGCATTCCGCTGTATTCAACCTTCACCTCTCACCGAGGACCAATCATCCCATCTTCACCAACACCATCAGATGCATCATTTCCCACTTGAGAGTCATCACTATGCTATCGGACCACCATCGTCTTTCCGTTGCCCAGACAAGAGCTGGGCTCACTCTCTACCTACTCATCCGAGACCAAGAGATCAACATCAGCACACGGTTCATTGAGCCCATCATGCACTATGTTCATCCATCAGCCCCGACTTTCAGTTTCCAGCACTGATACATGTCCCTGAATTGTATATGTACAACCACAAATACCTCCCCCAACATGGCTTCAGCAAGTACTATCTCTCCGAAAAGGGATGGGACCAGCCGATCCGAACTCCAGAACCATAAACTCGTCCGTCGTGCGAATCCATCCTGGACGGTCAACCGTAGAAGAGAATCTGACAGGCTCGTTCGCTGGTAGCTCTACGGTCCGAATGTGACGGGTGGCAGAGTTGTCAGTATTTTTAGCATCCCTGTATGCCAGAGGAATCGATACTTGCTTGCATGCCGTCTCAGCCTCGCCCAGAATCAACGACTTTTTGGAAGACTCGCCACTGCTTGATTGCATGAATCCATCGCCTTTCCCGTCAGATTTGCGGTCCATGCCTACACGCTGAACGAGCCCTGAGCCATCAGAAGCCTCTACTTTAGCTTTCAAGCTTTGATTCAGACCTGCCACGACGACCGAATATATCGTCAAGTTCTGGTTCTCGTGTTTTTCTGAAACTTGGCTCTCCGCTAGAGATGAAGGCCTACGGCGCATACTCGGTGAAGATGAAGATTTACGAGTGGGTTGGGGCCGAGGTTGATTTTGGTGCATCATGTATTTGCGAGGGCCTTTGGGAGGATTCCACGCTGGACCTTGTGGGATACCGACTGCTGGTGTGCTGGTATGAGATTCGTGGTTGGATCCCTCTGACGCCACTCGAATTGTGCTCGCCGCAGAGGATGACGAGAGGGTTTGAGAATGACGTCCCAAGCCCGTCTCTCCGGTGATGGGAAATTCTGTCCGACTGTCGATTGAGTCCGGATCAAGAGTCGAGGACTGCGCTTGATTGAAGAGACCTGCGGCGCCTCTGCCTCTGCCTCGACCATGGCCACGATTTAAGTAGTACGATGGCCCAAAACTTCGACCTCTACCTCTAAATGCAGCAGGTGCACGAGGAGCGTTTGGTGGTGGAGATGCATGTGCCATATGATGACCTCGATCCTGTTGAAGATTAATCTTCTTATTCGCCGCCATTATGGACTTCTTCAGAGTTCTCACACTGAATTGTTCTTGGCCAGAAGCAGGTAGAGCAGCCATTGGAGGGTATCGTTCATTCCTAGAGTTGCTGAGTTGATTGTCCTGGGAACGTTTCGTTGTGTCGAAAACGAATATCAGAGGAATACCCGGCCTTGTCTTAAATACATCAGCCTATTCAGTCGTAAGCGGGTGTTTAATGTCACTACTACAACATTGACAAAATGAAGAATATCGATGTCGTCGCGATCAAAACCATTGGACATTTCCACGCATTTGGAATACCCTATGCTTATCGATTGGTCGATTGAAAACATGCTAGTCTACGTTCGGCCGAGCCTCACCGCAGTCATGTGTTTCGAGAATGGCAGCCAATCATGTTTGCGGCTAGATGTTGCAACCAGTCTCCAGTGGCGCTTTGTCATAGCAAACATCAAAGGTCACATGCACCTAATCAGCATTATCTTATCCTGAAATAACGCACAGAGACTCATCATCCATTTATTCTTCCATAATATTATTGGACTTGAGCAAGCCACGATACTTGCCATCTCCTTCAGCACTCTGACCAATCTCTTCACTTTGCCTTCTTCGATCCGGAGCTCCTACCGAATCTTCTCAACTTCTCATCTTGTCGGTTCTGGTTGTTGGACTGCCTCAGGTGCAATCTTGCGTTGCTGCTGTGCGCCATTGTCTCACCGTCCGTGGTCCGCGTCTTCCGCTCTTTTCATTCCTCCACCACAGCACTCCCCCCGTTTCTATCTAACCCTCCCTCCCATCCTGTGCGTTAACAATAAGGCAAGTACATCGACTCCCTTCGAGAACATACACCAATTATGGCTCCCAAACTCATTCTCCTCGTTACAGGCGACATCGGCGTAGGCAAAACCACACGGCGCGTGTCGTCAGCATCCGCGACGAGATCAAGCGGTAACAAGCCGAGGTTACCGGCTCGGATCTAAGCAAACTACTTGATGGCCGTGGATACAAGGAGCAGCATCGACCGGCTCTGAAGTCGTTTTGGCAAAAGCAGAAACGAACACATCCTCAGCTACCAGAAGAGGATTTCCTGCGTGTAGTCCATGATACTGTGGGGATTGATGTGCTAATAATCACTGGGATGAGAGATGACTCACATTTAGTACCCGAGAGTAGGATTCTTGATGTTTGTATCGAGAGTGGTGAAGAGACGCGGCAAATACGCCTTGGTGATGCCCGCGGCGTGGAGAACAGCGGTAGCTGGTCAAATGATAACGCAATCTTGAACTATCGCTCTAGCTTCACCTTCATCAATGATTCAAACGGCTCCTGATCCTTATCAAAATTGGCGGAAAATAATCTCCTCCCCTTCCTTCATACCGAATTTGATGAATTGACCACTATGGTTCGTCTCATACCCGATTTCCCTAGAGCGGGCCTGGATTTTCGTCATATCCTCGGTATCGCACAAGAACCGGGTGGACTAGCTTTATGCACTTCGCTCCTTCAAACGCTATTCAACGACGAATGGGATAATATCGATGCCATTCTTGCTCCGGAAGTTGGCGGGATTGTATTTCCGTCTGCGTTCGCGGTGAGGGTTGATGTACCACTACTGTTTATTAGAGGAGGTGGTAAACTACCCCCGCCCGCCGTTTCTATCGGCAAAACCAAGGTCATATATCACCACCGCTCTAACTGCGATCTCCGATCGCGGAAGACGGGGAAGGAGAAGGAGAAAAGGGGAAATTGATTGAGATGGAGCGAGGGGTGGGGCTGGGAAGGGTGGAGTTGGGAGGTGGCCTGTCATCGATTGTGGTGATTGATGATGTCCTCTCCACGGGTAAAACTCTTTGCGCTGTTTTGGAATTACTCAAGGAGGCTGGTGTTGGCGTGGAGAGAATTCTTGTTTTGTTTGTGGCTGAGTTTCGGAAGCATGGCGGGAGGAAAGTATTAAGGCAGCGTGGATTTGGGGGTGTTGGTGTGAGGAGTCTTTTGGTTTTTTGGGGGGATTGATGTCACGTTTGACCTTGGACTTGACTTGGAAGCATGACTTGAATTCTATGGGATGTGCGAAGTTGTAAGGATGAGGAGCTAACTAAGAGGTAGAGACGAGTCTAAGTACTTGCGACCAGTCTCGCGCTAGACCTGATCGAGCAGAACCACCACATTTAACTACATTTAACTGCATTCGAATACCAACATAGTTCGATCATGACAATTGAGGGGTTGGATGTACTATCTGACCGTTACCGTCTTTATCGCTATATTATAATAGTTTTGGGAAGTCGATTTCTGATTTTTGTCATCCGCTGGATATGGTGTTGGATTGGATTGGATTGGATTAAAAGTACTACAAAGAAGGGAGGGAGAAAGTAAGAACACAAAACGCAAACCACCCAAAAAACCATGGCCAAAGAAAAATAAACCAGTCTCTGCAGCTCCTCCACCAAACCAAAGCAAAAAAGCAAAGAAGTAAAAAAGTAATACCCTCCAGCTCATCCATTCCAACCACCTAACACCTCCCATCACAGCATTTTTCAGCTGACATCCCACCGCCAAGAAAATAGCTTCATGCAATCAGCATCAAGCTACTATAGTACGCGTTTAGTACTACATCAAACCCCGTCTCAGCTGAGGATGAACCTGTTACGGGGAACTCGTTTCTCAACACAGTTGATTATGTCAAGACCTTCTTGACACCTGTGTTCTCTTGTTCTGGTCCGCGGGTTTGGGCTAAGGGCAACAGTCTGGAAGTACTTACCTTAAGTACCTTCCCTTGCTCACGTTCTTTGGAGGCTCACTATATCCTAGCCGTCCGATGTATCTCCCAATTCAATTGTCGTCTAACCGATTTGATCCTCAGATCAATCCTGAACGCTTGTCGGTTAGTATGAAGGTTGGGGGTGGGCTTGCTTCGTGTGCATATGACTTGTGCTTGATTGTATCTAAGTAAAAGGTCGTTACTGTAGTAGGTTGAAGAAGCTCCTATGTGAGAAACATAACATGAGATAACTACGAAGAGAGAAAGGAAAGTCCGTCCAACGTCCTCCCTATATACCCTTCTGGTTCTGGGTGCCAAGGTGTATTCCCACACCTCTTGGCTCTTCCCACACTTCCCACACTGATTGATTGATTGATTGATTTTATCCTACTCGGTTGCAGCCGCTTAATCACGCAGCTATGTCCGGTTAGGAGGACTTCATCAGACAGCCGACACGTGATAGATTATATAATCCACCGCGCCCCACTTCGCCCCGTTCACTGAAACAAGACCAGCTGTCCCCTCCGTCCTCCCTCTTTTCCCTTAACCAGTATCTCCAAATGCCCGCTGGCTCTTGTAGATACTGGTTATTCTGCTAGTATATCTGTGCTATGTAGACTCAAGAGGCAATGCCTCGTGTTTCGCTATCCTTCTACCTACAGTCTCCCTCTAATGCTCAGCTTGTCTATCTATTTCGCCTTATCCCTCAAGGCCAATGGGTTCCCTAAGTATGTTTCTGCTTGTGAAAGTTGCCTTGCACCAGATTCCTATGCGGCGGTGTATTTGGTTGTGTGATGCTGGAGACAATAGTAACCATCGTAGTCGCGATTTCGCTGCTTGGGTGTGATACTCCGGGTATGCCCGTGGACGAGGCTGTCTGGTAGCTGCCGTATTGTATGGCGCCGATCGTGCTATAGACCTGCCGTCTTATAGTCGGAGCCTATCTGCTGCTAGTCGCTCTCCCTACTTGCTATATCGCGCTCCTACTCTTGCCAATGCCATAACTGGGACGCAACAGTCTGGGGAGAGGCTCAAGGCTACGTCTGCTGGCTTGTAGGGAGGGGATTTGCCGCCAATAAGCTCCTTCTATACGTCCTTACTGCTTACTGTGTTGCGCACCTACTCTTGCCAATGCCATAACTGGGACGCAACAGTTTGGGGAGAGGCTCAAGGCTCTGGACATCAGCTTGCAGCAGGACGGTTTGCGGAGACGATAGTAGATGAGGTTCTCTAGCAGCTGCCGTATCGTGTCGCACCGATTGTGTTGTAGACCTGTCGTCTTATAGTCGGAGCCTATCTGCTGCTAGTCGCTCTCCCTGCTTGCTATATCGCGCACCTACTCTTGCCAATGCCATAACTGGGACGCAACAGTCTGGGGAGAGGCTCAAGGCTACGTCTGCTAGCTTACAGGGAGGGGATTTGCCGCCAATAGGCTCCTTCTATGCGTCCTTACTACTTACTGTGTCGCGCACCTACTCTTGCCAATGCCATAACTGGGAGGCAACAGTTTGGGGAGAGGCTCAAGGCTCTGGGCAACAGCTTGTAGCAGGACGGTTTGCCAAGACGTTGGGAGAGGTTGTCTAGTCGTTGCAGTGGTGTGTGGTGCCGATTGTTGCGCACCGGGCGTCTGGTGTTTGAGTTGTGTTGAAGGTATTGCCGTTCTAGCAGTGACTCGTCGACTCGGAGCGTTGCAGTGTCATCTGGGGTGATGGACTAGCCGGGAGATAGTGACTAGATGGTTGCTGTTGTCTTTGGTGGACGCATCGTTCGTGTAGCTTGCTCATGTATTCGTCTGCTTGCTCTGCCGTGGCCGCGACGGCGACTCTAGAGATATCTCATCGACGCTGAAGGACGCGCGATGGCCTCTAGAGGCCGGAGCGGCCACTGGCAGAGGTGTTTTGATGATCCTTAGATGATACTTCTGTAAATTCCAAAAATTGAGTTCTCGCTGTGTGTGCTGTTTTTCACACTTCCCACACTGTGGGCAATGCCAAGTGCTGTGGGAACTGTGGGAATATCACGTGACTCCTGCACGTACTATTCTCTCTTAGGACTGACCTTCCACTCCACATCAGAAAACAGCACACACAGCGAGAACTCAATTTTTGGAATTTACAGAAGTATCATCTAAGGATCATCAAAACACCTCTGCCAGTGGCCGCTCCGGCCTCTAGAGGCCATCGCGCGTCCCTCAGCGTCGATGAGATATCTCTAGAGTCGCCGTCGCGGCCACGGCAGAGCAAGCAGACGAATACATGAGCAAGCTACACGAACGATGCGTCCACCAAAGACAACAGCAACCATCTAGTCACTATCTCCCGGCTAGTCCATCACCCCAGATGACACTGCAACGCTCCGAGTCGACGAGTCACTGCTAGAACGGCAATACCTTCAACACAACTCAAACACCAGACGCCCGGTGCGCAACAATCGGCACCACACACCACTGCAACGACTAGACAACCTCTCCCAACGTCTTGGCAAACCGTCCTGCTACAAGCTGTTGCCCAGAGCCTTGAGCCTCTCCCCAAACTGTTGCCTCCCAGTTATGGCATTGGCAAGAGTAGGTGCGCGACACAGTAAGTAGTAAGGACGCATAGAAGGAGCCTATTGGCGGCAAATCCCCTCCCTGTAAGCTAGCAGACGTAGCCTTGAGCCTCTCCCCAGACTGTTGCGTCCCAGTTATGGCATTGGCAAGAGTAGGTGCGCGATATAGCAAGCAGGGAGAGCGACTAGCAGCAGATAGGCTCCGACTATAAGACGACAGGTCTACAACACAATCGGTGCGACACGATACGGCAGCTGCTAGAGAACCTCATCTACTATCGTCTCCGCAAACCGTCCTGCTGCAAGCTGATGTCCAGAGCCTTGAGCCTCTCCCCAAACTGTTGCGTCCCAGTTATGGCATTGGCAAGAGTAGGTGCGCAACACAGTAAGCAGTAAGGACGTATAGAAGGAGCTTATTGGCGGCAAATCCCCTCCCTACAAGCCAGCAGACGTAGCCTTGAGCCTCTCCCCAGACTGTTGCGTCCCAGTTATGGCATTGGCAAGAGTAGGAGCGCGATATAGCAAGTAGGGAGAGCGACTAGCAGCAGATAGGCTCCGACTATAAGACGGCAGGTCTATAGCACGATCGGCGCCATACAATACGGCAGCTACCAGACAGCCTCGTCCACGGGCATACCCGGAGTATCACACCCAAGCAGCGAAATCACGACTACGATGGTTACTATTGTCTCCAGCATCACACAACCAAATACACCGCCGCATAGGAATCTGGTGCAAGGCAACTTTCACAAGCAGAAACATACTTAGGGAACCCATTGGCCTTGAGGGATAAGGCGAAACAGATAGACAAGCTGAGCATTAGAGGGAGACTGTAGGTAGAAGGATAGCGAAACACGAGGCATTGCCTCTTGAGTCTACATAGCACAGATATACTAGCAGAATAACCAGTATCTACAAGAGCCAGCGGGCATTTGGAGATACTGGTTAAGGGAAAAGAGGGAGGACGGAGGGGACAGCTGGTCTTGTTTCAGTGAACGGGGCGAAGTGGGGCGCGGTGGATTATATAATCTATCACGTGTCGGCTGTCTGATGAAGTCCTCCTAACCGGACATAGCTGCGTGATTAAGCGGCTGCAACCGAGTAGGATAAAATCAATCAATCAATCAATCAACCACTCCACATCAGTCCTAACAACAACTTCTTGTTATCCAACCATCCTCTGCAGTCCCGTTGTCCCTGCTCTTCGGTCTTGAGGTGATCTGTAACAGAACCGCCCCGGCCCGCGCCGTTGGAAATTTTACGCCTTTTCTATGCGCGATTGAGAGATCGGTCCCGGTATTCTGGGTATTTGCAGGGCTGACGAGTATGATATGCGTATACTAGACTAGATGCATATACTATCAGCCTTAAAATCTGGCATCCTACATCTGATCCTTGTGTAAATACCCTCAACCACATCTCCATCTCTCCCAGCGCTTGTCATTCTTATGTCAACTTTTCAATCGGTATTATGGGTTAATAAACTAATCCACAAGATCCGAGCGTCATAATTGTCAAACGATCCTTCCTTATACGGACCTATATCCATTGCGTGTTGAAAGTTGAAAGTCCAACCAACCTCAAGACTAATACGCGTTGCGTTGGTATGCACACACTGCGAAGTAATTATCAGACTAGCCTAAATCCTATCGATCCTTGGAAGGAACCTCCGCTCCTGGATTTCCGGGCCCCAAACACATACATTCTCTATGCTATGGTTTCTTTATCCTCGCCTCGTTAGCCAACACTAAAGACCAAGGACATCCTATACATGTCCCCTTATTCTTATCCCCCAATCGGCGTTGGACACGTGGGCTGCCGTTAACCTACCTAGTACAAGTGCTGTGCATGAACGGGCTGACACCCCCCCCCCTGTCAATCTTGTCTCAGTCATGAAGCTAGCAAAATAAAGCAGACTCTACCTTTACTATCACCTCATATTCTTCATTATACAGCTTCAATTGCCTGACAAGCATAAGAACCGTCAATCATTTCGTGATCCTGAGCGGCCGAAAGGCCAACGTCTCTCTGAGCGCGAGCGTACTCAGATCCTCACCTTATACCACCTTGCAGAATGGAACAAGACCCAAATCGCTCGAAAGCTTCGCCTTGCTCGATCTACGGTTATTCTTTGTATTCAAGAATGCTATTATACGCCTCGTAAGCCACCTGGCAGGCCATTTATGCTTACAATCCACCGCCGCCACCGTCTAATCAACCGAGCTACCCAGGATGCTCTACACCGACGAATGCCGCTTGAGCAGATTGCCTCGATTGTATTCAAGCCTGCCGGAGAACCCTTTTTCAAGCCTTTAAATGCGAGAGATTCTTCCGCCGTATCGCCGTCGAGAAGCCTCTTCTTACGGAGGCGCACCGAGCGGCAAGACTACAATGGGCAATACGTCACCAACATTGGGACTTTGAGCAGTGGAAACGTGTCCTCTGGACAGACGAGGCATCTTTTACAACAGGAGGCTTTGGCGTCATATACGTAACAAGGAGGCCTGAGGAGAAGTATGGACCCTCTTGCTTATTACCAAAGTTTCGAGGTTATTCTTCTTGGATGGCTCATGGCTGTATTTCTGGGACAACAAAGGGACCTCTTGTAGTTTGTGAGAAGGCTTGGGGCAAGGTTACTGCTGCTATATACTCTGAGCATATTCTGCCAGGGGTATATAGTTATATTCACGAGATGAAGCATATAGGAGGCTACTTTCGAGCAATCTTGATGGAAGATAACGCCTCCGTACATACGGCTAGGCTTACTCAGGCAGTACACTCTCTGAAAAACCTTAATAGGATGACTTGACCAGCTAACTCACCAGATCTCAACCCAACTGAGAATGTCTGGCGGCTGTTAAAATATAGAATTGGGAGGCGCTTTCCGTACTCGGAAGCAGATGTACGACAGTATCTTGAGGAAGAATGGGCTAAACTTGAGCTAGATGACTTTATTAAGTATATAGAAGATATGCCTGAGCGCGTACAAGCCGTTATCGCAGCTAATGGCGGCCACACTAAGTGGTAATGTATACAAAGTCTGCTTCATTTTGCTAGCTTCATGACTGAGACAAAATTGACAGGGGGGGGGGGTGTCAGCCCGTTCATGCACAGCACTTGTAGGATAGGCTTCGTGTTCCAGCGATGGGGTGAAGTCGTCATTGAAAGAAAGACGAGATGGGATGGTGGCATAGCGCAGAGAAAGAGAAAGACCCACCCACGTTCTCGGGAGTTCAGGAGGGAAGGGAAGAGGAGAGAAAGGAAGGATTTGCCTAGAAAGAGAGAGAGACAAAGGGGATGAATGTAAAAAGTGTGGGAGAGCGCGCAAAACTCTCTAAAAGTGTAGTTGAGACACGGACGAATCCTACTCTAAAACCCCAAAACCCCAAGAATCGTCTCAATTCACGACTTCACCTCAAACCCCCCAAAAATCCCCTCAAACCTCCTCTCCGTCTCCTCCCAAGCATCAAACCCATAAATCATCCTCTGAATATCCCGATCAGCCCACTTATCCGGCACCGGCCCCCCAGCCTCCCTAGCAGCCTTAAACGCAGCATCCCTCTCCTCCTTCGCCTTCCCCTCCCCCAAATGCAGTGCGCGTCCACTCTGCGCCGCGAGATCGACTAACAGCTCGGCCCGTGCTTTGCGGATTTCCTCGTAGACGCGGAGAGCCTTGTTGATGCTTGCGGGGGAGGTATCGGGGAGTTTTCTTAGGGCGACGCCGATGACGGCGGCGTCTTCGATGGCTTGGGCGGCGCCTTGGTTTAGGTGGGGGAGGGTTGGGTGGCAGGCGTCGCCTACTAGGGCGACGGAGTGGTGGATCCAGGTTGGGAGGGGGGCGTGGACGCGGAGTTTCCATTCGCATACCTTTTTGGGTTGGCAGTTAGTTCTTGTGATTAAGGAATGTTTCCTGAGGGGAGGAGGGGATTGTGTTTACCTCGCCATTGGGAACCATGTTCAACATTTTTTGCACGATCGGGGCAAAATCTTCAAATGTCTTCAACATTTCCGGTTTACTCCCTCTTGTCGTGTACGTCTCGTTTGTCGCAGACGCGAAATGCACATCCGGCTGGCATGTACTCAGATTATAAATTGTATGGTTTGAAATTGGGTAAGCGATGATATGGCGACGTTCTCCTATCCATCTCACATTCCCATCCATGTTGATCAACTCCATAAGCTCGGGATCATGTTCCATTTCTTTACGATTTAGCATGATTCGGTAGGAGGCTTGATTTGTGTCAATCACTGAGGCGTTGATGTTGAGGTCTTTGAGTATGGCTTCGCGGGTTATGGATTTTATGCCGTCGCAGGCGAGGAAGATGTCGCAGGTGACTTCATATGGTTTTCCGCCGCGGGGCTCGATTGTGAATTTTGGTTGTGGACCGAATGATTGGATGGCGATTAGGCGGGATTGAAAATGAAAGTTTATCTTGTCACTCTCCTTTTTGCAGCCTTCGTAGAGACCGCCGGCTAAAGAGGCGCGGTGACCGGACATGTGTGGGTGGCTGTATGTTTTTCGGATATAACTCATATCTAGGTGGGTGAGTTCCGCATTTGTTGAGCCCTCTGTTTGGAACTGTCAATATTTGTATGCGATATGCGATACTTGCAAAAGCAATGGTTACTCACGTCTTATACTTGTCTCTAGGATATCAGTGGCTTCGTTCTCGATATTTTCCCAGCAACCCAGTCTGTCGAGTATTCTGGCCATATTTACAGCTAGTTGGATCCCGGCGCCTACGAAACCTAAATCTGATGCTGTTTCGTAGACATGGATGTTTGTGAAACCGTTCTTTGCCAGGGCGAGAGCTGAGGCGAGACCGCCCATTCCTGCTTAATGTCAGCATATTCGTAATTGGGCTTCTTGATAAAGAAAATCACACACCAGCTCCTGCAATACAAATACGAAGATCTGTGGGTGCTTTAGCCATAATGGATTCCATGCTCTTAATTCTAGATCAACAAGACGATGGGTTCAACAGCCAAGCTTCAGATAAATGTTCCAATCAGTAAGTGAAATTTCTCCTAACATCCCAAATAACAGCGCTCAAGCGCGAAGACTTTTTTATATACTAACCGCCTCACCCATCAAGTCATTCACTTGGCAGTCGTCAGCTGCCTTGGGATGCGTACTAGTAGTAAACGGCCCGGCTACCCGGTGGTGGCTTCGGCATGTCTCATCGGCCAGTCCCAGACTCGATTGCTATGCGGGGAAAAAGTTTTTCAGGAATGCGGAATCGATACCGTGCTATTGTCAGGGGCAACCTGTCTACAGGCAGTAAGCGAAACAGTAAGAAGCAGTCTTCAGGATGGATGTGCCTGGAGTTGATGGTCGAAAGGGCGCGGAAGATCCGTTGGTGTGAGGGTGTTGTCGGTGTTAAGATCTGTTTCGGGTATATCCTGCATCTTACTGATGATCCTCCTCAATTACCTCTTCTTTTAGAGCAATACTACTTGTATGTCGCCCAGTCTTGACGGGCACGCTCTTCGATATGACAGAGAGGTGCACAGGATATCGATGGCCATCAGAAGACATTTCCCAGGAAGACGCGTTTATCAAAACCCTCTCAGGTTCTGTATCTCATGGATGAGAGAAGGACGAATTTCTGGGGGACATCGAACATGTAACGCTGAAGGAATTCTCACTCAAGTAACACCTAGTTTAGACAAGAAATGGGTAAAGAAATGGCACCGTCACTACGGACGGCTGGGTTGACATCAAGATCTTGTCAATGAATCGAACAAAGGCAGTACACATCGATATTGACAGGTTTAAGAGCGGACAGACATATCCCATAATCTCTTCGCTACTAACAAACACAAACACTCGCTTTCGCTATCGAAACTAGGGTCGCTCCAAATAATCCACCGCCTCTCCTCTGACTCCAACTACCTACCCAACCTTTCCATCTCCCTCAACCGGTATGCGTTCAATCCAGCGTGCTTTTGCCTTTCTCCAGCAATTGGCCTTTCCTCAAAAAACCTCTCGTCTACCTGCCTACTTCGAAAAACCCAAACGGTTACAACATTGCTCCGGACTCTCTCGTGTATTGTGGCTGTGTCTTTGGCGGACTGTCGGATATCCCACCAAGCTTCACTTCGGTAGGTCCTCCTCGTACTCGGGAATTAAGGCTTTTAGTGAACTGGTCAAAAGGCTACTTTGGCATACTTCGAGAAGGCAAGAGAAGAAGCTTGCGGGTTCGGTCCAGGTCTGGGAAGGCACAGGACATCTCATCGACCCGATCCGTCGCTTTGCCGCTCACGGTGTAACAGCCACAATAGGTAAATCAGTCCAGCACGAACATCTTTTTCTCATCCACGGAATACTATGGCCATCTTGGTTGACAGGATGGCATAGTTTACCGAGGATGATAAAAAGATGCTCCTTTGCAGGTGGACCTGATTAACCTGTTGTGGCCGTTGCTGTTACACCATGAGCGGCAAAGACCACGGATCGCTCGAATGGACTCAGTACAAATGGATGTAGCGGTGCAGCACGCAAGCCGCGATGGCCTTCCGGTACGAATATTCAACGTCTGTGCGCAATTCTCTGCTCACGCCGTACATCAAAACTCGCCACCTTCTCAAAAGTCTCCTGTCCGAGTAGCGGGCTGTCATCGACCTATATCTCCTCAACCCATCTCTGGAGACGTGTTCGCTCGGGCGATCGTTGAGACGAAGGAATGGCTGGCTGTGTACTAAAATAGCCTGTCGTATCTCGTGTGGGAGGGAGAGAAACCCGCTTCGAGTCTTTCTGGGTCGTGGTGACGGTAGGGGAGGTGGTGATAGATGGTGATAGGTGGTGGTAGATGGTGGGAGGTGTGCCCGAGTGATGGCAGTCATGAGAGAGTGAGTGGTTTGATGCGTGTTTGACCTCTTCTACCTCTAGAGATTTAAGTACGCCGTCATTCAATGGTTACACTGAAGCGGGGAAGGCACATACCGCTTCTTTTCTAGAAGCTCGAGACAACTTGATCCGAAGAGACGATATTAGGCCACCGAGCTCGATGGTTACACTGAAGCGGGGAAGGCACTCTGGAGGGGTTTTTGTTGTTTGTTATTTGTAGAGTGTAGGTAAGGTTATGGGGAGGTTGATGTTGCGGAGTGTACGATGAGGTAGGAGGTATGTCGATAGATAGGAGGGGATGTTGGAGGCTAGATAGTTTGCGCTTCTTTGAATATTATACGTGTATCAAAAAATAGATGAGTTCGGGATTTGAATCACTGTTGAACTTCTCATACAACCACCTGTACATCAGTCCAGAGCTGGAATTAATGTGTCGAATGTAGGTAGTAAACGGTATTTCATCTGTGAATATGAAGTTCGGGTAGTTATCACCAACCTTAAGCTTCGAATTCGATTTAATCTTTGTGCTTAGGTCAGTCTGCTCAAGTAAACGTTGAAAGACGATGACAGAGAAGAAGTGTTGAGTATGACGTCCATGTACCGGCAAGTAGGCTGTTGGAATAATTATTCATGTATCTGGCCACACTGGTGCGAAGGAAAGAAAGAAAGAGTGTGATCAAAAGGCATCTTCATACCTATCACCACCTCTTGAGCTCAAATCCCACAGCAGACAAATGCCAGATCCCGTTTGATATCTTAATCGTGTACAAAATTCCACACGATCGCGCGCAAGTCTATGATCGCAATTCCAGTGTGAGACAACACCACACATGCTCTTTTCCTTGATTCTGTATTCCACAAAAGACGAAGCGCAACGCACCACACAACGCCATACATGCTCTTTTCCGTGTCCTTGTCCTTGTGCCCAATGCCCATGCCCATGCCCATGACCCAAAACGCCGCGCCAATTGTGTCCAAGCCAAATTATCAGTTTGAAACCATTTCCCTCTGCGCAGGTTCCCTCTCGTATTCAATCTCCCTCTTTGGCTTGTCCTTGCCCGACTTTTTGGCCACCTTCTTCGGTGGTGGCTTGCTGGTTGGACCCTTTCGCTTCTTGAGATCCGCCATGGCCTTTTTGAGATTCGCTGCCTCCTCCTCATCCTCACTGCCGTCCTCACTATCGTCTTCGTCGTCCTCATCTGAGCTGGCGGCGTCGTCTCCGAGCCAATCCTCAAGGTCCTCGAGGGCGCTGTCGTCGTCGCTTTCGTCCCTGTCATCGCCGGAAACATATTCTACTTCGCCAGCACCATCCTCGTACTGCATTTCTTTCTCATACTCTTCGTCTCCCTCTTCAATACCGTCGTCAAGATCCTCATCCACTTCAGCTTCGCCGCTGCGCTCCAGTCCTTTCAGGACCTTTTTCCAGATGGACTCTTCGACGTTGATAGGTTGGTCGCCATACGCGCCGCTACGCAGGCGCTCTATCAGCTCCTTCTCGATCGCTTTCTCTACCTTTGCAGCAGCTTCCGCCTTGCGCTCTCGAGTCTCTTCGCGACGTCTAACCTTGGGAGCCAATCGGGGTACCAGTTTCTCGCCCAGACGGATTTCCTCCTTCTGCAGCTTCTTCATTCGAATCGCCACCTGCGTCAAGCGCGTGAGTCTGCCTTGCGTCAGTAACTGGGACAAGAGAGCGGTAGGGCAATTTAGACCTCTGTTTGGACTTGTGAACGAGGAATTTCGGCCAGTACTTGAGCTTATCATCGATGAGTTCCAGCGCTTTTTGGTATGAACTGGGCAAGCGTATGCGTTCCCACCATTTGGAAGGAGTATGGGATCTTCTATCGTCAGTATGGTTGGAAGAAGTTGTTTTTGGAAGAAGTATTGGACCTTTCTATTGTTTTCATGTATAGGTAGAGCCGACCTGTGAGCTTCTGTATATTAATTAGCTCAAGGAAATATGGCGATCGACTATACTGGAAGCTTACATCTGCTCGGATCGTTGCGTACCTGCTATTGGCCAAGGGGCAAGCCTGTTTTGAGCAGAATCCCCTATCATATGTAAGCAAGAGAGTGTCGTTGTGCGGTTATGGTACCGTACGTCACGTTAAATTCTGTGGACTTTAATTAGCATATGTAGTGAAGCAGATTAAGCGTATTGACTCGCCATTTCTGCAAAAGGTCTGGTCCTTCGTCGTCTTCAGCTTGAATGCACAAAATTGGTTGTTTATCACACTCCACACGATCTCATCTGAAGCCATTTTGGCTCCTGGAAAGTCCCAGCAGCAGAGCGGAAGGCTCTGGCTTGTGTTGGTGGGTGTAGTTTTGTCGCAAACGAGGAGCGCAAGAAAAGGTGGCGATTGGACGTGTTGTAGGGTTTCTTCTAAAAGTTACGGGTTCTGAGGAAGGGCTGGATTCGTACGATAGCGAGTTTGAGTCCTGTGGTGAGGTCCTTGCGAAGTTGTCGTTCTGCTTGGAGTTGAGATGGAGCTCTGCAAAAAAAAGTTATCGTAGCAATTCGACCAATCAGAGCCTTGGACCCTGAAATTCAGCCCGCTTCAGAGAAATATCGCACCTTGCCCTCAAGCCTCCCCTCCAACATCACAGCGGCATGCGCCCGGTATTGTTGAGAAGATGCCATCGATTGCTGTTTACGACCCTCTATAGACTCGACGGGGCCCCTAATGCACGCACTCGGCGTCCATTCGCCCCCAAGGGCTTCACAGCCCGACCCTTGAGCACGCATACCCTCCACCAACATGACACTTTACTCCCTTCAGAGGATACAATCTTCGCGCTCTCATCCGCCTCAGGTAGAGCCGCCATAGCCATTGTCAGGATTTCGGGACCAGCATGTATTGAGGTATTACATAGTCTACACATCTCCTTGGAGCCTCAGTTCTGTTTGCACATGGTGTAATGCTGCACCAATTAATTGTACCTCAATGCGGACAAATTCTTGGGATACCTATTTGGTTGCATCTTCAAGAACTGTTGACAGTTATGACAAAACTGGTGGCGATGGCCACCAGCAGCTTTCCCATTGCTAGACTTAGCAGACAGAACTGACGAATTCATCGTACCTCAAATACAGCTACTAATAGCAAAATCTAGATATACAACACCCTCTGCCCCTCGAAACCCCTCCTCAAACCTCGCTATGCCGCGGTCCGAACCCTCTACGCGCCTCCAGAAAAAAACACAACCCTTGACTTTGACATAAATGTCACCAAAGAATACATCTCCAAGCCTGGGAGGACGGAAATCCTCGATCCCGAAGCCGTAGTTCTGTACTTCCCAGCCCCCAAGACTGTCACGGGAGAAGATATTCTCGAACTACACATCCATGGCGGCCCGGCAACTGTCAAGGCTGTTCTTGGTGCGATTCCAAAATGCCTTCCTTCAGAAGTGCTGACACAGAAGCGGCCGGGAATACCGATTGAAGGAACTGTGGTGCGATACGCTGAAGCAGGAGAGTTTACGAAGAGGGCATTCATGAATAACCGACTCGATTTGACACAAGTCGAAGCCCTAGGAGATGTGTTGGCAGCAAATACAGAACAACAACGGAAAATTTCAGTACGAGGGACAACAGGTATACTGGCAAAATCGTACGAAGCCTGGCGAAAGCAGCTTCTCTACGCAAGAGGAGAACTCGAGGCCTTGATTGATTTCAGCGAGGACCAACATTTTGACGAGTCTCCCGTCGTACTGGCACAATCTGTCGCGAGACAGGTCAAAGTCCTGGTAGATAATCTAGAAAAGCATGTCAGCAATGCCGTCCGAGGCGAACTTCTCCGAAACGGCATTTCAATCGCCCTCCTTGGTGCCCCAAATGCAGGCAAATCCTCTCTCCTCAACCGCATTGTCGGTCGAGAAGCAGCAATCGTATCGCGAGAAGCAGGTACAACACGCGATGTAGTCGAAGTTGGACTAGATCTCAGTGGTTACCTCTGTCGCGTCGGAGATATGGCTGGACTGCGCACCAAAAATACAACAAACGACGGAGAAGCAGAACTCATCGGCATCGTGGAAGAGGAGGGAATCAAACGTGCCAAAGCGAGAGCCTTTGAATCGGATCTCGTTATCTGTGTGTTCCATGTTGAGAAACATGAGAGTGGGAAAGAGGAGATTGTGCTTGATGAAGAGGTTTTGAGAACAGCGGAGGCTTGTTTAGTATCGGATATTCAGGTTGTGATTGTGGTTAATAAGTGTGACCTTTTCGTCTCCGACTCTACTGGCACCGAAAGATACGCCGAAAGTGAGGCCGTCAAGACTATGCGCGACAAATTCCGAGGCACGATTCTGGAGCAGATACCTACGTGGTTTGTGTCTTGTAAGGAAGACAGAGGCATCAAAACGATGCTCGAGGGTCTTACGGAAACATTCGCATACATGACGAGGGCCTTGTCATCGGAGTGCGAAGATGTCGATGCGTCGGTTTGGCAGGAAAGTCTTGGTGCGAGTGAGCGTCATCGCCTTTTGCTGCAAGAATGTCTTGATCACCTCAAGCGCTTCTTAGCCGAGGTTCCTGCTACTTCTCCGCCTGCCTCTCCTCTGGACGCACATATGGAAGCGGCGAGTAGGGCGGAGGATATGTATGTTATGTCGCAGGAAGATGGGATGTACGGCGAGGAACGAGTTGGTGGGGTTGGCGATAGTGACGGCGACGGCGACGTAGATGTCGTCCTCGCCGCTGAATCTCTCAGAGCAGCGGCGGACTGCCTCGCGCGTATCACTGGGCGTGGTGTAGCGGGGGATGTGGAAGAGGTACTTGGTGTTGTCTTTGAGAAGTTTTGTGTGGGGAAATAAGGAGTATGTTTTGTAAAGAATGAATACATACTCATGCTCTTGAAACCGGAATCAATTCTCGTCAGGGTCGTCTCTTGCTGTTTACCTTTTTCTTTTTCTTTTTTTTTCTTTTTTGACTCTTGCTTTTCCAAAGTCTCTCGCGCTCCTGGGACCTGGTCGAGGATCTTATCCGTTTTCCTTCGTGGAAGATTCTTTTTTGCTTTGGTGTTTTGATGAGGAGGAGGGGATCTACGTCAGCTCGGATGAAGCAGGACGATACCAATGGAAAGTAGGATCCGAGAAGACCTTTCCCTCGTTTATGTGTAGGGTAGGTATAGGAGTTGTGAATCAACCACGAAGCTCCCTTGTTCCGTGCTATGGTGATTTCTATTATTGTATCTTATCTGTTTGATTGAATGGTATATTCTCTTTTTGTTGGATTCGGCATACTTGGAGGGAGGGATGAGGGGAGGTTCGAATCCCTGGTTTAATGTCGCTCGGCTTTGACTGTTGGATATCTTGTATGATCATGTGTCCTGGACCGTCACTCCAACTCGGCTCTTAGATAGATGTTCTCAGCGGTATATGTGCGAGGTACTCCAGTCATCTATTTCCAAAACGATATCACCTCCGAGAGAGTTTATACGGCATAGCCGATGGAATCATCAGATTTTTGGAGAATTCCTGTCATTTCGTGAGGTCAGTACAATATATTTCGTAAAAGCGGTGTTTGATACTGCGCAGTAACGGATAGCTTGAGATCTGTCCATCTTGAGTTCAACGGACCATGCCAGTTGCTCAGCCCCGTCAGCTTGAATTCAGCCGTAGTAACTTTTCGCCTGCCTAGGTTTATTGCACGTGGTGCTTTTATCTTTGAAGACTCCCTCTCCCCAGGCTGTAAAAACGTGTTCGTTGAAAGATGGAAGGTTCATGATCGAGATTATTGCGGATCGCACAGAATTTGTGGTTGGTAGACGTTAAACCCGCAGCCGTGGTTCCTGGCGTACGAAAGCTATTTTGGTATCTCACAGTCCCACGAGGTCCCCTATTAATATTCTCCATGCCAACGGACGATTGGAGATTTTTGGTCCCCGAAAGACGTTTTCCGAACGTGTGGAGGCGGATTCTGGAGAACTAAGAAGTTGGCGAAGTATGCGGTTGTCTTGATGCAGGTACGGGCTGGATATAATCTGATAGTTGGTTACATGCGCAGCTCGTGTGCTGTTCCGCGGAAAAGATTATTCTCGTGGTTCTTGGCCCTTGGCACAATGCTGATAGAGTGGAAGGCGATAATCGTGAAGGTCTAGTACCCCAGCCCTGAAGTCGTGAATTGTACGAAGGATCAGAGTAGACAGACGGGAGCTGGTGTAGTAGATGCTCAGATGTTGCGGAGTCCGATTTGAAAGAGGAGAGCCAAGCCGCAGCAATATGCAGCGGGAGTTTTGCTGCCAGATTTATGATTGTTACTCCATCAATCCACTCTGACGAGCAGACTCGTCTCGACTTGGCTCACGAGTCTGTCGATGAGAGGGTACCGATGCGGTTTGTAGCGAGATATGTCTCGTTGAATGCTTGTCAAAGCATATCCAAACCGAGGGATGTTGTTGTAGGAGAGGGAAATGCCAGGATCGAATCTCACTGCGTCTTGACCCTGTGCCTGGATATCTTCCCGAACAACAAGCACAACGACTTCAATCTATTTTGGTCTCCATCTGTCTAGCACGATACGATTTGTACTGATAACCTTCTGCGACATCTTCTGGCCCCAAGGCCAAGCCTCGACAGAGATAGAGTCCACCATCGAATCACAACGGATACCGTCGCTGAGGCCGAGCAAAAGTCCATCGGCTTCTGTCCATACAACCCTAGCAGCCATAAAAGCTGACAGTTCCGCAAATGGGTCATTTTGCTGCATACTACGAGGCCGCATGCACAATTATGCGGCCTTTCATAGCTTATGCAATTACTGCCTTGGTATCTTGAAGCCTGAAGAGAGCGCCTCACCTTTGTGGCTAGTGTCGAGGCTATGCTCTCGCCCTCACCTCTATTCTTTTCCTTCACCCACGCCGTTCACGTCCGAAGGGGCAGCAAAATCGCATGCGCCCCATCGGTTGCTGCTCCAAATGAGGGTATCCACCGCCCAAGATGACTGTAGCTTTGGCAGGCCACCTCTGCCGCTAGCCGGCGAGTTGGAGCCGGAGCTTTGAGAAGAGGCCGTTAGTTCTCGGAAGAAGTGGGATATATATGAGGCTTCCCTTCGTAGTCATAAGGACATCATCCAGGCAGCATCTCCAGCACTCAATCATCTGTTCACCAATACTCTTGTTTCCTATTTCAGATCTATTAACTCCACGACCGCATCTCCTTTTGGATCTTTTACGACGACAGTTTAGACGTCCCACCCATACTCTCCACTAACGACATACGCGTACTTCAATCAGGCAGAATCATTTTCGCAGACAGGCAGGGTAACGTTGTTTTCAATAGCTCTCTTAGCTCTTCAATTGTCTGCTGTATCCTCGTCTGTTTCGATTTTTCTTTGAGACAAGGCATCATCTTTCCTCTCCGTTCAATTCTCCAATCTCGTACTTCAATCGTCAAATTTCTTCTTCCTCCGGATTTCCTTTCATCTTCTCATCTCAAGCGTTCATTCAAGTTCCGATATCCTCAAGAATTTCACTTTCAAACCACACTCAAAGCACAACATCAATCACTACGGGACGCGGCGGCTACAATTAAGTCACCACAAATACCCAAATCCCGGCCATCGACCTCGATATTCCAGCACCAATCTCATCATCACCTAAATGGGTCGTGGCGGATATAATTGAGGACCCCCAAATCAGATTCAATGCCCATCTTCATCACCACCACTACTCTCAATCTCAAACACCTCATCTCCTTCGCTCCTACCATAATGGGACGAGGCGGGTACAATTGAGCAGGCCTCATTTTATGAGGCCGGCCCTCACTTCGATATTCTGGCAACCCTACTTTGTCACTTCTCGCACTCTTCAATTTCGTATTTCTCAATCTCACCCATACCGCGGGACTCAGACCTGGAGGCGGAAAGACTTTGGATTTTCTGATTCGATTACAGCGTTCATTATCAGCGTTCAATTCGCATGGAGCTTGGAACTGGGATATGCCTCACTGGTTAGTGGGAGAATAGACAGGTATAGACAAAATATGAGCTCGCGCTCTAATCGGTTGTACCTTTACTCATAGAATTGGATGGGATTTGTTTCTGATTTGATAGTTTGGATGGAGTTTTTGGAGTATAACTGGGAAGAGGGGGATATCCCGGGGCACACTTTACGCGCTGAATGGTTATTTCATGTATACTACCACTGCTGTTACTATGTGTTTTGTGAACTGTTTATTGTCAAAAATCTATCGCTATCATTCAGAACCTGCTATGTAAACACTTGGTTAATGGCACAATCGATTCTCCCACATAGTTAACTGTCCATGAACACATGCAAATGGAAACATTACCCTTATCTGGTTTTCGGCAAGTCGGTGATTCGAAAAGTGGACCGGAATGGATGGCACAGACGTGGTTGTACAGTGCTGGATGGATAATGTGCAGGCTCTAAAAAGCACTGAAAATCAACAGACTAGACAAGGGATAAGATCTTATAGTACATCAAATCCGCGCTGCTATGAGGCTGCCACCGCCAAGAACAGACGGCTCAGGTAGGAAACGGGCTGACATGGGGCTTATCATTGTTCTTGGCTACTTGTCGGATTTGCTCTCATCTCAAGTTCTCGACTCTTCAAACGCCTCGCCATTATTTACTCACCCTCTCAACTTCGTGCCTTCCCGTAACACTATATAACCTCCCCTCCACCTCCTCAAAAATATGATGATTCCAGGGTATGTCGCCGCAATCAATTGACTCGCAGCCCTCGATTCCACGATAGGAACAGGGCGCAACATTGAACGCTGCATAAAGACCTCGAGACGACAGATGAAGATCTCACAGATATTACCATCCGTTGCCAATGCTTTACTCTTTGTCCATAGATCTTGACGGCTTCCAGATATTGTCCTTAAACAAGCACGAATACTCGTTTTAACCAACGACGCAATGTCGTCGCCCACTCCAACCAGCATGAGCTACCATGATATGAAAGCAGAAAATCACATAGAGATTCGCTCTGTTCCTACCACTGCGAGCGTGAACGCTGGACTCACCCCGCGACACTTCAACCATGGCAACAAATCAAAGGACGACGAGGACATGCGCAGGCTGGGCAAGACACAGGAGCTGGATAGGAATTTCAATTGGCTCCATACACTGACATTTACAACTGTGATTATGGCTACTTGGGAGATTTTGTTGATTGTAAACAATCAGGCGCTTACTGATGGAGGAAGACCCGGTTTCTTGTATTCGTACATGTGGACCGTTGTTGGGTTTGCACCGATTGTTCTCAGTCTTGCTGAGATGTCCAGCATGTAAGTTGTCCGCTCAGCTGGACATCCAGAACTATACTGAACATCAAGGGCGCCCACGAGTGGAGGTCAATACCATTGGGTCAGTGAGTTCGCACCCCAGCAGTATCAACGCTTTTTAAGTTACATGGCTGGTATGAACCTCTCTTCTCCTGATATACTCCCCCGTTAACTTGCATCAGGCTGGATGTCCGTCCTCTCCTGGCAATCCAACAGCGCAGCATCTGGCTTCCTAGCAGCCTCCCTCGTCCAAGTTCTAGCCTACACAAACGATCCCACCGCCCCAGACCCAGACCCCTGGACCGTTCGCTGGCAGGGAACCCTCCTCTCCATCCTTGCCCTCCTCCTAGTTGCAGCTGCAAATATCTGGGCGACCAGACTCCTACCTGCTACGCAATACCTCCTATTCTTCTTACATACCACCGGATACATCATACTTACAACACTGTTCTGGGTGCTACCAAAGAAGCATGTATCTGCTAGTGAAGTTTTTGGCAAGGTTGAGAGTATTGGTGATTGGGATAGTATCGGATTGGCATTGATGGTCGGGCAGATCTCTGCTGCGTACGCGCTCATAAGCTCAGATGCGGCAATTCATCTTAGCGAAGAGGTCGAAGATGCTGGGTTGACCGTTCCGCGGTCAATGGTATGGGCATTTGTGATCAATATCTGTATGGGGCTGCTCTTCCTGATCTCATATCTGTTCGCCATGCCGAATGTGCATGATGCTGTCAACTATGGTGGAGGGACCTTCTCGTTCTACTATGTTTATACACAGATGATGAACCAGGCGGGCGTGAACGGCGTGGGCACAATTGGTATTTTTCTGCTTGTTGGAGGAAACATCAATATCAATGCCTCCACAGCGCGACAGACATTCGCCTTTGCTCGGGACAGTGGACTGCCATTTTCAGGGTGGATATCAAAGGTAGGCTAACTAAACAATCTCTCCGACCGTGTTCGATCTCTGGCTATTTGACTAACAACGCCAGGTCCAACCGAAATCGCATGTCCCTAGGAACGCTATCATCGCTTCACTCCTCATCAGCATCGCACTCAATCTCGTCAACCTCGGCTCAACATCCGCCTTTCAAGCCATGGTGTCCCTCCAACTCTCTAGTACAATGCTTACGTACTGCGTATCCATTTCATGCATTCTATATCGACGTCTCCAAGCGCAGCGATCTCCTTCCAACCTCAAACTTGCCCTACCACCCGCACGCTGGAGCCTTGGAACATGGGGGCCGGTCACCAATTCCTTGGCGATCTTCTATTCTGGATTCGTTTTCTTTTGGTCATTTTGGCCTGTCACGAGGAAAGTTGATTTGGAGAGTATGAATTATGCCGTTGTTATTTTGGGAGGTGTGATTCTCCTTGCTTTGGGCATGTTTTGGGTCAAGGGGAGGAAGGTTTATAGAGGGCCTGTCGTGCAGGTTGAGGGTTATGAGGAAAGATAGTTTTGGCTTACTTCAAGAAGGAGTAGGGTTCGATAGTCTTCCACCTGCTTTTGTAAGCCTCGTTTCTTTCTCGCGCGTTCGGTTTCTCCAAGAAAAATATGTTAAAAGCTGGGAATCATGACGTTCGCTTTCCGATCTGCTTCGCAAGAAATGCAGCCGCAGGGTGAGATCCAAGAGGCACCGAGATCTGATCTATCGGCCCGTTCCGTGCTAGTCCCAAAGAAAAGAGTGGTATTGACGCAAAGATGATGGAAGTGTCGTCGCGTACCTGAGCTAAACAGCCTGGGCCTATTGGTTTATGTCAGGAGTATGTAGGCCAAATTTGAAGATACTGAGTCTCGCTACCTTCCATCTACCTACAAAAAACATTTCGTTCTTCAACGAAAAATACTCCTCAACGTCCTCACCCAACGTCCCTCAGTATGCCACTCACCGGCGCAACTATCGACACCGATGCAGCAACCCAATCCTACATCCTCTCTCGCACACGCCTGTACAGCAACCATCCCCACGCCGGCCAAGATTACCTCGATTTCTTCCCTCTCCTGAGTAACCCTTCCTCTCTCGAATTTGTCATCTCGTCCTTCGTCGCTAGAATAGTCCAAACGTACGATGTGGAGAGCATAGCCGCCATCGTCTACCCCGAAGCACAGGGATTCATCCTCGGCCCGCTCATCGCAAGCCGCTTATCCCTCCCGGCCATCGCCGTTCGCAAACCGGGTAAGTTGGCGGGGGATGTGTGGAAGGTTGAGTTTGGGAAGTGGGGTGGTGCGCGGGAGGCATTGGAGATGCAAAGGGGTGCGTTTGATGGGATTGAGTTGTGGACGGACCGGGGGGAGAGGAAGGGGGCGATTGTTGTTGATGATTCTGTTGCTACGGGGGGTAGTGTGGGGGGTGTTAAGAGGCTTTTGGGGGAGAGGTGGGGGGTTCCGGTTTTGGAGGTGCTGACGATTGTTGAGGCTACTTGGAAGGAGTTTTGGAGACAGCAAGATGGGAATGGGCTTGCGGATGTGAGAATTTTTGCACTTGTTAAGTTGACGGAGGAGAGTATGGGGGGGATGGAGGTTTTTGATGGGAGGAGGGATGGGGAGGGGAGGAGGTTGGGGGACTTGGAGGGGTGAGTGAGGGTTTTGGGGTCTGGAATTACGTGCTGAAATATTCGATGTTCTACTTCGTGATGATGTATTTTTCAGAATCGAAAACAATTCCATGTGAAATTAGAAGTGGGTGTTGCGTTTGGAGAAATAATCTTTCCGTCTCGTTGACTTCTGGCGTCTGTTCTGAAAGAGCCGCCCGGACGCGGACGCGACTCCACTTCCACTTTCTCTATCGTTATCGTTATCATCATCATCCCATTCCATCCCTCACATCGTCTGTTTCATCAAAATCAAAAGAGCTCTTTCTTTGTCTTCGCGTTGTTGTACTACGTTGTTTGAGAGCGCTTGAACGGATCGGATGGCCTTGCATCCCTTCCCTTGGCCTTTGGACGACTCCACGATCTCGATATTGACTGTTGCGTAGTGCATACCGGCTTTGAGACCCCAGGATTTAGAGGGCAAGATGTCTCTCTGGATTTTGTTGCTATCGAACCTTTGAGGATTCTTGAGTTGGAGATGAGATGATGAGTAGCTAGGAGGTATCGTGATTGGTGGGCATTTTAGAATTAACTGCTTTTTTTTTCTGGTCTCTGCTTGGTTTTGATTTGGTCGGGACTTTGCTGTTTCGGAGACGGGGACGGGTTTCCTTTGGATGTTGTTAGGCGGCCTTATTTTATCGGGGAGGCCTTTGACGGACCTTGTGTAGCATCGGCTGACAGTAGGAACAATACGTCGCCGTGCAGCAGTCATTCTTGATGATTCTGTGTCTCTTCAAATGCCGAGGTATTCTTGATGTGTGGCAGGGACTTTTGAGTTTGTAGCACAGTCACTCGGTAAGCAATCTTCGCTGCTGACCATTTCTACGACCACACAGTCTACCTAGAGATAATATCGTTTCACCAGGTCACTCTCGTATCGAGATCTGTTTGTTCCCTCCCTTTGCTACTGTACTACCCACCAAGGGAAGTGTTCTTCGAGCGAATTGGCAATATGCCTAGATACAAGGGACGAAACGTTCAAAGAAGCATGGAAGTACACAGAGTTAAGAGTCGAGGTCTGCTGAGCGTCTTCGGCCCTTGAACGTCAAATTGGCAGGATTTTCGGATACCTCATGTTTTCCTACTAAATGAAGAGCGAATAGCGGATATGATCTTGTCTTTCTGTCCCCAATACTCACAGTTTCTTACTCATCTTCTCGCGCATCGTCTCTACTTTGGACATCAATGCTACCTGTGAGGTCGATTCATACCCACGGGCAGGACGTTTCTGCTTCTCTGCCTGCTCGTTATTGGTCATTTTGCCTCAGCTGGCACCAGCGAGACCAGATCGCATTCTCCAGTCACGTCCGAACCTACAGTCCGTAAGTTTTTCGCGAAGCAAGCACGACTTGTTCGAAATGTAATATTATAACTAACCTATTAGTAGATGCGTCTTCTCAGCCCTACAGCTCGTGGTACGATCATATCTGGGTCCAAATAGGTAGCAATGACTTTTCTCTAAGCGCCTCGAGCGAATGGAACTACAAATCAATAAATACATCTCGTTTGGTGCGGAAGAGGCCATAACCAATACGTCGATTATCGTCGTGGGGCCCACATCCTGCAACGGCGGGATACGTCGATTGATAGAGAGATTAAAACCGCGTCTGCAAATCTGCATTCAGCCGTCACTAGTCAGATAACATGCAATGGAAGCTTCTGCGTATTCTCAACATCCTACAGCGGCAGCGCAATCGCCAAAGGAGCGCCCTCGTCGTCATTAGTGCCTGTCCCAATCATGAGTCGTCCAGCAGTAGGCGGCACGGCATCGACATCGAAACTACGAACGAGCTCCTCGAGTTCTGTTGATACTGCCAAAATTCTAAATCCAGCAATAAATTGCCAGCTTGGTACTTCGCCATTGGAAACAACCGCTTCAAAGGTGTGCAAGGCAGTAAATCGTCAACGTCCCCTCTCACTTGTATCTGTCTTCTCGAATGAATTGGCAGAGCGGGCAGGAGCTTCTTTGAGTGTTGACAGAGATGTTTGTGATGGCGAGCCTTCGATAGAGCTGGTCTTGTCAGGCAGCGTTCGGCCCTCGGCTGTCTCGACTTCAGCCTTTTCCGCCACTCTATTGGAAGATGGGACGAGAAGGAACCTCTCATATTGGTATCAGCGCTATCGGTTTTTACACTATGGCTCAGCTTAGTGGATCTATCTTGGATTTTAAGACTCGTCTGTCAATCTCTTCCAGTTCTTGTTCACGCCTGAAATCTATTGGCAATGGGATGAGAGGAACCTTGTCTATCGGTACCAGCGCTATCAGTCCAAACACCATGACTCAGCTTAGTGGATCTATCTCTGATTCGAGGATAGGCTAGTTAGTCCATTCCAGTTCTTCTTTGTGCCTGCAATCTTTTAGTAGTAGGACTGCGATGCAGTCATCTTCTGCTTCTGCTGCTGACACCAAGAGCAGCGGGTCACTGGCTGTTTGGATAATGGCGTTGCGTGTGGCACATGATCTTGCATGTAGCCATAGTGCCATATGTGGCACCAGGCTGATGATGTGGCTATAGGTTAGGATAACCTATAATACCACATCACCTCAATTCGTTTATTGGCATTCACGCAATGTATATAGATACATAGGGTCTGCACTCTCATGTGCAGACAACCAACTATCAAACTATATCATACCAGCTTACAACAAGTGCTTGTTACCATTACATCTAATATATCTAATGACAACCACCTTCCTATACACCTGATAGGATCCGTGGAGATATACCAACACTGATCAGTGGTTATTTATCACCACAGATCCGCAAGATTTTATCTCACAGACCACAAGTATCCGCACATCAAGGTGCAATACTCATTTCAATCGATTCGCCATGCCAGAAGGACCAGAATCAGCCAATTCCCAGGAAGACTTTGAGGAATCTTCAAGTCAGCCAAATGACAACAATGACAAGAATTTCTCTGCCTCCAGAACTGCATACACAAGTGCAGACGACGACAATCTTATACAACTCCAAGGACAACCTTTCTTCGCCGACAGAAGATACCTACACTCAGATTTAGTGTTGAACGAAAATACTACTATTGAGGAACTCGAAACCTACGTGGCTTTTGAGACATACTGCTATAGCTTTGAGCCTAATAGCGAGATGATTAAAGAGAGCTTCTACAACTCATTCCATCGATGGACCACAGGTACATGGAAAAGGGTTGTACAAGCATACCTACGTGTGTTAAAAACAGCAATTCGAGAAATCTTACCACCTGTGACGGGTTATCATGCCTGGATACCAGGGAAAATCACCCAAATGTGCAATACAATCTAGCTAGAGAGAAAAAGATAGATACACGATTGCAAACTCCTCTTGAAGGAGATGCCAAGCCATTCACAAGCTTGCCCTAGAATTATTCCGAGGCTTGACACCTAGGTCCTCAAGCGCTATAGAGAGATAGGCAAAGCCTAGATTAAGGCCCAAGGGTCTAGCCCGTGATATTACCCCCTTCCTCTCCCACGACGATTTCCACGTAGTTGTGGACCATCATTCTGAGCGATATCACCGTATTGTGTTTCAAATCGATCTAAATCCATTGTCTCAGCCACTGCATCCAATGGTTCCCATGTAGGCATAGCCCAACCCTTCCATTGTACCAGTGCTTGGCGTTGTCTGTGCCGGGTCCGCGCTGCGAGAATCTCTTCAACAAAGAACTCGTCTTCTCCGTCAACTACAATAGCTCCTGGTTCGGGACTGCGCTGAACCTGTGACGGTAATGGATCGTTGTTGGCCGGTCTGAGTAGCGAGGTATGGAAGACGTTATGGACCCGTCTTGGAGTATCGAGACGGTATGAATGAGAGCCGATCACTTCTATGACGGTATATTTTCCATGCACCCAATCAAACTTCTTCGTTGGCCTATCCGTTCTGATGTTCTTCAAGTTGAGCCAGACTTTGTCGCCTACTTTGTATTGATAGGCTGGTGAACGGTGCCGATTTGTTGAGTCCTCTTGTCGCTGCTGGGCCGTTGCCATCGCTGCTTGTGCCATTTGTTGAGCTTCTCGTAGTCTAGTGACTAGGTTTTCAGCCTTTGCAATCGGGCTGACGTTATCCCGGGCTTGTTCGATAGGTCGTCGTATTTGAATCGGTTCCATCTCCCACTCGTGGCTTAGGAAAAAGGAGCTGAATCCAGTTAATGCTGAAGGACGGTTGTTTACACATAGCTCTGCGGATGGTAAGAGGTCTACCCAGTTATGTTGGGCGTACGTCGCGAAGCATCGAATGTAGTGCTCCAGTTCTTGATTTGCTCGTTCTGTAGCACCATTGGTCTCTGGATGGTACGCGGTAGAGAGGCGTCGCTCCATACCTGTAAGCTCGCATACCCGTTTCCAGAAGGCGTTGACCCAATCTTGTCCTCGATCACTAGTAATCGCATTTGGTAGACCGTGTGCCCGGTAGAAAATCTTGACAAACCGGTTTGCTGTTGCTTCGGCACCTCTTTCGTTGTCCGGTACGGCATTGTACATAACTCCTTTTCAGAGCCTGTCGGTGATAACTTCAAGGGTAGTACATTCTTGGCTTTCTAGCAGGTCTGTAATGAAGTCGATAGAGATCTCGCTCCAGATTCGATCCGGGATAGGTAAGGGCTTAAACAGACCCCATCGTCGTTGTCTCCAGACTTTTGCACTGCCACATATGTCGCAATTCTTGATGAACTGTCGTACCTCTTTGGACTGGTCTGGCCAGAAAAAGCGTCGTGCTAGTAAAGCGAAGGTTGCGTCGCGTTCCGGGTGTCCTGCGATTGCTGAGTCGTGTACTTCCTGGATGAGCTTCGTCTTAAGTGGTTTGTGGTCGGGTATCCAAATCCTTTCGCGGTACCGTAACAATCCATCTTCGAGGTCGCATTCAGAAATTGAAACCTGGACCTTCAATTCTGGGGAGAATCGTCCTTTCCTTTGTGCAACTTCGGAGCGAAGGCTGCTAAACGTCGGGTCGGCTTGAACAGCTTGCAGCCATAATGCTCGTAACTCCTCATTCTCGAAGGGGTTTGTATTGCCCTCTTCGGCCCCCTCGTCGACCGTGTTTTCCCCTCCTATATCTTGCGTATCACTCTCGACTCTAGCTTCTTCAGAATCCTCCTCTTCGGTTTCGTTTTCCTCTCTGTATTCGTGTCCCTCACTTTCTACTATCTCGTTCTCCTCTATCGTTTGTCTTACTTGCACCGGTTTTGCCCAGAGCTTTGGAGGAAGGAGGACTTGTATCCTCTCCTTGATTCGATCGTCTTGAGTGCCGCTGGGCATATATTGGTCCCTACGCGAGAGTGTATCGGGTACGACTGCTTGCGAGCCCGGCCAATAGTTGAAGGTAAAATTGTGTTGAGATAGCAGTTCCATCCATCGTATCTGTCTTTCATTCAACTTCTTTGCTGTCATGAAAGATTCCAAGTTCTTGTGATCCGTTAGAACTTTGAATGGACCGCTAAGGCTCCTAAGCTCCGCGTCCCACTCCTGGATACAACGTACTACTGCGAGTAGTTCTTTATCGTGTATGTCGTAGTTGCATTCCGCGGGTAGGTTCTTTCTTGAGAAGTAAGCGACTGGTCGAGCATTTCCATCATCGTTGATCTGTGATAGAGCCCCTCCGACTGCCCAATTGGAGGCATCAGGCTCAACAATTGTATCTCGATCTGGGTCGAAGTGGAGTAACACTGGGTCGGAGATAAAACGGTCCTTGAGCGTTTGAAACGCGTTTTGACAATCCTCGCTCCATTCAAACTTGCATCCCTTCCTTGTCAGCCGGGTAAGGGGGATAGCTAATGTCGAGTAGTCCTTGATGAAACGTCGGTAATAATTGGAAAACCCAAAGAAGCCTCTCAAACCTTTCACAGTGGTCGGTGGTGCCCATTCGGAGATCGCTCGAACCTTTTCTGGATCCATACTAATACCCTTGCCTACTTCCACAATGTAGCCAAGGTATTTGACCTTTTTAGCTTCAAAATCGCATTTCGTGATGTCCAAGGTCAATCCGGCTTCACCTAGGGAATGAAGAACCTGTGCTACTTTTCGCCAATGATCTTCTAAAGTTCCGCTTGAAAACACTAGTACATCGTCCATGTAAGCGGTACAGAAGTCGTCCAGGTAGAACCTCAAGACCCAGTTGATGTATCGCTGAAACGTCGCAGGTGCGCCCGTAAGACCGAAAGGAGTAACTAGCCACTCAAACAACCCGTACCGTGTACGGAAAGCCGTTTTCCATTCTTCGCCCTTCGCAACTCGAATCTTGTGAAAAGCCGCGCTCACATCAAGTTTGGTTAGCCATCTTGCCGAATAGATCGCGTTCAGGGTCTCTCGTATCAGGGGTAGCGGATACCTGTCTTTCTTCGTAATCGCGTTAAGCCCCCGGTAATCGACGCAAAATCGAAGCCCTCCTCCAGGCTTGCGTGCGAAAAATACCGGAGCGCCAGCGGGACTCTTGCTAACCCTGATCCATCCTTTATCAAGATGATCCATGAGAGTTTTTCTCAGGACTAGCAATTCGTCTCGTGACATGCTGTACAACGGTCTCCATGGTACTTCTTTCTCTCTATCATTGCCATCCTTTTCCAATGGTATCTCGTGGTCGATACCCGGTCGGTGCGGAGGCTGAGAGCTAGCCTTTTTGGGGTCAAACACGTCGAGGTAGCGGAAGTAGTGTTCAAGTAAGTAGTCTTTCGGATTGACTACCGGCTTCACCTGAAGTGCTTTCTCGATATCTCGTAAGGACGCTGCGAATACTTTTATCGGCATGTCGTGCTTGTCTAGTCTCTTGATTCTTCTGACTAAAGCAGTATATGATGCTGCGCTTACTGGCCGCGCCTTTTCAGCCTGCAAGGTAGATTCGTTCTCCGGAAGTGAGCCCATCGAGGAACCATCAGGGAATTCGAGGACCCGTCGTTTTTCATTCAACGTGACATTTTCTTCTGCCAGCCATGGGCCGCCTAGCATAAGGTCGTGCTCCTGCCCAGGAACAACGTACATGAATGCTCGGGTCCGACGGTGACCTCCGATATCGAGTGTTGCTGTTGCGACCTTCCTAATAATTCCAACGGGTCCCTCCAATACACCTTCGAGATGTCGGGGACTAATGTCTATCGTTGGGAGTCTTAGTTTTGTGACCATTCGTTCTGAGATCTGCGCGTATCCAGAGCAACCGTTGTCTATAAGAGTGCGTACAAAGTGTTCATCGTTCAGTAGTGCATCAACAAGGAAGAGTGGTCTTTCCATTTTTGATTTGAATTGCTTCCATTCTGAGGAGAGTTGAGGTGGTCGTACTAAAGATGGTACACTTGATGTTAACCCCTGATCACGACTTTGACCAGAGGTTACTCTTTTTTCCGATTCTGGCTCTGAACCGGAATCTTCGCTAGCCGCGCTCGCTTTGGTTTTGTTGCCGTTTGTAGACTTATTGGTCTTGGTAACTCCCAGTTTCTTCGCAGGGAGCATCTTGCAGTCCTTGACCATATGCCCGTTCTTTCCACAACGTAAGCATGCCCCCGATTCGCGCCGTCGTTGAATTTCTTCTTGAGATACCCATTTTGCTCGGTTTGACTTTGTAGGTTCCCGATCCATTTTCTCTTGAAAGTTGGGCTTCGTTCGTATCTCGGGCCGGTCTACTATTTGAGCGAAGGTACCTGGGGTCGATTTCAAGGCTTGTAGTTTCGCGTCAATGTCGAGTAGGCCTTGCCAGTATTTCAAAAAACTTGTGCTATCTAGTGATGCCGTGACGAGTAATTCGCGAAAGCCTTTGAATAGGGTTAGGTTCAGGGTATTGATCTGGACACAGTCGCCCCATGTGCTGCCTCCCGCCCTTGCTAGCAGGTCGTCAAATTTCGGCATAAAGCTACTCAATGACTGCCGTGGTCCCTGTCTTAGAGAGTTGAGCTGAGCCAGTGCATTCTGCTGTTCGTTGGGATCTACAAAGACTGATTCGGCGTATTCAAGGAAGTTCCCGGGGGTCTGATTGCTCTCTGAGACCGACGCGACCCAGGCTCGTACCCTGTTCTGGGCCGTATTTTCCATGCTCGTGTATAGATAATTGAAGCAGTCCACTGGGGTCCCGATCGCTTCTCCATTCGTACGAACCTTCATTATCGCTTGCATTTTCCATGCTGCCCATGTCGATCGTATTCCGCTGTATTTCGAAAGGTGAGGAAAACTGTGTCGGGGTCGTTCCGATCGAGGTACCACGGATATAACACTTGGTATTAACGTAGCAGGACTCTGCGTGGCAGAGCTCTTCGTATGTCTCATCAGTCTTGGTAAGTGCTTTCTTTAGTTTAGTCAATAGACTAATCAGGATCTCCAGACATTCAAGATTTGTCTTTTCAGAATTTCTCTCAATCTGCTGAATAAGAGTTGCATTTCTCCAATCAGTCAATAAGGTCTGGCACCTCTCAGGAGTCTCGAAATGGAAGATGAGCTGGGTTAAGACTTGTTTATAAGTCGAGTATCTTTGGTCTAAGATTTTCTCGTAATATAGATCTCTTGCCTTGCCCTTTAACATCTGGGGGATTGCAGCCAGTAGCTCATTCTCCTCTGTCATACCGACTTTGGCACAAGTATCCAAAAAGATAATAGCCTTTGAGGTAACTACCTCATAGACATCTCCTGAATATTTCATGTCATCTGCATATAATTTGGCAAGGTTTGTAAGTCGGGTCGCAATTGTGGCATGACTTGGCGTTGCAAGTTGGTGTGCGGAGAAGGATTGTCTCAGAATCGTTGGTCCCAGGTCTCTGTATCGCCTTGGGGGTATTGGGGTTGCTCTTGTTGACGGTAAAACCCTTCAGGTGATCCTGGAAACTGGTTCTGCTGCTGAAATTGTTGTGTTTGTTGGCTAGGTCCTGCCTCTGCTTGTTCCCCTTTCCCCTTCCATCTGGGATTGTAATTGGCATTGCCTGCAGCTGCGGATGCAGGTGCGTCGTAGGATTGGGGTGGTACTCGAGATGGTTGAAGGTTAGATTGTTGTATTTGAGGATCCTGGGGTATAGGTAAGATCTTTTCTCCTGGAAGTGCTGGTGGTGGATTGGTTGCTATTGCAAGAGCACGTGCATTGAATTCCTTTTCAATTGCATTGATTGCATTGCCCATTTGAAAGGCGTAAGGTAGCGAAGGGTTATGGTTTGGTGGTAAGATTTCTCGAATTGCTGTTTTTAACACACGTAGGTATGCTTGTACAACCCTTTTCCATGTACCTGTGGTCCATCGATGGAATGAGTTGTAGAAGCTCTCTTTAATCATCTCGCTATTAGGCTCAAAGCTATAGCAGTATGTCTCAAAAGCCACGTAGGTTTCGAGTTCCTCAATAGTAGTATTTTCGTTCAACACTAAATCTGAGTGTAGGTATCTTCTGTCGGCGAAGAAAGGTTGTCCTTGGAGTTGTATAAGATTGTCGTCGTCTGCACTTGTGTATGCAGTTCTGGAGGCAGAGAAATTCTTGTCATTGTTGTCATTTGGCTGACTTGAAGATTCCTCAAAGTCTTCCTGGGAATTGGCTGATTCTGGTCCTTCTGGCATGGCGAATCGATTGAAATGAGTATTGCACCTTGATGTGCGGATACTTGTGGTCTGTGAGATAAAATCTTGCGGATCTGTGGTGATAAATAACCACTGATCAGTGTTGGTATATCTCCACGGATCCTATCAGGTGTATAGGAAGGTGGTTGTCATTAGATATAACGTGTTCCACCACCGAGCTGGTCAACCCACCGAGCTGGTCAAAAAGGCTTGGCACGACCAACTCATGTTACGACTCTTCATTTTATCGCTATTAACAATAGATTCTAAGTCCGTCGTGCTGCTATCTGATTCAGATGATATCTCGATATCTTTTTTACAAGTTCGCGCATTATGCCCAGTTGCGCCGCAGTTCCTACAGCGCCGTTGAGTTGGTCGGGCTATTTCTTGACCACCACTACCAAGAGCCTTCTTTGATCCCTGAGGCGCGACAGACGCCTCGGCAGCTACCTGCGCTGCTACAGTCCCATACTCTATAGTACCACCTTGCTGGATCCACTTCCTTTTGCGCCATTTTCGCTTTGTCATTACTGCCAATTGCTCAAGCTCGCGGTTGCGCGCAACAAGTAGAGCGTTTTGGTGTAGCATCAATTCAGCGCCCTTGACAAGCTGGGAAAAGCCTGCCTGCGCAGTAACTGGTGACCGAGTAAAGGACTCGCTTACGAGCTCGGATTGGGATCCAAATTCAAGAGTATTGCTTGGAGCCTTCGACTGCCACGGCGTCTCCTGCGGTGGGGGTGCTGGTGGGTTACGTAGCCGTACTTCAAGGCGATCCAATACCACCTCCGCGTTGATAGGGACTAGCCCTACCATCTCAAAAGCCTTTCGACAGTTCTCTTCTGTAAACACGTCCAAAAACGCGTCTTTGAAGGCTGGGAGGAAGCCTTCTTTGTTGATATGGTAGACGCGTCGGCGTGCCAAGTCTCGAACTCGTTGAGAGTACTTGCACTTCAACGGCGAGAAGCAGACCACATCAAGCGGCTGGAGAATATGCGATGAATGAGGTGGCATACAGAGCGTTATGATCTTATGTTCGAGGCAGCAGTCCTTGAAATCCTGGTTGAGATGGCTCTCATGGCCGTCCAAGATGAGCAGCCTATACCTCCCCACTTGACGCGCCTTTGTATACGCGTCAAAGTGCTTCAACCACTCACGACCAAGCGCGTTGTTTGTCCAGCCGTTCTCAAAGACCGAGAGCTTCCAATTCCGTGGTATATTTGCCTTCTCATACCACGCAGAGATGTGAACGCGTCCTTTGTAGATAATGAATGGCGGGGTCGCATACCCAGCGGCGCAGATGCTCTGGATAACTGTAACCCACTCGTGATCGCCTGGCTGGATCAAATTAGGCCGTGTACGTCTTTCAGAAGCTGTGACGACCTTCATTGACCCAATAACGCCCATCTGGAAGCCAATCTCGTCAAAGTTGTGCGTATCCTCGTCGTGGATGCCGTACTTTGCCTTAGTGTCTGCAACGAGCTTGAACCACGCGCCAATAATCTCTGGATCTTCCTGTAGTATCCTCTGCCTATCCTTAGCTCGATTGAAGGCCATCTTGAGCTCATCTGAGCGCGTTATAAACCTCTCAGCCCAGGTTTTCCCTACTGGCTCTCCATCGCGTACACCTAGTAGTCTATCCGCCATATCTGCCACCTCACACAGCCGGGGCGCGAATCCTCGCGAATCGAGGTCGAGGATGTATTGGACAATTGTCTGCTCTTCAGTCGTAGTGAGCTTGTGTTGGGCGTTGCGAGTATCTAGGCGATACGTGATTCCGTTGTATCGGCTAGTCAATGTTGAAGGAGGTACATCAAACGCTTCAGCAGCGCGCCGGAGGCTTCGGAATTGGAGGGTGTTATAGGCAGAAAGGGCAAGCTGAATTCTGCCTTCTCTGTTAGATAATTGCGCATTTTGTTGTTGAGACATATCGTGTTAATGAGGGAGTTGGTCGTCTTGGCAGAAACTGACCAGCTCGGTGGGTTGACCAGCTCGGTGGTGGAACACGTTATTAGATGTAATGGTAACAAGTACTTGTTGTAAGCTGGTATGTGTTATGGGCACGGCCCATGGTTGGTATAGGCTAAGAGCCTAAGCCTGATTGAGCCTAGTATATAGACAGAACCTTGTAGATACCTTCACTCCTTAACTGAATCTAAACAATCTTTGGCTACGAGTATGCTGCGTCTTTCCAGCTACCGTCCCGTAATATGCGGTCAAGATAGGGACTACTTTTACTATGTTAGTTAATAAACTTCTTTCTCGTAAACTTATCTCTTATGAATCTCTCTCAAATGATACTATTTAAAGTGGAAAAGGCGTATCGCTCCGAACTCGCCCTCGCTATATATCCATCCTCCTGAAGTCACGGGATCGTGGCTGATTGCCTTGGATGGGCTCGGGAAAGCAATGATCACTCGCTGATCCCATCTCCGACGCGTTCCGAAGGCGTTTCGTTGGACTCCCCTCTACATCTGACAGTTCAATCGTTCTTGCGATCTGAACGGCAACGTCACTGCGGTAGCCATGGTCTGGATAACTCCTTTGGGCTTCGTTCTCCCTCGCCCTCTCTACGGCATCTCCCTCGTTTCTCCTCATTCATTTCTACTAGCCCGCTGCGCAGGTGACGCTGAGGCTTACATCTACCTGCTTACGGATGGATTACCCCACGCCCATGTTCGAGAACCTTACCTCACCTTCTTTTCTTCCAGAACTCTAAAATAATCGACCAAAAGAATCGCGAAGCTTGATAAAGCTTGATGAAGCTTATTTATCCACATCATTGAGCCTCACCATTCTACCCGCTTCTTCATACAAATCTACAGTCAACGGCACGCGATTCCATTCTCACCAAACTATGGCGGAGGTGGCCGAAAGACGGGGCAGCAAATTATCCACCGACACAGATACCCTCGCCTTGCTTGGGAAAAAGCAGGTCCTCAAACGTCGATTCGGTTTCTGGTCACTATTTGCCTTTGCCGTTTGTGAACTTATAACGTGGGAAACGGTTCTGGCACTATTTGCGCAAGGATTGGAAAATGGTGGGCCTGCAGGACTTGTCTATGGCTTTCTGATCGCGTGGCTATCCACTTTGTATGTTTTTTTTTGCTCATATAATCTTCAAGGCTGACTATGTCTAGATCCGTATACGCTTGCATCTCGGAGCTTGCGTCGATGGCACCCATTGCTTGCGGTCAATACTATTGGGTCTACATGTTGGCGGCGCCGAGATATAAAAAAGTTTCAAGTTATATAATCGGATGGCTCACTTCTCTTGCCTGGATTGCCACCGTTGCAACGGAATCACTCTTCGCTGGAACGATTATCCAAGGCCTTATGGTCATCAGTATGCCCGACTATGCAGCCAAGCTTTGGCAGGGCACTCTTTTGACATGGGCGGTGATTTTAACGAACGTCGTCATCAACGTGTTTACTCCCAACCTGCTTCCGCAATTTGAAATCGCCATCATGATACTACATTTGGCCGGATTTGTTGCAATCATGGTCGCACTTCTCACGAAGTCGGACCTTGGAACAGCGAAATCTGTTTGGCTTACCGCTTTCAACCAAGGGGCTTGGCCCACCCAGGGACTGTCATACTGCGTTGGATTTCTCGGAAATGTTGCCACCTTTGTTGGAGCCGACGCTTCAGTTCACATGGCAGAAGAAGTCTCAGACGCAGCTCTCACCATACCTCGCGCAATCTGTGCCAGCATGATCATTAATGGGATTATTGGATTTGCAATGATGATCACCACACTATACTGTCTCGGCGATGTCGATTCTGTGCTCGAAGGAAAAACCGGCTTTCCGTTCATCCAAATATTCTTCAACTCGGCAGGCTCAGCTGGTGGCGCTGTGGGTATGGGGGTCGTGGTCCTCATTCTGACTTGGATGTGCGCCATGGGAATCACCACTACCGCCAGCCGAATGACTTGGGCGTTTGCACGAGACAAGGGCATGCCCTTTTCAAACATTCTCAGCAAGGTCAATGAGAGAACAAGAGTGCCCGTGGCAGCCGTCGGGTTCGTCACGGTGACTGCAGCGCTCTTGACATGTATCTACATCGGCTCCAGCGTGGCTTTCAATGATGTGATATCATTGACAATCACGGGATTCTATGGCTCTTACTTACTACCCTGCGCATTGCTTCTCTACCATCGTTTGAAAGGAAACATTTTACCATACGGCAGTCGCGTCGACAATCCAGACCAAGCTGTCACATTTTCAGACAAGAAGCCTGTGACCAGCGACCCGGAAAAGGAGGACGAAATCGAGCGAGAATCATCGCCACCGTCAGCAGATCCGAGCGAGGCGCTCCTTGTTTGGGGATTATGGCGTTTGCCTGGCGTATTTGGAACGATCAACAACATTTACGCTTGTTGCTACATGGTTTTCGTCATCTTTTGGAGCGTCTGGCCGCCGGCGACACCGGTGACAGCTTCAACCATGAATTATTCTATTGTTGTCACTGGTGGTGTCATGGTTCTGAGTGGAGTATGGTATTTTATTGGTGGTAGAAAGCAATACCGTGGCCCGGTTGTGGAAGACAATGATGTGGTTGTTGTGACAAAAAGATCTGGGAGTGTTGTTGCGAAGGGGTGAGATTTTTGACGGTGTGATTGTGGTTACCTCCAGACTGTCTTGGATCACCTGGACTAGAGGTATGAGGTATTTGATTGGGAATTTAATGTAGGCCCTCCCGCAGGAGGCCATGCAGTTTGGAAGTAAGCATGTGTACCGGTATCGCTACTTGATCTGCAAATAACTCAATGACAGTGCCCCAGCCGAACCTCAATCCAGCCCGTTCATCCCTCTATAGGGTCTCGTACTTCCGCGACGGTAGACATGAGCAAGTCAAACACTGATTTGCTACCTCCAAAAATAAACTCTTTCCTCTTCATGTCCAAATGTTCCATCATCAATGATACCGCATAAGCATCCCGGCTCCTGCTACCCAGTAAACTCGTCCTAGCAAAGTCACTCAAGTATACAAATCGGGCCAAAAGACAAAAAGTCATACAGCAGCGAGGATTCACTGGTGGTCACCCACCCAACTACTAACCCGCCGATATCAAGCTTATCTGTGAGTGAGCGGACGGGGACTCGAGTTCTCTTGATTCTGTGACCGTAGATTAAAGACCATCCGACCGAGCAGGTTGCAGAGAACTCGACCGAGACGTTCAAACCGGCTTAGCGCCTAGTTATGTAACATATGACTAAGCATTCATCTTGAACGGGGACGGGATAAAAATCTGATATACCAAATCTATGGGAGATCAGTCTCCACTGTTCAGCACTTCGTGAGAGCTGAGAGAAACGCCAGCGAGATACGAGACGTGGCATGACGATGTTTCATAATGATGTTCAAGGTACAGGTGGTGCGAAGCAAAAGAGTCTGCCGCTGGGCGGCTGAGGAGACGACAACGTGGCAGCGTATCATTGGTTGTAGATAAACCTCCCGGTATCAGTCCTTGTTAGAGACGTCCAAATGGACGAAGATAACATCGGCAGCATTCTATCCCACACTAACGTGTTCCACCAGTAAGTGGGCCACACCGGTGACCGGGCCACCCACCAAAGTCCATGACACCATCAAACCGTGACATATTTAGGCAGCAGCGAGAGCGTCAATGATGTCTGCTATTCAGCCCTGCCAACTATCCATCTACCTCTACCAGATCGCTAAACCAACGCGGTTTATTGTTGGTTATATTGGGTTTCCAGAAAATCACACTCTTGTCTAGAAAAGATTCAGGGGGTTGTTATGCCATGCCGTTATTTACTCCCAGAAACAAGGTAACCACTGTTGGAAGGAGTATCCTCATGCTATTGCCTCCACCTGCGCCAGCGTGGCTACTCTCTGTCACTGGAGTTTGTTTACTGCCCAATTGGGCTTAGTGTATTACTATATAGCTGAGATCCTCCGGATCTCACCCTCAATACACTTGTTACTCAACTTTCATACTTCAACAGGTTATGAGCCCGGCATCACGCCGCGCGCTCCTCCGATATACAGCACCTTACTGAGCATCACTGCTTCACATTTGTTGTTCATCATCGCTGCTGTTGTTGCTGCCGACGCTCCGCTACCCGGCGTACAGCACACCGTACCAGCACAGCACGGCACCCACCTTTACCTCTGAAGCAGACTTCAGACCACCTCTGTCATCATGTCATCTTCCTTCAGCTTCAAGCTTGACCCCAACTCGCTGCCCAAGCTTTCTGCCCGCGGCGATAACTACACAGAATGGCGCTCCGCGTGGACTGTCGCACTCAGGTACGCTGGCCTCTGGCCGATCGTGTCTGGCAAGAAGACAAAGCCCGCCGCCGTCGCTGGGACTGGCGCAGAAGCTCGCGAGGAGCTCATCGACAAGTGGGACGCCGACGACAACAAGGCCATGGTCATGCTGCTCTCGTCGGTACACAACGACCTCACGATGTCCATCGCGTCGTGCGACACGTCACCCGAGGCCTGGAAACACCTCGGCAGCCGATTCGACCGCGATACCGGCAACGCGTCCATCACCCTCTTCCGGTCGCTCACAAACCTCCGCTACGCGGATGGAGACGACCTCAGACTACACCTGGACGAGTTCCATCAGCGATGGACTCGCATGGCAAAGCGATGCGCTGGCTCTTCACAGAGCGTCGCAAAAGCCATGAAGGCAATGTTTGAATCGGATGAGGTCAAGGGCTCATTCTTCCTGGCTACCCTACCAGATACTATGGACCACGTCATCGACAACCTCAGCTCTCGTGACGTTACCAAGTTTGTCGACATCGAACCCAAGATCCTCGACATCTCCGACAAGCACTCCCTCGACGCTGACTCCTCTACCGCGTACGCTGCGAAACAATCCGCCGCGCGCGGCGCCAAACAGAACCAAGGTGGCGCACGCGGAACGCGTCCGGCTACTAATACTACCGAATGCTCCTGGTGCCGCAAGCACAACATGACGTTCATTGGGCACGCCTACACGAACTGTAACGAGCTCAAGAAACACAAGGAGCAACAGCAGCGCAACGGCAACGGCGCGCCAAAGGAGACGAAGAATGGCGCAAAACGTCAAAAGGCGAACAACGCGAACGCCGCTGAATCATCAGACGATGAGGACGACGAGGACAGCGCAACTGAGGTGGTGAGCTTCATAGCACATTACCGCGCCACCAACGCCACTGCCGGCGCAACCATTGACCTGACTGGATCACCACCGCAGTCGACGCGGACCACGATGATCAACGTAAACGGCAAGCAATCACGCGAAACTATAAGTGCTCACGCCGCAATACGTCGGCCCTCAGCAATCGATCCTCCCACAGTATGGCTTCTTGACACTGGTGCCTCGCGGCACATGACTGGCTGCGCCGATGATTTCGTGTCCTTGTCACCCAAGCAAGGAACGATCACGGTGGCCGGCGGTATCAAGTTACCCATCAATGGTGTTGGACTCGTTCGATTACGCTGCAGAATGCCTGACAGATCCACCAAGATCGTCGAACTGACCAACGTCCTCTACAGTAGCGAGCTCTATGGTACACGGCTCTTCTCCTGGAGTTATGTCCGTCACCATCACAACCTCGAATTGCACGGCAAAGCAAACGACATCTTCCTCACGCGCAACGGCGCCACGGTACTGTGGGCACGGCACGCGGACGGCGTTGTACAAATCCAAACTAAAACGAAACCCACAGCGCACGTTGCCTCGACCGAATCCCACGCGCCAACTAACCGAGACCTGACGCGCAAATCGTCACTACACAAAACCGAGACCGCACCTGCTGCAACCGTCAGTGCACCATCTTGGCCAACACTGGCGCAGAAGACTGCATGCTTCTCATCGTATACGGAGTTTCATCACTCAGTCGGTCATCTTCACGTCCCAAACCCTGCAAGGATATACAATGATGGGCACCTGGTACCGGCGAAACCTCATGACTTCCACTGCGACATGTGCTCCCTCAGCAAGTCCAAGCGACAGCGGCCTGCGCCATCCCCACCAGTACTGGCGCGCACCATCAAGCCGCTCGAAGTCATACACTCAGACTTGTCAGGGAAGTTTCCTCGCCCAAGCCTTGGAGGCGCACGTTACTTCATATCCTTCATCTGCCAAGCAACTCGCTACTCCTGGATCAAGCTTCTTAAGCTGAAGTCTGATGGCCCCCAGGCGATCCGCGAATTCATCGCCTTCGCAAATACTCAATACAACGCTCAGATGAGTACTGCGAACATCCACATACACAGCTCTACGGTAAAACGCTTCAAGTCTGACAACGGCGGCGAATACCGCGCCGCTGCCCAGGACCTTCGGCGCATGGGCATACAACATGACATGGTCCCACCTTACCATCATGAGCTCAATGGCGTCGCAGAACGGTGGAATCAGTCCATCATTCAGATCGCTCGATGAATGATCCCTACTGACAGTCAGCTGTTCCTTTGGGGTGAGGCTGTGCAGACAGCCAATTTCCTCAAGAACATATCCCCTCACGCTGCTGACAAACTGGGTCGTACGCCGCATGAATTACTCATTGGCGCGAAACCATCCATCAAGCATCTGCACCCATTCGGCTCCAAAATCTTCGCTCACATACCTGTAGAAGCTCGCAAGCCTGGCTCCAAGCTCTTGCATAGAGCGGAGGAAGGCATCTTCGTTGGGTATGGGCGCAACACCAAAACTGCGAGGGTCTACATCCCATCGCGTCATGTCATCATGGAAACTCGCAACCTGCGCTTTGAGCCTTTCTCAAGGTCTCAGACTGCGCCGTATTTCCAACCTGTGGCGGAGAATGAGATACCAGCTGCTGAACCAGTCTCTACATCTCCAAGACGGCCTCAAAACAAAGATCGTCGGCCGTCGGGGGACACTTTTGCCACACCTCCTACATCACCAACGTGGTCCACGACGACAGCGTACACCCCATCCCGGCTTGAAGCTGGGGTACCTTTGGACCACTCGTACGATCAGCCTGCGCCAACGCCTGTGCAGCCCAGCGCAGAAAATGGACAACACACGCGCTCCGCTCCACCCACCTCTGCACCCGGCGCTGGAGCAAGAAGAACTCGAAGGGAGACGCGACCGTCACAGGACCTGTCTGATCCAGTCGAGCTCCGACGCTCCAAACGAGTTGCTAAACCTTCACGCAAAGCCGCAGACAACGCTGAAGCGTCATTGGCTTTGGAAGACATGCTTGCGCCAGATGATGAGAACATGGCGCACGCTGTGGCTTGCGTCACCAAGGCAGACATCGACCACGAGATACCTCGCACGTTCAATGAAGCTGTCAACGCCACTAACTCCCCTTTGTGGGTTACACCGATCAACAAAGAAATCCAAGCACATCGTGACAATGGCATATGGGTGATGGAACACAATCCTCCGCCAAACCTCAAGCTCGTTGGCACACGCTGGGTCTTTGACATCAAGCGCGACGAGCATGGAAAGGTCGTCAAGCGCAAAGCCCGCCTGGTGGCACAAGGCTTCTCACAACGTCCTGGGGTGGATTTTGACGACATATATTCCCCAGTGGTGCGCTACGACAGTCTGCGTCTCATCATCGCTATCGCTTCGTGGCACATCGCAGCGATATTGCGGCGCTACGGCATGGATGATTGTAATGGGCGCCACACACCGCTTGACCCTAACTCGTTCCCACCAAGGTCAACCGACTCAGTGGACCTTGATCGCCAGAAACTGTATCAATCCATCATCGGCTCGATCAACTTCCTTGCCATCGTCAGTCGCCCAGACCTGTCCTACACGGTCAGCATGCTGGGTTCATACAACTCCAACCCATCAGACCTGCATCTGAAGATGGCTTACCAGACTCTACGTTACATTCAAGCCACCCGAGCTGTTGAACTTGACGTACGATCTCCTGCGCCGTCTGATCGCTCTGCAGCGCGGACCGCGTCCATTCCTACGCTCGTCATGTTCTCAGATGCGTCTTTCGGGTCTGACCCAGACAACTCCAAGTCCTTCTCTGGTTACCTCATGAAGGTCGGTGGATCGACAGTCTCATGGTCTTCAAAGCGTCAGTCATGCGTGGCAAGGAGCACTTGTGAAGCCGAGTACATGGCATCATCCCACGCCGCCAGCCACCTCGTGTGGTCGCGCCAGGCCATCAAGGAGCTTATGGGTCACGCCAAGTACCCCAACTGTTGGCTCATGGTTGACAACGAGCCCGCCCTGTCGCTCATCAAGGACCACAGGATCAGCAATCGTTCTAAACATATCAACGTTCACTACCACTTCGTCCGGGAGCGATTCGTCCTGGGTGACTACGCCATCGAGCATGTCTGCTCCGCTGACAACCTCGCCGACATTGGTACTAAATCACTACCACGACCCCTCCTGGATAACCTCCGAGGCCGTATTTGTGCAACTACTGCGCCATGAATGGGGGGACTGGCACTGATGGGAGGAACATCGTTCGGATTCGGGGGACTGTTGGAAGGAGTATCCTCATGCTATTGCCTCCACCTGCGCCAGCGTGGCTACTCTCTGTCACTGGAGTTTGTTTACTGCCCAATTGGGCTTAGTGTATTACTATATAGCTGAGATCCTCCGGATCTCACCCTCAATACACTTGTTACTCAACTTTCATACTTCAACAACCACCTAGCGGTTCACGGATTTATGGAACGCAACTATTTTTTGCATAGCAGCGAGATTTGGTAACCCGTGGGTTTGTGCTTCGAGAGATTTGGACGTCACATTGTTCCTATTCAAGAGCATACCTTACTCGTGCACCACCGTTCGTTCCGTCCAGATTGCTTCCACGTCCTCGGTGTGATTTTTCGTCGTCGTCCGACGCCGTTCGAGGGGGCTTTTATCTCTATAGATACGGGAAGACTACTAGAGCATTGTATATTTGCAATACGAGAGTATATATCACGGTCGTATCAACCAAAATTAGGAAGTCATAATCCTATCTTCACAGCTACTGCTTTAATATCTGCCCTCTTCTTCTCATACTCAACCAACAGTTTCTTCTCCGCTATCTTCTTCCTCATCTTGCCATTCCCTGAATTCTACGCAATCTAGGATAAAGCCGATATCTGAAAGCCACCAATCGTATAAAGCAGTCTCGATTCCAGCATCCATGTCGAGCACGGCAGACAAAACACTACTAGCAACGTTTGCACGTTTGATGCGAGATCCCAACAGCGAGAGGTTACAGTATCTCAGGTTCTAGTGATTCGATGGGCAACTTCGCAGATAAGGAATTCGCAGTAACTCCACCGCACGGCTGCCTTATCGTCCTTGAGAGGAATAGGGAGTGCATTCACTTACTGGACCTTCCTTTATAGGCCGACCTATGTCGGAGCAGCAGCGTCAAGCTCTGTGATTGGGTCGTGGGATCAGGGCAGCGCTAGTCTAAGTTAGGATACCCCACCGTGTCCACCAGCAAACTTCGCAACAACACCAAATTTTGTCTCCCATCCAGCTCGAGCAATGTACGAGAATGGACATATGCCGCTCAGAGCACGATGGAGATTGTACGCATTACAAATCTTCACACTCTTCCTTGTCAATCTAGCGATGTTGAGATGGGCCAGGAAACTATTCGCATACCCCGGTGGCACCATAACTTGTCTCGGCTTCTGCATCAAAGTCGGGGAGACAGTCACTCTCACAGAAGCGCACGCCCTTCAATTCATCGCAAAGCATACTTCTATACCGGTTCCAGCGGTCCACCATGCATTCGTACACCGTGGGAAAACTTACATACTTATGGAAAGAGTTCATGGCGAAATCATGGCAAAGAGATGGCACTTGCTTCCAAGCACATCAAAGGAATCAATTCTGAGCCAGCTGAAGGGAATGATTGAAGAGCTCCGGTCCATACCTTCTAAGTCGACTGCCATATGCAACATTGACGGTGGGCCGCTTCACGACTATCGGCTTCCTCACAAATCGTCTTGGGGCCCTTTCAACACCATTTCCGACTTCCACTTAGCACTCAGGAACAATGTAACGTCAGAGGCAATCAAAGGACAAGCTAGCAGCTCGCTAAGTCCTAATGCTATCTCAGACATGCACAAATTGATTCTATTCCATGAGTCCATAACTCAACCACCGGTGCTTACTCACGGCGACCTGAACGCGTCCAACATACTCCTTGATGGCGACAAAGTGGTAGCTATTCTTGATTGGGGAACTGCCGCGTGGATGCCTTACTACTGGGAGTACACAATGACTCGCCATGCCAACCCGCAAAACGTCATATGGCAGAGCGAGGTAGAACAATTCTTGTGCCCGTACAGCACGGAGTTTGAGATGGAGGAAGTGAGGTGTATATACTTTGGAGGATGACTTTAATCCAAGAGGTATTCTTCAAGCTGAGACTTCCTTCCCTTCCAATGCATCCCACGTTGCAATCTTGTTAGTGTCAAACTGTACTTGCCCGTCGAAGCGATGTTCTGCAACTTTCCTCCCGATGTACCACATCACAGTGTCCCTTACATGCGTCCAGTCGGTATGACAGGTGCCCAATGCTTTGCCGTCGTGCACAGCGTAGCTAAGGGCCTCTTGAGCCCAGTAGACGCAGTTCCAGGCCTCATAGCCTTGAGTACCTGCACGAATGGGAGTCCTCGCAAAAGCCTCCCTGAGCCGTTTGACATCGGCAACTTTTCCGATCAAAACGCGAACCATAATCATGGCTGTTGGTCGAAGAGCAATTTCGAAATCTTCGAATGTCCAAACATTCCGAACACCTTCGGGGACGGCCTGCATGAACTCTTTTGCGTGGCAACGTCTTCCAGTCGTACTTGAAGACTCGTCCTTAGGACCGATGATGGATGCCCAATGGTATCTATCATTGATTAGTGGTTTTATCCGTATCCGTATCATGGGCTCTGACTTGTCTTCTCCGCCTGGCATTTTCGGTGTTCCGCTACGGGCGTACAGAGCAATGTATAACCTGTCCTTAGCAGATGGCATGTTGGAAACGTTGTGATTGAGCTAGTGCTCGATGGTAAATCAGCGTTATTAGACAGATATATATACGTACAACCAGCTGTGTGTACGACGGATATCCTTGGTTCACACACCCTCGCTTGTTTACGCGCTTGCTTCAGTTGGCGCTGAGGAAAAGCAAGCATTTCACCAATGACCGTTGGCGAATGAACTGATTTTCGAGCTTCGTCCTTCAATTTGCAATGCGGCTGACTGAGATCATGCATATACTGTGATTTTGTCGAACTTTCGACGAACGCAATCGCTTGATAGGGCAAGCGGGCAAGCGAGAATTCGCAAGGTACGAGGGTATATTGCTATAGCTCGTAAACCGGTGTGGCAGGGGAGCCTAACGCTAGAATCTTAGGAACGGATAAAGTGCGCACAACTCTTGGCACAAACATCCGTGCTCAGAAAGCGAGCGTGTCAGAAACGACCCGACACCCCAAGTGCAAAACACTGTAGAAACAATCGCTCTCGACAGCCGTACTCCGAATACTACAGGCGTCTCTCTATTCTTCTTATCTCACGGGTACCACCCGAGAGATATTACAACGGTTGAAGTAAATGAGGATAAACCAGCACGAAACCTACGGGGAAAAGGCGAGCGAATCGCGCAGAAACTGTAACAGGCCTTAGACTTTGCCTATTCAGCAATGGCAGTAATGCAACAATAACAAGAGTACTACGCAAACCGAAACCGAAATACTTCTATTACCTATATTATAGGTGATAAGGTCTGGCTAAATCTTAAGAATATCACAACGGATCGACTAGTAAAGAAATTCGATTAGATTCACGCCAAATATACGGTTACTCAAACTTTTCAGGATTCGCCGCATTTTGTTGAGTTGGACGTACCTCGAGGAGTATTTAAAAAGTTCCATACTTCTTTAATACGCCTAGCTGCAAGCGCGATCCCCTTGAGTCACAAACTCTCGACGACACGCAGCCTGCTGCGATACAGAACCTAGAAAACGGAGAGGATGAATACAGAGCTGAAGCTATTCTTCGTTATCAAACCCGGCGAATCGGCCGAGGATTGAGACGAGAAGCACTTGTTCAGTGGATTGGGTACGCAAGGCCGACTTGGGAACCACTCCGTAATTTTGAAGAGACTACTACTCTCGATCGCTACGAAGAATAATACGGCGATGTAAACACGAACGATAGACCATCGCCCGAAGCCTAGCCCCTTTGCGGCTTGTGCCCGGCTTTGCCAAAGATGTGCACTTTGGCAAGTGTCACGGGTCAAGCAAGTGTGCACTTAGGTGAAGTGATAGATTTACTAAGTCAGCTACAGATCGAAAGAGCGAGAGAATCTTGTGCTCTCCTTATAGTCCTACGCGGAGCCCGTGCGTTAGGCGCCGGCTTAAAGTCCTATCTTGGTTTACAACCAAGACCAAAGTGAGGGTCTCAGTCCCTAACAGCAAGTCGACCACCCGTGGAGGCATCTGTCCGAAATGTTAGCTCTTCGAACTATGAGACCGAGCACAATGTATGAATCATCTTATATCTAAATTTGGGAGCTGTTGATGAACCGTGTTGAAACAGGAACTCAAGCGGTTGTGAGTCATTTTTAGAACGGTGTATCATACAGAGATTTATTAACCCGAGTTAGATACTTGGTTGGAAGCAATGTATTGGGAAATGAGGCGATGATAGAATAGTCAAGTTAAAATCGGAGGCTCTGCAAGCTAAGGTATTCATTGGATACTTTGGAAACAGCTTGAGGGAATAAAAGATTAAATGGCTTGCTCCTCTAAGCTGAGGCCTAAGGCCTGACTGTATACATAGATAGAGAAGATTCGAGAAGTGAATATGAACTTCTCCAACTAGTGACGACAGACTTACTCGTCTCACGCTCCTGTCCACAGGCATTTTGAAGAGGAACCCTGAGGATTGAAACTCGCTTCTTTTAATTTAGTTCGTCGTTGAAATTATGTTTTAGTTGCTTTACCGTTAGAATTGTAAACCTCTTAATCGCTCGAACAGAACTTACTTTGTTGTTCTAGTTTTAACTCATAGAGTTCCTCTACGCACACTTCTGCATTCTTGTACAGACAGTTCCAGCACTTGTTGATGATGCTACCACCCGCAATACCATGAACATCAGGGAATTCCTTATTTTGGTACAGTCTCTCGATCTCTTTCCCGTCCTTATGTTCATCCAACTCCGGAAAAGGTTCATGACCAGTCATGATCTCGTATATGGAGGTGCCTAATGCGAAGATATCAGATTGCTCGTCTGAGTGGGTACCTAGACGTGGAAGATAGGCTTTGTTATTTTCTAAAGCCCAGCCGTTGTGGCGAACTCCATTTTCATCAACGTACTCACCCTGAAAGTCAGAGAGTTTCACATTAAAGTCCTTGTCGAGAAGAAGATTCCGAGTACTAATGTCGCAATAGAGGACTTTCTTTTTATAGATATACGCTACTGCTGCGGCAGCTTGTTGGCACCAACGGATTCTGTCCGCGTTTGTGATGGGCTTAGCTGAGTCAAAGGAGCGGAGATGGTCTTAAAGTGTACCCCTAGTAGCATATTCCAATATCAGCCCCCTCTTGTCAAGTCCGTAGCTCCTGATTATCCGTGGATGAGGACACAGTGCTTCGTATATTTTATTTTCGATAATAAACCGATCCCAATCCTCTCCTTTAACAGACGGGTATCTCAAAACAGTATCTTCATTGAGTTTGCCTATAAAGCTGGATGACCCTTGTACAATGATCTTAGAGACGCCCTCCGGAAGGTATCGATGAATTATGGTGGCGTCTGGTAGTGAAGGCAGCTGTTCCATCTGCCTACGTTAATCTCTCTGAATAGGACTATTTGTAGGACTCGGATGGCTTTACGATAGTGTAGCGTAGACTGGTGCTTCTCAGACGGATTAATCAGAGACGAATGCGTGGAGGTGAGGACTCTTATCGGACTGAGTTAATAACAAGGTAGAATTTGTGTAAAAGATCAAGCTGGAAGTTGATAAATCTGACACAAAATGATTCGTACGAGTAGAACGTTCTACTCATTCGCCGTAATAGGCTTAGGATCAGATTCCTCGTGATGATGTCAATGCAGCAATTCCTGTCTGATCCACCCGTACTCCACCCCACACCGCGACTTTTGAGAATGCATCCTCTCCAAAGAATTCCTGTTCGGTGCATACTATTGCTCTGTTTTGCTGCAGTAAGTCTGCAGGTGTAGTGCCACTATTCACTGCAACAAACTCAACTCATATAGTATTATCGAAGTCAAAAGAACCATGGATCTTGGTGTAGTGTAGAGAGCAATTTCGAGGGTACCAAAGAACTCATCTTCCCGGGAATCACTATATATGTATCGAATGTCGCAAACCTACTTTCACGTTGAGATCCTCGCCCCAATGCGAGCTGCATTCCGACCGATAGGGTACAAGTTTCGCTGCCTTGCTCAATTCCCGGCATCAGGAGGACTCTTGATCGCCGACTTCACATATTTTTCAAGCCGCGCAGAAGAAAACAAGACCATCGCTCTGGTGGAACTCAAACGTCCGGGTTATGTGGAAGAAGCTCAGTGGAGACGGTTCTGCCAACTGGCGGCGGCGCAGATGGGAAGTCTCCCGTGTTTATTCCAAAGAATACAACTGTAGGGTTCTGCGTATAATCTACGAGTGGATTTATCAGTTAACGAGCCCTTTCCACAAAAGATCGCGATTAGAAATCGGGTCAATGTTGTTGATCTCGGTCATAAACCATTCTTCAGTGTAGGCTGATTTGTCCCTTGGAAAGTCACCAAACAGATTAGTTGTACCAACGGGTTGCGTGTGTATGTGTTAATGGATGGAATCCTTTATTCCTATTCTTTTATTCCTCTGAGGAATCTCTACAAACAAGATCCTTTTTAAATCACGTGATCAATAAAATCACGTGCCTTATAAGTCACATGATGAATGCCTAATTGCCTAAGGTTACATAACCTGAGGACTCAAGGCATCGAGTGCCCTTCAGGCACTAAGGCGATAAGGCATCTAAACATTAACAAGATAATTGATTCTACCACAGCGTGGATTTTAAATGGGAAGCCATGTCTCTTAACTATCTCATTACATCTCAAAGGCATCTCTCTAATACGTGCACGTATTTCATACATTGTTATCTGATCCCACTCCTCTAGAACTACCTGTTTATATTTATCTAGTGTATCCCAATCAAAGTATCTCTATCGTACGCGCTGCTTCAGGATGTTCTAGCAAGCCTCAATTGGACTAAGGTCTGGTGATTGAGGTGGGTGTAATAGAACTGTGATTCCAGTTCTGATTTTGTTCGGTGAGATGGGTCGTTATCTTGCTAGAATATACAGTCGTATCCGTGCTGGATTCGATGTTGATGTATCTCATATGTGTATATAGGAAGTAGCCGTGCCGTATAATAGACCTGGGTCATGGCATTACCCTGAGGGGGTGGGGGCATGGAGACTTCCCAATCAATGATTCTTTGCTGATATACTGCGGTGCTTTGGTATATTGACTTTCGAGGCTTGTGAGGGCGTAGTTGATCGTTATTCTCATCGTTATAAAACTGGAGGGCCCCTTTGTGATGCCATGAAACTGTGGCGGCAATAGGGAGACGTTGAGATGAATTCTCAAAATGCTCCATCTGCATATTCTCTGGTAACAAGGCTTCACTATCTGGTCTTAGAATATATTCCGCTTATTGTGTGCGAAAATGTGTGAAAATGTGCCAAAATGTGCGAAAATGTGCGAAAATGTGTGAAAATGTGCGAAAATGTGTGAAAATATGGGAAAATGTGTGAAAATATAATGCATTCAAATACAATTAGATGCAATTTCGAATTTCAAGTCCATCCTTTGTTATTGGTGTATTTGTCAGAAATGAAGAGGCGTCTACGTGCGCTGAAAGCTTCAAATTATAACTGTAGTTTATTTGCTTGTAATACACATTGTTTCAGTCTGTAAAAGAAGAGAATTCTGAATACCATGCCAGGAGGGAAATTAAAGACCGGTACACCAGCATTATTGGCGGGACACCACGATTCGGCGCTTTATCTTCGATATGACCTGCGTCTTTGATGTGTGACGCCGAACATCTGTTTTTGTGCGGCCTCTTTTTGTAGTTCTTGCTGAAGATCTCTTGTTGGGCGTCTTTGGTGGCGTTGACAATGGAGGCGTCGGCAGCTGTGGTGTTTTGATCGTCATGTTTAATCGCTGTTCTCTTTCCTTAACCCTAGAACTGCGGCGAGGAGGCGGTTTGGAGACCCGTGAAGACTGATTTGGGGAGGCATAGCTACCTTTCACCTTTCGTGCCTTAGTAGTCATCGTTGCAGTCTCAGAGGTATCTAGTACTCCAGCCGATGTTGTCAAATTTGATGGGTCAGATATCATGCGGCTACTGCGACTTGGGCTTCGGCCGCTGTTCTTTGGCCGTTTAGAAGGCCTGTTATCGTCAATTGCGTTAATTGAACGTAGCTCTTTGTCAAGAGCTTCCGGTCGGTTACGTTTGAGCCTTCTCCTGCCATCTCTCTGGTCGGAACTATTCCTGACTGCGTTTGGCGGGTTGGCTTCAAGCTCAATCAACGGAACTTGCTCTAGTATCCATCGCAGCAGGATGCTATGGCGCTCTGCGTCTTTCTTGGCGATCCAGTAGGGATTTGTCCGCCGAATGAATTTGGTAATACAGTCATTCCGCGTCTTTATCGACTCGTGCCTCTCCTTTTCCGTGTCTAGCATGAATTGCGCTTCTACCAGTCGTTGCTGAAGCTCTTGTGGAGAGACTCTGGAGCGTTGTTGTAATTTGGAGACGGTTTTTTTAGCCGATGACACAGCCAAAATCGCGGTTTGCACAGCCTTCTCTGCCCTTTTCCTTTCGCTCGCACGCTGGTACGAAGTTTTGATGTTGCATATGACCTCCTCCGTCTCTCCAGGCCTCAACACCTTAGCATCATCGAGCTTCTTCCAGGCTTCGTCGTGCAGTCGCTGGCAACGCTTGTAAAAATCTGCATGCTGGTCGTACCACCAGTACTCATAGCCAAGGTATTCGATCCAGGTCGCTAACTTGTCTTGCTGATCCAGATCCTTGTCGAGCTGAAAGGTGCGTGTAAATCCGTGTTGTGCTAGACGTTCTTTTAACGCTTCAATATATTCGGGAAAGCCTTGCCGCTCTGTTGTGTGTCCTTGGCGCTTGACAAATTGTTCCCATGGCCTGTATTGTCCCGAGACCTTTACTACACGTCTATCGCCATAGTCCTTGTTGAGTCGCTGCCATTGATATTCCCAATCATCCTCAGTATATGACCAGTCTCGCATCTTGGAGGGTAACTCGTCGCGCCTATGTTCCCAGTCGCTTCGCCAATAATCATAGGCACTCTGGCCCCTTGCAAATCGTTGCAGCCTCCGAAAGTCGTACCATCTTGCCCACTGTGCCCCAAATACCCTCCATTCGTCCTCCTGTGAATGTTTGTCTTGCCAGTATGACAGAATGTCGCGGCGTTCCCCAGGATCTTTAACAATATCCTCAAGGAGACTAAGCGGATGTGAGGGTCGGCCGCCGTCTTTGATAAGCTGATTGTACCTTTCAGTCTCGTATTGAACGTTGTTACGGTACTTCTCCTCCTCGTCGGTCTCAGATGCAGTTGTTGCTAGGGAGGGCCATCGAGATGACAATCGATCTCTATCGACCGATGTATCTTGAAGTCGGGCAGCGACTTGATTAAGATCAACTGGGTAAGACTGGGCCGTTTCTCTCACGCAGTGCGCTCGGTCTCTGATGGCTGCTATTAGAGGAGGGATAGAACCAAAGTATGACAAAAGCTGCTTACCTCAATCTCTGAATGAAATCGCTTGTTAGATTCTCTGGATCTTCAACTTGGACAATTCTAGTGTGGATATCAGCTATGCAACACGAGAGGAGTGGCGAAACGTCAAGAGGGGGAAGGGCTAACCTTCCGCATTGTTCCAGGTACCGGTCAAGTTCGGTGTCGCTATAAGCAGTGACGTCGCGAGCGAACAATCTCGGAGCTGTAGTACTAGGAGGTACCATTAGATCGCCTTCGGAGAGTGCCAAACTGCTGATGGGCGAAGAAGGACGCGGGGTTGAATAGAATAGAGTTGTCGCTGGTAATAATTCCTTACTCCTTAGGCAGCAATATCTTAGTCATCTCAGCAGCCCCACCTCCGTTAAATATGGTTTGATCTCCAGCGTCTCGGCTCAGTGACAAACCAACTACAGGCGCTTTCTTCCCTGACACCATGGTTGCCGGTGGAATGCTGCAGATTGGCTACAGTTTGATAGGATGTAGTCTGCTCTCCTATTAACCAACCTCCGCTTGACTTCGAGCTGGTGCAGGGGATGCATTATAAGCGTGAGCAGCTGCCGCCCCTCATTCTCAGTCATGTCCACTTTCACACATCTTTATCTCATTGACCAAGGCTCGTTTGATGATGGAAGACCTGATTGCTTGCTTATATCCATACCGAGATGGGCACACCAACTATTTTCATGCTGAAAACGCGGTTAAGGATCCAAAGAATAGCTCGCGATACGTTCCACGGCTGAAGGAATCGCCAGAACTACCTGGGCGCGAGAGCCGAGAGACAACTGCTTCATTCGACGGGTATAACCAGGACAATACTCCAATTTGGCATTATAGCGATGGGCTCCAGTTAACTTTCAGCCACGGACAAAAGGCTGGCTCAGGGATCGTTTTTGGAACTGATTCAAACAACTGCGACATCGTTGTACCGGCTCTATCGCACATCAGTCGCCGTCATTGCTACCTTACCTTCGACGAGCAGAGACGACTAGTCGTGCGAGACTGTTCGAGGCATGGAACGATTGTCACATACGACAACGAAGGAGGAGAGAAGCGCCGCGTAATCGTTCAATACGACAGGCAAGGACGAGAGAAGCGCCACGAATTCACCTGGATCATTGGCGGCGACGAAGTCCCAGATGAAACCAAGAACATCGTCATTCAACTCCATGAAAACCTGAAATTTCAGATTATCGTGTCGAAGCCTACGTTTATAGATGTTTACCAGGATAATATCGACCAATTTCTTAAGGAGACTGCCTCGAATGCTGAGCTGCCTTTCGGAGCACTTGGCATCCAGAGCACAATTTCAACGGCAGCTGCAAGCGGAACACACACTCCGAAGCACGATCCCATCCTCCTCCAGCAGGAGATACTTGGCAAGGGGACCTTCTGTAGTGAGTCGTGTCTGGGATGTTAGCACTGGGCTGGAGTATGCTTCTAAGAAGTTTCACAACCTCAAAATTTCTGACTGGAAGAAGGAAGCCGCTCTTATGAGGCAAACCTCGCATGTCAGTTGAAGAATCTGTTTCGAGAGGACTATGCTATTGTGCAACGTCAGCCAAAGTACCTCATCAAATGGAAAGGCTATCCAGCCTCAGAAAATACATGGGAACCTACAGCTCATCTCATCACGAACTCTCTCCAAGCTCTACAGGACTTCCACCAGGCAAATCCACAGCACCCCAGTCCACCGTCCCTGAGACATCAGGAGATAAGAAAGAGGCGAAATCGAAAGGCTTAGAAGTAGTTGCTTCTCCGCGCTTTCGCTTCGACGTCCTCTCCTCTTTATCCTCTTTCTCCAGCTCATCCAACAAACAAATTGTTTTTGCCTTCGCTCTCTCATGAGCCTGCTTCAGGATGAGCTCATTTCGCCTTATCCTTTCCAGCAATTCCGACTGCTCTTGTTGACGACAGTTTACGACAGCCATCGCCTCATTCGTCGCAATGTTTGCAGCCAGCAACTTTTCCTTATCTTCAGCAATCTTCCTTTCCTTCTCTTCACGAGTATTGTCCAGCGACTCCCACAACACCTTAACACATGGCTTCCCCAACCTCTTACAACTAGCAAATTTTTTTGAGCGACCAGACGGCATTGTAATGCAGGTGCGATTCGTTTCGAAGTAGAGTTGACAGGAGAACAGCGCGGGTTCTCCGTAGGTAGAGATTTCCTTGACAGACCTTTTTCTGTTGCGGGTGTTTTCTGAAGTCATCTTTGATCCCAAAATTGCGGGGTATAGTGCGACGTTAAGTAAGCGCTATAGGACTAGCTTACTAAGAAGGAGGGCTATGTTACGAATACTGCCACGTGAGCGTATGCAAACGAGGGGCAGGATGGAAATCGAATGTCATACAGGATCTGGAGGATCATGTGTGGATTCATTCTGTTCATTCTTGGCAGAATGAACGAAATGAACTTTAGGTTCAACATGTTCATTTCGAGTGAAATGAATATAATGAACAAAGGTTTCTTAGGAGATGGGATCTCCATATATACCACGAGACTCTGCTCCCTCAGTTATCTCGTAGTTCTACTCTCACAGTTACTTCGCTATTGCTTCAGTTACCTTAGCACAATTTACGACTCTTATATCTCACAAACTTCGCTTCACTTATTTGATACGATATTGTCACCCGGACTACTTGAATCCTATTGTTTGGATTAGCCAAATCCAGCTATCTTACTTGAGCTATAGCCTCTGCGTAACAATCCTATTTTCGTTCTTTATCCTTGTTGGACATACTGCAGCTCGGCGCACTAAGCTTGAGGTCTCGGCCTATTATGAGCCTTAATGCCTCAGGCAAGAGGAGGGGTCAAGCTATTACATAATAAGTTTAAAATATGTTCCATGGTGCTCTAATGTTACGCAGAGGCTATGGCTCAAGTAATATAGCTGGAATTGGCTATTCCGTACAGTGAGGTTCAAGTAATCCTGGGGCGACAATATCGTATCAAACAAGTGTAGCGAAGTTTGTGAGATATAAGAGTCGTGAATTGTGCTAAGTAACTAAAGCAATAGCGAAGTAACTATGAGAGTGAAGATACGAGATACTGAGGGAGCAGTGTCTCGTCCTTTATATAGAGATCCCATCTCTATGAAAATCCTCCGTTCATTATGATCATCCCGATCATGATGAACAGCCTGAGCGGAATGAACACAAACGTTCATTCTGCTTACCTTGCCAAGAATGATCAACCACGTGATCCTTCAACCCCGTGTAACAATCATCCAATCATAAGAAGACATGATGGTATGCACTTAGAAATCCAAATGCATACGAATGCATCAAATATAATCCTGTACACGCTCACGTGACAGTATCCGTAACGTAATTCACTAGCGAGCGGGCCACACCACCGAGCGGGCTACCGAATCGATCATTTCATCTTTGCAAGCCTCTACACCACCACCTCATGCCTTCTAAAGCCCAGCAAGAAGGCCGATTACTTCTTGCTCTTCAAGCCTATCAAAAAAGCCAAATCACAACTATTTGCCAAGCTGCATTAGCTTATAATGTACCATACAGTACCCTCAAATATCGCCTCTCTGGACGCGTTGCACGCGTCGAAACGCGCGCAAACAGCCACAAACTTACTCCCACAGAGGAAGAAGTCTTAACTCAATGGATTATCTCAATGGATAATCGAGGCTATCCTGCTCGAGTCTGTGCAGTACAGAATGCGGCGAAATTACTGCTTCAACAACGCGTCGGTCCCTCAGCCTCATTCGGTATCAACTGGTCTGCCAGGTTCATCAAGCAACAGCCTACCCTGCAATCGAGATTCAATCGCAAGTACGATTATCAGCGTGCTCAATGCGAAGATCCAGAGCTTATCGGAGCCTGGTTTCGGCTTGTGAGTAATACAATTCAGAAATACGGCATCCAAGAGGAGGATATCTATAACTTCGATGAGACTGGCTTTGCAATGGGTATTGCAAGCACCTCACGCGTCGTTACTACCTCAGATCGACGGGGCAAGCCACCTCAATTACAGCTAGGCGATCGGGAGTGGGTTACAGCAATTGAAGCGACTGTTGGCAGATGAGAATGAGAAATTGAGAGCAGCGAATGAGAGGCAAAAGAGGAAGAGAGCAGTCAAAAAAAAGCAGATTTCAAAGAAAATAACACTTACAGTTGCAGAGGCACAAGGCCTGATGGAGAATACTGTACAGCAGCCTATACAGGCAAGTGTTGCTCCTATACAGCAAACAGTTGTTGCAACAGCCTCGTCATCAAGTAGTGCAAGTCAAGGGAATTGCTTTGGTTTACCTAGTTGTTTTGTATGTAAGGGCTTTGACCATGCTGCGAGCGATTGCCCTAAATATCGATAATCTTCTGTATAATAGATAGTCTTGATTGATAAAGGCGTTGTGGTGGTGTAAGCTTGCAAAGATGAGATGATCGATTCGGTGGCCCGCTCGGTGGTGTGGCCCGCTCGCTAGTGAATTACGTTAACACTAAAACTGTGAAGTGCAAAAATGGTTTCTCGTGATATGGAAAGTTATAATATGTAAACCCCCTTTTCCACTACAATACAACACGATTCTTGATATCCTGGATTTCTCGCTAGATGGTACAATTTGCGACTGAGAAAGGGACTTACGCGCCCTCCATCTGAAGAGATTTAACGAGATTTTTTAACATTGTATTGAGCTGCACGTCTTCTTTCATTTAAACCAAAATGCACCAAAATGCACCAAAATGCACCAGAATGTGTCAAAATGTGTCAAAATGTGCCCAAATGTACCAGCATATGTCAACATGTACCCGAATGTGTCAACGTGTGTCAGAATGTGTCAACGTGTCAACATACGTCAACATGCACTGATAAGAGAAGCCTGAAACCTCGTCATCAACCGCCTGGCCCTGAATTTAGATGTATGGTCTGCTGTGAGCAACGTAGTGAAACATGATGAGAGAAAAGGCAGGTTAAGGGACTAGGTTCTTAGGTTGGTATAATGCTCTAGGGGTGAAAAGAGGCAGCTATATAGTTGTTTGTAAGAAGATGAACTCACTATATTAGAAAAACTTCGATACATCTGCTTGTGATAAAGAGAGAGAAAGATATCAATGCAATTGTTCGTCCCCAAGCAGGGGAGGAAGACACACTCCAAGAAGCGAGTAATCAGTTGGGCTCTCTGAACCAGTTTCCCCTGCTGCAAGAGAATTGTTGATTGTTAAGCCAACCATCGTCGTCTCAGCGTCTGTCTCTACCTGTAGAGGACCGGCATCAGTGAAGTTAACAAGGCTGGTCTCCGTCTGAAACTCTAAATAGAGCTTTTGAATCTTCCTTTTGTCGATGCCGTGGGCGTCGCAAAAGTGATCGAGAAGCTCACAGATTGAGCCGTAAACCACTCTTTTGCATAGAGGGTGAGGACAGATGGGTTCCCGAACTAGGCTTCTAATGCAGGCGATATGTTCGTAAAGATGATCCGTGAGCTCTCTCCAGTCAGTCCACTCCTTTACCCTAATGTGCCATCCCTTTGTATGTCGGATGAGGCAGAAAGGGCATCGTCCTGCAACAATAACGGTGTTTTTCTCTTTGACCAATCCGCAAAAAGTGTCGAGCTCTACAAAGTGATCATGACAATGTTTGCTGTATGCAGCCATCGTCCAAAACCACAAGTTGCAACGGTAGCAATAACATACTTCGTCTAACATTACATCGTGTCTTCTGGCGATCCAATTACGGTGACAGATGTGTAGGTGATGGGGACGGGAGACTGGTGCCATGCTGGAACACGTTAGTATTACAGTACAACAATGCGCACGATTTCTCTAGGAAACTAACTCGGTAATATCTTGGTTACACCAAAGGCAGCTGTACTGGATTCCCCAGCGACAGAAACGCCGCATTGGTTGCGAATTTGGGTAGTAATATAGCGGAGTATCTTGCTTTGGCTCCTGAAGCAAGCCAGTTAGTAGCCTAAGCATCCGAAAATTATCATCCCGCATGTTGAAATTCTCGGCAAAGAATGTCTTTTTAATATACTCATGGTCGAGTGTGTAGACCTCGCGGAGCAGCGCAGAAATAATCACCGGATCCCGAAGATCACCTCGAAGCTCGCAGGATCTCGCGACCAAACTGGAAGAGTCCTCGTGCTGCCAGGGTGTTTGACGAGAAGAATTATTCGTTGAATGCCACCGCTTCAGGTAGCTGCTCCACGCCTGCTTCTTGTAAAATTCCCTTGCAGTATAACGCTGATCAGAAGGGAGATCTACAGTTTTCGCCTCGATATCGTGGATAATATCTACCGGTAACTTAGTTGGTGGCCGAGCTCCACGTTCGACTCTGTCGACTGAATCAAAGTCAATATCATCGCCCTGTCGACCGCGAAGGAATATGCCTTCAAAATCAAAATTCAGGGTGCGATTCTGGTAGTATTTGTCGCAGGTTTGTTCATGAACGTGTCCCATAGCCTTTCGTAAAATAGCGGAGGGTACATGTTTTGCTAAATTATTAGCAACGCCACGCCTGATGTGATAAGGGGGGCACTTTGTCCTTGTAGCCAGCTCGAACGATCATAGCATCGTAGAGATAACGGAAGGTAGAGTAACACCAGGGGCGATCGGGATTCTTTGGTGCCTGCATGACGAACTCCTCCAATTTTGTAGATTTCCATGGAATCGTGACTATAGACCCGGGTCGTGGATCCAAGGCTAACAGGTCTTCAGGGGCGGTTATCGTCTCAAAGGCGTCAGCCGCAAACGCCATGGCAATAATGGTGAGCACGGTAGAGTCATAAAATCGGTACTGCTCGCTGAAAATCGTTTTGATGCTTGTTTGTAGTATCAGTAATTGTCTAGCTACGTATACCATATTAAACTTACAATTCCTCTGTCAAGTTCTGGCCTTTCATGTGATCTGCTACAAACCCAAAGCGAATATAGACTTCGCCAGATGGTCGGCGATCAGCAAACAGTTGAATATGCTGTTATAAACCATGTAGTAAGTATTAGCTTGCTAGATTAGGATAGATTATTTACCTTCCAGCAGAATCCCCATTCGGGGTAATGTATAGTCGCCATGACCGCTCCAGGTCGATGAGTGCCGCCCATCGTAAGCATCTGGATAGTCAAAGCAACTTGAATCAGGTTGCGGCCAAAAAGAAAACAGAAAGCATCGTAGCACCAGATCTGCTCCATAAACTGAGAGTAGTCGATAAGATCTGCCGTATTCTTCTTTCGTGTTATAGCTTTTATATTTTCAAGCACCTTGAGATCGTGCTTAATAAACTATTACAGAATTAGCTCCAACGATAGTTAGCTAGAAGAGGATATACTGACATTAAGCATTTCATCACTAATAGCTTTGTCAACTGCTTTCCCAGTAGTTCTTTTCAGCCAACTCGACAATGATTTCCATGTATTGATGATGGTTGACTCGACTGCTTTCTCGTCGAGCATGCCTTTCGAGTCCGCAGCCCAGAACCGAATCCATGATTTCAGAGTATCCAGTGGGGGGTGTTGCGCCTTAAACATATCCAGTTTCTGGATATCTTGTTCATCCCATTTCTCATATTGCTTCAGCCATCTAGACTTGATTAACACCCAGCAATGTAGAAGATAGATATACATACTTAAAGAGGTGATCCCTCACTTCTTTCTGCTGTTTGGTAAACGATCGAGATAACTTTCGAAGTGATCGAGCGTAAGTTTGACTAGGAGTAATCGTGATCTGTCGCGCTGCCACATTGGCCCCAAATTTTCTCCTTGGAGCAGGCATGGTGAGGTGGGCTTACAACATGAGCAGACATATCAGACATATCAGACAACATTTTAAGATGATGAAATAATTAAATTGTAGCGGTTAAGACATGCATGGGTATAGGGGTACGTTTTTATCGCCGCGCGGCTATGCAGCATGCCTGCAGGATTGAAAACACGAAAACGTGAAACTAACAATCGTAAAATCGTAAAGTTGACTTTCGGGTTTTGTCACTTTTTTTCCCCATAACCTTTGGCCGTATGTGCTCGAATTGAGAATTTAAACGTTTATACCGTCTAAACTTAATGGCTCCGACAAGTGGGAAGGCTGTAGGAGTGTCACGGAGTGACACTGAGAATGTTACCATGAACTGGTATACACGTGACTTCAGCGCACGAACCAAGGAATCCCATATATACCTTGCGATTCCTCCCTGTACTTAGATTCTTCACGCAATGTTTTGATCCTTAGAACGATACTACCATTGACTTCTATCACGCCCGCTTATAGCTAGCACGGCTAATCATTTGTCAACGTGATCTACGACTGCTTCTATTGCTCCCGTGACAAGGAGGAACGAGGAAAAACTATAGGGAGAGAGAATAGAGACTATTTTTACTTTAGAGGAGGGAGAAAAGAGATAGCTACCCCTACTGTCACGGTACGACCGCGGACAAGTCTCTCCCGCCGTTGGGGTGGCCCCACGGTACGTGATCAAGGCAGAACCGTAGTTCTGCCGAGGAAAGGTTTTAAAAGCCTGCGTGGCTTCAACCAATCTGTAGCTCTTTGAGCTACGTCCTGTCGTTAAACCTGCCTGTTGGTTTGCCTGCCAGTTCGTATATAGCCTGTTGAATAATGCCTGTTCCTGCTGCTGCTCCTTCCTCTTGATACCCGAACCCACCCCGAGACACCTACCTATTATTACTAAAACTATCTAACGTAACGTGTTTCACCACTCAGTGGGCCACCCCAGTCAGTGGGCCACCCCAGTCAGTGGGCCACCCTCACTACTAAATTTTATGTTATCGTCCAATAAATCTACCACCACTATGATCATTATCAAAATAACTCTAATAATACATTCTCTAGGCATTTGGACATCGATTGATCTTATGATCTTGAATACCGCAGCCACTGCACGTTGTTGATGCTCGCTGTTGTACGACGACTTCCTGATCTTGAACACTCTCTCCAGAGTTATTTTTGCCTCCCTGAACTAAGAACTGACCTGTTACAGATCACCTCAAGACCAAAGAGCAGGGACAGCGGGACTTGCAGAGGATGGTTGGATAACAAGAAGTTGTTGTTAGGACTGATGTGGAGTGGAATCCGTTGGGCGCACAAGAGGGGACTGGTGCAACCAGGTCAGTCCTAAGAGAGAATAGTACGTGCAGGAGTCACGTGATATTTCCACAGTTCCCACAGCACTTGGCATTGCCCACAGTGTGGGAAGTGGAAAAACAGCACACACAGCGAGAACTCAATTTTTGGAATTTACAGAAGTATCATCTAAAGATCATCAAACACCTCTGCCAGTGGCCGCTCCGGCCTCTAGAGGCCATCGCGCGTCTCTCAGCGTCGATGAGATACCTCTAGAGTCGCCGTCGCGGCCACGGCAGAGCAAGCAGACGAATACATGAGCAAGTTACACGAACGATGCGTCCACCAAAGACAACAGCAACCATCTAGTCACTATCTCCCGGCTAGTCCATCACCCCAGATGACACTGCAACGCTCCGAGTCGACGAGTCACTGCTAGAACGGCAATACCTTCAACACAACTCAAACACCAGACTCCCGGTGTGCAACAATCGGCACCACACACCACTGCAACGACTAGACAACCTCTCCCAACGTCTTGGCAAACCGTCCTGCTACAAGCTGTTGCCCAGAGCCTTGAGCCTCTCCCCAAACTGTTGCCTCCCAGTTATGGCATTGGCAAGAGTAGGTGCGCGACACAGTAAGTAGTAAGGACGCATAGAAGGAGCCTATTGGCGGCAAATCCCATCCCTGTAAGCTAGCAGACGTAGCCTTGAGCCTCTCCCCAGACTGTTGCGTCCCAGTTATGGCATTGGCAAGAGTAGGTGCGCGATATAGCAAGCAGGGAGAGCGACTAGCAGCAGATAGGCTCCGACTATAAGACGACAGGTCTACAACACAATCGGTGCGACACGATACGGCAGCTGCTAGAGAACCTCATCTACTATCGTCTCCGCAAACCGTCCTGCTGCAAGCTGATGTCCAGAGCCTTGAGCCTCTCCCCAAACTGTTGCCTCCCAGTTATGGCATTGGCAAGAGTAGGTGCGCAACACAGTAAGCAGTAAGGACGTATAGAAGGAGCTTATTGGCGGCAAATCCCCTCCCTACAAGCCAGCAGACGTAGCCTTGAGCCTCTCCCCAGACTGTTGCGTCCCAGTTATGGCATTGGCAAGAGTAGGAGCGCGATATAGCAAGCAGGGAGAGCGACTAGCAGCAGGTAGGCTCCGACTATAAGACGGCAGGTCTATAGCACGATCGGCGCCATATAATACGGCAGCTACCTGACAGCCTCGTCTACGGGCATACCCGGAGTATTACACCCAAGCAGCGAAATCACGACTACGATGGTTACTATTGTCTCCAGCATTACACAACCAAATATACTGCCGCATGGGAATCTGGTGCAAGGCAACTTTCACAAGCAGAAACATACTTAGGGAACCCATTGGCCTTGAGGGATAAGGCGAAACAGATAGACAAAGCTGAGCACTAGAGGGAGACTGTAGGTAGAAGGATAGCGAAACACGAGGCATTGCCTCTTGAGTCTACATGGCACAGATATACTAGCAGAGTGACCAGTATCTACAAGAGCCAGCGGGCATTTGGAGATACTGGTTAAGGGAAAAGAGGGAGGACGGAGGGGACAGCTGGTCTTGTTTCAGTGAACGGGGCGAAGTGGGGCGCGGTGGATTATATAATCTATCACGTGTCGGCTGTCTGATGAAGTCCTCCTAACCGGACATAGCTGCGTGATTAAGCGGCTGCAACCGAGTAGGATAAAATCAATCAATCAATCAATCAGTGTGGGAAGTGTGGAAAGAGCCAAGAGGTGTGGGAATACACCTTGGCACCCAGAACCAGAAGGGTATATAGGGAGGACGTTGGACGGACTTTCCTTTCTCTCTTCGTGGTTATCTCATGTTATGGTTCTCACATAGGAGCTTCTTCAACCTACTACAGTAACGACCTTTTACTTAGATACAATCAAGCACAAGTCATATGCACACGAAGCAAGCCCACCCCCAACCTTCATACTAACCGACAAGCGTTCAGGATTGATCTGAGGATCAAATCGGTTAGACGACAATTGAATTGGGAGATACATCGGACGGCTAGGATCTAGTGAGCCTCCAAAGAACGTGAGCAAGGGAAGGTACTTAAGGTAAGTACTTCCAGACTGATATTGCCCTTAGCCCAAACCCGCGGACCAGAACAAGAGAACACAGGTGTCAAGAAGGTCTTGACATAATCAACTGTGTTGAGAAACGAGTTCCCCGTAACATGACCCTGTTGAGCCTGTAAAACGCCTCCATGTGCAATATATTGTCTACGATATGGTTGCTTCTGTTTTCGTCGTTGGTTCTCAACACGAAGCTTCTTATTCTCTTCTACAAGTATCACTGCAGAATTCATTGCGACTTGGCATCCTTTGATAAGTTGATTGATTACTTGACTGCTTGGGCTCTGAGATTGGCGATGAAGAAGGTCTCGGACGAGCTGAGCCTGCTGTTGAAGCTGAGCTATTGTACGAGGAGTTTCTGACGTCCACTGTGGTGCTACTCTATAGGGTGTTCCTGGTGGTGATGGCGTTTTGGTGACTGTAAGCGACGAAGAACACGCTGTGGGTTGTATGGAACAAGTCCTGTCGCTTGGAAACCGCTCTTGACATTCTGCTCAGAGAAGACAGTTGGTCGGGTGCTTGTATAGATCGATAGAAAGTCCTCTTTGTCGATATGGTGGGTTCCTTGACGAACAAGCTCTTGAACTGCTTGACCGTACGAGCATTTCAGAGGCGAAAAACAACTTACATCAAGCGGCTGAAGAAGATGGGATGTGTGGGGCGGCATACAGAGTGTAATAATGTTGTTTGTACAACAATATCCTTCCAACTCTGGTGTTGCGTGACTGTTGTAGCCATCGAGGATAAGGAGACGGTGAGTGCCCTTTGTGCGAGCTTCTGTATGAGTATTGAAGTGCTTGATCCACTCAAATCCAAGCTCATTAGTTGTCCAGCCATTATCGCTTACAGCAATAACCCAATCAGCCGGTAACTAATGATACCAGTTTGATTGATGCAATTTTCCAGGAAGGATAATGGATGGCGGTATCGCCCAGCCTGACGCGTTGATTCCCTCAATCGCTGTTGTCCATTCACGATTCCCTGGCTGTACGGCAGTTGCTCGTCCAACTGTATCTGCACTTGTAACCACCTTTGCAGTCGCAATAACCCCCATCATGAAGCCAGTCTCATCAAAATTGTATGTATCCTCCGTAAGAATACCGAACAATAGACGCATCTCTTCAACGCGCTGAAACCACGCGTTAATTATCACTGGATCTTCGTATTTTGCACGCTGTGAATGGAATTTGCGATTCCACTTTTACGAAGCTCAGTTTGAGTGGAGATAAGCGGGATACCCAGTTCTTCCCGACTGGTTGTGGTGGAGGTTCTGTACCACGTTTTTCGAGTAAAACATTTTCCATTTGTCGTACGTCAATAATCTGAGGGGGAAATCCGAGTCGATCAAGGTCCAGGATCCACTGAACTAGAGCCTGCTCTTCATGTAGTTGTAACTTTCGTTTTTTGTGGTTGGATTCGCTCTGTGGTTTGATGCCTTTGAGACGACGCTGAAGTGTAGCTCGAGATATATCGTACAACGCTGAGATTTGACGTTGACTTGAATTTTGATTCTTTTGAAAGCTTTGCTTCGCAAGAAGTAATCTAGCCTCTTTGTGGGCTGATTCAGGCGTTGGTGTTGACATTATCGCAATTATTGTACGAAGAGAATGGACTTTTTGATGGGGTGGCCCACTGACTGGGGTGGCCCACTGAGTGGTGAAACACGTTATTTCCCCCCGCCGTAAAAATAATAATACTTACCCTAGCATTGTTAGATAATTTTTTTAAATTCTCTCTATCTATCGTACTAAATATACACGTGCTACGGATACTGTCACGTGGACATGTATTCGGTTGTATTCGGATGTATTTGATTGCATTCATATGCATTCAAATGCATGCCACTCTATCTCCTTATGATTGGTTGATCGTTATATAGATGATGTAAGATCACGTGTGGTTCATTTGCTTCATTCTTGGCGAAATGAACAAAATGAACATATTGAAGAGCTAGGATTTCTTAGGAGATGGATCTCTATATGAAGGACGAGACTCTGCTCCCTCAATGTCTCGTTTCTTCATTCTCTCGTTACTTCGCTATTGCTTTTAGTTGCTTAGCACAATTCACGACTCTTATATCTTGCAAGCTTCGCTTCACTTAATTGATACGATATTGTCGCCCCGGACCACTTGAACCCTACTGTACGGATTAGCCAAATCCAGCTAGATTACTTTGAGTCATAGCCTCTCTGTAACAACACGTTACCTTCGTCTTAGTAGAAATTATCGAATTACTTTTAGAGTGTGGACCCCAGATATGTCACGGTACGACCGCGGACAAGTCCTTCCCGCCGTTGGGGTGGCCCAACGGCACGTGATCAAGGCAGAACCGGAGTTCTGCCGAGGAAAGGTTTTAAAGCCTACGTGGCTTCAACCAATCTGTAGCTCTTTGAGCTACGTCCTGTCGGTAAACCTGCCTGTTGGTTTGCCTGCCAGTTCGTATATAGCCTGTTGAATGATACCTGTTCCTGCTGCTGCTCCTTCCTCCTGATACCCGAACCCGCCCCGTGACAAGATATGACCCAACCCCAGATATGACCCACGAAAATCCTCCAAAGCGCATGCTACACGCGTTATCCCCATCAAGGCCTTCAAAATCATCCAAAAAATCGCCGGATTACGAAGTTCAACTATCAAAGGCTATTTATGCACTACAAAATAAAGACTTTTCGTCTATTAGGGCTGCTGCAAAGTTCTTTCAAGTTGATAACAAAACACTACAGCGCAGGCTCAACGGCGGCTTGACGAACTCTACCAGCCACGAAATGACCCAAATTCTTACCATCGCGGAAGAAGATACTCTTGTACGCTGGATTAAGCGATACACAAATACTGGAACTCATATTACCAACCCGTTGCTCAAAGAGCTCGCAATTCATATTCGACACGCACGCGTGTCATGATCGAACTATGTTGGTATTCGAATGCAGTTAAATGTAGTTAAATGTGGTGGTTCTGCTCGATCAGGTCTAGCGCGATCAGGTCTAGCGCGAGACCGGTCGCAAGTATTTAGACTCGTCTCTACCTCTTAGTCAGCTCCTCATCCTTACAACTTCGCACATCCCATAACGTAATTCACTAGCGAGCGGGCCACACCACCGAGCGGGCTACCGAATCGATCATTTCATCTTTGCAAGCCTCTACACCACCACCTCATGCCTTCTAAAGCCCAGCAAGAAGGCCGATTACTTCTTGCTCTTCAAGCCTATCAAAAAGGCCAAATCACAACTATTTGCCAAGCTGCATTAGCTTATAATGTACCATACAGTACCCTCAAATATCGCCTCTCTGGACGCGTTGCACGCGTCAAAACGCGCGCAAACAGCCACAAACTTACTCCCACAGAGGAAGAAGTCTTAACTCAATGGATTATCTCAATGGATAATCGAGGTTATCCTGCTCGAGTCTGTGCAGTACAGAATGCGGCGAAATTACTGCTTCAACAACGCGTCGGTCCCTCAGCCTCAATCGGTATCAACTGGTCTGCCAGGTTCATCAAGCGACAGCCTACCCTGCAATCGAGATTCAATCGCAAGTACGATTATCAGCGTGCTCAATACGAAGATCCAGAGCTTATCAGAGCCTGGTTTCGGCTTGTGAGTAATACAATTCAGAAATACGGCATTCAAGAGGAGGATATCTATAACTTCGATGAGACTGGCTTTGCAATGGGTATTGCAAGCACCTCACGCGTCGTTACTACCTCAGATCGACGGGGCAAGCCACCTCAATTACAGCCAGGCGATCGGGAGTGGGTTACAGCAATTGAAGCGATCAATGCGCGTGGCTGGTATCTCCCTTCGATGGTTATCTTCAAGGGCAAGGTGCATCTCTCAACTTGGTTCGAAACTACACAACTACCACCTGATTGGGTGATTGCTTTGAGCGATAACGGCTGGACGAGCAATGAGCTAGGTCTTAAGTGGCTCACTGAGATCTTTGAGCCTAATACATCCTCGAAATCAATCGGCAAACACCGGCTTCTTATCCTTGATGGCCACGGTAGCCATGCGACGCCAGAGTTTGATCAGTACTGCTCCGATCGATCGATCATAACTCTCTGTATGCCACCTCATTCCTCCCACCTATTACAGCCTCTCGATTTAGGCTGCTTTTCACCACTTAAACGCGCGTACGGCACTCAGATCTCTGAATCCATTCGCCTTGGTATTCATCACGTGGACAAGGCTGAATTCCTCCCAGCCTTCATGCAGGCACGGATTGAAGCTCTCTCGATCAGGAATATTCAAAGCGGCTTTGCTGCAGCAGGTCTTGTACCTCCGGATCCGGATCAGGTGCTTTTGAAGTTGCAGATTCGGCCGTGTACACCACCTAAAGCACCTGTACAACAGACATCGTGGCAGCCGGAGACACCCCACAACGTAGCTCAATTGGAGTAGCAAGTCAAGGTAATCAAAGACTATTTACAGCGTCGCTCAAAGAGCCCTCCAAGCCCTACAGACGCTGCAATTAATCAATTGGTTAAAGGCTGTCAAACAGCTATGCACAGCGCAGTACTGTTGGCAGATGAGAATGAGAAATTGAGAGCAGCGAATGAGAGGCAAAAGAGGAAGAGAGCAGTCAAAAAAAAAGCAGATCTCAAAGAAAATAACACTTACAGTTGCAGAGGCACAAGGCCTGATGGAGAATACTGTACAGCAGCCTATACAGGCAAGTGTTGCTCCTATACAGCAAACAGTTGTTGCAACAGCCTCGTCATCAAGTAGTGCAAGTCAAGGGAATTGCTTTGGTTTACCTAGTTGTTTTGTATGTAAGGGCTTTGACCATGCTGCAAGCGATTGCCCTAAATATCGATAATCTTCTGTATAATAGATAGTCTTGATTAATAAAGGCGTTGTGGTGGTGTAAGCTTGCAATGATGAGATGATCGATTCGGTGGCCCGCTCGGTGGTGTGGCCCGCTCGCTAGTGAATTACGTTAGAATTCAAGTCATGCTTCCAAGTCAAGTCCAAGGTCAAACGTGACAACGCGTCACGCACGCGTCACATCTTATCCTACCTACCACCCCACGCTTCACTATCAACGATAAATGGATCCAGCGCTTTCAAAAAAGACATCCTGAGATAGCAGGAGTATATGCTCGCCAGCTAGAGCATGTACGCAACGAGGGGGCAACATATGAGCATGTAAAACGCTGGTTTGACGCAGTCGGAGAGATGCTCCAGGAGCATAAGTACGATCCTGCGCATATGTGGAATATGGATGAGGCTGGATTTGGTATTGGAGAAGAGCAGGCGTTGAAGGTGCTTGTACAACTCGACAGTGCACAGAAGTACAAGGTGATCGGAGGCAAACAGGAGTGGGTAACAGTGATTGAGTGCATCAATGCCGCAGGCGAAGCGCTGGCGCCGCTCCTGATATTCAAAGGCCAGGACGTTAATACGCGATGGATCAATGAATCATCACTTCTGGGATGGCACTTTGCAACAAGCAAGAATGGCTGGACCTCGAATAACCTTGGGTTGGCGTGGTTAATCAATGTTTTCGACCCTCTTACCCGCGAGAAGGCTACGGGTCGCCAGCGTTTACTTGTCGCGGATGGCCATGGAAGCCATATCGGGGGCGATTTTATTGCCTACTGCATGGAGCATAATATTGATCTCCTAATTATGCCTCCTCACTGCTCACATATACTACAACCGCTTGATGTAGGCGTGTTTGCGGCGTTTAAACGGGCCCATACTATCGAAACGCATGCGATCTCCCGGCTCAGTTCACAGCGCATCCCACGCTCAGAATGGATTGAATTACTCTCTCGTGCACGCGGAAGGGCTATGAGCAAGGAAAATATCCTTAGTGGATGGCGTGGCACCGGCTTATGGCCTGCGCTTCCTATGCGAGTACTCAGAGGGCTTCCGAAAGACTCACCTATACCGGCTCCACAACCAATTACACCACGCGCAATAACTACTCTCGATCTCTCTTTACTACAGAGCTCTCCTCCAGAAGTAGTTGAACTATCAAAATCAAATAAAAAGTTCATAGAGTCGTTGCGCGAGTGCCATGCCGTTCTTTCGCCGGTACGGCGCTATGCAGAGCGTATGACACGCCTATGCGAAACTCAAAATGCAACCATTGCAATTCATGCTAAACAAATAGCTGAGCAATCCGAACTTTTGCGGAAGCGGAAGAAGGCTAAAAAGGGTAAAAGAGTTCGATTAGAGGGTGTTGCGGTCTATTCGACTACGGAAGTGTTGCGTATAGCCCGTGAGGAGGAGGCGCGCGTTGAAGCAAAAAAGCCACGGGGGCGCCAACGCAAAGTTATTATAGTTGAGACTAGTTCGGAGGAGCAAGATGAGGATTCTGAGGATTTATTAGATAGTTTTATTAAAACGCCAGTGGCACGTGGGCGGCGCGCAGTGTTCCCACATGTCGAGGTTTGATTTTCGTGGGTCATATCTGGGGTTGGGTCATATCTGGGGTCCACACTCTACCTACGTTACTTAGAGCTCCGAGACCTATATCCGAGAGAACCTTAGTATAGATAAGTATAGCGCGATTATCTAGTATACCGAAATTTAGTTCTCTAGGGTTAGACTCTTACCCGACGAACGACTTAGCTGGTACTTCCTTAAGGTTCTTCAAAGAGATGATGAATTCTCTAGGTACCACGGAGCGCCATTGGAGAGTAGAATATAAGATACAGCTACACCGCAATAAGTTAGGAAGAGGGCGAACAGAGTTAAAGTAGCATTGTGAAGATTTAACGAGGTGATGGACGCTGTAGTTTGAAGTAATTGGTAACAGGATAATCCTCTTATCATAATTTCATTCACGGTCTTAATCACCACTTCTTACCATTCCATGGCAAAGACAGGAACAGTTCCGAGGCATTTCCTCTATCGAGGTATCCTCCCCAAACATTGCATGGCAAGACCGCATCTTTCAGCTTGGTCAGATCGCTGTGGATTTCGTCCTTTCCGATGGACTAATTGTGGAGGAATCAATTAAAGCAGGGTGATTGACCAGTTCGGAGTGTTGGTCTCACAGATCGTAGATCAGATTTGTAATTGCACTTCACCGAGGAAGTGGTGACTGATCTGTCTTGCTGCATAAGAGATGATAGCGAAAGCCGATTTAGGCCATGTCCACATGTGGACGCTGGTTGAGCTCGATTTGGGGCGTCTGGCTGGCTCAGTGGAGCAAAGGGCTGAGGCTGGTCGTACGAAAGAGATGCATATAACCAGCGTTAACGACAACAAATGGATCGTGGCGGAAAAGACTGCTGCCATCCCACATCCACTCGGCAAGGCTTGCAGAATTGGTGCCTCGCAAGACCGCGCTCTAAGAGGCTGGCATCTCCACGCTGAAAAATAAGACCATTGGTTTGGTGCATGCCAGCAGAATCGGAAGTAAAGATCGGTGGCTTATTATCATATGGCTAAGAACTACACGAGCACTGCATGCCAGTCTTGTACATGGGTACGTCGCCAACAAACCTTTCAGCATCGCCTTGCGCCTTCGCTTTGTCGCCAGTTGTGAAATCCCATTTTTCAGAGAAGGGATCGAGGACCATCTGCATAGTATTAGGTATCACCTCTCTGTCCCCTTGTCGTTCAACGCGCTCGATAATTTCATCTAGGAGCCAGCCTTTTGGTATGAACTATGAAGCGTTAATATACCACCCAATGATAACATTGGGACTGGTCAAGACTTACATTGGGGTTCACCGCGTTCATGGCTTTCTGCCTCTCAGTATCTGAGCTTTCGTCCCAATCTTCGGTAATTCTAGTTCGCCACTTGTCCAGCCATTGCGAAATCCTCACCCTCGCATCTTCAGAGCACTTCTGATCTCTCCTGAAAAACACAGCAGCCTTTTCTTTTCTCGGTGACTCATCTGCCAGTCCTTCAATAGTGAAGAATTTAGATCCCATTCTCCGGAAGGACTGGTTGAAATCCAACTCATACGCTTCCATGATATCAAGCCACTCCGAGTATAGCTCAACAAAATCGTTCTGCTTGAACACCTTCAAGCCCAGTCTCTTTGTCATGGCTCTTTTGTACTCCTCCATGAAAACAGCTTTGTACTCTTCACCAGCAGCGCCAATCAAGGTTTCTGCTCGCTCAACGAGCTCATCAGCCCACTCCTTCTCTACACCTTTTTGAACAAAAAGTTCTTCGTCGCATCGGTCACCAGCGCCAATGAGCTCACCAAAGGACTCTCCTAATCGGACAAGATTCCACCAGATAACTGTTGGCTGGTTCTTGTAAGCGTACCGTAAAGCGTGATCGTCGTGGTTGGGAGTGTAGCTTGGATCGAAGACATCCAAGAATGCGAAAGGACCAAAATCTATCGAGAGACCGTAAATCGAAGTATTATCAGTGTTCAGCACACCATTTGTAAAACCGTAAGCCTGCCACAAGGCCACTGTTCGCGCATTACGGCGCACAATCTGACGGTAGAGACGCGCAAAGCGATTCTCGGCGTATTTGCCAGATCCTTGGACCTGCTCTTTGGGGACTCCGCTACCAATATTGATAGCAGCTGCGCCATCTACAGATGAAGAATTATTCGAGGGAACACTGCGAGAAGATTTTGTCCTATCTGATGCCGCCATTGTGTCGGCGGAGGCATCAATATTCTCGCCATTTACTGCTGGAATCTTGGCTGGAAGATTCTCCCATCCACCATATACATGGACAGCAGTGAATTCCGCCAGTTGGCGTAACAGTGATCTGTTACCTCTCGCACGAAGGAGATCAAATGTGCCGATTCGCAGCCATGATTCTGCAAACCTGGCCACGATAGCTCCAGGCTCGATTCTCTCTCGTACAACCTTCGCTTTCGGCGCCAGAGTCAGGCTCAGCGCGCGCGTTGTCGGTATGCCAATCGCATTCAGGTATTCAGAGACCAAAAACTCGCGGATTGAAGATCGAAGCACCGCTTTTCCGTCTGCGAATCGAGAGTATGGTGTCATTCCTGCGCCTTTTAATTGTACCTCATAGCGTTCATCCCAGGGCTCTTTTGTATTCCGTTTCTTCGGGGTCTCAAATAGCGAGATAGCCCTTCCATCACCAAGCTGACCTGCCCATTGTCCAAATTGATAACCACCATAGCATTGTGCCCAAGGGTATACTGCATCGTCCGGGATATTTGCATTTGGTCCGTCATCCTCCAGAGATATGATGACATTGCCGGCCACGGTCTGCTTGAACTCGTCCAAATTCTCTTCGCCCTCCTTGATGCCGAGATCTTTCATGGCTTCCTTGCTCACTCCCAGAAGTTCTGGTTCTTGCGTATGCTCTGGGCGAACGAATGTGTACAAGGCATCTTTGACGAGCTTTGGACGTAGCTCGTCTGCATCTCTTGCGAGTTTATGGGAGGACTGAGGTGTCGGAACGGCTGAGTCTGCGGGGAGGTTTCGTGTGAAGACGTTCGTCTTGGGGAGGTCTCTCAATGTATATGAGGCGCCACCCGAGGCTGTGTTGCTGAATTGAGCTGCCATTTGAGCGAGGCGTGAGCGCATAGAATGTGAAGCTACTGGTTGTGTTCTTTGCAGGAAGAATCGAGGAAGCATGAATTCTAATAGTTCAAACACAAGAACACGTTTGTTCTTTGAATGGTTGAATGATACCGAATTGAATTCATCAGCTTCGACTTCTCGACGATCGCCACTTTGTCCTCACTCCGTCATGCCGATATTAATCCCGGCACCACTGACGAATGTCGGCAACGGCTGAAGCCATAGAACTAACAAAACCGTGGTCGCGACACGTTCAACTCCAATCAACAACCTGAGGTCATGAATCGAGGCACCATTCCCGGCTATTACTTCGGTGAGCTCGAATCCACGATGGAAAAGACGTGTTCTAACATAATATAGACGAGGAGAAGAAGAAGTACTTCAAGATCCAGAAGACTCAACATGCGCCAGAAGGTGCCAAGTACAGCTATGATAATTATAAGAAGGAAACCGAGGCCAAGAATGTGAGTGAGACATCTCTCAAGAGTGTGGAGCTGGGAAAATTGCTATGTGGCAGTGACACGGCGGGATAGATCGATATTTCAGACAGCAAATCTGATACTTGGTGATATTGAAGTCTTCGTTTCCGATACTCTCCGATGATTGCTTCATTCCAGAACTGCAGTCCCAATTCAGGATCGATATCGATAAATTTCTGGCGAAATCCATCTTCCAGGTTTTCAGACATCTATCCTATCGATCCCCATCTGAGGATGTTGTCTCCAAATGAGCTCTTGACAAACATGAATTGGCGATAGCTTGTGCAAAGAAGATGGCAATGACTATCTACTAACACCGTCCCAGAAACGAAAACGCGAACAAGACGAGGAATACAGGCGAAAGCGCCAACTGATAGCCAAAGCTCCAATCCTCCGGAATCCACTCGCAACGGGAATAGGTTCTCGCAGCGAAACGGGCCTAACACGATCCTCGGAAGTGCTCCATCTCCGCTCCCAAGCATTGGTGCAAGCCCTTGAGCAGCGTGTACTCATAGACCTATCCACCCACAGCCTGAGCATCCCCACACGAGTCGAAATACTGAATTTCGAATACGACAGTGCTACCCAAGGAATCATCCTAGGAACATGCATGCCCACAGGTGTATCCAGGAATGGTCTCGTATCCGTCCTACCCTCACAAGATTCACCAACAAGGAAGCCAGACTACTCACCCCAGAACGTGAGGGAAATAGCCTATTTTCACTCCGAAATCTCCTCTACGACCCTGACAAGCCAGCGGAGCTTGATAAGCACAGTGAGCGGCTCAACCAGCGCACCGTACATGTGCATATCGAAGCTACTCCCTCCCCACTTAGTAGATCGCAAACGACCCCTCGACAGCGGCCTAGCAACCTGTCTTAAACCAAAAAACACAACAACAATATGGTGTTCCGCCGCACCCCCGCAAACCCCCGAAAGCATCGTCCTAGGAACCGGCAAAGAAACCGGAATTCTCCTCTTCGATAACCGTCACAGCTCCTGGAAACAACGCCAAACATACAAATGCTCCTCCGATGTCCTCGCCCTCGACTACATATCTCCCACCCTCCTCACAGCCGGCCTACGAAACCGCAACGTCATCATTTACGATACTCGTTCTCACGGCGGCGTTCACAGATTCACCCACCCCACACCCATCACCGCCCTTAAATCATTCGACACGCACCGTCTCCTCATCGCCGGAATGACGAATGAAATGTGCCTCTATGATCTCCGCATGCTCAAAGACGAAACCAAAACTATAAAATCCGGGGAGGGACATTGGGCCCTCTACGACGAAGATGGATGGGGCGGTGGTGGTAGCGGTGGCGATGTAGCCGGTACTTTAACGTGGAGGAAACCGTTTAAGAAGAGGGTTAGGTGTGCGAGACCGGTTTTGAGGATGGAGTATAATAACACGGTTAGATATCCGCTTGGTTTGGATATTTGTCAGGAATTAGGCGTCGCTGCTGCGGGGGAGGATGATGGGAATGTGGGGGTTTGGAGTTTGAGGAGTGGGGAGAGGCTGAGGACTTTATCTCCTGGAATAACGTCTTCGCGGTCCACGGAAATTGATTTCGTGAAATGTCTCCGCTTTGTGGAAGATGAAGCGGGACCGCCGAGGTTGCTGGCGAGTTCGGGCGCGAAGATTGTTGAGTGGGCTTGGTGATTTGGTTGTTTGGTACTGGTAGGGCTTTTTGGGAGGGTGAGTATATCATTTGCGCAAAGCAAGGGAGGAGTTTTATACCCAGGACAGGACAGGACAACGAATTTATCAGATTCATGTCTCAGCCTCCCCTCCAGAACGTGATTGATAAATTCGCGCCAAAATAATTTCTGTAAATCGCCGGTGGATTGTTAAGATCGAACCGGCCTCGCGCTTTGAACAGCTAACCTTTACTCTGTTAGAATCATATATGCTTCGGTTTCAGATTGTCGCTATATCGTCTCCTTTCTAGAGTAGTCCCAGCGTAGGTCGTACGTAATCAGAGGGATGGAACCAAAGTTTCTCAAACAATAGAAGTTTTTTTCTAGTTACGAATGCTGTAGTATGCCTTCTCGAGGCATGCCATGAATGATACAGCCCGTCCTTGAACGCAGTACTGTCCGTCGTGCATAGTGTTTATGACACATAAAGAAGTGTATATCCTCAGTTCCTCATACAGACCAAGTGATCTGGTTCGCGCCAGTGCTAGTGCCTGCCATGTTGTTTAGATGCCATCCAATTCCAACCAAGCCATCCAGTACCGGCCATTCCGCAAACTCCGAATAATGCAAAGCCCATGGTATCATATTCCGATCAACCGCGAAGAAGCGCGCTCAATAGAAACTCTCCACCATAGTCTCCTTATTCGCCGTATTGATCTGACCAGGTCCAGCTCCCTCGCCTAACCTGAAGACACTCTCTATAACCGAGACTTCTGTAGCCGTAGTATCATTGCCGCAAACAGCCATCCAGTCATTGACAACCATACCGGCACCGACAACCGGAGAACCACGATTGACCGATCCAGCCACGAGTGGAACCTGCAGCAAACTCGACAACTCATCCTGATCCTGGATACCAGTCTTCGGATGCACCAATCCTCCAGAATTCGACAAGCTCATGTATGACCCCACAAGCACATTATCAGCAATCGTCTGCCTAAAAACCTCCACACCAAGCACATCCGCAATAATCTCCTCTGTCTCCCGACTCAAATCAGGATGGATAAGCGCAACATGATCATTACAGCAAATCACATTACCAAGCGCAGACAACCTCTCCTCAATACGCTGGATCTTAACACTATCCGGCAGCGAATTCCGCAAGTGTTGTAGTTCTTGATCGGTCGTGGAGGTGGGGACGAGGAGACCTTTTTTGTTTCCTGTGGTGAGGCGGCCGACAATGCGGGTGCCGGCGATGGTGGTGTGGACGATGGGGATGATGTCTGCCAGTTCGGCTTCGAAGATCGAGTAGAAGTTTTCCGAGGCGCCGACGGCGACGAGGGCGTAGGAGTTTGTAAGGGTTGCGAAGACACCTACTCTACGTGGGTGTTAGTTGCTGTGTGGATTGTAAAGGAAGTGCTGATGCTTACTCATTGGAGTTTTCAAATTGTGCGCGGACGGCCATGATGGTGGTGGGGTTGGTTACGGTGGTTAGTGTGGTGGGTAGAATGGTGGTGCTTGAGCTGGAGATGTCGGCGCTGAGTATGGAGAGAGAATTTTGAACTCTCTGTCTGGTCTGTATGAAGATTGTCGTTGTGTTTGTCGTTTGCTCGAGGGAGAAAGTCTCGATTACTTATGTCACGGCAAAAATGGCTAGAGCGAGCTTAACCCCACTATACTGGGTAGCTCCCTATGAGACGCTCGGCCTCCAAACTTTGACTCATTAACGGCGCATCAAAACCATCAAGAACTCCATAAGGCTCATTATGGCTCATCGTGACTCATACACCATCTCTCCTTCGAGAAATCTATCACCACCAAGCACGACACCACCAATACCTCCCCTTCATCCTCCCTCTCCCCCCTCCATACCATCCCACATCACACAATACTTACCCCCCAAACCCCTCCACCCCAATACAACTCGCCAAATTAAAATCATCCATATACCGAACCTTATCCGCCCTCGTCTCACAATCCCTCGCAACCCCAACCTCATAAGCAGCTCGGATCCCAGCATCCAGACACCAGCATTCTCGATCTATACAGTTCGTGTCGAGTCAGTATTTGATAATTTTCTGCGAGATGAGTGTTTCAAGGGAGTATATAGCATACCGACAGGAAGAGGCTTTCGACATATCACTTTACAAGCAGCTTTCTTTAATACTTCTTTTCCGCAGACGGGTAGGTCGTTGTTTATTGGTACACGGGCGGTAATGAAAGGGGATAGGAGGGCGGTGGCCATGAGTAGGGATGAGAGGGTGGATTTCATTATGATGGTAGGCTGGTTGGATGGGTGGGATTTGAGAAAAGGTGGTTGAGAATGCTTGAGAAGAAATCTTTATCGGTGCTGATGAGTTTGAAGTCTGGGTGGATTGGCACTTATATGGCTAATTGGATCTAAACAGGCTTTCGCAGCTGCTATATATGGACTAAAATTGCGTTCCTTGTAGATATTTGGAACAGGTACCCTGCATAAGGACTGGCGAAATCAGGAAGTAGGGAGGAAAATCTCATATATTCTTCCCGTCCATCCCTTACTTTGAAGAGTGCACGTGCAATTAACACTCGATAGCTAGGCAAATTTGGAATGTTTATCAAGAGCTAGGAATGTCTATGTAGCGGAGTGAAACATAGGTATGTTGAGGAGGTATGTTTGCGCCTCCACTGTCAGGGGATTATCTCAAAGATTTTTGAACTGATTATGAAACTCAAGAAAATCATCGCCATTGATGTTGATTTTTTTTCCACGTTAATCACAATCAAATCAAATGATGTTGATGTGAAATTGGAAATGGTTAGACGAGAGATAGAGCGAGTCACTATTCACGCGTGTGCCCGTCGATCCTTAACCATTCCACACGTTTCGGTAAGGTATGTGACAGGTAAGGACTGCGTAGAGGAATGAACTTGTTGTGGAACCAAACGATTCGAAATCTTTGAACGCCGAACTAAGGGCTTCTCACATTTCCGAGTAGACTTCTTCTGCCAGAACTTTCGATAAGTGTACGCTTCTAGGCCGACTGGTAGGCATATTAACTTGTCTCAATTCCAAAAGGAATAATAAGATCCCAACATCCTTCCCTCCCCTCACCGCCTCAAGCCTCCCACAGCATACTCATCAATCCAATATCCCCCATCCCTAGGAACTACTCCTTCATACTCACACTGAAACTCCACAAAACCTAAACTCAACCTCAACCTCAACCTCCCTCACCTTCCCACAAACATCATTACCACCCTCTTCCCCCAAGACAACCCATCTAACCCCTAGGAATCACAGGCGTCGATCCTCCCTTCCACATAATATCCTTAAAACCAGGCCCACCATGCCTCCGACACATGGTGTTAAAATCCATCTGCCAAAATTCCCTCTCACTCGTCTCTGTACACGCGTCGACGATTCCGTAAGCGTAGGAGCGGCGGACGTGGGGGTCGTTGCAGTAGCATTCTGGGGGGGGGGGGGTTGTTAGTTTCGTTATGTTGAGATGAGGAGGAAGGGAGGGATAGGAGGTATGGAGGGAAGATGAGACGGGAATGAGGAACAGAGAGGAAGGGAGGGAGTGAAGGGAAGGGAAAACATACCAAAAGAAAAAGAATATCCCTCTCCACAAGCTCCCTCATGATGTGAATCTTTCGCTACTTGTAACCCGCATAATGGTATCCCGCCCCCCTTTTTCGCACCTCTTTGAATGATTATTGGGGATGCTGCGACGCTGACAATTCCGAGGAGGAGGAGGAGAAGGAAAGTGGGAAGAGAGATGTAGGAGGTAAGTTTCATGATCTTTTGTGTTTGGAAGAGGAATGGTATTGAGATGGCCTGTGGTGTGTTGATGAGTTGGGTTTGAGAGTGAGGTGGATGGATGGGTGAGGATGTTTTGGGAGGAGATATTTGTGTTGCGAGATGGGATGAGAGAGAAGTGAGATATGGGGATCTGTTGATTGATATTAAGGAAGGGGCAGTCGTTGTGGTTGTGGTTGCAGCACGCGTAACGCTGCCATCGGATTTGGTAGCTCACTTTTTGACATTAATGTCGATAAACTTCTGGCTATCTCCGGACTTCAGATTGTTAGAAGTTTATTGATGTCACCTTAAGTTAGATGATTTGCACGAATCGTGGGATGTCGTCGAGGAATGGTGAACAGGGTATCCGCTATAATGGCTTAACGTACCTCCTCTTCTGGGCAATCCACGCTAACTAAGGAAAGAGCAGTTATCCAGGCTTGACGCGTAAGGGGACGGAGCGAGTCTGTCCAATTTGAGCTTTATCACAGCCATACATATCAGGGCCATTTCATAGTACCAGAGGCCGACCTCGTAAGTTACTAGCCATTGAACTCTTTGTTACTGCTAGGAATCCGTCTTCACTGAACGTACCTCAGACGTGGTTTGTCGATCCATCTGGTTTTGGTGGGAAACTTGAGTGAACGAGCTGTTTCGATGCATATTAACACGGGTAAGCACGTAGTCTTCACTTCTCAAAATCCACTCAAAATCCACTCAAATCACTCATTTGACACCAAAACAATAATGCCAAGGCCATTCAATCCAAACAAAAGGTGTCATTTACATAATTGAGTAGTATACAAGTGTCAATAGTGTCATTTTCGTATTTGCGATAAACACACGTGACCAACAATAACGCTAAAAATGCGAAGTAAACAACAAAAATAACTCCACATCTTGACCACCGATACCAAACCATATTTCGACTACAACGTGGTCAGTTTCTTACGTTTAAACATAGGAAACGTTAGAGGTGCATGCTCTGACGTATATGATTCAGCAACAACAACCCATTCCTCATCTGAGGCCAGTTCCATCGTGTGAACAACTGGAGCAACTTTAGCCAAATTCATTCGTGCAAATTCATTTTCTTCTTGCCGTGCATGCTTTCTTTGCCTACGAACCTCTCTTTGTTCAATGTCCTTTCGCTTTACTTGTCTCTTATCTGTAGTAGCAGCCTTATCTCCATTTGTACGAAGCTTCTCGCTCTCTTTTCTGTCCCGTTTTGGTCTGCCGGAGTTTCGTATAGGAGGTTCGTCGTCGTTATCATTATCAGAGAGCTGGGAATTAAGGGCTGGCGCAGCGGCGGCGGCAGCCTCGGAGGCGGAAGATTTGGACGGAGATGGAATAGGTGATTTTGACCGAGCGTGCGTTGGAAACCTAGAGATTTTAGGCGATAATCCTAAGGCTATATCAACCATAGCCCGTTCACCACTTTCCGGGCCAGTTGTACGAAGACCATAATTGGAATTGGCCGACTCAGAATATGCCCTAGGCATTGGTGGGTCGCTGGATATAGCCGAGGTTTTTCAAGTTTTCGAAATTTTGCTCGCAGTTAACAAATTTTCTTGGAGTACCGAGCGTGGCGAACGAGAACGGGAGGAAGATATACTACTCTGTGTAGTAGTGTCGGTCTCTTGCCCTGAACTGCCTATAGAACTAGACGCTGATAGTATGTTTTGATGTAATGGTCGTAGACCTCTCCCGTTTTTATTCGCTTTTGATGGACGGCCAGCGTTTTTTCGTATGTCTTCTATCTTGATCGAGAAAAATGCTATTAACGGCCAGTCATTGACACACTGACGAAGTACAGGATAGGTAGTATATAGACGCTCCATCATTGCGGTAAGGTGATCTCGATCCTGCTTTTTGAGGGCCTTAGGGGCGAGAACCGTTGACCTAATTTGGACAATATTAGCGGTGTAAAAGTCTCAGTTCTGAGCGTTTAAGTGCATACCCTCTACGTTCAATCGTGTCCCATTCTGCATCAAGCCGTATAGCTTCATGACACATAGATCGGATCCCAGAACAACATTCTTTGAGTGTTTCTGCCCTCGAATCAAAGGTAGAAGCTTGAATTGCTGTAAATGCATCCTTCACGTTTTCAAGAGACTTCAGAGGGAAGCTCTCAGGTGGGTAAAGATCTCGTGGTGGGTGAGAATCTCGTGGTAGGTAAGGATCTCGTGGTGGTAGAATTGAAGCTGATATTTTGAATAGGCTGAAAAGTCGAGATAGGTAGGTAATAACCTAATAAAATAATGGCTGTATAGGAAGGTGTTCGTTAAATACTTAAAAACAGCTTGTGGAGTGAGAAAAATTGAGGTTCTCTCTATCTAGGGCTGTGGCACAAGGCCTAACTATATACACTGATAGAGAAGACTCTAGTAGTGAGTGTATGAGATCATTGTCGATCAGGTTCAAGTATATAAACTTCACATAATACCGAGATGTTTCTAGGCCTAAGATATCTTAATATAACCATCCTCGTAAGTATAGGCAATGCCCATTGACCTCGATTAATAGGTTTTTCCCCGCCCTTCTCATCGTTTTTTTGCTAGTATGGCTACAATTTGTTACTGGTGCACACCTCATCACCGCACTACATACACTACAATGAGCCGCCATCGTGACAAATGGCGTGCTAATCAAACGATTAATCCTACTATATTTTTACCCAGCCCCCTATACGTGCATACACCAATGCAAAATGCACAAGATCTCGCTTCCGGAGGTCCCAGTAACGATAGTCTCGATACGCACGACGATATCAATACAAATATCGTGGAAGATGACGATTCAGAGGCTATGGAGGATGTTAAATACGACGAGAATGGACTATCTCAGGAGCCTAATACAATACCGGGTATCGATTTTGAACAAGGTTTGATTCCTATACCCAACCCCATTTTCAGACCGCTCGGATCTCATGATATAGCTCATTTACTATGGTAAAACATCAAATACAGCTAAACTAACTGCTTTTTATAGTTACTGAGGCTGCTCAACAGCATATACGCCTCTTACATCTGGCTAATTGGGTTGATAATAAGATTAGTAGGGTATCCTACGAAGCCCTCCGCACAATACTACGCCGCGATTTCGATATCGAGCTTCCATCACTGCGCCGGCGGTCAAAACAACTTACAAATATTACTGGGCTTCACGGCCAGCGTATTGATTGCTGCATAAACGGCTGTATGGCGTACACTGGCGACGACGAAGATAGAGAGCAATGCCAGTATTGCGAGCATGCTCGCTGGCGCTCTACATCACCAGAAGATCCAAATTCTCGCCTCTCGAAACTGCCGTTCCAAACGTTTCTTTATATCCCCCTGGTACAGCGACTTCAATACCAATACCGTTCACCACGCAGAGCACATACAATGCAAACCTATACCCACCAATTCTCCGAACGAGATCTCAATCAACCATTCAATGAACTGAGCGATTGGTGGTGTGGTGAACGGTATAATACCCGGCGCAAAAACGGATTTTTTACACAAAATACTGATATAGCCCTTGCAATTCATTACGATGGCGTACAGGTAACTGAGAAGGCATCGCATAGTATGTCACCAGTTATACTTATCAACTACAATCTTCCTCCTACGATCAGATACAAGCAGCATAACATTTTGCTCTCAATGCTGATACCGGGCCCGCGAGAACCCGAAAATTTGAGCTCTTTTCTAAGATCATTGGTCTATGAAATGCTTGAATTAGGCAAGGGTGTATTGACTAGGGATACGCGAGGGAATAGAGACTTTGTACTTAAGCCATATGCTGTAATCGCAGGAGGTATGTATGGTGTTTCCATATACTCAGCGTATATATAGTTAGCGATCCAACTATATATTATGTATAGGGCGGTCTCATTTAAGCCGATTGCTCTAAAACTCAAGAATAACGACTAACTGGATTATGACGGACCCGCTATATCTTCAATGTGTGGTACTGAGCGGATAGGCAATTCGATTTCGCCTTGCAGATTTTGCTATATTCATGCTACCAGGGTTAGGGTTAGGGTTAGGGTTAGGGTTAGGGTTAGGGTTAGGGTTAGGGTTAGGGTTAGGGTTAGGGTTAGGGTTAGGGTTAGGGTTAGGGTTAGGGTTAGGGTTAGGGTTAGGGTTAGGGTTAGGGTTAGGGTTAGGGTTAGGGTTAGGGTTAGGGTTAGGGTTAGGGTTAG